>OZ014520.1:645172144-646372144 GCA_963966055.1 Lathyrus aphaca | reverse complement strand
CTTCCATCATATCCTTTCCCTTTTAACATATATAAATGATCTGAAAAGTCTCGTATCATTTCAAATAGTCCCCTATTAAATTTTACTTTTTTGACCGAAACTAGTGTATAATATACTATGATTTTTGACCGAAACTTGCATTTCCAAAATTTCCATAGAATCTAGTTTTCCAATGATTGTTTTGCATGTACTTCCATCATAACTTTCCCTCTTAACATATATAAATGATTTGAAACGTCTCGTATCATTTCAAATAGTCCCCAATTAAATATGATTTCTTTGACCGAAACTATTGTATAATATACTATGATTTTTGACCGAAATTAGTGTATAATATACTATGATTTTTGACCGAAACTTGCATTTCCAAAAGTTTCATAGAATCTAGTTTTAAGATGATTTTTTTGCATGGACTTCCATCATAACCTTCCCTTTTAACATATATAAATGATCTTAAAAATCTCGTATCATTTCAAATAGTCCCCAATTAAATTTAATTTTTTTGACCAAAACTAGTGTATAATATACTATGATTTTTGACTGAAACTTGCATTTCCAAAATTTCCTTAGAATCTAGTTTTCCAATGATTTTTTTGCATGGACTTCCATCATAACCTTCCCTCTTAACATATATAAATGATCTGAAAAGTCTCGTATCATTTCAAATAGTCCCCAATTAAATATGATTTCTTTGACCAAAACTATTGTATAATATACTATGATTTTTGACCGAAACATGCATTTCCAAAATTTCCATAGAATCTAGTTTTCCAATGATTGTTTTGCATGTAATTCCATCATAACCTTCCCTCTTAACATATATAAATGATCTGAGAAGTCTCGTATCATTTCAAATCGCCCCCAATTAAATATGATTTTTTTGACAGAAACTATTGTATAATATACTATGATTTTGACCAAAACTAGTGTATAATATACTATGATTTTTGACCGAATCTTGCATTTCAAAAAGATTAATGGAATCTAGTTTTAAGATGATTTATTTTGTATGGACTTCCATCATAACCTTCCCTTTTAACATATATAAAGAATCTGAAAAATCTCGTATCATTTTAAATACTCCCCTATTAAATTTAATTTTTTTGACTGAAACTAGTGTATAATATACTATGATTTTTGACCGAAACTTGCTTTCCAAAATTTCCTTAGAATCTAGTTTTCCAATGATTTTTTTTGCATGGACTTCCATCATAACCTTCCCTCTTAACATATATAAATGATTTGAAAAGTCTGGTATCATTTCAAATATTCCCCAATTAAATATGATTTCTTTGACCGAAACTATTGTATAATATACTATGATTTTTTACTGAAATTAGTGTATAATATACTATGATTTTTGACCGACACTTGCATTTCCAATAGTTTCATAGAATCTAGTTTTAAGATGATTTTTTTGCAATGACTTCCATCATATCCTTCCCTTTTAACATATATAAATGATCTGAAAAGTCTCGTATCATTTCAAATAGTCCCCAATTAAATTTTATTTTTTTGACCGAAACTAGTGTATAATATACTATGATTTTTGACCGAAACTTGCATTTCCAAAATTTCCATAGAATCTAGTTTTCCAATGATTGTTTTGCATGTACTTCCATCATAACTTTCCCTCTTAACATATATAAATGATTTGAAACGTCTCGTATCATTTCAAATAGTCCCCAATTAAATATGATTTCTTTAACCGAAACTATTGTATAATATACTATGATTTTTGACCGAAATTAGTGTATAATATACTTTGATTTTTGAACGAAACTTGCATTTCCAAAAGTTTCATAGAATCTAGTTTTAAGATGATTTTTTTGCATGGACTTCCATCATAACCTTCCCTTTTAACATATATAAATGATCTTATAAATCTCGTATCATTTCAAATAGTCCCCAATTAAATTTAATTTTTTTGACCGAAACTAGTGTATAATATACTATGATTTTTGACTGAAACTTGCATTTCCAAAATTTCCTTAGAATCTAGTTTTCCAATGATTTTTTTGCATGGACTTCCATCATAACCTTCCCTCTTAACATATATAAATGATCTGAAAAGTCTCGTATCATTTCAAATAGTCCCCAATTAAATATGATTTCTTTGACCGAAACTATTGTATAATATACTATGATTTTTGATCGAAACATGCATTTCCAAAATTTCCATAGAATCTAGTTTTCCAATGATTGTTTTGCATGTACTTCCATCATAACCTTCCCTCTTAACATATATAAATGATCTGAGAAGTCTCGTATCATTTCAAATCGCCCCCAATTAAATATGATTTTTTTGACAGAAACTATTGTATAATATACTATGATTTTGACCAAAACTAGTGTATAATATACTATGATTTTTGACCGAATCTTGCATTTCAAAAAGTTTCATGGAATCTAGTTTTAAGATGATTTTTTTTGTATGGACTTCCATCATAACCTTCCCTTTTAACATATATAAAGTATCTGAAAAATCTCGTATCATTTTAAATACTCCCCTATTAAATTTAATTTTTTTGACTGAAACTAGTGTATAATATACTATGATTTTTGACCGAAACTTGCTTTCCAAAATTTCCTTAGAATCTAGTTTTCCAATGATTTTTTTTGCATGGACTTCCATCATAACCTTCCCTCTTAACATATATAAATGATTTGAAAAGTCTGGTATCATTTCAAATAGTCCCCAATTAAATATGATTTCTTTGACCGAAACTATTGTATAATATACTATGATTTTTTACTGAAATTAGTGTATAATATACTATGATTTTTGACCGAAACTTGCATTTCCAATAGTTTCATAGAATCTAGTTTTAAGATGATTTTTTTGCAATGACTTCCATCATATCCTTCCCTTTTAACATATATAAATGATCTGAAAAGTCTCGTATCATTTCAAATAGTCCCCAATTAAATTTAATTTTTTTGACCGAAACTAGTGTATAATATACTATGATTTTTGACCGAAACTTGCATTTCCAAAAGTTTCATGGAATCTAGTTTTAAGATGATTTTTTTTGCATGGACTTCCATCATAACCTTCCCTTTTAACATATATAAATCATCTGAAAAGTCTCGTATCATTTCAAATAGTCCCCAATTAAATTTAATTTTTTTGACTGAAACTAGTGTATAATATACTATGATTTTTGACCGAAACTTACATTTCGAAAAGTTTCATGGAATCTAGTTTTAAGATGATTATTTTTGCATGGACTTCCATCATAACCTTCCCTTTTAACATATATAAATGATCTTAAAAATCTCGTATCATTTTAAATAGTCCCCTATTAAATTAATATTTTTTGACCGAAACTAGTGTATAATATACTATGATTTTTGACCGAAACTTGCTTTCCAAAATTTCCTTAGAATCTAGTTTTCCAATGATTTTTTTTGCATGGACTTCCATCATAACCTTCCCTCTTAACATATATAAATGATTTGAAAAGTCTCGTATCATTTCAAATAGTCCCCAATTAAATATGATTTCTTTGACCGAAACTATTGTATAATATACTATGGTTTTTTACTGAAATTAGTGTATAATATACTATGATTTTTGACTGAAACTTGCATTTCCAATAGTTTCATAATCTAGTTTTAAGATGATTTTTTTGCAATGACTTCCATCATATCCTTCCCTTTTAACATATATAAATGATCTGAAAAGTCTCGTATCATTTCAAATAGTCCCCAATTAAATTTTACTTTTTTGACCGAAACTAGTGTATAATATACTATGATTTTTGACCGAAACTTGCATTTCCAAAATTTCCATAGAATCTAGTTTTCCAATGATTGTTTTGCATGTACTTCCATCATAACTTTCCCTCTTAACATATATAAATGATTTGAAACGTCTCGTATCATTTCAAATAGTCCCCAATTAAATATGATTTCTTTGACCGAAACTATTGTATAATATACTATGATTTTTGACCGAAATTAGTGTATAATATACTATGATTTTTGACCGAAACTTGCATTTCCAATAGTTTCATAGAATCTAGTTTTAAGATGATTTTTTTGCAATGACTTCCATCATATCCTTCCCTTTTAACATATATAAATGATCTGAAAAGTCTCGTATCATTTCAAATAGTCCCCAATTAAATTTAATTTTTTTGACCGAAACTAGTGTATAATATACTATGATTTTTGACCGAAACTTGCATTTCCAAAAGTTTCATGGAATCTAGTTTTAAGATGATTTTTTTTGCATGGACTTCCATCATAACCTTCCCTTTTAACATATATAAATCATCTGAAAAGTCTCATATCATTTCAAATAGTCCCCAATTAAATTTAATTTTTTTGACTGAAACTAGTGTATAATATACTATGATTTTTGACCGAAACTTACATTTCGAAAAGTTTCATGGAATCTAGTTTTAAGATGATTATTTTTGCATGGACTTCCATCATAACCTTCCCTTTTAACATATATAAATGATCTGAAAAATCTCGTATCATTTTAAATAGTCCCCTATTAAATTAATATTTTTTGACCGAAACTAGTGTATAATATACTATGATTTTTGACCGAAACTTGCTTTCCAAAATTTCCTTAGAATCTAGTTTTCCAATGATTTTTTTTGCATGGACTCCCATCATAACCTTCCCTCTTAACATATATAAATGATTTGAAAAGTCTCGTATCATTTCAAATAGTCCCCAATTAAATATGATTTCTTTGACCGAAACTATTGTATAATATACTATGGTTTTTTACTGAAATTAGTGTATAATATACTATGATTTTTGACTGAAACTTGCATTTCCAATAGTTTCATAATCTAGTTTTAAGATGATTTTTTTGCAATGACTTCCATCATATCCTTCCCTTTTAACATATATAAATGATCTGAAAAGTCTCGTATCATTTCAAATAGTCCCCAATTAAATTTTACTTTTTTGACCGAAACTAGTGTATAATATACTATGATTTTTGACCGAAACTTGCATTTCCAAAATTTCCATAGAATCTAGTTTTCCAATGATTGTTTTGCATGTACTTCCATCATAACTTTCCCTCTTAACATATATAAATGATTTGAAACGTCTCGTATCATTTCAAATAGTCCCCAATTAAATATGATTTCTTTGACCGAAACTATTGTATAATATACTATGATTTTTGACCGAAATTAGTGTATAATATACTATGATTTTTGACCGAAACTTGCATTTCCAAAAGTTTCATAGAATCTAGTTTTAAGATGATTTTTTTGCATGGACTTCCATCATAACCTTCCCTTTTAACATATATAAATGATCTTAAAAATCTCGTATCATTTCAAATAGTCCCCAATTAAATTTAATTTTTTTGACCGAAACTAGTGTATAATATACTATGATTTTTGACTGAAACATGCATTTCCAAAATTTCCTTAGAATCTAGTTTTCCAATGATTTTTTTGCATGGACTTCCATCATAACCTTCCCTCTTAACATATATAAATGATCTGAAAAGTCTCGTATCATTTCAAATAGTCCCCAATTAAATATGATTTCTTTGACCGAAACTATTGTATAATATACTATGATTTTTGACCGAAACATGCATTTCCAAAATTTCCATAGAATCTAGTTTTCCAATGATTGTTTTGCATGTACTTCCATCATAACCTTCCCTCTTAACATATATAAATGATCTGAGAAGTCTCGTATCATTTCAAATCGCCCCCAATTAAATATGATTTTTTTGACAGAAACTATTGTATAAAATACTATGATTTTGACCAAAACTAGTGTATAATATACTATGATTTTTGACCGAATCTTGCATTTCAAAAAGTCTCATGGAATCTAGTTTTAAGATGATTTTTTTTGTATGGACTTCCATCATAACCTTCCCTTTTAACATATATAAAGGATCTGAAAAATCTCGTATCATTTTAAATACTCCCCTATTAAATTTAATTTTTTTGACTGAAACTAGTGTATAATATACTATGATTTTTGACCGAAACTTGCTTTCCAAAATTTCCTTAGAATCTAGTTTTCCAATGATTTTTTTTGCATGGACTTCCATCATAACCTTCCCTCTTAACATATATAAATAATTTGAAAAGTCTGGTATCATTTCAAATAGTCCCCAATTAAATATGATTTCTTTGACCGAAACTATTGTATAATATACTATGATTTTTTACTGAAATTAGTGTATAATATACTATGATTTTTGACCGAAACTTACATTTCCAATAGTTTCATAGAATCTAGTTTTAAGATGATTTTTTTGCAATGACTTCCATCATATCCTTCCCTTTTAACATATATAAATGATCTGAAAAGTCTCGTATCATTTCAAATAGTCCCCAATTAAATTTAATTTTTTTGACCGAAACTAGTGTATAATATACTATGATTTTTGACCGAAACTTGCATTTCCAAAAGTTTCATGGAATCTAGTTTTAAGATGATTTTTTTTGCATGGACTTCCATCATAACCTTCCCTTTTAACATATATAAATCATCTGAAAAGTCTCATATCATTTCAAATAGTCCCCAATTAAATTTAATTTTTTTGACTGAAACTAGTGTATAATATACTATGATTTTTGACCGAAACTTACATTTCGAAAAGTTTCATGGAATCTAGTTTTAAGATGATTATTTTTGCCTGGACTTCCATCATAACCTTCCCTTTTAACATATATAAATGATCTTAAAAATCTCGTATCATTTTAAATAGTCCCCTATTAAATTAAATATTTTTGACCGAAACTAGTGTATAATATACTATGATTTTTGACCGAAACTTGCTTTCCAAAATTTCCTTAGAATCTAGTTTTCCAATGATTTTTTTTGCATGGACTTCCATCATAACCTTCCCTCTTAACATATATAAATGATTTGAAAAGTCTCGTATCATTTCAAATAGTCCCCAATTAAATATGATTTCTTTGACCGAAACTATTGTATAATATACTATGATTTTTTACTGAAATTAGTGTATAATATACTATGATTTTTGACTGAAACTTGCATTTCCAATAGTTTCATAATCTAGTTTTAAGATGATTTTTTTGCAATGACTTCCATCATATCCTTCCCTTTTAACATATATAAATGATCTGAAAAGTCTCGTATCATTTCAAATAGTCCCCAATTAAATTTTACTTTTTTGACCGAAACTAGTGTATAATATACTATGATTTTTGACCGAAACTTGCATTTCCAAAATTTCCATAGAATCTAGTTTTCCAATGATTGTTTTGCATGTACTTCCATCATAACTTTCCCTCTTAACATATATAAATGATTTGAAACGTCTCGTATCATTTCAAATAGTCCCCAATTAAATATGATTTCTTTGACCGAAACTATTGTATAATATACTATGATTTTTGACCGAAATTAGTGTATAATATACTATGATTTTTGACCGAAACTTGCATTTCCAAAAGTTTCATAGAATCTAGTTTTAAGATGATTTTTTTGCATGGACTTCCATCATAACCTTCCCTTTCAACATATATAAATGATCTTAAAAATCTCGTATCATTTCAAATAGTCCCCAATTAAATTTAATTTTTTTGACCGAAACTAGTGTATAATATACTATGATTTTTGACTGAAACTTGCATTTCCAAAATTTCCTTAGAATCTAGTTTTCCAATGATTTTTTTGCATGGACTTCCATCATAACCTTCCCTCTTAACATATATAAATGATCTGAAAAGTCTCGTATCATTTCAAATAGTCCCCAATTAAATATGATTTCTTTGACCGAAACTATTGTATAATATACTATGATTTTTGACCGAAACATGCATTTCCAAAATTTCCAGAGAATCTAGTTTTCCAATGATAATTTTGCATGTACTTCCATCATAACCTTCCCTCTTAACATATATAAATGATCTGAGAAGTCTCGTATCATTTCAAATCGCCCCCAATTAAATATGATTTTTTTGACAGAAACTATTGTATAATATACTATGATTTTGACCAAAACTAGTGTATAATATACTATGATTTTTGACCGAATCTTGCATTTCAAAAAGTTTCATGGAATCTAGTTTTAAGATGATTTTTTTTGTATGGACTTCCATCATAACCTTCCCTTTTAACATATATAATGGATCTGAAAAAT
This sequence comes from Lathyrus aphaca, assembly GCA_963966055.1. Lineage (NCBI taxonomy): Eukaryota > Viridiplantae > Streptophyta > Magnoliopsida > Fabales > Fabaceae > Lathyrus > Lathyrus aphaca. The sequence goes on along the minus strand of OZ014520.1, from coordinate 646,364,025 downwards.
CTCGTATCATTTTAAATACACCCCTATTAAATTTAATTTTTTTGACTGAAACTAGTGTATAATATACTATGATTTTTGACCGAAACTTGCTTTCCAAAATTTCCTTAGAATCTAGTTTTCCAATGATTTTTTTTGCATAGACTTCCATCATAACCTTCCCTCTTAACATATATAAATGATTTGAAAAGTCTGCTATCATTTCAAATAGTCCCCAATTAAATATGATTTCTTTGACCGAAACTATTGTATAATATACTATGATTTTTTACTGAAATTAGTGTATAATATACTATGATTTTTGACCGAAACTTGCATTTCCAATAGTTTCATAGAATCTAGTTTTAAGATGATTTTTTTGCAATGACTTCCATCATATCCTTCCCTTTTAACATATATAAATGATCTGAAAAGTCTCGTATCATTTCAAATAGTCCCCAATTAAATTTAATTTTTTTGACCGAAACTAGTGTATAATATACTATGATTTTTGACCGAAACTTGCATTTCCAAAAGTTTCATGGAATCTAGTTTTAAGATGATTTTTTTTGCATGGACTTCCATCATAACCTTCCCTTTTAACATATATAAATCATCTGAAAAGTCTCATATCATTTCAAATAGTCCCCAATTAAATTTAATTTTTTTGACTGAAACTAGTGTATAATATACTATGATTTTTGACCGAAACTTACATTTCGAAAAGTTTCATGGAATCTAGTTTTAAGATGATTATTTTTGCATGGACTTCCATCATAACCTTCCCTTTTAACATATATAAATGATCTGAAAATTCTCGTATCATTTTAAATAGTCCCCTATTAAATTAAATATTTTTGACCGAAACTAGTGTATAATATACTATGATTTTTGACCGAAACTTGCTTTCCAAAATTTCCTTAGAATCTAGTTTTCCAATGATTTTTTTTGCATGGACTTCCATCATAACCTTCCCTCTTAACATATATAAATGATTTGAAAAGTCTCGTATCATTTCAAATAGTCCCCAATTAAATATGATTTCTTTGACCGAAACTATTGTATAATATACTATCATTTTTGACTGAAACTAGTGTATAATATATTAGGATTTTTGACCGAGACTTGCATTTCCAAAAGTTTCATAGAATCTAGTTTTAAGATAATTTTTTTGCATGGACTTCCATCATAACCTTCCCTTTTAACATATATAAATGATCTGAAAAGTCTCGTATCATTTCAAATAGTCCCCAATTAAATTTAATTTTTTTGACCGAAACTAGTGTATAATATACTATGATTTTTGACCGAAACTTGCATTAAGAAAAGTTTCATGGAATCTAGTTTTAAGATGATTATTTTTGCATGGACTTCCATCATAACCTTCCCTTTTAACATATATAAATCATCTGAAAAGTCTCATATCATTTCAAATAGTCCCCAATTAAATTAAATTTTTTTGACCGAAACTAGTGTATAATATACTATGATTTTTGACCGAAACTTGCTTTCCAAAATTTCCTTAGAATCTAGTTTTCCAATGATTTTTTTTTGCATGGACTTCCATCATAACCTTCCCTCTTAACATATATAAATGATTTGCAAAGTCTCGTATCATTTCAAATAGTCCCCAATTAAATATGATTTCTTTGACCGAAACTATTGTATAATATACTATGATTTTTGACCGAAACTAGTGTATAATATACTATGATTTTTGACCGAGACTTGCATTTCCAAAAGTTTCATAGAATCTAGTTTTAAGATGATTTTTTTGCATGGACTTCCATCATAACCTTCCCTTTTAACATATATAAATGATCTGAAAAGTTTCGTATCATTTCAAATAGTCCCCAATTAAATTTATTTTTTTGACCGAAACTTGTGTATAATATACTATGATTTTTGACCGAAACTTGCATTTCCAAAAGTTTCATGGAATCTAGTTTTAAGATGATTTTTTTTGCATGGAGTTCTGACATAACCTTCCCTTTTAACATATATAAATGATCTGAAAAATCTCGTATCATTTCAAATAGTCCCCAATTAAATTTAATTTTTTTGACCGAAACTAGTGTATAATATACTATGATTTTTGACCGAAACTTGCATTTCCAAAATTTCCTTAGAATCTAGTTTTCCAATGATTTTTTTGCATGGACTTCCATCATAACCTTCCCTCTTAACATATATAAATGATCTGAAAAGTCTCGTATCATTTTAAATAGTCCCCAATTAAATATGATTTCTTTGACTAAAACTATTGTATAATATACTATGATTTTTTACCGAATCTAGTGGATAATATACTATAATTTTTGACCAAAACTTGCATTTCCAAAAGTTTCATAGAATCTAGTTTTCAGATGATTTTTTTGCATGGACTTCCATCATAACCTTCACTTTTAACATATATAAATGATCTGAAAAGTCTCGTATCATTTCAAATAGTCCCCAATTAAATTTAATTTTTTTGATCGAACCTAGTGTATAATATACTATGAATTTTTTACCGAAACTTGCATTTCGAAAAGTTTCATAGAATCTATTTTTCAGATGATTTTTTTGCATGGACTTCCATTATAACCTTCCCTCTTAACATATATAAATGATCTGAAAAGTCTTGTATCATTTCAAATAGTCCCCAATTAAATTTTATTTTTTTGACCGAAACTAGTGTATAATATATTATGATTTTTGACCGAAACTTGCATTTCCAAAATTTCCATAGAATCTAGTTTTCCAATGATTGTTTTGCATGTACTTCCATCATAACCTTCCCTCTTAACATATATAAATGATTTGAGAAGTCCCGTATCATTTCAAATAGTCCCCAATTAAATATGATTTCTTTGACCGAAACTATTGTATAATATACTATGATTTTTGACCGAAATTAGTGTATAATATACTATGATTTTTGACCGAAACTTGCATTTCCAAAAGTTTCATAGAAACTAGTTTTAAGATGATTTTTTTGCATGGACTTCCATCATAACCTTCCCTTTTAACATATATAAATGATCTGAAAAGTCTCGTATCATTTCAAATAGTCCCCAATTAAATTTAGTTTTTTTGACCGAAACTAGTGTATAATATACTATGATTTTTGACCGAAACTTGTATTTCCAAAAGTTTCATGGAATCTAGTTTTAGGATGATTTTTTTTGCATGGACTTCTATCATAACCTTCCCTTTTAACATATTTAAATGATCTGAAAAGTCTCATATCATTTCAAATAGTCCACAATTAAATTTAATTATTTTGAACGAAACTATTGTATAATATACTATGATTTTTGACCGAAATTAGTGTGTAATATACTATGATTTTTGACCAAAACTTGCATTTCCAAAAGTTTCATAGAATCTAGTTTTAAGATGATTTTTTTGCATGGACTTCAATCATAACCTTCCCTTTTAACATATATAAATGATCTGAAAAAATTCGTATCATTTCAAATAGTCCCCAATTAAATTTAATTTTTTTGACCGAAACTAGTGTATAATATATTATGATTTTTAACCGAAACTTGCATTTCCAAAATTTCCTTAGAATCTAGTTTTCCAATGATTTTTTTTGCATGGACTTCCATCATAACCTTCCCTCTTAACATATATAAATGATTTGAAAAGTCTCGTATCATTTCAAATAGTCCCCAATTAAATATGATTTTTTTGACCGAAACTATTGTATAATATACTATCATTTTTGACTGAAACTAGTGTATAATATATTATGATTTTTGACCGAAATTTGCATTTCCAAAAGTTTCATAGAATCTAGTTTTAAGATGATTTTTTTGCATGGACTTCCATCATAACCTTCCCTTTTAACATATATAAATGATCTGAAAAGTCTCGTATAATTTCAAATAGTCCCCAATTAAATTTAATTTTTTTGACCGAAACTAGTGTATAATATACTATGATTTTTGACCGAAACTTGCATTTCGAAAAGTTTCATGGAATCTAGTTTTAAGATGATTATTTTTGCATGGACATCCATCATAACCTTCCCTTTTAACATATATAATGATCCCAAATTAAATTTCATATTTTTTTACCGAAACTAGTGTATAATATACTATGATTTTTGACCGAAACTTGCATTTCCAAATGTTCATTGAATCTAGTTTTACAATAGTATTTTTCATGGACTTCCATCATACCCTTCCATCTTAACATATATAAATGATCTGAAAAGTCTCGTATCATTTCAAATAGTCCCCAATTAAATATGATTTTTTTGACCGAAACTATGGTATAATATTCTATTATTTTTTACCGAAACATTCATTTCCAAAAATTTCATAGAATCTAGTTTTCAGATGATTTTTTTGCATGGACTTCCATCATAACCTTCCCTTTTAACAAATATAAAATGATCTGAAAAGTCTCGTATAATTTCAAATAGTCCCCTATTAAATTTGATTTTTTTGACCGAAATTAGTGTATAATATACTATGATTTTTTACCGAAACTAGTGTATAATATACTATGGTTTTTAACCGAAACTTGCATTTCCAAAAGTTTCATAGAATTTAATTTTTAGATTATTTTTTGCATGGACTTCCATCATAACATTTCCTTTTAACATATATAAATGATCTGAAAACTCTCGTATCATTTCAAATATTCTCCAATTAAATATGATTTTTTGACCGAAACTATTGTTTAATTTACTATGATTTTTTTCCGAAACTAGTGGATAATATACTATGATTTTTTACCGAAACATTCATTTCCAAAAGTTTCATAGAATCTAGTTTTCAGATGGGTTTTTTGCATGGACTTCCATCATAACCTTCCCTTTTAACATATATAAATGATCTGAAAAGTCTCGTATTATTTCAAATAGTCCCCAATTAAATTTTATTTTTTTGACCGAAACTATTATATAATATACTATGATTTTTGACCGAAACAAATGTATAATATACTACGGTTTTTGACCGAAACTTGCATTTCCAAAAGTTTCATAGAATCTAGTTTTCAGATTATTTTTTGCATGGACTTCCATCATAACCTTCCCTTTTAACATATATAAATGATCTGAAAAGTCTCGTATCATTTAAAATAGTCCTCAATTAAATTTTATTTTTTTGACCAAAACTACTGTATAATATACTATGATTTATTACCGAAACTTGCATTTCGAAAAGTTTCATAGTATCTAATTTTCAGATGATTTTTTGCATAGACTTCCATCATAACCTTCCCCTTTAAAATATATAAATGATCTGAAAAGTCTAGTATCATTTCAAATAGTCCCCAATTAATTTTTTTTTTACCGAAACTAGTGTATAATATACTATGATTTTTGACCGAAACTTGCATTTCCAAAAGTTCCATAGAATCTAGTTTTACAATGATATTTTTACATGGACTTCCATCATAACCTTCCCTCTTAATATATATAAATGATCTGAAAAGTCTCGTATCATTTCAAATAGTTTCCAATTAAATATGATTTTTTTGACTGAAACTATTCTATAATATACTATGATATTTTACTTAAACCAGTGTATAATATACTATGATTTTTGACCGAAACTTGCATTTCCAAAAGTTTCATAGAATCTATTTTTCAGATGATTTTTTTGCATGGACTTCCATCATAACCTTCCCTTTTAACATATATAATAGATCTGAAAAATCTCGTATCATTTCAAAGAGTCCCCAATTAAATTTGATTTTTTTGCCCGAAACTAGTGTATAATATACTAGGATTTTTGACCGAAACATGCATTTCCAAAAGTTCCATATAATCTAGTTTTAAAATGATAATTTTGCATGGACTTCCATCATAACCTTCCCTTTTAACATATATAAATGATCTGAAAAGTCTTGTCTCATTTCAAATAGTCCCCAATTAAATTTTATTTTTTTGACTGAAACTAGTGTTTAATATACTATGATTTTTGACCGAAACTTGTATTTCCAGAAGTTCCATAGAATCTAGTTTTACAATGATATTTTTACATGGACTTCCATCATAACCTTCTCTCTTAACATATATAAATGATCTGAAAAGTCTCATATCAATTCAAATAGTCCCCAATTAAATATGACTTTTTGACCGAAACTATTGTATAATATACTATGATTTTTGACAGAAACTAGTGTATAATATACTATGATTTTTGACCGAAACTTGCATTTCCAAAAGTACAATAGAACTTAGTTTTCCAATGATTTTTTTTCATGGACTTCCATCTTAACCTTCCCTTTTAACATATACAAATGATCTGAAAAGTCGCGTATCATTTTAAATAGTCCCCAATTAAATATGATTTTTTTGACCAAAACTATTGTATAATATACTATGATTTTCTACCGAAACTAGTGTATAATATACTATGATTTTTGAACGAAACTTGTATTTCCAAAAGTTTCATAGAATCTAGTTTTCAAATGATTTTTTTGCATGGACTTCCATCATAACCTTCCCTTTTAACATATATAAATGATCTGAAAATTTTCGTATCATTCCAAATAGTCCCCAATTAAATTTGATTTTTTTGACCGAAACTAGTGTTTAATATACTATGATTTTTTACCGAAACTTGTATTTCCAAAAGTTCAATAGAATCTAGTTTTACAATTATATTTTTGCATGGACTTCCATCATAACCTTCCCTCTTAACATATACAAATGATCTGAAAAGTCTCGTATCATTTTTAATAGTCCCCAATTAAATATGATTTTTTGACCGAAACTATTGTATAATATAGTATGATTTTTGACCAAAACTAGCATATAATAAACTATAATTTTTTACCAAAACTTGCATTTCAAAATTTTTCATAGAATCTAGTTTTCAGATGATTTTTTTGCATGGACTTCCATAATAACCTTCCCTTTTAACATATATAAATGATCTGAAAAGTGTCGTATCATTTCAAATAGTTGCCAATTAAATTTTATTTTTTGACCGAAACTATTGTATAATATAATATGGTTTTTGACCGAAACTTGCATTTCCAAAAGTTTCATAGTATCAAATTTTCGGATGATTTTTTGCATGGACTTCCATCATATCCTTCCCCTTTAACATATATAAATAATTTGAAAAGTCACGTATCATTTCAAATAGTCCCCAATTAAATTTTATTTTTTTGACCGAAACTAGTGTATAATATACTATGATTTTTGACCGAAACTTGCATTTCCAAAAGTTCCATAGAATCTAGTTTTACAATGATATTTTTACATGGACTTCCATCATAACCTTCCCTCTTAACATATATAAATGATCTGAAAAGTCTCGTATCATTTCAAATAGTCTTCAATTAAATATGATTTTTTGACCGAAACTATTCTATAATATATTATGATATTTGACTGAAACTAGTGTATAATATTCTATGATTTTTGATCGAAACTTGCATTTCCAAAAGTTTCATAGAATCTAGTTTTCAGATGATTTTTTTGCATGGACTTCCATCATAACCTACCCTTTTAATATATATAAATGATCTGAAAAGTCTCGTATCATTTCAAAGAGTCCCCAATTAAATTTGATTTTTTTGACCGAAACTAGTGTATAATATACTAAGATTTTTGACCGAAACTTGCATTTCCAAAAGTTCCATATAATCTAGTTTTAAAATGATAATTTTGCATGGACTTCCATCATAACCTTCCCTTTTAACATATATAAATGATCTGAAAAGTCTCGTATCATTTAAAATTGTCCTCAATTAAATTTTATTTTTTTGACCAAAACTACTGTATAATATACTATGATTTATTACCGAAACTTGCATTTCGGAAAGTTTCATAGTATCTAATTTTCAGATGATTTTTTGCATAGACTTCCATCATAACCTTCCCCTTTAAAATATATAAATGATCTGAAAAGTCTAGTATCATTTCAAATAGTCCCCAATTAATTTTTTTTTACCGAAACTAGTGTATAATATACTATGATTTTTGACCGAAACTTGCATTTCCAAAAGTTCCATAGAATCTAGTTTTACAATGATATTTTTACATGGACTTCCATCATAACCTTCCCTCTTAACATATATAAATGATCTGAAAAGTCTCGTATCATTTCATATAGTTTCCAATTAAATATGATTTTTTTGACTGAAACTATTCTATAATATACTATGATATTTTACTTAAACCAGTGTATAATATACTATGATTTTTGTCCGAAACTTGCATTTCCAAAAGTTTCATAGAATCTATTTTTCAGATGATTTTTTTGCATGGACTTCCATCATAACCTTCCCTTTTAACATATATAATAGATCTGAAAAATCTCGTATCATTTCAAAGAGTCCCCAATTAAATTTGATTTTTTTGACCGAAACTAGTGTATAATATACTAGGATTTTTGACCGAAACATGCATTTCCAAAAGTTCCATATAATCTAGTTTTAAAATGATAATTTTGCATGGACTTACATCATAACCTTCCCCTTTAACATATATAAATAATTTGAAAAGTCACGTATCATTTCAAATAGTCCCCAATTAAATTTTATTTTTTTGACCGAAACTAGTGTATAATATACTATGATTTTTGACCGAAACTTGCATTTCCAAAAGTTCCATAGAATCTAGTTTTACAATGATATTTTTACATGGACTTCCATCATAACCTTCCCTCTTAACATATATAAATGATCTGAAATGTCTCGTATCATTTCAAATAGTCTTCAATTAAATATGATTTTTTGACCGAAACTATTCTATAATATATTATGATATTTGACTGAAACTAGTGTATAATATTCTATGATTTTTGATCGAAACTTGCATTTCCAAAAGTTTCATAGAATCTAGTTTTCAGATGATTTTCTTGAATGGACTTCCATCATAACCTTCTCTTTTAATATATATAAATGATCTGAAAAGTCTCGTATCATTTCAAAGAGTCCCCAATTAAATTTGATTTTTTTGACCGAAACTAGTGTATAATATACTAAGATTTTTGACTGAAACTTGCATTTCCAAAAGTTCCATAGAATCTAGTTTTACAATGATATTTTTGCATGGACTTCCATCATAACCTTCCCTCTTAACATATATAAATGATCTGAAAAGTCCCGTATCATTTCAAATAGTCCCCAATTAAATATGATTTTTTTTACCGAAACTATTGTATAATATACTATGATTTTTGACAGAAACTAGTGTATAATATACTATGATTTTTGACCGAAACTTGCATTTATAAAAGTTCCATAGTATTTAATTTTCCAATGATTTTTTTGCATGGACTTTCATCTTAACCTTCCCTCTTAACTTATACAAATGATTTAAAAAGTCGTGTATCATTTTATATAGTCCCCAATTAAATATGATTTTTTTGACCGAAACTATTGTATAATATACTATAATTTTCTACCGAAACTAGTGTATAATATACTATGAATTTTGACTGAAACTTGCATTTCAAAAAGTTTCATAGAATCTAGTTTTCATAACATTCCCTTTTAACATATATAAATGATCGGAAAAGTCTCGTATCATTTCAAATAGTCCCCAATTAAATTTTATTTTTTTGACAAAAACTACTGTATAATATACTATAATTTATTACCGAAACTTACATTTCGAAAAGTTTCATAGTATCTAATTTTCAGATGATTTTTTGCATTGACTTCCATCATAACCTTCCCCTTTAACATATATAAATGATCTGAAAAGTCTCGTATCATTTTAAATAGTCTCCAATCAAATTTTATTTTTTTGACCGAAACTAGTGTATAATATACTAAGATTTTTGACCGAAACTTGGATTTCCAAAAGTTCCATAGAATCTAGTTTTACAATGATATTTTTACATTGAATTCAATCATAACCTTCCCTCTTAACATATATAAATGATCTGAATAGTCTCGTATCGTTTCAAATAGTCCCCAATTAAATATGATTTTTTTGACCGAAACTATTCTATAATATACTATGATATTTGACCGAAACTAGTGTATAATATACAATGTTTTTTGACCGAAACTTATATTTCCAAAAGTTTTATAGAATCTAGTTTTCAGATGATTTTTTTGCATGGACTTCCATCATAACCTTCCATTTTAACATATGTATATGATCTGAAAAGTCTCGTATTATTTCATATAGTCCCCAATTAAATTTGATTTTTTTGACCGAAACTTATATTTCCAAAAGTTTCATAGAATCTAGTTTTAAAATGATATTTTGGCATGGACTTCCATCATAACCTTCCCTTTTAACATATATAAATGATCTAAAAACTCTCGTATCATTTCAAATAGTCCCCAATTAAATTTTATTTTTTTGACTAAAACTAGTGTTTAATATACATAGATTTTTTACCGAAACTTGTATTTCCAAAAGTTCCATAGAATCTAGTTTTACAATTATATTTTTGCATGGACTTCCATCATAACCTTCCCTCTTAACATATATAAATGATCTGAAAAGTCGCGTATCATTTTAAAAAGTCGCCAATTAAATATGATTTTTTTGACCGAAACTATTGTATAATATACTATGATTTTTGACCGAAACTAGTGTATAATATACTATGATTTTTGACCAAAATATGCATTTCAAAAAGTTTCATAGAATTTAGTTTTCAGATAATTTTTTTGCATGGACTTCCATAATAACCTTCCCTTTTAACATATATAAATGATTTGAAAAGTGTCGTATCATTTCAAATAGTCGCCAATTAAATTTTATTTTTTTGACCGAAACTATTGTATAATATACTATGATTTTTGACCGAAACTAGTGTATAATATACTATGGTTTTTGACCGAAACTTGCATTTCCAAAAGTTTCAAAGAATATAGTTTTTAGATGATTTTTTGCATGGACTTCCATCATAACCTTCTCTTTTAACATATATAAATGATCTGAAAAGTCTCGTATCATTTAAAATAGTCCCCAATTAAATTTTATTTTTTTGACCAAAACTACTGTATAATATACTATGATTAATTACCGAAACTTGCATTTCGAAAAGTTTCATAGTATCTAATATTCAGATGATTTTTTTCATGGACTTCCATCATATCCTTCCCCTTTAACATATATAAATGATCTAAAAAGTCACGTATCATTTTAAATTGTCCCCAATTAAATTTTATTTTTTTGACCGAAACTAGTGAATAATACACTATGATTTTTGACCAAAACTTGCATTTCCAAGAGTTCCATAGAATCTAGTTTTACAATGATATTTTTAAATGGACTTCCATCATAACCTTCCCTCTTAACATATATAAATGATCTGAAAAGTCTCGTATCATTTCAAATAGTCTCCAATTAAATATGATTTTTTTGACCGAAACTATTCTATAATATAATATGATATTTGACCGAAACTTTCATTTCCAAAAGTTCCATAGAATTTAGTTTTCCAATGATTTTTTTGCATGGACTTCCATCTTAACCTTCCCTCTTAACATATACAAATGATCTGAAAAGTCGCGTATCATTTTAAATAGTCCCCAATTAAATATGATTTTTTTGACAGAAACTATTTTATAATATACTATGATTTTCTATCGAAACTAGTGTATAATATACTATGAATTTTACTGAAACTTGCATTTCAAAAAGTTTCATAGAATCTAGTTTTCAGATGATTTTTTTGCATGGACTTCCATCATAAACTTCCCTTATAACATATATAAATGATCTGAAAAAGTCTCGTATCATTTCAAATAGTCCCCAATTAAATTTTATTTTTTTGACCAAAACTACTGTATAATATACTATGATTTATTACCGAAACTTGCATTTCGAAAAGTTTCATAGTATCTAATTTTCAGATGATTTTTTGCATGGACTTCCATCATAACCTTCCCCTTTAACATATATAAATGAACTGAAAAGTCACGTATCATTTCAAATAGTCCCCAATTAAATTTTATTTTTTTGACCCAAACTAGTGTATAATATCCTATGATTTTTGGCCGAAACTTGCGTTTCAAAAAGTTCCATAGAATCTAGTTTTACAATGATATTTTTACATGGACTTCCATCATAACCTTCCCCCTTAACATATATAAATGATCTGAAAAGTCTCGTATCATTTCAAATAGTCTCCAATTAAATTTGATTTTTTTGACCGAAACTATTCTATAAAATACTATGATATTTGACTGAAACTAGTGTATAATATACTAGGATTTTTTACCGAAACTTGCATTTCCAAAAGTTCCATATAATCTAGTTTTAAAATGATAATTTTGCATGGACTTCCATCATAACCTTCCCTTTTAACATATATAAATGATCTGAAAAGTTTCGTATCATTTCAAATAGTCCCCAATTAAATTTTATTTTTTTGACTGAAACTAGTGTTTAATATACTATGATTTTTGACCGAAACTTGTATTTCAAAATGTTCCATAGAATCTAGTTTTACAATGATATTTTTGCATGGACTTCTATCATAACCTCCCCTCTTAACATATATAAATGATCTGAAAAGTCTCGTATCATTTCATATAGTCCCCAATTAAATATGATTTTTTTTACTGAAACTATTGTATAATATACTATGATTTTTGACAGAAACTAGTGTATAATATACTATGATTTTTGACCGAAACATGCATTTCCAAAAGTTCCATAGAATTTAGTTTTCCAATGATTTTTTTGCATGGTCTTCCATCTTAACCTTCCCTCTTAACATATACAAATGATCTGAAAAGTCGCGTATCATTTTAAATAGTCCCCAATTAAATATGATTTTTTTGACAGAAACTATTTTATAATATACTATGATTTTCTATCGAAACTAGTGTATAATATACTATGAATTTTACTGAAACTTGCATTTCAAAAAGTTTCATAGAATCTAGTTTTCAGATGATTTTTTTGCATGGACTTCCATCATAAACTTCCCTTATAACATATATAAATGATCTGAAAAAGTCTCGTATCATTTCAAATAGTCCCCAATTAAATTTTATTTTTTTGACCAAAACTACTGTATAATATACTATGATTTATTACCGAAACTTGCATTTCGAAAAGTTTCATAGTATCTAATATTCAGATGATTTTTTTCATGGACTTCCATCATATCCTTCCCCTTTAACATATATAAATGATCTGAAAAGTCACGTATCATTTCAAATTGTCCCCAATTAAATTTTATTTTTTTGACCGAAACTAGTGAATAATATACTATGATTTTTGACCAAAACTTGCATTTCCAAGAGTTCCATAGAATCTAGTTTTACAATGATATTTTTAAATGGACTTCCATCATAACCTTCCCTCTTAACATATATAAATGATCTGAAAAGTCTCGTATCATTTCAAATAGTCTCCAATTAAATATGATTTTTTTGACCGAAACTATTCTATAATATAATATGATATTTGACCGAAACTTGCATTTCCAAAAGTTCCATAGAATTTAGTTTTCCAATGATTTTTTTGCATGGACTTCCATCTTAACCTTCCCTCTTAACATATACAAATGATCTGAAAAGTCGCGTATCATTTTAAATAGTCCCCAATTAAATATGATTTTTTTGACAGAAACTATTTTATAATATACTATGATTTTCTATCGAAACTAGTGTATAATATACTATGAATTTTACTGAAACTTGCATTTCAAAAAGTTTCATAGAATCTAGTTTTCAGATGATTTTTTTGCATGGACTTCCATCATAAACTTCCCTTATAACATATATAAATGATCTGAAAAAGTCTCGTATCATTTCAAATAGTCCCCAATTAAATTTTATTTTTTTGACCAAAACTACTGTATAATATACTATGATTTATTACCGAAACTTGCATTTCGAAAAGTTTCATAGTATCTAATTTTCAGATGATTTTTTGCATGGACTTCCATCATAACCTTCCCCTTTAACATATATAAATGAACTGAAAAGTCACGTATCATTTCAAATAGTCCCCAATTAAATTTTATTTTTTTGACCCAAACTAGTGTATAATATCCTATGATTTTTGGCCGAAACTTGCGTTTCAAAAAGTTCCATAGAATCTAGTTTTACAATGATATTTTTACATGGACTTCCATCATAACCTTCCCCCTTAACATATATAAATGATCTGAAAAGTCTCGTATCATTTCAAATAGTCTCCAATTAAATTTGATTTTTTTGACCGAAACTATTCTATAAAATACTATGATATTTGACTGAAACTAGTGTATAATATACTAGGATTTTTTACCGAAACTTGCATTTCCAAAAGTTCCATATAATCTAGTTTTAAAATGATAATTTTGCATGGACTTCCATCATAACCTTCCCTTTTAACATATATAAATGATCTGAAAAGTTTCGTATCATTTCAAATAGTCCCCAATTAAATTTTATTTTTTTGACTGAAACTAGTGTTTAATATACTATGATTTTTGACCGAAACTTGTATTTCAAAATGTTCCATAGAATCTAGTTTTACAATGATATTTTTGCATGGACTTCTATCATAACCTTCCCTCTTAACATATATAAATGATCTGAAAAGTCTCGTATCATTTCATATAGTCCCCAATTAAATATGATTTTTTTTACTGAAACTATTGTATAATATACTATGATTTTTGACAGAAACTAGTGTATAATATACTATGATTTTTGACCGAAACATGCATTTCCAAAAGTTCCATAGAATTTAGTTTTCCAATGATTTTTTTGCATGGTCTTCCATCTTAACCTTCCCTCTTAACATATACAAATGATCTGAAAAGTCGCGTATCATTTTAAATAGTCCCCAATTAAATATGATTTTTTTGACAGAAACTATTTTATAATATACTATGATTTTCTATCGAAACTAGTGTATAATATACTATGAATTTTACTGAAACTTGCATTTCAAAAAGTTTCATAGAATCTAGTTTTCAGATGATTTTTTTGCATGGACTTCCATCATAAACTTCCCTTATAACATATATAAATGATCTGAAAAAGTCTCGTATCATTTCAAATAGTCCCCAATTAAATTTTATTTTTTTGACCAAAACTACTGTATAATATACTATGATTTATTACCGAAACTTGCATTTCGAAAAGTTTCATAGTATCTAATTTTCAGATGATTTTTTGCATGGACTTCCATCATAACCTTCCCCTTTAACATATATAAATGAACTGAAAAGTCACGTATCATTTCAAATAGTCCCCAATTAAATTTTATTTTTTTGACCCAAACTAGTGTATAATATCCTATGATTTTTGGCCGAAACTTGCGTTTCAAAAAGTTCCATAGAATCTAGTTTTACAATGATATTTTTACATGGACTTCCATCATAACCTTCCCCCTTAACATATATAAATGATCTGAAAAGTCTCGTATCATTTCAAATAGTCTCCAATTAAATTTGATTTTTTTGACCGAAACTATTCTATAAAATACTATGATATTTGACTGAAACTAGTGTATAATATACTAGGATTTTTTACCGAAACTTGCATTTCCAAAAGTTCCATATAATCTAGTTTTAAAATGATAATTTTGCATGGACTTCCATCATAACCTTCCCTTTTAACATATATAAATGATCTGAAAAGTTTCGTATCATTTCAAATAGTCCCCAATTAAATTTTATTTTTTTGACTGAAACTAGTGTTTAATATACTATGATTTTTGACCGAAACTTGTATTTCAAAATGTTCCATAGAATCTAGTTTTACAATGATATTTTTGCATGGACTTCTATCATAACCTTCCCTCTTAACATATATAAATGATCTGAAAAGTCTCGTATCATTTCATATAGTCCCCAATTAAATATGATTTTTTTTACTGAAACTATTGTATAATATACTATGATTTTTGACAGAAACTAGTGTATAATATACTATGATTTTTGACCGAAACATGCATTTCCAAAAGTTCCATAGAATTTAGTTTTCCAATGATTTTTTTGCATGGTCTTCCATCTTAACCTTCCCTCTTAACATATACAAATGATCTGAAAAGTCGCGTATCATTTTAAATAGTCCCCAATTAAATATGATTTTTTTGACAGAAACTATTTTATAATATACTATGATTTTCTATCGAAACTA
The DNA here is from genome assembly GCA_963966055.1 of Lathyrus aphaca. Classification (NCBI taxonomy): domain Eukaryota; kingdom Viridiplantae; phylum Streptophyta; class Magnoliopsida; order Fabales; family Fabaceae; genus Lathyrus; species Lathyrus aphaca. The sequence goes on along the minus strand of OZ014520.1, from coordinate 646,348,029 downwards.
GTGTATAATATACTATGAATTTTACTGAAACTTGCATTTCAAAAAGTTTCATAGAATCTAGTTTTCAGATGATTTTTTTGCATGGACTTCCATCATAAACTTCCCTTATAACATATATAAATGATCTGAAAAAGTCTCGTATCATTTCAAATAGTCCCCAATTAAATTTTATTTTTTTGACAAAAACTACTGTATAATATACTATGATTTATTACCGAAACTTGCATTTCGAAAAGTTTCATAGTATCTAATTTTCAGATGATTTTTTGCATGGACTTCCATCATAACCTTCCCCTTTAACATATATAAATGAACTGAAAAGTCACGTATCATTTCAAATAGTCCCCAATTAAATTTTATTTTTTTGACCCAAACTAGTGTATAATATCCTATGATTTTTGGCCGAAACTTGCGTTTCAAAAAGTTCCATAGAATCTAGTTTTACAATGATATTTTTACATGGACTTCCATCATAACCTTCCCCCTTAACATATATAAATGATCTGAAAAGTCTCGTATCATTTCAAATAGTCTCCAATTAAATTTGATTTTTTTGACCGAAACTATTCTATAAAATACTATGATATTTGACTGAAACTAGTGTATAATATACTAGGATTTTTTACCGAAACTTGCATTTCCAAAAGTTCCATATAATCTAGTTTTAAAATGATAATTTTGCATGGACTTCCATCATAACCTTCCCTTTTAACATATATAAATTATCTGAAAAGTTTCGTATCATTTCAAATAGTCCCCAATTAAATTTTATTTTTTTGACTGAAACTAGTGTTTAATATACTATGATTTTTGACCGAAACTTGTATTTCAAAATGTTCCATAGAATCTAGTTTTACAATGATATTTTTGCATGGACTTCTATCATAACCTTCCCTCTTAACATATATAAATGATCTGAAAAGTCTCGTATCATTTCATATAGTCCCCAATTAAATATGATTTTTTTTACTGAAACTATTGTATAATATACTATGATTTTTGACAGAAACTAGTGTATAATATACTATGATTTTTGACCGAAACATGCATTTCCAAAAGTTCCATAGAATTTAGTTTTCCAATGATTTTTTTGCATGGTCTTCCATCTTAACCTTCCCTCTTAACATATACAAATGATCTGAAAAGTCGCGTATCATTTTAAATAGTCCCCAATTAAATATGATTTTTTTGACAGAAACTATTTTATAATATACTATGATTTTCTATCGAAACTAGTGTATAATATACTATGAATTTTACTGAAACTTGCATTTCAAAAAGTTTCATAGAATCTAGTTTTCAGATGATTTTTTTGCATGGACTTCCATCATAAACTTCCCTTATAACATATATAAATGATCTGAAAAAGTCTCGTATCATTTCAAATAGTCCCCAATTAAATTTTATTTTTTTGACCAAAACTACTGTATAATATACTATGATTTATTACCGAAACTTGCATTTCGAAAAGTTTCATAGTATCTAATTTTCAGATGATTTTTTGCATGGACTTCCATCATAACCTTCCCCTTTAACATATATAAATGAACTGAAAAGTCACGTATCATTTCAAATAGTCCCCAATTAAATTTTATTTTTTTGACCCAAACTAGTGTATAATATCCTATGATTTTTGGCCGAAACTTGCGTTTCAAAAAGTTCCATAGAATCTAGTTTTACAATGATATTTTTACATGGACTTCCATCATAACCTTCCCCCTTAACATATATAAATGATCTGAAAAGTCTCGTATCATTTCAAATAGTCTCCAATTAAATTTGATTTTTTTGACCGAAACTATTCTATAAAATACTATGATATTTGACTGAAACTAGTGTATAATATACTAGGATTTTTTACCGAAACTTGCATTTCCAAAAGTTCCATATAATCTAGTTTTAAAATGATAATTTTGCATGGACTTCCATCATAACCTTCCCTTTTAACATATATAAATTATCTGAAAAGTTTCGTATCATTTCAAATAGTCCCCAATTAAATTTTATTTTTTTGACTGAAACTAGTGTTTAATATACTATGATTTTTGACCGAAACTTGTATTTCAAAATGTTCCATAGAATCTAGTTTTACAATGATATTTTTGCATGGACTTCTATCATAACCTTCCCTCTTAACATATATAAATGATCTGAAAAGTCTCGTATCATTTCATATAGTCCCCAATTAAATATGATTTTTTTTACTGAAACTATTGTATAATATACTATGATTTTTGACAGAAACTAGTGTATAATATACTATGATTTTTGACCGAAACATGCATTTCCAAAAGTTCCATAGAATTTAGTTTTCCAATGATTTTTTTGCATGGTCTTCCATCTTAACCTTCCCTCTTAACATATACAAATGATCTGAAAAGTCGCGTATCATTTTAAATAGTCCCCAATTAAATATGATTTTTTTGACAGAAACTATTTTATAATATACTATGATTTTCTATCGAAACTAGTGTATAATATACTATGAATTTTACTGAAACTTGCATTTCAAAAAGTTTCATAGAATCTAGTTTTCAGATGATTTTTTTGCATGGACTTCCATCATAAACTTCCCTTATAACATATATAAATGATCTGAAAAAGTCTCGTATCATTTCAAATAGTCCCCAATTAAATTTTATTTTTTTGACCAAAACTACTGTATAATATACTATGATTTATTACCGAAACTTGCATTTCGAAAAGTTTCATAGTATCTAATTTTCAGATGATTTTTTGCATGGACTTCCATCATAACCTTCCCCTTTAACATATATAAATGAACTGAAAAGTCACGTATCATTTCAAATAGTCCCCAATTAAATTTTATTTTTTTGACCCAAACTAGTGTATAATATCCTATGATTTTTGGCCGAAACTTGCGTTTCAAAAAGTTCCATAGAATCTAGTTTTACAATGATATTTTTACATGGACTTCCATCATAACCTTCCCCCTTAACATATATAAATGATCTGAAAAGTCTCGTATCATTTCAAATAGTCTCCAATTAAATTTGATTTTTTTGACCGAAACTATTCTATAAAATACTATGATATTTGACTGAAACTAGTGTATAATATACTAGGATTTTTTACCGAAACTTGCATTTCCAAAAGTTCCATATAATCTAGTTTTAAAATGATAATTTTGCATGGACTTCCATCATAACCTTCCCTTTTAACATATATAAATGATCTGAAAAGTTTCGTATCATTTCAAATAGTCCCCAATTAAATTTTATTTTTTTGACTGAAACTAGTGTTTAATATACTATGATTTTTGACCGAAACTTGTATTTCAAAATGTTCCATAGAATCTAGTTTTACAATGATATTTTTGCATGGACTTCTATCATAACCTTCCCTCTTAACATATATAAATGATCTGAAAAGTCTCGTATCATTTCATATAGTCCCCAATTAAATATGATTTTTTTTACTGAAACTATTGTATAATATACTATGATTTTTGACAGAAACTAGTGTATAATATACTATGATTTTTGACCGAAACATGCATTTCCAAAAGTTCCATAGAATTTAGTTTTCCAATGATTTTTTTGCATGGTCTTCCATCTTAACCTTCCCTCTTAACATATACAAATGATCTGAAAAGTCGCGTATCATTTTAAATAGTCCCCAATTAAATATGATTTTTTTGACAGAAACTATTTTATAATATACTATGATTTTCTATCGAAACTAGTGTATAATATACTATGAATTTTACTGAAACTTGCATTTCAAAAAGTTTCATAGAATCTAGTTTTCAGATGATTTTTTTGCATGGACTTCCATCATAAACTTCCCTTATAACATATATAAATGATCTGAAAAAGTCTCGTATCATTTCAAATAGTCCCCAATTAAATTTTATTTTTTTGACCAAAACTACTGTATAATATACTATGATTTATTACCGAAACTTGCATTTCGAAAAGTTTCATAGTATCTAATTTTCAGATGATTTTTTGCATGGACTTCCATCATAACCTTCCCCTTTAACATATATAAATGAACTGAAAAGTCACGTATCATTTCAAATAGTCCCCAATTAAATTTTATTTTTTTGACCCAAACTAGTGTATAATATCCTATGATTTTTGGCCGAAACTTGCGTTTCAAAAAGTTCCATAGAATCTAGTTTTACAATGATATTTTTACATGGACTTCCATCATAACCTTCCCCCTTAACATATATAAATGATCTGAAAAGTCTCGTATCATTTCAAATAGTCTCCAATTAAATTTGATTTTTTTGACCGAAACTATTCTATAAAATACTATGATATTTGACTGAAACTAGTGTATAATATACTAGGATTTTTTACCGAAACTTGCATTTCCAAAAGTTCCATATAATCTAGTTTTAAAATGATAATTTTGCATGGACTTCCATCATAACCTTCCCTTTTAACATATATAAATGATCTGAAAAGTTTCGTATCATTTCAAATAGTCCCCAATTAAATTTTATTTTTTTGACTGAAACTAGTGTTTAATATACTATGATTTTTGACCGAAACTTGTATTTCAAAATGTTCCATAGAATCTAGTTTTACAATGATATTTTTGCATGGACTTCTATCATAACCTTCCCTCTTAACATATATAAATGATCTGAAAAGTCTCGTATCATTTCATATAGTCCCCAATTAAATATGATTTTTTTTACTGAAACTATTGTATAATATACTATGATTTTTGACAGAAACTAGTGTATAATATACTATGATTTTTGACCGAAACATGCATTTCCAAAAGTTCCATAGAATTTAGTTTTCCAATGATTTTTTTGCATGGTCTTCCATCTTAACCTTCCCTCTTAACATATACAAATGATCTGAAAAGTCGCGTATCATTTTAAATAGTCCCCAATTAAATATGATTTTTTTGACAGAAACTATTTTATAATATACTATGATTTTCTATCGAAACTAGTGTATAATATACTATGAATTTTACTGAAACTTGCATTTCAAAAAGTTTCATAGAATCTAGTTTTCAGATGATTTTTTTGCATGGACTTCCATCATAAACTTCCCTTATAACATATATAAATGATCTGAAAAAGTCTCGTATCATTTCAAATAGTCCCCAATTAAATTTTATTTTTTTGACCAAAACTACTGTATAATATACTATGATTTATTACCGAAACTTGCATTTCGAAAAGTTTCATAGTATCTAATATTCAGATGATTTTTTTCATGGACTTCCATCATATCCTTCCCCTTTAACATATATAAATGATCTGAAAAGTCACGTATCATTTCAAATTGTCCCCAATTAAATTTTATTTTTTTGACCGAAACTAGTGAATAATATACTATGATTTTTGACCAAAACTTGCATTTCCAAGAGTTCCATAGAATCTAGTTTTACAATGATATTTTTAAATGGACTTCCATCATAACCTTCCCTCTTAACATATATAAATGATCTGAAAAGTCTCGTATCATTTCAAATAGTCTCCAATTAAATATGATTTTTTTGACCGAAACTATTCTATAATATAATATGATATTTGACCGAAACTTGCATTTCCAAAAGTTCCATAGAATTTAGTTTTCCAATGATTTTTTTGCATGGACTTCCATCTTAACCTTCCCTCTTAACATATACAAATGATCTGAAAAGTCGCGTATCATTTTAAATAGTCCCCAATTAAATATGATTTTTTTGACAGAAACTATTTTATAATATACTATGATTTTCTATCGAAACTAGTGTATAATATACTATGAATTTTACTGAAACTTGCATTTCAAAAAGTTTCATAGAATCTAGTTTTCAGATGATTTTTTTGCATGGACTTCCATCATAAACTTCCCTTATAACATATATAAATGATCTGAAAAAGTCTCGTATCATTTCAAATAGTCCCCAATTAAATTTTATTTTTTTGACCAAAACTACTGTATAATATACTATGATTTATTACCGAAACTTGCATTTCGAAAAGTTTCATAGTATCTAATTTTCAGATGATTTTTTGCATGGACTTCCATCATAACCTTCCCCTTTAACATATATAAATGAACTGAAAAGTCACGTATCATTTCAAATAGTCCCCAATTAAATTTTATTTTTTTGACCCAAACTAGTGTATAATATCCTATGATTTTTGGCCGAAACTTGCGTTTCAAAAAGTTCCATAGAATCTAGTTTTACAATGATATTTTTACATGGACTTCCATCATAACCTTCCCCCTTAACATATATAAATGATCTGAAAAGTCTCGTATCATTTCAAATAGTCTCCAATTAAATTTGATTTTTTTGACCGAAACTATTCTATAAAATACTATGATATTTGACTGAAACTAGTGTATAATATACTAGGATTTTTTACCGAAACTTGCATTTCCAAAAGTTCCATATAATCTAGTTTTAAAATGATAATTTTGCATGGACTTCCATCATAACCTTCCCTTTTAACATATATAAATGATCTGAAAAGTTTCGTATCATTTCAAATAGTCCCCAATTAAATTTTATTTTTTTGACTGAAACTAGTGTTTAATATACTATGATTTTTGACCGAAACTTGTATTTCAAAATGTTCCATAGAATCTAGTTTTACAATGATATTTTTGCATGGACTTCTATCATAACCTTCCCTCTTAACATATATAAATGATCTGAAAAGTCTCGTATCATTTCATATAGTCCCCAATTAAATATGATTTTTTTTACTGAAACTATTGTATAATATACTATGATTTTTGACAGAAACTAGTGTATAATATACTATGATTTTTGACCGAAACATGCATTTCCAAAAGTTCCATAGAATTTAGTTTTCCAATGATTTTTTTGCATGGTCTTCCATCTTAACCTTCCCTCTTAACATATACAAATGATCTGAAAAGTCGCGTATCATTTTAAATAGTCCCCAATTAAATATGATTTTTTTGACAGAAACTATTTTATAATATACTATGATTTTCTATCGAAACTAGTGTATAATATACTATGAATTTTACTGAAACTTGCATTTCAAAAAGTTTCATAGAATCTAGTTTTCAGATGATTTTTTTGCATGGACTTCCATCATAAACTTCCCTTATAACATATATAAATGATCTGAAAAAGTCTCGTATCATTTCAAATAGTCCCCAATTAAATTTTATTTTTTTGACCAAAACTACTGTATAATATACTATGATTTATTACCGAAACTTGCATTTCGAAAAGTTTCATAGTATCTAATTTTCAGATGATTTTTTGCATGGACTTCCATCATAACCTTCCCCTTTAACATATATAAATGAACTGAAAAGTCACGTATCATTTCAAATAGTCCCCAATTAAATTTTATTTTTTTGACCCAAACTAGTGTATAATATCCTATGATTTTTGGCCGAAACTTGCGTTTCAAAAAGTTCCATAGAATCTAGTTTTACAATGATATTTTTACATGGACTTCCATCATAACCTTCCCCCTTAACATATATAAATGATCTGAAAAGTCTCGTATCATTTCAAATAGTCTCCAATTAAATTTGATTTTTTTGACCGAAACTATTCTATAAAATACTATGATATTTGACTGAAACTAGTGTATAATATACTAGGATTTTTTACCGAAACTTGCATTTCCAAAAGTTCCATATAATCTAGTTTTAAAATGATAATTTTGCATGGACTTCCATCATAACCTTCCCTTTTAACATATATAAATTATCTGAAAAGTTTCGTATCATTTCAAATAGTCCCCAATTAAATTTTATTTTTTTGACTGAAACTAGTGTTTAATATACTATGATTTTTGACCGAAACTTGTATTTCAAAAAGTTCCATAGAATCTAGTTTTACAATGATATTTTTGCATGGACTTCTATCATAACCTTCCCTCTTAACATATATAAATGATCTGAAAAGTCTCGTATCATTTCAAATAGTCCCCAATTAAATATGATTTTTTTTACTGAAACTATTGTATAATATACTATGATTTTTGACAGAAACTAGTGTATAATATACTATGATTTTTGACCGAAACATGCATTTCCAAAAGTTCCATAGAATTTAGTTTTCCAATGATTTTTTTGCATGGACTTCCATCTTAACCTTCCCTCTTAACATATACAAATGATCTGAAAAGTCGCGTATCATTATAAATAGTCCCCAATTAAATATGATTTTTTTGACAGAAACTATTTTATAATATACTATGATTTTCTATTGAAACTAGTGTATAATATACTATGAATTTTGACTGAAACTTGCATTTCAAAAAGGTTCATAGAATCTAGTTTTCAGATGATTTTTTTGCATGGACTTCCATCATAAACTTCCCTTATAACATATATAAATGATCTGAAAAGTCTCGTATCATTTCAAATAGTCCCCAATTAAATTTTTTTTTTGGACCAAAACTACTGTATAATATACTATGATTTATTACCGAAACTTGCATTTCGAAAAGTTTCATAGTATCTAATTTTCAGATGATTTTTTGCATGGACTTCCATCATAACCTTCCCCTTTAACATATATAAATGAACTGAAAAGTCTCGTATCATTTCAAAAAGTCCCCAATTAAATTTTTATTTTTTTGACCGAAACTAGTGTATAATATACTATGATTTTTGGCCGAAACTTGCGTTTTCAAAAGTTCCATAGAATCTAGTTTTACAATGATATTTTTACATGGACTTTCATCATAACCTTCCCTCTTAACATATATAAATGATCTGAAAAGTCTCGTATCATTTCAAATAGTCTCCAATTAAATTTGATTTTTTTGACCGAAACTATTCTATAAAATACTATGATATTTGACTGAAACTGGTGTATAATATACTATGATTTTTGACCGAAACTTGCATTACCAAAAGTTTCATAGAATCTAGTTTTCAGATGATTTTTTTGCATGGACTTCCATCATAACCTTCCCTTTTAACATATATAAATGATCTGAAAAGTCTCGTATCATTTCAAAGAGTCCCCAATTAAATATGATTTTTTTGACCGAAACTAGTGTATAATATACTAGGATTTTTTACCGAAACTCGCATTTCCAAAAGTTCAATATAATCTAGTTTTAAAATGATAATTTTGCATGGATTTCCATCATAACCTTCCCTTTTAACATATATAAATGATCTGAAAAGTCTCGTATCATTTCAAATAGTCCCCAATTAAATTTTATTTTTTTGACTGAAACTAGTGTTTAATATACTATATTTTTTGACCGAAACATGTATTTCCAAAAGTTCCATAGAATCTAGTTTTACAATGATATTTTTGCATGGACTTCCATCATAACCTTCCCTCTTAACATATATAAATGATCTGAAAAATCTCGTATCATTTCAAATAGTCCCCAATTAAATATGATTTTTTGACCGAAACTATTGTATAATATACTATGATTTTTGACCGAAACTAGTGTATAATATATTATGATTTTTGACCGAAACATGCATTTCCAAAAGTTCTATAGAATCTAGATTTCCAATGATTTTTTTGCATGGACTTCCATCATAACCTTGCCTCTTAACATATATAAATGATCTGAAAAGTCTCGTATCATTTCAAATAGTCCCCAATTAAATATGATTTTTTTTACTGAAACTATTGTATAATATACTATGATTTTTGACAGAAACTAGTGTATAATATACTATGATTTGTGACCGAAACTTGCATTTCCAAAAGTTCCATAGAATTTAGTTTTCCAATGATTTTTTTGCATGGACTTCCATCTTAACCTTCCCTCTTAACATATACAAATGATCTGAAAAGTCGCGTATCATTTTAAATAGTCCCCAATTAAATTTGATTTTTTTGACAGAAACTATTTTATAATATACTATGATTTTCTATCGAAACTAGTGTATAATATACTATGAATTTTGACTGAAACTTGCATTTCAAAAAGGTTCATAGAATCTAGTTTTCAGATGATTTTTTTGCATGGACTTCCATCATAAACTTCCCTTATAACATATATAAATGATCTGAAAAGTCTCGTATCATTTCAAATAGTCCCCAATTAAATTTTATTTTTTTGACCGAAACTAGTGTATAATATACTATGATTTTTTGCCGAAACTTGCGTTTCCAAAAGTTCCATAGAATCTAGTTTTACAATGATATTTTTACATGGACTTCCATCATAACCTTCCCTCTTAACATATATAAATGATCTGAAAAGTCTCGTATCATTTCAAATAGTCTCCAATTAAATTTGATTTTTTTGACTGAAACTATTCTATAAAATACTATGATATTTGACTGAAACTAGTGTATAATATACTATGATTTTTGACCGAAACTTGCATTACCAAAAGTTTCATAGAATCTAGTTTTCAGATGATTTTTTTGCATGGACTTCCATCATAACCTTCCCTTTTAACATATATAAATGATCTGAAAAGTCTCGTATCATTTCAAAGAGTCCCCAATTAAATTTGATTTTTTTGACCGAAACTAGTGTAAAATATACTAGGATTTTTTACCGAAACTTGCATTTCCAAAAGTTCCATATAATCTAGTTTTAAAATGATAATTTCGCATGGACTTTCATCATTACCTTCCCTTTTAACATATATAAATGATCTGAAAAGTCTCGTATCATTTCAAATAGTCCCCAGTTAAATTTTATTTTTTTGACTGAAACTAGTGTTTAATATACTATGATTTTTGACCGAAACATGTATTTCCAAAAGTTCCATAGAATCTAGTTTTACATTGATATTATTGAATGGACTTCCATCATAACCTTCCCTCTTAACATATATAAATGATCTGAAAAGTCTCGTATCATTTCAACTATTGTTAATATACTATTATTTTTGACCGAAACTAGTGTATAATATACTATGATTTTTGACCGAAACTTGCATTTCCAAAAGTTCCATAGAATTTAGTTTTCCAATGATTTTTTTGCATGGACTTCCATCTTAACCTTCCCTCTTAACATATACAAATGATCTGAAAAGTCGCGTATCATTTTAAATAGTCCCCAATTAAATATGATTTTTTTGACTGAAACTATTTTATAATATACTATGATTTTCTATCGAAACTAGTGTATAATATACTATGAATTTTGACTGAAACTTGCATTTCAAAAAGTTACATAGAATCTAGTTTTCAGATGATTTTTTTGCATGGACTTCCATCATAAACTTCCCTTATAACATATATAAATGATCTGAAAAGTCTCGTATCATTTCAAATAGTCCCCAATTAAATTTTATTATTTTGACCAAAACTACTGTATAATATACTATGATTTATTACCGAAACATGCATTTCGAAAAGTTTCATAGTATCTAATTTTCAGATGATTTTTTGCATGGACTTCCATCATAACCTTCCCCTTTAACATATATAAATGAACTGAAAAGTCTCGTATCATTTCAAAAAGTCCCCAATTAAATTTTATTTTTTTGACCGAAACTAGTGTATAATATACTATGATTTTTGGCCGAAACTTGCGTTTCCAAAAGTTCCATAGAATCTAGTTTTACAATGATATTTTTACATGGACTTCCATTATAACCTTCCCTCTTAACATATATAAATGATCTGAAAAGTCTCGTATCATTTCAAATAGTCTCCAATTAAATTTGATTTTTTTGACCGAAACTATTCTATAAAATACTATGATATTTGACTTAAACTAGTGTATAATATACTATGATTTTTGACCGAAACTTGCATTACCAAAAGTTTCATAGAATCTAGTTTTCAGATGATTTTTTTGCATGGACCTCCATTATAACCTTCCCTTTTAACAGATATAAATGATCTGAAAAGTCTCGTATCATTTCAAAGAGTCCCCAATTAAATTTGATTTTTTTGACCGAAACTAGTGTATAATATACTAGGATATTTTACCGAAACTTGCATTTCCAAAAGTTCCATATAATCTAGTTTTAAAATGATAATTTTGCATGGACTTCCATCATAACCTTCCCTTTTAACATATATAAATGATCTGAAAAGTTTCGTAACATTTCAAATAGTCCCCAATTAAATTTTATTTTTTTGACTGAAACTAGTGTTTAATATACTATGATTTTTGACCGAAACTTGTATTTCCAAAAGTTCCATAGAATCTAGTTTTACAATGATATTTTTGCATGGACTTCTATCATAACCTTCCCTCTTAACATATATAAATGATCTGAAAAGTCTCGTATAATTTCAAATAGTCCCCAATTAAATATGATTTTTTTTACCGAAACTATTGTTAATATACTATTATTTTTGACCGAAACTAGTGTATAATATACTATGATTTTTGACCGAAACTTGCATTTCCAAAAGTTCCATAGAATTTAGTTTTCCAATGATTTTTTTGCATGGACTTCCATCTTAACCTTCCCTCTTAACATATACAAATGATCTGAAAAGTCGCGTATCATTTTAAATAGTCCCCAATTAAATATGATTTTTTTGACAGAAACTATTTTATAATATACTATGATTTTCTATCGAAACTAGTGTATAATATACTATGAATTTTGACTGAAACTTGCATTTCAAAAAGTTTCATAGAATCTAGTTTTCAGATGATTTTTTTGCATGGAATTCCATCATAAACTTCCCTTATAACATATATAAATGATCTGAAAAGTCTCGTATCATTTCAAATAGTCCCCAATTAAATTTTATTTTTTTGACCAAAACTACTGTATAATATACTATGATTTATTACCGAAACTTGCATTTCAAAAAGTTTCATAGTATCTAATTTTCAGATGATTTTTTGCATGGACTTCCATCATAACCTTCCCCTTTAACATATATAAATGAACTGAAAAGTCTCGTATCATTTCAAATAGTCCCCAATTAAATTTTATTTTTTTGACCGAAACTAGTGTATAATATACTATGATTTTTGGCCGAAACTTGCGTTTCCAAAAGTTCCATAGAATCTAGTTTTACAATGATATTTTTACATGGACTTCCATCATAACCTTCCCTCTTAACATATATAAATGATCTGAAAAGTCTCGTATCATTTCAAATAGTCTCCAATTAAATTTGATTTTTTTGACCGAAACTATTCTATAAAATACTATGATATTTGACTTAAACTAGTGTATAATATACTATGATTTTTGACCGAAACTTGCATTACCAAAATTTCATAGAATCTAGTTTTCAGATGATTTTTTTGCATGGACTTCCATCATAACCTTCCCTTTTAACCTATATAAATGATCTGAAAAGTCTCGTATCATTTCAAAGAGTCCCCAATTAAATTTGATTTTTTTGACCGAAACTAATGTATAATATACTAGGATATTTTACCGAAACTTGCATTTCCAAAAGTTCCATATAATCTAGTTTTAAAATGATAATTTTACATGGACTTCCATCATAACCTTCCCTTTTAACATATATAAATGATCTGAAAAGTCTCGTATCATTTCAAATAGTCCCCAATTAAATTTTATTTTTTTGACTGAAACTAGTGTTTAATATACTATGATTTTTGACCGAAACTTGTATTTCCAAAAGTTCCATAGAATCTAGTTTTACAATGATATTTTTGCATGGACTTCCATCATAACCTTCCCTCTTAACATATATAAATGATCTGAAAAGTCTCGTATCATTTCAAAGAGTCCCCAATTAAATTTGATTTTTTAAACCGAAACTAGTGTATAATATACTAGGATATTTTACCGAAACTTGCATTTCCAAAAGTTCCATATAATCTAGTTTTAAAATGATAATTTTACATGGACTTCCATCATAACCTTCCCTTTTAACATATATAAATGATCTGAAAAGTCTCGTATCATTTCAAATAGTCCCCAATTAAATTTTATTTTTTTGACTGAAACTAGTGTTTAATATACTATGATTTTTGACCGAAACTTGTATTTCCAAAAGTTCCATAGAATCTAGTTTTACAATGATATTTTTACATGGACTTCTATCATAACCTTCCCTCTTAACATATATAAATGATCTGAAAAGTCTCGTATCATTTCAAATAGTCCCCAATTAAATTTGATTTTTTTACTGAAACTATTGTATAATATACTATTATTTTTGACCGAAACTAGTGTATAATATACTATGATTTTTGACCGAAACTTGCATTTCCAAAAGTTCCATAGAATTTAGTTTTCCAATGATTTTTTTGCATGGACTTCCATCTTAACCTTCCCTATTAACATATACAAATGATCTGAAAAGTCGCGTATCATTTTAAATAGTCCCGAATTAAATATGATTTTTTTGACAGAAACTATTTTATAATATACTATGATTTTCTATCGAAACTAGTGTATAATATACTATGTATTTTGACTAAAACTTGCATTTCAAAAAGTTTCATAGAATCTAGTTTTCAGATGATTTTTTTTGCATGGACTTCCATCATAAACTTCCCTTATAACATATATAAATGATCTGAAAAGTCTCGTATCATTTCAAATAGTCCCCAATTAAATTTTATTTTTTTTGACCAAAACTACTGTGTAATCTACTATGATTTATTACCCAAACTTGCATTTCGAAATGTTTCATAGTATCTAATTTTCAGATGATTTTTTGCATGGACTTCCATCATAACCTTCCCCTTTAACATATATAAATGAACTGAAAAGTCTCGTATCATTTTAAATAGTCCCCAATTAAATTTTATTTTTTTGACCGAAACTAGTGTATAATATACTATGATTTTTGGCCGAAACTTGCGTTTCCAAAAGTTCCATAGAATCTAGTTTTACAATGATATTTTTACATGGACTTCAATCATAACCTTCCCTCTTAACATATATAAATGATCTGAAAAGTCTCGTATCATTTCAAATAGTCTCCAATTAAATTTTATTTTTTTGACCGAAACTATTCTATAAAATACTATGATATTTGACTGAAACTAGTGTATAATATACTATGATTTTTGACCGAAACTTGCATTACCAAAAGTTTCATAGAATCTAGTTTTCAGATTATTTTTTTGCATGGACTTCCATCATAACCTTCCCTTTTAACATATATAAATGATATGAAAAGTCTCGTATCATTTCAAAGATTCCCCAATTAAATTTGATTTTTTTGACCGAAACTAGTGTATAATATACTAGGATTTTTTACCGAAACTTGCATTTCAAAAAGTTCCATAAAATCTAGTTTTAAAATGATAATTTTGCATGGACTTCCATCATAACCTTCCCTTTTAACATATATAAATGATCTGAAAAGTCTTGTATCATTTCAAATAGTCCCCAATTAAATTTTATTTTTTTGACTGAAACTAGTGTTTAATATACTATGATTTTTAACCGAAACATGTATTTCCAAAAGTTCCATAGAATCTAGTTTTACAATGATATTTTTGCATGGACTTCCATCATAACCTTCCCTCTTAACATATATAAATGATCTGAAAAGTCTCATATCATTTCAAATAGTCCCCAATTAAATATGATTTTTTTTTACCGAAACTATTGTATAATATACTATGATTTTTGACCGAAACTAGTGTATAATATACTATGATTTTTGACCGAAACTTGCATTTCCAAAAGTTCCATAGAATTTAGTTTTCCAATGATTTTTTTGCATGGACTTCCATCTTAACCTTCCCTCTTAACATATACAAATGATCTGAAAAGTCGCGTATCATTTTAAATAGTCCCCAATTAAATATGATTTTTTTGACATAAACTATTTTATAATATAGTATGATTTTCTATCGAAACGAGTGTATAATATACTATGAATTTTGACTGAAACTTGCATTTCAAAAAGTTTCATAGAATCTAGTTTTCAGATGATTTTTTTGCATGGACTTCCATCATAAACTTCCCTTATAACATATATAAATGATCTGAAAAGTCCTGTATCATTTCAAATAGTCCCCAATTAAATTTTATTTTTTTGACCAAAACTACTGTATAATATACTATGATTTATTACCGAAACTTGCATTTCGAAAAGTTTCATAGTATCTAATTTTCAGATGATTTTTTGCATGGACTTCCATCATAACCTTCCCCTTTAACATATATAAATGAAGTGAAAAGTCTCGTATCATTTCAAATAGTCTCCAATTAAATTTTATTTTTTTGACCGAAACTAGTGTATAATATACTATGATTTTTGGCCGAAACTTGCGTTTCCAAAAGTTCCATAGAATCTAGTTTTACAATGATATTTTTACATGGACTTCCATCATAACCTTCCCTCTTAACATATATAAATGATCTGAAAAGTCTCGTATCATTTCAAATTGTCTCCAATTAAATTTTATTTTTTTGACCGAAACTATTCTATAAAATACTATGATATTTGACTGAAACTAGTGTATAATATACTATGATTTTTGATCGAAACTTGCATTACCAAAAGTTTCATAGAATCTAGTTTTCAAATGATTTTTTTGCATGGACTTCCATCATAACCTTCCCTTTTAACATATATAAATGATCTGAAAAGACTCGTATCATTTCAAAGAGTCCCCAATTAAATTTGATTTTTTTGACCGAAACTAGTGTATAATATACTAGGATTTTTTACCGAAACTTGCATTTCAAAAAGTTCCATATAATCTAGTTTTAAAATGATAATTTTGCATGGACTTCCATCATAACCTTCCCTTTTAACATATATAAATGATCTGAAAAGTCTTGTATCATTTCAAATAGTCCCCAATTAAATTTTATTTTTTTGACTGAAACTAGTGTTTAATATACTATGATTTTTTACCGAAACATTTATTTCCAAAAGTTCCATAGAATCTAGTTTTACAATGATATTTTTGCATGGACTTCCATCATAACCTTCTCTCTTAACATATATAAATGATCTGAAAAGTCTCATATCATTTCAAATAGTCCCCAATTAAATATGATTTTTTTTTACCGAAACTATTGTTAATATACTATGATTTTTGACCGAAACTAGTGTATAATATACTATGATTTTTTACCGAAACTTGCATTTCCAAAAGTTCCATAGAAATTAGTTTTCCAATGATTTTTTTGCATGGACTTCCATCTTAACCTTCCCTCTTAACATATACAAATGATCTGAAAAGTCGCGTATCATTTTAAATAGTCCCCAATTAAATATGATTTTTTTGACAGAAACTATTTTATAATATACTATGATTTTCTATCGAAACTAGTGTATAATATACTATGATTTTTGGCCGAAACTTGCGTTTCCAAAATTTCCATAGAATCTAGTTTTACAATGATATTTTTACATGGACTTCCATCATAACCTTCCCTCTTAACATATATAAATGATCTGAAAAGTCTCGTATCATTTCAAATAGTCTCCAATTAATTTTGATTTTTTTGACCGAAACTAGTGTATAATATACTAGGATTTTTTACCGAAACTTGCATTTCAAATAGTTCCATATAATCTAGTTTTAAAATGATAATTTTGCATGGACTTCCATCATAACCTTCCCTTTTAACATATATAAATGATCTGAAAAGTCTCGTATCATTTCAAATAGTCCCCAATTAAATTTTATTTTTTTGACTGAAATTAGTGTTTAATATACTATGATTTTTGACCGAAACTTGTATTTCCAAAAGTTCCATAGAATCTAGTTTTACAATGATATTTTTGCATGGACTTCTATCATAACCTTCCCTCTTAACATATATAAATGATCTGAAAAGTCTCGTATCATTTCAAATAGTCCCCAATTAAATATTATTTTTTTTACTGAAACTATTGTATAATATACTATGATTTTTGACAGAAACTAGTGTATAATATACTATGATTTTTGACCGAAACTTGCATTTCCTAAAGTTCCATAGAATTTAGTTTTCCAATGATTTTTTTGCATGGACTTCCATCTTAACCTTCCCTCTTAACATATACAAATGATCTGAGAAGTCGCGTATCATTTTAAATAGTCCCCAATTAAATATGATTTTTTTGACAGAAACTATTTTATAATATACTATGATTTTCTATCGAAATTAGTGTAAAATATACTATGAATTTTGACTGAAACTTGCATTTCAAAAAGTTTCATAGAATCTAGTTTTCAGATGATTTTTTTGCATGGACTTCCATCATAAACTTCCCTTATAACATATATAAATGATCTGAAAAGTCTTGTATCATTTCAAATAGTCCCCAATTAAATTTTATTTTTTTGACCAAAACTACTGTATAATATACTATGATTTATTACCGAAACTTGCATTTCGAAAAGTTTCATAGTATCTAATTTTCAGATGATTTTTTGCATGGACTTCCATCATAACCTTCCCCTTTAACATATATAAATGATCTGAAAAGTCTCGTATCATTTCAAATAGTCCCCAATTAAATTTTATTTTTTTGACCGAATCTAGTGTATAATATACTATGATTTTTGGCCGAAACTTGCAATTCCAAAAGTTCCATAGAATCTAGTTTTACAATGATATTTTTACATGGACTTCCATCATAACCTTCCCTCTTAACATATATAAATGATCTGAAAAGTCTCGTATCATTTCAAATAGTCTCCAATTAAATTTTATTTTTTTGACCGAAACTATTCTATAAAATACTATGATATTTGACTGAAACTAGTGTATAATATACTATGATTTTTGACCGAAACATGCATTACCAAAAGTTTCATAGAATCTAGTTTTCAGATGATTTTTTTGCATGGACTTCCATCATAACCTTCCCTGTTAACATATATAAATGATCTGTAAAGTCTCGTATCATTTCAAAGAGTCCCCAATTAAATTTGATTTTTTTGACCGAAACTAGTGTATAATATACTAGGATATTTTACCGAAACTTGCATTTCCAAAATTTCCATATAATCTAGTTTTAAAATGAAATTTTGCATGGACTTCCATCATAACCTTCCCTTTTAACATATATAAATGATCTGAAAAGTCTCGTATCATTTCAAATAGTCCCCAATTAAATTTTATTTTTTTGACTGAAACTAGTGTACAATATACTATGATTTTTGACCGAAACTTGTATTTCCAAAAGTTCCATAGAATCTAGTTTTACAATGATATTTTTGCATGGACTTCTATCATAACCTTCCCTCTTAATATATATAAATGATCTGAAAAGTCTCGTATCATTTCAAATAGTCCCCAATTAAATATGATTTTTTTACTAAAACTATTGTATAATATACTATGATTTTTGACAGAAACTAGTGTATAATATACTATGATTTTTGACCGAAACTTGCATTTCCAAAAGTTCCATAGAATTTAGTTTTCCATTGATTTTTTTGCATGGACTTCCATCTTAACCTTCCCTCTTAACATATACAAATGATCTGAAAAGTCGCGTATCATTTTAAATAGTCCCCAATTAAATATGATTTTTTTGACAGAAACTATTTTATAATATACTATGATTCTCTATCGAAACTAGTGTATAATATACTATGAATTTTGACTGAAACTTGCATTTCAAAAAGTTTCATAGAATCTAGTTTTCAGATGATTTTTTTGAATGGACTTCCATCATAAACTTCCCTTATAACATATATAAATGATCTGAAAAGTCTCGTATCATTTCAAATAGTCCCCAATTAAATTTTATTTTTTTGACCAAAACTACTGTATAATATACTATGATTTATTACCGAAACTTGCATTTCAAAAAGTTTCATAGTATCTAATTCACAGATGATTTTTTGCACGGACTTCCATCATAACCTTCCCCTTTAACATATATAAATGATCTGAAAAGTCTCGTATCATTTCAAATAGTCCCCAATTAAATTTTATTTTTTTGACCGAAACTAGTGTATAATATACTATGATTTTTGGCCGAAACATGCGTTTCCAAAAGTTCCATAGAATCTAGTTTTACAATGATATTTTTACATGGACTTCCATCATAACCTTCCCTCTTAACATATATAAATGATCTGAAAAGTCTCGTATCATTTCAAATAGTTATCAATTAAATTTGATTTTATTGACCGAAACTATTCTATAAAATACTATGATATTTGACTGAAACTAGTGTATAATATAATATGATTTTTGACCGAAACTTGCATTACCAAAAGTTTCATAGAATCTAGTTTTCTGATGATTTTTTTGCATGGACTTCCATCATAACCTTCCCTTTTAACATATATAAATGATCTGAAAAGTCTCGTATCATTTCAAAGAGTCCCCAATTAAATTTGATTTTTTTGACCGAAACTAGTGTATAATATACTAGGATTTTTTACCGAAACTTGCATTTCCAAAAGTTCCATAGAATTTAGTTTTCCAATGATTTTTTTGCATGGACTTCCATCTTAACCATCCCTCTTAACATATACAAATGATCTGAAAAGTCGCGTATCATTTTAAATAGTCCCCAATTAAATATGATTTTTTTGACAGAAACTATTTTTTAATATACTATGATTTTCTATCGAAACTAGTGTATAATATACTATGAATTTTGACTGAAACTTGCATTTCAAAAAGTTTCATAGAATCTAGTTTTCAGATGATTTTTTTGCATGGACTTCCATCATAAACTTCCCTTATAACATATATAAATGATCTGAAAAGTCTCGTATCATTTCAAATAGTCCCCAATTAAATTTTATTTTTTTGACCAAAACTACTGTATAATATACAATGATTTATTACCGAAACTTGCATTTCGAAAAGTTTCATAGTATCTAATTTTCAGATGATTTTTTGCATGGACTTCCATCATAACCTTCCCCTTTAACATATATAAATGATCTGAAAAGTCTCGTATCATTTCAAATAGTTCCCAATTAAATTTTAGTTTTTTGACCGAAACTAGTGTATAATATACTATGATTTTTGGCCGAAACTTGCGTTTCCAAAAGTTCCATAGAATCTAGTTTTACAATGATATTTTTACATGGACTTCCATCATAACCTTCCCTCTTAACATATATATATGATCTGAAAAGTCTCGTATCATTTCAAATAGTCATCAATTAAATTTGATTTTTTTGACCGAAACTATTCTATAAAATACTATGATATTTGACTGAAACTAGTGTATAATATATTATGATTTTTGACCGAAACTTGCATTACCAAAAGTTTCATAGAATCTAGTTTTCAGATGATTTTTTTGTATGGACTTCCATCATAACCTTCCCTTTTAACATATATAAATGATCTGAAAAGTCTCGTATCGTTTCAAAGAGTCCCCAATTAAATTTGATTTTTTTGACCGAAACTAGTGTATAATATACTAGGATTTTTTACCGAAACTTGCATTTCCAAAAGTTCCATATAATCTAGTTTTAAAATGATAATTTTGCATGGACTTCCATCATAACCTTCCCTTTTAACATATATAAATGATCTGAAAAGTCTCGTATCATTTCAAATAGTCCCCAATTAAATTTTATTTTTTTGACTGAAACTAGTGTTTAATATACTATGATTTTTGACCGAAACATGTATTTCCAAAAGTTCCATAGAATCTAGTTTTACAATGATATTTTTGCATGGACTTCCATCATAACCTTTCCTCTTAACATATATAAATGATCTGAAAAGTCTCGTATCATTTCAAATACTCCCCAATTAAATATGATTTTTTACCGAAACTATTGTATAATATACTATTATTTTTGACCGAAACTAGTGTATAATATACTATGATTTTTGACCGAAACTTGCATTTCCAAAAGTTCCATCGAATTTAGTTTTCCAATGATTTTTTTGCATGGACTTCCATCTTAACCATCCCTCTTAACATAAACAAATGAACTGAAAAGTCGCGTATCATTTTAAATAGTCCCCAATTAAATATGATTTTTTTGACAGAAACTATTTTATAATATACTATGATTCTCTATCGAAACTAGTGTATAATATACTATGAATTTTGACTGAAACTTGCATTTCAAAAAGTTTCATAGAATCTAGTTTTCAGATGATTTTTTTGAATGGACTTCCATCATAAACTTCCCTTATAACATATATAAATGATCTGAAAAGTCTCGTATCATTTCAAATAGTCCCCAATTAAATTTTATTTTTTTGACCAAAACTACTGTATAATATACTATGATTTATTACCGAAACTTGCATTTCAAAAAGTTTCATAGTATCTAATTCACAGATGATTTTTTGCACGGACTTCCATCATAACCTTCCCCTTTAACATATATAAATGATCTGAAAAGTCTCGTATCATTTCAAATAGTCCCCAATTAAATTTTATTTTTTTGACCGAAACTAGTGTATAATATACTATGATTTTTGGCCGAAACTTGCGTTTCCAAAAGTTCCATAGAATCTAGTTTTACAATGATATTTTTACATGGACTTCCATCATAACCTTCCCTCTTAACATATATAAATGATCTGAAAAGTCTCGTATCATTTCAAATAGTTATCAATTAAATTTGATTTTATTGACCGAAACTATTCTATAAAATACTATGATATTTGACTGAAACTAGTGTATAATATAATATGATTTTTGACCGAAACTTGCATTACCAAAAGTTTCATAGAATCTAGTTTTCTGATGATTTTTTTGCATGGACTTCCATCATAACCTTCCCTTTTAACATATATAAATGATCTGAAAAGTCTCGTATCATTTCAAAGAGTCCCCAATTAAATTTGATTTTTTTGACCGAAACTAGTGTATAATATACTAGGATTTTTTACCGAAACTTGCATTTCCAAAAGTTCCATAGAATTTAGTTTTCCAATGATTTTTTTGCATGGACTTCCATCTTAACCATCCCTCTTAACATATACAAATGATCTGAAAAGTCGCGTATCATTTTAAATAGTCCCCAATTAAATATGATTTTTTTGACAGAAACTATTTTTTAATATACTATGATTTTCTATCGAAACTAGTGTATAATATACTATGAATTTTGACTGAAACTTGCATTTCAAAAAGTTTCATAGAATCTAGTTTTCAGATGATTTTTTTGCATGGACTTCCATCATAAACTTCCCTTATAACATATATAAATGATCTGAAAAGTCTCGTATCATTTCAAATAGTCCCCAATTAAATTTTATTTTTTTGACCAAAACTACTGTATAATATACAATGATTTATTACCGAAACTTGCATTTCGAAAAGTTTCATAGTATCTAATTTTCAGATGATTTTTTGCATGGACTTCCATCATAACCTTCCCCTTTAACATATATAAATGATCTGAAAAGTCTCGTATCATTTCAAATAGTTCCCAATTAAATTTTATTTTTTTGACCGAAACTAGTGTATAATATACTATGATTTTTGGCCGAAACTTGCGTTTCCAAAAGTTCCATAGAATCTAGTTTTACAATGATATTTTTACATGGACTTCCATCATAACCTTCCCTCTTAACATATATATATGATCTGAAAAGTCTCGTATCATTTCAAATAGTCATCAATTAAATTTGATTTTTTTGACCGAAACTATTCTATAAAATACTATGATATTTGACTGAAACTAGTGTATAATATATTATGATTTTTGACCGAAACTTGCATTACCAAAAGTTTCATAGAATCTAGTTTTCAGATGATTTTTTTGTATGGACTTCCATCATAACCTTCCCTTTTAACATATATAAATGATCTGAAAAGTCTCGTATCGTTTCAAAGAGTCCCCAATTAAATTTGATTTTTTTGACCGAAACTAGTGTATAATATACTAGGATTTTTTACCGAAACTTGCATTTCCAAAAGTTCCATATAATCTAGTTTTAAAATGATAATTTTGCATGGACTTCCATCATAACCTTCCCTTTTAACATATATAAATGATCTGAAAAGTCTCGTATCATTTCAAATAGTCCCCAATTAAATTTTATTTTTTTGACTGAAACTAGTGTTTAATATACTATGATTTTTGACCGAAACATGTATTTCCAAAAGTTCCATAGAATCTAGTTTTACAATGATATTTTTGCATGGACTTCCATCATAACCTTTCCTCTTAACATATATAAATGATCTGAAAAGTCTCGTATCATTTCAAATACTCCCCAATTAAATATGATTTTTTACCGAAACTATTGTATAATATACTATTATTTTTGACCGAAACTAGTGTATAATATACTATGATTTTTGACCGAAACTTGCATTTCCAAAAGTTCCATCGAATTTAGTTTTCCAATGATTTTTTTGCATGGACTTCCATCTTAACCATCCCTCTTAACATATACAAATGAACTGAAAAGTCGCTTATCATTTTAAATAGTCCCCAATTAAATATGATTTTTTTGACATAAACTATTTTATAATATAGTATGATTTTCTATCGAAACGAGTGTATAATATACTATGAATTTTGACTGAAACTTGCATTTCAAAAAGTTTCATAGAATCTAGTTTTCAGATGATTTTTTTGCATGGACTTCCATCATAAACTTCCCTTATAACATATATAAATGATCTGAAAAGTCCTGTATCATTTCAAATAGTCCCCAATTAAATTTTATTTTTTTGACCAAAACTACTGTATAATATACTATGATTTATTACCGAAACTTGCATTTCGAAAAGTTTCATAGTATCTAATTTTCAGATGATTTTTTGCATGGACTTCCATCATAACCTTCCCCTTTAACATATATAAATGAAGTGAAAAGTCTCGTATCATTTCAAATAGTCTCCAATTAAATTTTATTTTTTTGACCGAAACTAGTGTATAATATACTATGATTTTTGGCCGAAACTTGCGTTTCCAAAAGTTCCATAGAATCTAGTTTTACAATGATATTTTTACATGGACTTCCATCATAACCTTCCCTCTTAACATATATAAATGATCTGAAAAGTCTCGTATCATTTCAAATTGTCTCCAATTAAATTTTATTTTTTTGACCGAAACTATTCTATAAAATACTATGATATTTGACTGAAACTAGTGTATAATATACTATGATTTTTGATCGAAACTTGCATTACCAAAAGTTTCATAGAATCTAGTTTTCAAATGATTTTTTTGCATGGACTTCCATCATAACCTTCCCTTTTAACATATATAAATGATCTGAAAAGACTCGTATCATTTCAAAGAGTCCCCAATTAAATTTGATTTTTTTGACCGAAACTAGTGTATAATATACTAGGATTTTTTACCGAAACTTGCATTTCAAAAAGTTCCATATAATCTAGTTTTAAAATGATAATTTTGCATGGACTTCCATCATAACCTTCCCTTTTAACATATATAAATGATCTGAAAAGTCTTGTATCATTTCAAATAGTCCCCAATTAAATTTTATTTTTTTGACTGAAACTAGTGTTTAATATACTATGATTTTTTACCGAAACATTTATTTCCAAAAGTTCCATAGAATCTAGTTTTACAATGATATTTTTGCATGGACTTCCATCATAACCTTCTCTCTTAACATATATAAATGATCTGAAAAGTCTCATATCATTTCAAATAGTCCCCAATTAAATATGATTTTTTTTTACCGAAACTATTGTTAATATACTATGATTTTTGACCGAAACTAGTGTATAATATACTATGATTTTTTACCGAAACTTGCATTTCCAAAAGTTCCATAGAAATTAGTTTTCCAATGATTTTTTTGCATGGACTTCCATCTTAACCTTCCCTCTTAACATATACAAATGATCTGAAAAGTCGCGTATCATTTTAAATAGTCCCCAATTAAATATGATTTTTTTGACAGAAACTATTTTATAATATACTATGATTTTCTATCGAAACTAGTGTATAATATACTATGATTTTTGGCCGAAACTTGCGTTTCCAAAATTTCCATAGAATCTAGTTTTACAATGATATTTTTACATGGACTTCCATCATAACCTTCCCTCTTAACATATATAAATGATCTGAAAAGTCTCGTATCATTTCAAATAGTCTCCAATTAATTTTGATTTTTTTGACCGAAACTAGTGTATAATATACTAGGATTTTTTACCGAAACTTGCATTTCAAATAGTTCCATATAATCTAGTTTTAAAATGATAATTTTGCATGGACTTCCATCATAACCTTCCCTTTTAACATATATAAATGATCTGAAAAGTCTCGTATCATTTCAAATAGTCCCCAATTAAATTTTATTTTTTTGACTGAAATTAGTGTTTAATATACTATGATTTTTGACCGAAACTTGTATTTCCAAAAGTTCCATAGAATCTAGTTTTACAATGATATTTTTGCATGGACTTCTATCATAACCTTCCCTCTTAACATATATAAATGATCTGAAAAGTCTCGTATCATTTCAAATAGTCCCCAATTAAATATTATTTTTTTTACTGAAACTATTGTATAATATACTATGATTTTTGACAGAAACTAGTGTATAATATACTATGATTTTTGACCGAAACTTGCATTTCCTAAAGTTCCATAGAATTTAGTTTTCCAATGATTTTTTTGCATGGACTTCCATCTTAACCTTCCCTCTTAACATATACAAATGATCTGAGAAGTCGCGTATCATTTTAAATAGTCCCCAATTAAATATGATTTTTTTGACAGAAACTATTTTATAATATACTATGATTTTCTATCGAAATTAGTGTAAAATATACTATGAATTTTGACTGAAACTTGCATTTCAAAAAGTTTCATAGAATCTAGTTTTCAGATGATTTTTTTGCATGGACTTCCATCATAAACTTCCCTTATAACATATATAAATGATCTGAAAAGTCTTGTATCATTTCAAATAGTCCCCAATTAAATTTTATTTTTTTGACCAAAACTACTGTATAATATACTATGATTTATTACCGAAACTTGCATTTCGAAAAGTTTCATAGTATCTAATTTTCAGATGATTTTTTGCATGGACTTCCATCATAACCTTCCCCTTTAACATATATAAATGATCTGAAAAGTCTCGTATCATTTCAAATAGTCCCCAATTAAATTTTATTTTTTTGACCGAATCTAGTGTATAATATACTATGATTTTTGGCCGAAACTTGCAATTCCAAAAGTTCCATAGAATCTAGTTTTACAATGATATTTTTACATGGACTTCCATCATAACCTTCCCTCTTAACATATATAAATGATCTGAAAAGTCTCGTATCATTTCAAATAGTCTCCAATTAAATTTTATTTTTTTGACCGAAACTATTCTATAAAATACTATGATATTTGACTGAAACTAGTGTATAATATACTATGATTTTTGACCGAAACATGCATTACCAAAAGTTTCATAGAATCTAGTTTTCAGATGATTTTTTTGCATGGACTTCCATCATAACCTTCCCTGTTAACATATATAAATGATCTGTAAAGTCTCGTATCATTTCAAAGAGTCCCCAATTAAATTTGATTTTTTTGACCGAAACTAGTGTATAATATACTAGGATATTTTACCGAAACTTGCATTTCCAAAATTTCCATATAATCTAGTTTTAAAATGAAATTTTGCATGGACTTCCATCATAACCTTCCCTTTTAACATATATAAATGATCTGAAAAGTCTCGTATCATTTCAAATAGTCCCCAATTAAATTTTATTTTTTTGACTGAAACTAGTGTACAATATACTATGATTTTTGACCGAAACTTGTATTTCCAAAAGTTCCATAGAATCTAGTTTTACAATGATATTTTTGCATGGACTTCTATCATAACCTTCCCTCTTAATATATATAAATGATCTGAAAAGTCTCGTATCATTTCAAATAGTCCCCAATTAAATATGATTTTTTTACTAAAACTATTGTATAATATACTATGATTTTTGACAGAAACTAGTGTATAATATACTATGATTTTTGACCGAAACTTGCATTTCCAAAAGTTCCATAGAATTTAGTTTTCCATTGATTTTTTTGCATGGACTTCCATCTTAACCTTCCCTCTTAACATATACAAATGATCTGAAAAGTCGCGTATCATTTTAAATAGTCCCCAATTAAATATGATTTTTTTGACAGAAACTATTTTATAATATACTATGATTCTCTATCGAAACTAGTGTATAATATACTATGAATTTTGACTGAAACTTGCATTTCAAAAAGTTTCATAGAATCTAGTTTTCAGATGATTTTTTTGAATGGACTTCCATCATAAACTTCCCTTATAACATATATAAATGATCTGAAAAGTCTCGTATCATTTCAAATAGTCCCCAATTAAATTTTATTTTTTTGACCAAAACTACTGTATAATATACTATGATTTATTACCGAAACTTGCATTTCAAAAAGTTTCATAGTATCTAATTCACAGATGATTTTTTGCACGGACTTCCATCATAACCTTCCCCTTTAACATATATAAATGATCTGAAAAGTCTCGTATCATTTCAAATAGTCCCCAATTAAATTTTATTTTTTTGACCGAAACTAGTGTATAATATACTATGATTTTTGGCCGAAACATGCGTTTCCAAAAGTTCCATAGAATCTAGTTTTACAATGATATTTTTACATGGACTTCCATCATAACCTTCCCTCTTAACATATATAAATGATCTGAAAAGTCTCGTATCATTTCAAATAGTTATCAATTAAATTTGATTTTATTGACCGAAACTATTCTATAAAATACTATGATATTTGACTGAAACTAGTGTATAATATAATATGATTTTTGACCGAAACTTGCATTACCAAAAGTTTCATAGAATCTAGTTTTCTGATGATTTTTTTGCATGGACTTCCATCATAACCTTCCCTTTTAACATATATAAATGATCTGAAAAGTCTCGTATCATTTCAAAGAGTCCCCAATTAAATTTGATTTTTTTGACCGAAACTAGTGTATAATATACTAGGATTTTTTACCGAAACTTGCATTTCCAAAAGTTCCATAGAATTTAGTTTTCCAATGATTTTTTTGCATGGACTTCCATCTTAACCATCCCTCTTAACATATACAAATGATCTGAAAAGTCGCGTATCATTTTAAATAGTCCCCAATTAAATATGATTTTTTTGACAGAAACTATTTTTTAATATACTATGATTTTCTATCGAAACTAGTGTATAATATACTATGAATTTTGACTGAAACTTGCATTTCAAAAAGTTTCATAGAATCTAGTTTTCAGATGATTTTTTTGCATGGACTTCCATCATAAACTTCCCTTATAACATATATAAATGATCTGAAAAGTCTCGTATCATTTCAAATAGTCCCCAATTAAATTTTATTTTTTTGACCAAAACTACTGTATAATATACAATGATTTATTACCGAAACTTGCATTTCGAAAAGTTTCATAGTATCTAATTTTCAGATGATTTTTTGCATGGACTTCCATCATAACCTTCCCCTTTAACATATATAAATGATCTGAAAAGTCTCGTATCATTTCAAATAGTTCCCAATTAAATTTTAGTTTTTTGACCGAAACTAGTGTATAATATACTATGATTTTTGGCCGAAACTTGCGTTTCCAAAAGTTCCATAGAATCTAGTTTTACAATGATATTTTTACATGGACTTCCATCATAACCTTCCCTCTTAACATATATATATGATCTGAAAAGTCTCGTATCATTTCAAATAGTCATCAATTAAATTTGATTTTTTTGACCGAAACTATTCTATAAAATACTATGATATTTGACTGAAACTAGTGTATAATATATTATGATTTTTGACCGAAACTTGCATTACCAAAAGTTTCATAGAATCTAGTTTTCAGATGATTTTTTTGTATGGACTTCCATCATAACCTTCCCTTTTAACATATATAAATGATCTGAAAAGTCTCGTATCGTTTCAAAGAGTCCCCAATTAAATTTGATTTTTTTGACCGAAACTAGTGTATAATATACTAGGATTTTTTACCGAAACTTGCATTTCCAAAAGTTCCATATAATCTAGTTTTAAAATGATAATTTTGCATGGACTTCCATCATAACCTTCCCTTTTAACATATATAAATGATCTGAAAAGTCTCGTATCATTTCAAATAGTCCCCAATTAAATTTTATTTTTTTGACTGAAACTAGTGTTTAATATACTATGATTTTTGACCGAAACATGTATTTCCAAAAGTTCCATAGAATCTAGTTTTACAATGATATTTTTGCATGGACTTCCATCATAACCTTTCCTCTTAACATATATAAATGATCTGAAAAGTCTCGTATCATTTCAAATACTCCCCAATTAAATATGATTTTTTACCGAAACTATTGTATAATATACTATTATTTTTGACCGAAACTAGTGTATAATATACTATGATTTTTGACCGAAACTTGCATTTCCAAAAGTTCCATCGAATTTAGTTTTCCAATGATTTTTTTGCATGGACTTCCATCTTAACCATCCCTCTTAACATAAACAAATGAACTGAAAAGTCGCGTATCATTTTAAATAGTCCCCAATTAAATATGATTTTTTTGACAGAAACTATTTTATAATATACTATGATTCTCTATCGAAACTAGTGTATAATATACTATGAATTTTGACTGAAACTTGCATTTCAAAAAGTTTCATAGAATCTAGTTTTCAGATGATTTTTTTGAATGGACTTCCATCATAAACTTCCCTTATAACATATATAAATGATCTGAAAAGTCTCGTATCATTTCAAATAGTCCCCAATTAAATTTTATTTTTTTGACCAAAACTACTGTATAATATACTATGATTTATTACCGAAACTTGCATTTCAAAAAGTTTCATAGTATCTAATTCACAGATGATTTTTTGCACGGACTTCCATCATAACCTTCCCCTTTAACATATATAAATGATCTGAAAAGTCTCGTATCATTTCAAATAGTCCCCAATTAAATTTTATTTTTTTGACCGAAACTAGTGTATAATATACTATGATTTTTGGCCGAAACTTGCGTTTCCAAAAGTTCCATAGAATCTAGTTTTACAATGATATTTTTACATGGACTTCCATCATAACCTTCCCTCTTAACATATATAAATGATCTGAAAAGTCTCGTATCATTTCAAATAGTTATCAATTAAATTTGATTTTATTGACCGAAACTATTCTATAAAATACTATGATATTTGACTGAAACTAGTGTATAATATAATATGATTTTTGACCGAAACTTGCATTACCAAAAGTTTCATAGAATCTAGTTTTCTGATGATTTTTTTGCATGGACTTCCATCATAACCTTCCCTTTTAACATATATAAATGATCTGAAAAGTCTCGTATCATTTCAAAGAGTCCCCAATTAAATTTGATTTTTTTGACCGAAACTAGTGTATAATATACTAGGATTTTTTACCGAAACTTGCATTTCCAAAAGTTCCATAGAATTTAGTTTTCCAATGATTTTTTTGCATGGACTTCCATCTTAACCATCCCTCTTAACATATACAAATGATCTGAAAAGTCGCGTATCATTTTAAATAGTCCCCAATTAAATATGATTTTTTTGACAGAAACTATTTTTTAATATACTATGATTTTCTATCGAAACTAGTGTATAATATACTATGAATTTTGACTGAAACTTGCATTTCAAAAAGTTTCATAGAATCTAGTTTTCAGATGATTTTTTTGCATGGACTTCCATCATAAACTTCCCTTATAACATATATAAATGATCTGAAAAGTCTCGTATCATTTCAAATAGTCCCCAATTAAATTTTATTTTTTTGACCAAAACTACTGTATAATATACAATGATTTATTACCGAAACTTGCATTTCGAAAAGTTTCATAGTATCTAATTTTCAGATGATTTTTTGCATGGACTTCCATCATAACCTTCCCCTTTAACATATATAAATGATCTGAAAAGTCTCGTATCATTTCAAATAGTTCCCAATTAAATTTTATTTTTTTGACCGAAACTAGTGTATAATATACTATGATTTTTGGCCGAAACTTGCGTTTCCAAAAGTTCCATAGAATCTAGTTTTACAATGATATTTTTACATGGACTTCCATCATAACCTTCCCTCTTAACATATATATATGATCTGAAAAGTCTCGTATCATTTCAAATAGTCATCAATTAAATTTGATTTTTTTGACCGAAACTATTCTATAAAATACTATGATATTTGACTGAAACTAGTGTATAATATATTATGATTTTTGACCGAAACTTGCATTACCAAAAGTTTCATAGAATCTAGTTTTCAGATGATTTTTTTGTATGGACTTCCATCATAACCTTCCCTTTTAACATATATAAATGATCTGAAAAGTCTCGTATCGTTTCAAAGAGTCCCCAATTAAATTTGATTTTTTTGACCGAAACTAGTGTATAATATACTAGGATTTTTTACCGAAACTTGCATTTCCAAAAGTTCCATATAATCTAGTTTTAAAATGATAATTTTGCATGGACTTCCATCATAACCTTCCCTTTTAACATATATAAATGATCTGAAAAGTCTCGTATCATTTCAAATAGTCCCCAATTAAATTTTATTTTTTTGACTGAAACTAGTGTTTAATATACTATGATTTTTGACCGAAACATGTATTTCCAAAAGTTCCATAGAATCTAGTTTTACAATGATATTTTTGCATGGACTTCCATCATAACCTTTCCTCTTAACATATATAAATGATCTGAAAAGTCTCGTATCATTTCAAATACTCCCCAATTAAATATGATTTTTTACCGAAACTATTGTATAATATACTATTATTTTTGACCGAAACTAGTGTATAATATACTATGATTTTTGACCGAAACTTGCATTTCCAAAAGTTCCATCGAATTTAGTTTTCCAATGATTTTTTTGCATGGACTTCCATCTTAACCATCCCTCTTAACATATACAAATGAACTGAAAAGTCGCTTATCATTTTAAATAGTCCCCAATTAAATATGATTTTTTTGACAGAAACTATTTTATAATATACTATGATTCTCTATCGAAACTAGTGTATAATATACTATGAATTTTGACTGAAACTTGCATTTCAAAAAGTTTCATAGAATCTAGTTTTCAGATGATTTTTTTGCGTGGACTTCCATCATAAACTTCCCTTATAACATATATAAATGATCTGAAAAGTCTCGTATCATTTCAAATAGTCCCCAATTAAATTTTATTTTTTTGACCAAAACTACTGTATAATATACAATGATTTATTACCGAAACTTGCATTTCGAAAAGTTTCATAGTATCTAATTTTCAGATGATTTTTTGCATGGACTTCCATCATAACCTTCCCCTTTAACATATATAAATGATCTGAAAAGTCTCGTATCATTTCAAATAGTTCCCAATTTAATTTTATTTTTTTGACCGAAACTAGTGTATAATATACTATGATTTTTGGCCGAAACTTGCGTTTCCAAAAGTTCCATAGAATCTAGTTTTACAATGATATTTTTACATGGACTTCCATCATAACCTTCCCTCTTAACATATATAAATGATCTGAAAAGTCTCGTATCATTTCAAATAGTCATCAATTAAATTTGATTTTTTTGACCGAAACTATTCTATAAAATACTATGATATTTGACTGAAACTAGTGTATAATATATTATGATTTTTGACCGAAACTTGCATTACCAAAAGTTTCATAGAATCTAGTTTTCTGATGATTTTTTTGCATGGACTTCCATCATAACCTTCCCTTTTAACATATATAAATGATCTGAAAAGTCTCGTATCATTTCAAAGAGTCCCCAATTAAATTTGATTTTTTTGACCGAAACTAGTGTATAATATAGTAGGATTTTTTACCGAAACTTGCATTTCCAAAAGTTCCATATTATCTAGTTTTAAAATGATAATTTTGCATGGACTTCCATCATAACCTTCCCTTTTAACATATATAAATGATCTGAAAAGTCTCGTATCATTTCAAATAGTCCCCAATTAAATTTTATTTTTTTGACTGAAACTAGTGTTTAATATACTATGATTTTTGACTGAAACATGTATTTCCAAAAGTTCACTAGAATCTAGTTTTACAATGATATTTTTGCATGGACTTCCATCATAACCTTCCCTCTTAACATATATAAATGATCTGAAAAGTCTCGTATCATTTCAAATACTCCCCAATTAAATATGATTTTTTTTACCGAAACTATTGTATAATATACTATTATTTTTGACCGAAACTAGTGTATAATATACTATGATTTTTGACCGAAACTTGCATTTCCAAAAGTTCCATCGAATTTAGTTTTCCAATGATTTTTTTGCATGGACTTCCATCTTAACCTTCCCTCTTAACATATACAAATGATCTGAAAAGTCGCGTATCATTTTAAATAGTCCCCAATTAAATATGATTTTTTTGACAGAAACTATTTTATAATATACTATGATTTTCTATCGAAACTAGTTTATAATATACTATGAATTTTGACTGAAACATGCATTTCAAAAAGTTTTATAGAATCTAGTTTTCAGATGATTTTTTTGCATGGACTTCCATCATAAACATCCCTTATAACATATATAAATGATATGAAAAGTCTCGTATCATTTCAAATAGTCCCCAATTAAATTTTATTTTTTTGACCAAAACTACTGTATAATATACTATGATTTATTACCGAAACTTGCATTTCGAAAAGTTTCATAGTATCTAATTTTCAGATGATTTTTTAAATGGACTTCCATCATAACCTTCCCCTTTAACATATATAAATGATCTGAAAAGTCTCGTATCATTTCAAATAGTCCCCAATTAAATTTTATTTTTTTGACCGAAACTAGTGTATAATATACTATGATTTTTGGCCGAAACTTGCGTTTCCAAAAGTTCCATAGAATCTAGTTTTACAATGATATTTTTACATGGACTTCCATCATAACCTTCCCTCTTAACATATATATATGATCTGAAAAGTCTCGTATCATTTCAAATAGTCATCAATTAAATTTGATTTTTTTGACCGAAACTATTCTATAAAATACTATGATATTTGACTGAAACTAGTGTATAATATATTATGATTTTTGACCGAAACTTGCATTACCAAAAGTTTCATAGAATCTAGTTTTCAGATGATTTTTTTGTATGGACTTCCATCATAACCTTCCCTTTTAACATATATAAATGATCTGAAAAGTCTCGTATCATTTCAAAGAGTCCCCAATTAAATTTGATTTTTTTGACCGAAACTAGTGTATAATATACTAGGATTTTTTACCGAAACTTGCATTTCCAAAAGTTCCATATAATCTAGTTTTAAAATGATAATTTTGCATGGACTTCCATCATAACCTTCCCTTTTAACATATATAAATGATCTGAAAAGTCTCGTATCATTTCAAATAGTCCCCAATTAAATTTTATTTTTTTGACTGAAACTAGTGTTTAATATACTATGATTTTTGACTGAAACATGTATTTCCAAAAGTTCACTAGAATCTAGTTTTACAATGATATTTTTGCATGGACTTCCACCATAACCTTCCCTCTTAACATATATAAATGATCTGAAAAGTCTCGTATCATTTCAAATACTCCCCAATTAAATATGATTTTTTTTACCGAAACTATTGTATAATATACTATTATTTTTGACCGAAACTAGTGTATAATATACTATGATTTTTGACCGAAACTTGCATTTCCAAAAGTTCCATCGAATTTAGTTTTCCAATGATTTTTTTGCATGGACTTCCATCTTAACCTTCCCTCTTAACATATACAAATGATCTGAAAAGTCGCGTATCATTTTAAATAGTCCCCAATTAAATATGATTTTTTTGACAGAAACTATTTTATAATATACTATGATTTTCTATCGAAACTAGTTTATAATATACTATGAATTTTGACTGAAACATGCATTTCAAAAAGTTTTATAGAATCTAGTTTTCAGATGATTTTTTTGCATGGACTTCCATCATAAACATCCCTTATAACATATATAAATGATATGAAAAGTCTCGTATCATTTCAAATAGTCCCCAATTAAATTTTATTTTTTTGACCAAAACTACTGTATAATATACTATGATTTATTACCGAAACTTGCATTTCGAAAAGTTTCATAGTATCTAATTTTCAGATGATTTTTTAAATGGACTTCCATCATAACCTTCCCCTTTAACATATATAAATGATCTGAAAAGTCTCGTATCATTTCAAATAGTCCCCAATTAAATTTTATTTTTTTGACCGAAACTAGTGTATAATATACTATGATTTTTGGCCGAAACTTGCGTTTCCAAAAGTTCCATAGAATCTAGTTTTACAATGATATTTTTACATGGACTTCCATCATAACCTTCCCTCTTAACATATATATATGATCTGAAAAGTCTCGTATCATTTCAAATAGTCATCAATTAAATTTGATTTTTTTGACCGAAACTATTCTATAAAATACTATGATATTTGACTGAAACTAGTGTATAATATATTATGATTTTTGACCGAAACTTGCATTACCAAAAGTTTCATAGAATCTAGTTTTCAGATGATTTTTTTGTATGGACTTCCATCATAACCTTCCTTTTTAACATATATAAATGATCTGAAAAGTCTCGTATCATTTCAAAGAGTCCCCAATTAAATTTGATTTTTTTGACCGAAACTAGTGTATAATATACTAGGATTTTTTACCGAAACTTGCATTTCCAAAAGTTCCATATAATCTAGTTTTAAAATGATAATTTTGCATGGACTTCCATCATAACCTTCCCTTTTAACATATATAAATGATCTGAAAAGTCTCGTATCATTTCAAATACTCCCCAATTAAATTTTATTTTTTGTCTGAAACTAGTGTTTAATATACTATGATTTTTGACCGAAACATGTATTTCCAAAAGTTCCATAGAATCTAGTTTTACAATGATATTTTTGCATGGACTTCCATCATAACCTTCCCTCTTAACATATATAAATGATCTGAAAAGTCTCGTATCATTTCAAATACTCCCCAATTAAATATGATTTTTTTTACCGAAACTATTGTATAATAAACTATTATTTTTGACCGAAACTAGTGTATAATATACTATGATTTTTGACCGAAACTTGCATTTCCAAAAGTTCCATCGAATTTAGTTTTCCAATGATTTTTTTGCATGGACTTCCATCTTAACCTTCCCTCTTAACATATACAAATGATCTGAAAAGTCGCGTATCATTTTAAATAGTCCCCAATTAAATATGATTTTTTTGACAGAAACTATTTTATAATATACTATGATTTTCTATCGAAACTAGTGTATAATATACTATGAATTTTGACTGAAACTTGCATTTCAAAAAGTTTTATAGAATCTAGTTTTCAGATGATTTTTTTGCATGGACTTCCATCATAAACATCCCTTATAACATATATAAATGATCTGAAAAGTCTCGTATCATTTCAAATAGTCCCCAATTAAATTTTATTTTTTTGACCAAAACTACTGTATAATATACTATGATTTATTACCGAAACTTGCATTTCGAAAAGTTTCATAGTATCTAATTTTGAGATGATTTTTTAAATGGACTTCCATCATAAGCTTCCCCTTTAACATATATAAATGATCTGAAAAGTCTCGTATCATTTCAAATAGTCTCCAATTAAATTTTATTTTTTTGACCGAAACTAGTGTATAATATACTATGATTTTTGGCCGAAACTTGCGTTTCCAAAAGTTCCATAGAATCTAGTTTTACAATGATATTTTTACATGGACTTCCATCATAACCTTCCCTCTTAACATATATATATGATCTGAAAAGTCTCGTATCATTTCAAATAGTCATCAATTAAATTTGATTTTTTTGACCGAAACTATTCTATAAAATACTATGATATTTGACTGAAACTAGTGTATAATATATTATGATTTTTGACCGAAACTTGCATTACCAAAAGTTTCATAGAATCTAGTTTTCAGATGATTTTTTTGTATGGACTTCCATCATAACCTTCCCTTTTAACATATATAAATGATCTGAAAAGTCTCGTATCATTTCAAAGAGTCCCCAATTAAATTTGATTTTTTTGACCGAAACTAGTGTATAATATACTAGGATTTTTTACCGAAACTTGCATTTCCAAAAGTTCCATATAATCTAGTTTTAAAATGATAATTTTGCATGGACTTCCATCATAACCTTCCCTTTTAACATATATAAATGATCTGAAAAGTCTCGTATCATTTCAAATAGTCCCCAATTAAATTTTATTTTTTTGACTGAAACTAGTGTTTAATATACTATGATTTTTGACCGAAACATGTATTTCCAAAAGTTCCATAGAATCTAGTTTTACAATGATATTTTTGCATGGACTTCCATCATAACCTTCCCTCTTAACATATATAAATGATCTGAAAAGTCTCGTATCATTTCAAATACTCCCCAATTAAATATGATTTTTTTTACCGAAACTATTGTATAATATACTATTATTTTTGACCGAAACTAGTGTATAATATACTATGATTTTTGACCGAAACTTGCATTTCAAAAAGTTCCATCGAATTTAGTTTTCCAATGATTTTTTTGCATGGACTTCCATCTTAACCTTCCCTCTTAACATATACAAATGATCTGAAAAGTCGCGTATCATTTTAAATAGTCCCCAATTAAATATGATTTTTTTGACAGAAACTATTTTATAATATACTATGATTTTCTATCGAAACTAGTGTATAATATACTATGAATTTTGACTGAAACTTGCATTTCAAAAAGTTTTATAGAATCTAGTTTTCAGATGATTTTTTTGCATGGACTTCCATCATAAACATCCCTTATAACATATATAAATGATCTGAAAAGTCTCGTATCATTTCAAATAGTCCCCAATTAAATTTTATTTTTTTGACCAAAACTACTGTATAATATACTATGATTTATTACCGAAACTTGCATTTCGAAAAGTTTCATAGTATCTAATTTTCAGATGATTTTTTAAATGGACTTCCATCATAACCTTCCCCTTTAACATATATAAATGATCTGAAAAGTCTCGTATCATTTCAAATAGTCTCCAATTAAATTTTATTTTTTTGACCGAAACTAGTGTATAATATACTATGATTTTTGGCCGAAACTTGCGTTTCCAAAAGTTCCATAGAATCTAGTTTTACAATGATATTTTTACATGGACTTCCATCATAACCTTCCCTCTTAACATATATATATGATCTGAAAAGTCTCGTATCATTTCAAATAGTCATCAATTAAATTTGATTTTTTTGACCGAAACTATTCTATAAAATACTATGATATTTGACTGAAACTAGTGTATAATATATTATGATTTTTGACCGAAACTTGCATTACCAAAAGTTTCATAGAATCTAGTTTTCAGATGATTTTTTTGTATGGACTTCCATCATAACCTTCCCTTTTAACATATATAAATGATCTGAAAAGTCTCGTATCATTTCAAAGAGTCCCCAATTAAATTTGATTTTTTTGACCGAAACTAGTGTATAATATACTAGGATTTTTTACCGAAACTTGCATTTCCAAAAGTTCCATATAATCTAGTTTTAAAATGATAATTTTGCATGGACTTCCATCATAACCTTCCCTTTTAACATATATAAATGATCTGAAAAGTCTCGTATCATTTCAAATAGTCCCCAATTAAATTTTATTTTTTTGACTGAAACTAGTGTTTAATATACTATGATTTTTGACCGAAACATGTATTTCCAAAAGTTCCATAGAATCTAGTTTTACAATGATATTTTTGCATGGACTTCCATCATAACCTTCCCTCTTAACATATATAAATGATCTGAAAAGTCTCGTATCATTTCAAATACTCCCCAATTAAATATGATTTTTTTTACCGAAACTATTGTATAATATACTATTATTTTTGACCGAAACTAGTGTATAATATACTATGATTTTTGACCGAAACTTGCATTTCCAAAAGTTCCATCGAATTTAGTTTTCCAATGATTTTTTTTGCATGGACTTCCACCTTAACCTTCCCTCTTAACATATACAAATGATCTGAAAAGTCGCGTATCATTTTAAATAGTCCCCAATTAAATATGATTTTTTTGACAGAAACTATTTTATAATATACTATGATTTTCTATCGAAACTAGTGTATAATATACTATGAATTTTGACTGAAACTTGCATTTCAAAAAGTTTCATAGAATCTAGTTTTCAGATAATTTTTTTGCATGGACTTCCATCATAAACTTCCCTTATAACATATATAAAGGATCTCAAAAGTCTCGTATCATTTCAAATAGTCCCCAACTAAATTTGATTTTTTTGACCAAAATTGCTGTATAATATACAATGATTTATTACCGAAACTTGCATTTCGAAAAGTTTCATAGTATCTAATTTTCAGATGATTTTTTGCATGGACTTCCATCATAACCTTCCCCTTTAACATATATAAATGATCTGAAAAGTCTCGTATAATTTCAAATAGTCCCCAATTAAATTTTACTTTTTTTACCGAAACTAGTGTATAATATACTATGATTTTTGGCCGAAACTTGCGGTTCCAAAAGTTCCATAGAATCTAGTTTTACAATGATATTTTTACATGGACTTCCATCATAACCTTCCCTCTTAACATATATAAATGATCTGAAAAGTCTCGTATCATTTCAAATAGTCTCCAATTAAATTTGATTTTTTTGACCGAAACTATTCTATAAAATACTATGATATTTGACTGAAACTAATGTATAATATACTATGATTTTTGACCGAAACTTGCATTACCAAAAGTTTAATAGAATCTAGTTTTCAGATGATTTTTTTGCATGGACTTCGATCATAACCTTCCCTTTTAACATATATAAATGATCTGAAAAGTCCCGTATCATTTCAAAGAGTCCCCAATTAAATTTGATTTTTGTTGACCGAAACTAGTGTATAATATACTAGGATTTTTTACCGAAACTTGCATTTCCAAAAGTTCCATATAATCTAGTTTTAAAATGATAATTTTGTATGGACTTCCATGATAACCTTCCCTTTTAACATATATAAATGATCTGAAAAGTCTTGTATCATTTGAAATAGCCCCCAATTAAAGTTTATTTTTTTGACTGAAACTAGTGTTTAATATACTATGATTTTTGACCGAAACTCTTATTTCCAAAAGTTCCATATAATCTAGTTTTACAATGATATTTTTGCATGGACTTCCATCATAACCTTCCCTCTTAACATATATAAATGATCTGAAAAGTCTCGTATCATTTCAAATAGTCCCCAATTAAATATGATTTTTTTACTGAAACTATTGTATAATATACTATGATTTTTGACAGAAACTAGTGTATAATATACCATGATTTTTGATCGAAACTTGCATTTCCAAAAGTTCCATAGAATTTAGTTTTCCAATGATTTTTTTGCATGGACTTCCATCATAACCTTCCCTCATAACATATACAAATGATCTGAAAAGTCGCGTATCATTTTAAATAGTCCCCAATTAAATATGATTTTTTTGACCGAAACTATTGAATAATATACTATGATTTTCTACCGAAATAGTGTATAATATACTATGAATTTTGACTGAAACTTGCATTTCAAAAAGTTTCATAGAATCTAATTTTCAAATGATTTTTTTGCCTGGACTTCCATGATAAACTTCCCTTTTAACATATATAAATGATCTGAAAAGTCTCGTATCATTTCAAATAGTCCCCAATTAAATTTTATTTTTTTGACCAAAACTACTGTATAATATACTATGATTTATTACC
Organism: Lathyrus aphaca; assembly: GCA_963966055.1. Classification (NCBI taxonomy): domain Eukaryota; kingdom Viridiplantae; phylum Streptophyta; class Magnoliopsida; order Fabales; family Fabaceae; genus Lathyrus; species Lathyrus aphaca. Next base: position 646,306,500 of record OZ014520.1, on the reverse strand, counting down.
GAAAGTTGCATTTCGAAAAGTTTCATAATATCTAATTTTCAGATGATTTTTTGCATGGACTTCCATCATAACCTTCCCCTTTAACATATATAAATGATCTGAAAAGTCTTGTATCATTTCAAATAGTCCCCAATTAAATTTTATTTTTTTGACCGAAACTAGTGTATAATATACTATGATTTTTGGGCGAAACTTGCATTTCCAAAAGTTCCATAGAATCTAGTTTTACAATAATATTTTTACATGGACTTCCATAATAACCTTCCCTCTTAACATATATAAATGATCTGAAAAGTCTCGTATCATTTCAAATAGTCTTCAATTAAATATGATTTTTTTGACCGAAACTATTCTATAAAATACTATGATATTTGACTGAAACTAGTGTATAATATACTATGATTTTTGACTGAAACTTGCATTACCAAAAGTTTCATAGAATCTAGTTTTCAGATGATTTTTTTGCATGGACTTCCATCGTAACCTTCCCTTTTAACATATATAAATGATCTGAAAAGTCTCGTATCATTTCAAAGTGTCCCCAATTAAATTTGATTTTTTTGACCGAAACTAGTGTATAATATACTAGGATTTTTTACCGAAACTTACATTTCCAAAAGTTCCATATAATCTAGTTTTAAAATGATAATTTTGTATGGACTTCCATGATAACCTTCCCTTTTAACATATATAAATGATCTGAAAAGTCTCGTATCATTTCAAATAGTCCCCAATTAAATTTTATTTTTTTGACTGAAACTAGTGTTTAATATACTATGATTTTTGACCGAAACATGTATTTCCAAAAGTTCCATAGAATCTAGTTTTACAATGATATTTTTGCATGGACTTCCATCATAACCTTCCCTCTTAACTTATATAAATGATCTGAAAAGTCTCGTATTATTTCAAATAGTCCCCAATTAAATATGATTTTTTTTACCGAAACTATTGTATAATATACCATAATTTTTGACCGAAACTAGTGTATAATATACTATGATTTTTGACCGAAACTTTCATTTCCAAAAGTTCCATAGAATTTAGTTTTCCAATGATTTTTTTGCATGGACTTCCATCTTAACCTTCCCTTTTAACATATACAAATGATCTGAAAAGTCGCGTATCATTTTAAATAGTCCCCAATTAAATATGATTTTTTTGACAGAAACTATTTTATAATATACTATGATTTTCTATCGAAACTAGTGTATAATATACTATGAATTTTGACTGAAACTTGCATTTCAAAAAGTTTCATAGAATCTAGTTTTCAGATGATTTTTTTGCATTGACTTCGATCATAAACTTCCCTTATAACATATATAAATGATCTGAAAAGTCTCGTATCATTTCAAATAGTCCCCAATTAAATTTTAATTTTTTGACCAAAACTACTGTATAATATACTATGAATTATTACCGAAACATGCATTTCGAAAAGTATCATAGTATCTAATTTTCAGATGATTTTTTGCATGGACTTCCATCATAACCTTCCCCTTTAACATATATAAATGATCTGAAAAGTCTCGTATCATTTCAAATAGTCCCCAATTAAATTTTATTTTTTTGACCGAAACTAGTGTATAATATACTATAATTTTTGGCCGAAACTTGCGTTTCCAAAAGTTCCATAGAATCTAGTTTTACAATGATATTTTTACATGGACTTCCATCATAACCTTCCCTCTTAACATATATAAATGATATGAAAAGTCTCGTATCATTTCAAATAGTTTCCAATTAAATTTGATTTTTTTGACCGAAACTATTCTATAAAATACTATGATATTTGACTGAAACTACTGTATAATATACTATGATTTTTGACCGAAACTTGCATTACCAAAAGTTTCATAGAATCTAGTTTTCAAATGATTTTTTTGCATGGACTTCCATCATAACCTTCCCTTTTAACATATATAAATGATCTGAAAAGTCTCGTATCATTTCAAAGAGTCCCCAATTAAATTTGATTTTTTTGACCGAAACTAGTGTATAATATACTAGGATTTTTTACCGAAACTTGCATTTCCAAAAGTTCCATATAATCTAGTTTTAAAATGATAATTTTGTATGGACTTCCATGATAACCTTCCCTTTTAACATATATAAATGATCTGAAAAGTCTCGTATCATTTCAAATAGTCCCCAATTAAATTTTATTTTTTTTTACTGAAACTAGTGTTTAATATACTATGATTTTTGACTGAAACTTGTATTTCCAAAAGTTCCATAGAATCTAGTTTTACAATGATATTTTTGCATGGACTTCCATCATAACCTTCCCTCATAACATATACAAATGATCTGAAAAGTCGCGTATCATTTTAAATAGTCCCCAATTAAATATGATTTTTTTGACCGAAACTATTGTATAATATACTATGATTTTCTACCGAAACTAGTGTATAATATACTATGAATTTTGACTGAAACTTGCATTTCAAAAAGTTTCATAGAATCTAATTTTCAGATGATTTTTTTGCATGGACTTCCATCAAAAACTTCCCTTTTAACATATATAAATGATCTGAAAAGTCTCGTATCATTTCAAATAGTCCCCAATTAAATTTTAATTTTTTGACCAAAACTATTGTATAATATACTATGATTTATTACCGAAAGTTGTATTTCGAAAAGTTCCATAGTATCTAATTTTCAGATGATTTTTTGCATGGACTTCCATCATAACCTTCCCCTTTAACATATATAAATGATCTGAAAAGTCCCGTATCATTTCAAATAGTCCCCAATTAAATTTTATTTTTTTGACCGAAACTAGTGTATAATATACTATGATTTTTGGCGGTAACTTGCATTTCCAAAAGTTCCATAGAATCTAGTTTTACAATGATATTTTTACATGGACTTCCATAATAACCTTCCCTCTTAACATATATAAATGATCTGAAAAGTCTCGTATCATTTCAAATAGTCTTCAATTAAATATGATTTTTTTGACCGAAACTATTCTATAAAATACTATGATATTTGACTGAAACTAGTGTATAATATACTATGATTTTTGACCGAAACTTGCATTACCAAAAGTTTCATAGAATCAAGTTTTCACATGATTTTTTTGCATGGACTTCCATCGTAACCTTCTCTTTTAACATATATAAATGATCTGAAAAGTCTCGTATCATTTCAAAGAGTCCCCAATTAAATTTGATTTTTTTGACCGAAACTAGTGTATAATATACTAGGATTTTTTACCGAAACTTACATTTCCAAAAGTTCCATATAATCTAGTTTTAAAATGATAATTTTGTATGGACTTCCATGATAACCTTCCCTTTTAACATATATAAATGATCTGAAAAGTCTTGTATCATTTCAAATAGTCCCCAATTAAATTTTATTTTTTTGACTGAAACTAGTGTTTAATATACTATGATTTTTGACCGAAACATGTATTTCCAAAAGTTCCATAGAATCTAGTTTTACAATGATATTTTTGCATGGACTTCCATCATAACCTTCCCTCTTAACATATATAAATGATCTGAAAAGTCTCGTATTATTTCAAATAATCCCCAATTAAATATGATTTTTTTTACCGAAACTATTGTATAATATACCATAATTTTTGACCGAAACTAGTGTATAATATACTATGATTTTTGACCGAAACTTGCATTTCCAAAAGTTCCATAGAATTTAGTTTTCCAATGATTTTTTTGCATGGACTTCCATCTTAACCTTCCCTCTTAACATATACAAATGATCTGAAAAGTCGCGTATCATTTTAAATAGTCCCCAATTAAATATGATTTTTTTGACAGAAACTATTTTATAATATACTATGATTTTCTATCGAAACTAGTGTATAATATACTATGAATTTTGACTGAAACTTGCATTTCAAAAAGTTTCATAGAATCTATTTTTCAGATGGTTTTTTTGCATGGACTTCCATCATAAACTTCTCTTATAACATATATAAATGATCTGAAAAGTCTCGTATCATTTCAAATAGTCCCCAATTAAATTTTAATTTTTTGACCAAAACTACTATATAATATACTATGATTTATTACCGAAACATGCATTTCGAAAAGTATCATAGTATCTAATTTTCAGATGATTTTTTGCATGGACTTCCATCATAACCTTCCCCTTTAACATATATAAATGATCTGAAAAGTCTCGTATCATTTCAAATAGTCCCCAATTAAATTTTATTTTTTGACCGAAACTAGTGTATAATATTCTATAATTTTTGGCCGAAACTTGCATTTCCAAAAGTTCCATAGAATCTAGTTTTACAATGATATTTTTACATGGACTTCCATCATAACCTTCCCTCTTAACATATATAAATGATATGAAAAGTCTCGTATCATTTCAAATAGTCTCCAATTAAATTTGATTTTTTTGACCGAAACTATTCTATAAAATACTATGATATTTGACTGAAACTAGTGTATAATATACTATGATTTTTGACCGAAACTTGCATTACCAAAAGTTTCATAGAATCAAGTTTTCAAATGATTTTTTTGCATGGACTTCCATCATAACCTTCCCTTTTAACGTATATAAATGATCTGAAAAGTCTCGTATCATTTCAAAGAGTCCCCAATTAAATTTGATTTTTTTGACCGAAACTAGTGTATAATATACTAGGATTTTTTACCGAAACTTGCATTTCCAAAAGTTCCATATAATCTAGTTTTAAAATGATAATTTTGTATGGACTTCCATGATAACCTTCCCTTTTAACATATATAAATGATCTGAAAAGTCTTGTATCATTTCAAATAGTCCCCAATTAAATTTTATTTTTTTGACTGAAACTAGTGTTTAATATACTATGATTTTTGACCGAAACATGTATTTCCAAAAGCTCCATAGAATCTAGTTTTACAATGATATTTTTGCATGGACTTCCATCATAACCTTCCCTCTTAACATATATAAATGATCTGAAAAGTCTCGTATTATTTAAAATAATCCCCAATTAAATATGATTTTTTTTACCGAAACTATTGTATAATATACCATAATTTTTGACCGAAACTAGTGTATAATATACTATGATTTTTGACCGAAACTTGCATTTCCAAAAGTTCCATAGAATTTAGTTTTCCAATGATTTTTTTGCATGGACTTCCATCTTAACCTTCCCTCTTAACATATACAAATGATCTGAAAAGTCGCGTATCATTTTAAATAGTCCCCAATTAGATATGAATTTTTTTGACAGAAACTATTTTATAATATACTATGATTTTCTATCAAAACTAGTGTATAATATACTATGAATTTTGACTGAAACTTGCATTTCAAAAAGTTTCATAGAATCTAGTTTTCAGATGATTTTTTTGCATGGACTTCCATCATAAACTTCCCTTATAACATATATAAATTATCTGAAAAGTCTCGTATCATTTCAAATAGTACCCAATTAAATTTTAATTTTTTGACCAAAACTACTGTATAATATACTATGATTTATTACCGAAACTTGCATTTCGAAAAGTATCATAGTATCTAATTTTCTGATGATTTTTTGCATGGACTTCCATCATAACCTTCCCCTTTAACATATATAAATGATCTGAAAAGTCTCGTATCATTTCAAATAGTCCCCAATTAAATTTTATTTTTTTGACCGAAACTAGTGTATAATATACTATAATTTTTGGCCGAAACTTGCGTTTCCAAAAGTTCCATAGAATCTAGTTTTACAATGATATTTTTACATGGACTTCCATCATAACCTTCCCTCTTAACATATATAAATGATCTGAAAAGTCTCGTATCATTTCAAATTGTAGATGTCTTGAATTGGCAGAATTTTTGACCAACAAGAAACATTGAATTCAGTTCAGAATGTCCTATCAAATGTTGGGACATTATCAAACAGAGTATATGAACTTATTTCAGGATGTCTCACCAGATGTTGGGACATTGTGTAAATGACTTAAGTTCAGTTTTTCAGGATGTCCCAACAGATGTTGAGACATCTCAAACCTGCTACCAGAATTAATTATTGACTAACTGATCAGAGATATTTAAGGAGAGTTATCTGGAATTAATTAATGATGGATAAAAACAGAACAAGGCGCATCTGTAGGGAGTTTTACATTGAAGATTCAGATTAAAACAGAAGACCTAAATCACCTAGAATCTAGGAAGTAACAAACCCTAAATTCAAGGTGGAAGCTGCATGCGCATTAGGGCTGGATCATTCTACAGAAAGCCCAAATTACAGATACCTATTTAATCAACAGAAACTCATAGAATTGAGTACGAATTTCAGAAGACAAAATAGGGTGTCTAGTGTTTTAATAGAAGGTTGTTTAATTGTACCACTTTATGAGCTTTTAAGCAAAAGTGCATTTGTGACTTGATTGAAACTGTGAAGTAAGATCAAGCTGTAATGTTTGAAGAATGTCTTCAATTTTATTAAACTTGTAAACTTGATCACTTTGTGATTGAGGGGGAGTGAGTAGGATACTCTTATCTAAGTTGTGTCTTAGGTAGAAATTGCATTGGGTAGTTATTAAGTGATAGATTAAACAGGGTGGTTTAAGTCTAGAATTAATATTACTTATAGTGGATTTCCTCCTGGCTTGGTAGCCTCCAGATGTAAGTGTGGTTATACACTGAACTGGGTTAACAAATTTCTGTGTTGTTTACTTTTCTTGCTATTTAAGTTTTGGTTAAATCTGTCAAGTGTTGGGACATCTCTTAGGACATCTCATACCTGATCACAGAATTTCAATTGGCATCAGAGCAGGCACCCTGCCTGTTTATACTGGGTGAGATCTAGGGAATACAAATTCTGTAACATGGACAGAGATATAGGGTCAGTAAATAGACCACCTATTCTGGATGGATCTAATTATGACTACTGGAAGCCAAGGATGATTGCATTCTTAAGATCACTTGACAACAGGGCATGGAGAGCAGTCAATATTGGATGGGATTATCCTGTTCAAGATACCAAAGATGGATCAAAAGTGCTGAAACCTGAAGAAGAATGGAGTAAGGAAGAAGAAGATTCAGCACTAGGAAACTCAAAGGCCCTAAATGCTTTATTCAATGGCATTGATAGAAACATCTTCAGACTTGTACATCATTGTGAGTTAGCCAAAGATGTGTGGGACACTCTCAAAACAACTCATGAAGGAACATCAAAAGTAAAGATGTCAAGACTTCAACTTCTCACCACCAAGTTTGAAAACTTGAGAATGAAGGAAGATGAGACAATTCATGAATTCTACATGAACATTTTAGAAGTAGCTAATACTTCTGGAGCTTTGGGAGAAAAGATGACTGATGAAAAGCTTGTAAGAAAAATCCTCAGATCTTTGCCAAAAAGATTTGACATGAAAGTCACAGCAATAGAAGAAGCTCAAGACATATGCTCTATGAAAGTTGAAGAACTCATTGGTTCCCTTCAAACTTTTGAGATGGGAATGAATGACACAAATGTTAAAAAGAACAAAAGCATAGCCTTGGTGTCAAATACTGATGAAGAAGAAGTTGATGAATCAGAAAATGATAAAAGCTTAGCAGACAACCTTGCTATGCTTGGAAGACAATTCAAACAGATTCTCAGAGGAATGGAAGGCAAATCCAAAACCAGTGGAAGATACACAAACTCTTCTGAGAACAGAAGACCTTATGATGCTAACAGAAAGTCAAATTATGCTGAAAAGACCAGTCAAGAAAAAGGAGTCAAATGCCATGGATGTGAAGGATATGGACACATCAGGAATGAATGTCCTACCTACTTAAAAAGGCAAAAGAAAGGACTCTCTGTGACCTGGTCTGATGAAGACTCAGGAGGTGATTCAGAAGAAGAATCAGCTAAGCATATCACTGCTTTAGCTGGATTATGTGAGTCTGAAAGTGAATCCAGTGATGGAGAACTTACTTATGAAGCACTTGAGCAAGCATTCAAAGATCTATACAAAAGAAGCTCTGAAATATGCAGTGAGGTGATAAAGCTAAAGAAGCAGAATGAGGCATTAGAAGATGAAAAAGCAAATGATCAAGAGATCATTGACACCTTGAAAAGTGAAGTAAGTCTTCTCAACTCCAAGTTGGAACATATGTCCAAATCTGTTAGAATGTTGAACAGCAGCTCAAATACACTGGATGTTATTCTCAACAACAATAAGCACTCAGGGGATAAAAGTGGACTGGGATTTAACAGAGTAAATAAATATGAAGCTAGCTCTAGCAAAACAACTTCAAAATCCATACAGTAAAACAAGATGTCCCAACAGATGCTTCAACATCAGGAAAAGAACAAAAAGTCAAAAATAATGTTCCAACAGATGTCTCAACATTCTGAAAAGAACAAAATGAAGAAGAAGTATCAAAGATGGAGGTGTCATCACTGTGGAAGATTTGGACATATCAAACCTCATTGTTATAAGCTGCATGGATATCCAAATTAGATGAATCAGCAACCTCCTAAGCAAAAGACAGAAATCATCAAGAAGGTATGGAAACCAAAAGCTAGCACTAAAGATGATCAAAGCTACAAGAACAAGATCAACAATCAAGCTTGGAGATCAGCTGATGAACAACACACAGGGCAGAGACATCAAAAGAAATCTCAACTCAAATGGTCAAAGAAAAGTACTGCATATATAGCACATACATCACTAAGAGTATCAGCTAAAGAAGACTGGTACTTTGACAGTGGATGTTCAAGACACATGACTGGATTGAAGAATCTGCTAGTAAACTTAAAATCACATTCATCCAGGTATGTGACCTTTGGAGATGGAGCTAAAGGAGAAATCAAGGGAGTTGGGACCTTGGATTGTGAAGATGTTCCAAGACTAGATGATGTGCTGTTAGTTAAAGGTTTAACTGCTAACCTGATCAGCATAAGTCAATTATGTGATCAAGGGTACAGTGTAAACTTTACCAAAACTGAATGCATAGTAACTAACAAAGAACAAGAGGTTGTCATGAGAGGAGCCAGATCTAAAGACAACTGTTACATGTGGGAATCCCAAAACCTCAGTCTCACTTCAACTTGTTCTTTAGCTAAAGAAGAAGAAGTGAAACTATGGCACCAAAGACTAGGTCATCTTCATTTCAGAGGCATAAAGAAGATAATATCTATGGATGCTGTAAGAGGTATTCCTAAACTGAAGATTGATGATGGCAAAATATGTGGTGAATGTCAAATAGGCAAGCAAACCAAGATGTCCCATCCAAAGCTCCAACATCTGACAACTTCCAAAGTTTTGGAACTTTTGCATATGGATCTGATGGGACCTATGCAGGTTGAAAGCCTTGGTGGTAAGAGGTATGCCTATGTTGTGGTTGATGACTTTTCAAGATATACATGGATAAATTTCATCAAAGAAAAGTCTGATGTATTTGATGTATTCAAAGAATTATGTCAAAGATTACAAAGGGAAAAATCTAGCTGTGTAATCAGAATAAGAAGTGATCATGGAAAAGAATTTGAGAACCAAAAGTTCTTAGATTTCTGCTCTTCAGAAGGAATCAATCATGAATATTCTTCACCAATCACTCCTCAACAGAATGAAATTGTTGAAAGGAAGAATAGAACTATTCAAGAATCAGTAAGAGCTATGATCCATGCTAAAAAGTTACCTCTGTACTTCTGGGCTGAAGCTATGAACACTGCCTGTTACATCCATAACAGGGTTACTTTAAGAAAAGGAACTTTGTCCACAATATATGAAGTTTGGAAGGGCAGAAAACCCACAGTTAAGTACTTCCATGTATTTGGAAGTAACTGCTATATTCTGGCAGATAGGGAGCAAAGAAGAAAAATGGATCCTAAAAGTGATGAAGGGATTTTTCTGGGATACTCCATAAACAGCAGAGCTTATAGAGTATTTAATTCTAGAACCAAGGTTATCATGGAGTCCATAAATGTGATAATTGATGATGCTCCTACCGATGTCCCAGAAGATGTTGGAACATCTGCTGATATCAAGATTGAAGCTGAAGAAAAGAATGATCATTATAACTTCACTCAAACTGATACAAGGACAGAAGAATCCAGCAAACCTCCCTCCATCAGAATACAAAAGGATCATCCCAAAGATTTGATAATTGGTGATCCCAACAGAGGTGTAAGCACTAGATCAAAAGAAGTGATTTCAGGTTCTTGTTTTGTTTCCAAAATAGAACCTAAAAACATCAAGGAAGCTCTTACTGATGAATACTGGATTTGTGCTATGCAAGAGGAATTAGGTCAATTCACAAGGAATGAAGTGTGGAATCTTGTTCCTAGACCTGATGACATAAATGTAATTGGAACAAAATGGGTGTATAAGAACAAGTCAAATGAACAAGGAGTTGTTACAAAGAACAAAGCTAGACTTGTAGCTCAAGGATATACTCAAATTGAAGGAGTAGACTTTGATGAAACCTTTGCACCAGTAGCAAGGCTTGAATCAATCAGACTACTTTTGGGAATTGCTTGTATCTTAAAGTTCAAGCTATTTCAAATGGATGTGAAAAGTGCCTTTTTAAATGGCTATCTTAATGAAGAGGTATATGTAGAACAGCCTAAAGGATTTGTTGATCCAAGCTGTCCAAATCATGTATACAAACTAAAGAAGGCACTTTATGGTTTGAAGCAAGCTCCAAGGGCATGGTATGAAAGACTGACCATATTTCTTATCAAGCAAGGGTACAGAAAAGGTGGAATTGACAAAACCCTGTTTGTTAAAGATGAAGAAGGGAATGTCATGATTGCTCAAATATATGTTGATGATATTGTCTTTGGTGGGATGTCTGAAAGGATGGTCAAACATTTTGTCAAGCAGATGGAATCTGAATTTGAAATGAGTCTAGTAGGAGAGTTAACCTACTTTCTTGGTCTGCAAATAAAGCAAATGGAAGACTCAATGTTCATCTCCCAAAGCAAGTATACCAAAAACATAGTCAAGAAATTTGGAATGGACAATGCTACTCATAAGAGAACTCCTGCCCCCACACATTTAAAGCTGACAAAAGATGAAAAGGGTGAGAATGTAGATCAAAGCTTATACAGAAGCATGATTGGAAGCTTGTTATACTTGACTGCTAGCAGACCTGACATAGCATTTGCAGTAGGTGTATGTGCAAGATATCAAGCTGATCCAAAAGTCAGTCATCTCAATCAAGTCAAGAGAATTCTTAAATATGTTAATGGTACTTGTGACTATGGCATAATGTACTTTCATGGATGTAAACCAATTCTTACTGGCTTCTGTGATGCTGATTGGGCTGGAAGTGCTGATGATAGAAAAAGCACCTCAGGAGGATGCTTCTTTCTAGGAAACAATTTGATTTCTTGGTTCAGTAAGAAACAAAATTGTGTATCCTTATCTACAGCTGAAGCTGAATATATAGCAGCTGGAAGCAGTTGTTCTCAGTTGGTTTGGATGAAGCAAATGCTCACTGAGTACAATGTCCCACAGGATGTCATGACATTGTACTGTGACAACTTAAGTGCAATCAACATATCAAAGAATCCTATCCAACATAGCAGGACCAAGCATATTGATATCAGACATCATTTCATCAGAGATCTTGTAGAAGAAAAGGTGATTTCATTGGAACATGTAGCTACAAATCTGCAGTTAGCTGATATCTTTACCAAAGCATTGGATGCTACACAATTTGAGAACTTAAGGGGCAAACTTGGAATCTGTTTATGTGATATTTAGCAGTTAATGAGATGTGCCAACATGTCATATGACATTGTATGGCATAAGTTCCAGATGGCAAAACCAGTCTGGACAAGAACCTTGGGAATTCCATTCCTAATAATTTGCAATGTAACGACTACTTATTTAGTAACTGCTTATAATTAGCTATCAAGATTCTCATCATACTATCACAAGCGAATCACATTAACCAGCTATACTTCAGAAATCATCAACTCTAAAGCTCTTCATCCATCTTCCTTAACAATGTCTCAAAACCCTAACACTCCTGAAGAAGTTCTCAACAAAGAAGACGTAGTTCATGCAACTCCTATCTCTGTGGTCCCAATGAAATCAACCCCATTAGACGAACTCAGAGGAAGTGCTTCTCATGCTAAAAAGCCAAGAACCCCTAAAAGAGCTAAAGATCAAGTATGCAGCAAATCCAAAGGAGGCATTCCTTCTCCAGCAAACATGCCTCCAAAATCTTCTGCCTATGTGGATGCTTCCATCAAGGAGATAGTCAACAAGATTCTTTTTGAACAGAGAGTGGTTAGTGGGATTTCTATTCCTCTGAACACCATGCCTGCACCTCAAGAAGAACAAGCTCAAGCTGCAGAGGACACTCCTGCTCAACAGGATGTCCCAATAGATGTTGGAACATCTGAAGATGAGAAAAAGAACTCATCTGATGCTGAACAAACTGAGGACCAGAAAAAGGCCTCAGATGAAAGTGATGAAGAAGTCTCTGAGGATCAGCCCAAAGCCTCAAATGAAGATCAAATCCATGCTGAACAACAAGCTGAAGAGGAGACTGCTCAATCTCCTCCAGTGGTGAACCTGGAACAGGACTCTGATACAGAGATCATAGCCTCTGTTAGACCTAGCATAGCCAAAAGGCTCAGGTCCAGGAAAGGAAAGATGCAAGCTGAACCTGAAATTCCTGAGAAGAAGAAAGCTACACCAAAGAAAGGCAAAGCTAAAGCTACCTTTGGTCCAACAAAACAATGGAGTAAAGTCCAAACCCAGAAGAGGAAAGCTGTTACCCCATCAGACTCAGATGTTGAATCAGATGTCCCAACATCTCCTCCCAAGAAGAAACCAACACCATCTAGGGCTTCAACTGCTATTCCAGAGGCCCCCTTGGACAACATTTCATTTCATCATGTTTCAAGTGTAAACAGATGGAAGTTTGTGTACCAAAGAAGGGTTGCCCTAGAAAGAGAACTGAGCAGCAATGCACTTGAGTGCACTGAACTGATTGACCTCATCTCTGCTGCAAGCCTCTTCAAAACAGTCTCAGATCTCTCTCCCTGCTATGAACTTCTTGTCAAAGAATTCATTGTTAATCTTCAGGAGGATTGTGGCAATGGTAAGTCCTCTGAATTTAGAAAAGTCTTTGTTAGAGGTAGGTGTGTTGAGTTCTCTCCTCAGATCACCAACCAATACCTAGGAAGAGAAACAGATGGACCAAATGAGCTAGGTAAGATAGATAATCAAGTCTGCAAGGTGATCACTGCAAACCAGGTCAAGGCATGGCCTGTTAAAGGAAAGCTCTCAGTGAGCATGCTTATAAGAAAATATGCCATGCTGAACAGAATTGGTACAGCAAACTGGGTGCCTACCAACCACACATCTTCAATCTCCACTGGTCTGGCCAGGTTTATATATGCTGTGGGAACTCAGACTAAGCTGGACTATGGTGCCTACATTTTTGATCAGACCTTGAAGCATGCCAGCTCTTCTGCAACAAAGCTGCCAATAGCTTTTCCCTCCTTGCTGTGTGGTATTGTTCTAAGTCAATACCCTGGGATTCTAACTGAGAAGGACACAGTCTGCAAGAGAGAAAGCCCCCTGGCATTTCACTACAAACTATTCCTCAGTCATCATGCAGCAGATGTTGAAGCACCTTCTGGGACATCTGCAGGTCCTTCAACTGCTAAGACTCCAATCTCCAAGAAGGCATTAATTGCTGAGCTAAAAAGCACATGCAAAGAACTTGAAGCAAGGAAGCTGAAACTTGAAGAAATCATCCAAAGGCTGGAGAGTGAAGGAGATCAGAAAGCTACCTCTGATGAAGAAAGTGAAGCTGATGAAGAAACTGAAGTTGAGGAAGAAACTGAGAGTGATGAATCTGAGTGATCATTGTATGTAAGGACAAATGTAATGACAGCTGCAGTGTAATTTAGATTTAGTCTCTTTGGCCCCAAAAATTTGTGTCTAACAAGGGGGAGAACAACACCATCCAACACTGTAATGCTGTTTGAATTGAATGAAAAATATGTTTGCTTCTGAACTGAATAAGTTTTTTTTCTGTTGCAACAAGACTGGACACATATATGTTTGAGGGGGAGTAATCTCAAATATGAAACAACAGAAAAGTAATGCTTTACTCTGATAAAAAGAACTTCTGCTGCACTCTGAAAACCAGAAAAGATGTTAGCCAAAAATTTAGCCAAAGGGGGAGTTTGTAGATGTCTTGAATTGGCATAATTTTTGACCAACAAGAAACATTGAATTCAGTTCAGAATGTCCTATCAAATGTTGGGACATTATCAAACAGAGTATATGAACTTATTTCAGGATGTCTCACCAGATGTTGGGACATTGTGTAAATGACTTAAGTTCAGTTTTTCAGGATGTCCCAACAGATGTTGAGACATCTCAAACCTGCTACCAGAATTAATTATTGACTAACTGATCAGAGATATTTAAGGAGAGTTATCTGGAATTAATTAATGATGGATAAAAACAGAACAAGGCGCATCTGTAGGGAGTTTTACATTGAAGATTCAGATTAAAACAGAAGACCTAAATCACCTAGAATCTAGGAAGTAACAAACCCTAAATTCAAGGTGGAAGCTGCATGCGCATTAGGGCTGGATCATTCTATAGAAAGCCCAAATTACAGATACCTATTTAATCAACTGAAACTCATAGAATTGAGTACGAATTTCAGAAGACAAAATAGGGTGTCTAGTGTTTTAATAGCAGGTTGTTTAATTGTACCACTTTATGAGCTTTTAAGCAAAAGTGCATTTGTGACTTGATTGAAACTGTGAAGTAAGATCAAGCTGTAATGTTTGAAGAATGTCTTCAATTTTATTAAACTTGTAAACTTGATCACTGTGTGATTGAGGGGGAGTGAGTAGGATACTCTTATCTAAGTTGTGTCTTAGGTAGAAATTGCATTGGGTAGTTATTAAGTGATATATTAAACAGGGTGGTTTAAGTCTAGAATTAATATTACTTATAGTGGATTTCCTCCTGGCTTCGTAGCCTCCAGATGTAAGTGTGGTTATACACTGAACTGGGTTAACAAATTTCTGTGTTGTTTGCTTTTCTTGCTATTTAAGTTTTGGTTAAATCTGTCAAGTGTTGGGACATCTCTTAGGACATCTCATACCTGATCACAGAATTTCACAAATAGTCTCCAATTAAATTTGATTTTTTTGACCGAAACTATTCTATAAAATACTATGATATTTGACTGAAACTAGTGTATAATATACTATGATTTTTGACCGAAACTTGCATTACCAAAAGTTTCATAGAATCTAGTTTTCAAATGATTTTTTTGCATGGACTTCCATCATAACCTTCCCTTTTAACATATATAAATGATCTGAAAAGTCTCGTATCATTTCAAAGAGTCCCCAATTAAATTTGATTTTTTTGACCGAAACTAGTGTATAATATACTAGGATTTTTTTACCGAAACTTGCATTTCCAAAAGTTCCATATAATCTAGTTTTAAAATGATAATTTTGTATGGACTTCCATGATAACCTTCCCTTTTAACATATATAAATGATCTAAAAAGTCTCGTATCATTTCAAATAGTCCCCAATTAAATTTTATTTTTTTGACTGAAACTAGTGTTTAATATACTATGATTTTTGACCGAAACATGTATTTCCAAAAGTTCCATAGAATCTAGTTTTACAATGATATTTTTGCATGGACTTCCATTATATCCTTCCCTCTTAACATATATAAATGATCTGAAAAGTCTCGTATCATTTCAAATACTTCCCAATTAAATATGATTTTTTTTACCGAAACTATTGTATAATATACCATAATTTTTGACCGAAACTAGTGTATAATATACTATGATTTTTGACCGAAACTTGCATTTCCAAAAGTTCCATAGAATCTAGTTTTACAATGATATTTTTACATGGACTTCCATAATAACCTTCCCTCTTAACATATATAAATGATCTGAAAAGTCTCGTATCATTTCAAATAGTCTTCAATTAAATATGATTTTTTTAACCGAAACTATTCTATAAAATACTATGATATTTGACTGAAACTAGTGTATAATATACTATGATTTTTGACCGAAACTTGCATTACCAAAAGTTTCATAGAATCTAGTTTTCAGATGATTTTTTTGCATGGACTTCCATCGTAACCTTCCCTTTTAACATATATAAATGATCTGAAAAGTTTCGTATCATTTCAAAGAGTCCCCAATTAAATTTGATTTTTTTGACCGAAACTAGTGTATAATATACTAGGATTTTTTTACCGAAACTTGCATTTCCAAAAGTTCCATATAATCTAGTTTTAAAATGATAATTTTGTATGGACTTCCATGATAACCTTCCCTTTTAACATATATAAATGATCTAAAAAGTCTCGTATCATTTCAAATAGTCCCCAATTAAATTTTATTTTTTTGACTGAAACTAGTGTTTAATATACTATGATTTTTGACCGAAACATGTATTTCCAAAAGTTCCATAGAATCTAGTTTTACAATGATATTTTTGCATGGACTTCCATTATATCCTTCCCTCTTAACATATATAAATGATCTGAAAAGTCTCGTATCATTTCAAATACTTCCCAATTAAATATGATTTTTTTGACCGAAACTATTGTATAATATACTATGATTTTCTACCGAAACTAGTGTATAATATACTATGAATTTTGACTGAAACTTGCATTTCAAAAAGTTTCATAGAATCTAATTTTCAGACGATTTTTTTGCATGGACTTCCATCATAAACTTCCCTTTTAACATATATAAATGATCTGAAAAGTCTCGTATCATTTCAAATAGTCCCTAATTAAATTTTATTTTTTTGACCAAAACAATTGTATTACTATGATTTATTACCGAAAGTTGCATTTCGAAAAGTTCCATAATATCTAATTTTCAGATGATTTTTTGCATGGACTTCCATCATAACCTTCCCCTTTAACATATATAAATGATCTGAAAAGTCTCGTATCATTTCAAATAGTCCCCAATTTAATTTTAATTTTTTGACCGAAACTAGTGTATAATATACTATGATTTTTGGCCGTAACTTGCATTTCCAAAAGTTCCATAGAATCTAGTTTTACAATGATATTTTTACATGGACTTCCATAATAACCTTCCCTCTTAACATATATAAATGATCTGAAAAGTCTCGTATCATTTCAAATAGTCTTCAATTAAATATGATTTTTTTGACCGAAACTATTCTATAAAATACTATGATATTTGACTGAAACTAGTGTATAATATACTATGATTTTTGACCGAAACTTGCATTACCAAAAGTTTCATAGAATCTAGTTTTCAGATGATTTTTTTGCATGGACTTCCATCGTAAACTTCCTTTTTAACATATATAAATGATCTGAAAAGTCTCGTATCATTTCAAAGAGTCCCCAATTAAATTTGATTTTTTTGACCGAAACTAGTGTATAATATACTAGGATTTTTTACCGAAACTTACATTTCCAAAAGTTCTTTATAATCTAGTTTTAAAATGATAATTTTGTATGGACTTCCATGATAACCTTCCCTTTTAACATATATAAATGATCTGAAAAGTCTTGTATCATTTCAAATAGTCCCCAATTAAATTTTATTTTTTTGACTGAAACTAGTGTTTAATATACTATGATTTTTGACCGAAACATGTATTTCCAAAAGTTCCATTGAATCTAGTTTTACAATGATATTTTTGCATGGACTTCCATCATAACCTTCCCTCTTAACATATATAAATGATCTGAAAAGTCTCGTATTATTTCAAATAGTCCCCAATTAAATATGATTTTTTTTACCGAAACTATTGTATAATATACCATAATTTTTAACCAAAACTAGTGTATAATATATTATGATTTTTGACCGAAACTTGCATTTCCAAAAGTTCCATAGAATTTAGTTTTCCAATGATTTTTTTGCATGGACTTCCATCTTAACCTTCCCTCTTAACATATACAAATGATCTGAAAATCGCGTATCATTTTAAATAGTCCCCAATTAAATATGATTTTTTTGACAGAAACTATTTTATAATATACTATGATTTTCTATCGAAACTAGTGTATAATATACTATGAATTTTGACTGAAACTTGCATTTCAAAAAGTTTCATAGAATCTAGTTTTCAGATGATTTTTTTGTATGGACTTCCATCATAAACTTCCCTTATAACATATATAAATGATCTGAAAAGTCTCGTATCATTTCAAAAAGTCCCCAATTAAATTTTAATTTTTTGACCAAAACTACTGTATAATATACTATGATTTATTACCGAAACTTGCATTTCGAAAAGTATCATAGTATCTAATTTTCAGATGATTTTTTGCATGGACTTCCATCATAACCTTCCCCTTTAACATGTATAAATGATCTGAAAAGTCTCGTATCATTTCAAATAGTCCTTAATTAAATTTTATTTTTTTGACCGAAACTAGTGTATAATATACTATAATTTTTGGCCGAAACTTGTGTTTCCAAAAGTTCCATAGAATCTAGTTTTACAATGATATTTTTACATGGACTTCCATCATAACCTTCCCACTTAACATATATAAATGATCTGAAAAGTCTCGTATCATTTCAAATAGTCTCCAATTAAATTTGATTTTTTTGACCGAAACTATTCTATAAAATACTATGATATTTGACTGAAACTATTGTATAATATACTATGATTTTTGACCGAAACTTGCATTACCAAAAGTTTCATAGAATCTAGTTTTCAAATGATTTTTTTGCATGGACTTCCATCATAACCTTCCCTTTTAACATATATAAATGATCTGAAAAGTCTCGTATCATTTAAAAGAGTCCCCAATTAAATTTGATTTTTTTGACCGAAACTAGTGTATAATATACTAGGATTTTTTACCGAAACTTGCATTTCCAAAAGTTCCATATAATCTAGTTTTAAAATGATAATTTTGTATGGACTTCCATGATAACCTTCCCTTTTAACATATATAAATGATCTGAAAAGTCTCGTATCATTTCAAATAGTCCCCAATTAAATTTTATTTTTTTGACTGAAACTAGTGTTTAATATACTATGATTTTTGACTGAAACTTGTATTTCCAAAAGTTCCATAGAATCTAGTTTTACAATGATATTTTTGCATGGACTTCCATCATAACCTTCCCTCATAACATATACAAATTATCTGAAAAGTCGCGTATCATTTGAAATAGTCCCCAATTAAATATGATTTTTTTGACCGAAACTATTGTATAATATACTATGATTTTCTACCGAAACTAGTGTATAATATACTATGAATTTTGACTGAAACTTGCATTTCAAAAAGTTTCATAGAATCTAATTTTCAGATGATTTTTTTGCATGGACTTCCATCATAAACTTCCCTTTTAACATAAATAAATGATCTGAAAAGTCTCGTATCATTTCAAATAGTCCCCAATTAAATTTTATTTTTTTGACCAAAACTATTGTATTACTATGATTTATTACCGAAAGTTGCATTTCGAAAAGTTCCATAATATCTAATTTTCAGATGATTTTTTGCATGGACTTCCATCATAACCTTCCCCTTTAACATATATAAATGATCTGAAAAGTCTCGTATCATTTCAAATAGTCCCCAATTAAATTTTATTTTTTTGACCGAAACTAGTGTATAATATGCTATGATTTTTGGCCGAAACTTGCATTTCCAAAAGTTCCATAGAATCTAGTTTTACAATGATATTTTTACATGGACTTTCATAATAACCTTCCCTCTTAGCATATATAAATGATCTGAAAAGTCTCGTATCATTTCAAATAGTCTTCAATTAAATATGATTTTTTGACCGAAACTATTCTATAAAATACTATGATATTTGACTGAAACTAGTGTATAATATACTATGATTTTTGACCGAAACTTGCGTTACCAAAAGTTTCATAGAATCTAGTTTTCAGATGATTTTTTTGCATGGACTTCCATCGTAACCTTCCCTTTTAACATATATAAATGATCTGAAAAGTCTCGTATCATTTCAAAGAGTCCCCAATTAAATTCACTACGCCAAAAACGTTTTTTAACAGCGCATCTTAGACAGCGCTTTTAAAAGCAAGCGCTGTCTAAGGTTAAAAATAAAATAAAACACGGAAAATGGTCCAAAAAAATAATGAAAGCGCTGTCTAAGGGGGGGTCTTAGACAGCGCTTTATAAAAGCGCTGTCTAAGACCCCCCCTTAGACAGCGCTTTTAGAAAGCGCTTTTAAATATATACCTTAGTCAGCGCTTTTGATAAAGCGCTGTTTAAAGTCTTTAAATTAAAAAAAAATTTAAATCCAAAAGCGCTGTCTAAGGGGGGTATTAGACAGCGCTTTTAGAAAGCGCTGTCTAAGGCATACCTTAGAAAGCGCTTTTCCCAAAAGCGCTGTCTAAGGTCTTATTAAAATTAAAATTCAGACTTCTATTTTCGTTCTCCCGTCTTTCTGTTTTCCCTCCCAGCGAACGAACCCTACCAGCGAACGAACGCCATTACAGCGATCTTCAGTAGATTGTATTCCTTCATTCGTTTCAGGCATTGAAAGAGTAAGAATCGCCAGTTTCTACTGTTCTTCATTGAGGTATTATCATTTTTTCATTTTTTCATTTGTTCTTTTCTTCGAAGAAACCCTACGGCTGACCGCGAAATTCATGACATTGGTTTCTTTCATTCGTTTCAGTCATTGAAAGTTATTAAAGAATCATTCGTTTCTACTGTTCTTCATTGAGGTATGTTCATTTTTTCCTTTTTTCATTTTTTCTGTTTCTACGGTTCTGGTTCTGTTTCTACTGTTCTTCATTGGTTCTGTTTCATTTTATTTTCTGAAAAAATGTTCAATATTTTCATACCTTTGCATGTTGCTCTTGTGACAGTTTTTTTGAGATCCTCACTACTCATAGTAATAACTGTATAAAAACAATCTAAAAATTAGAATGAAACTTGAAGAAGCCAAAGTTTTGAAGAAAGTGAGTTAAACTGATATAGTTTAGTTTGGTTTCTAGATTGAAAGATAGCATTCAATATATAACCACTATAGTTATCACTATTATTGCCTTAACTACACTTCTAACAACTTAGTTTTATTTGTTTGAATATGGTGTTGATTGTATCAAAGGATGTTGAATAGAAAAAATATCCCTTATAATATCTTAAAAAATCAGAGTAACTTGCGAAAGCTTTCATGGTGAAAATTGTTTTGAAAACAATTCTACAACAATTCAAAGATTTGATCAAATTGACACACACACACACCAATGATGTGGACATAATGAGAAGTAATATGCTAATTAACCTTTAATAGATCAAACAAGAAATTTAATTTATTTTTGGATTAATCAATCATTAAACAATCTAGAATCACAATTTGACAATTTAATCAATCATTATAGTGGATTGATCTTCACTCAATCCTTCTTTGAAGACTTGAATCTTTTCGTCTAATGGTTGATAGGTGTAAGAAACTCCACTTCAGTAGAGAATAACTCTCTCTTTTTCTTCAAAGGAACTTCAAATCTTGAATTCCACAAATAGATCCAACTGCTAATACACCTTGATAACAACCATTAGCAATCTAATGTGGTTCCTCATAGAATCCATGGAGGATATGACAGGTCCACTAACATTTCATTCTAAAGCAACAACAATTTGCTTTCTGGCTGCAAATCTAGCCAAAAGATTTCTCCCATAAAATGATTGAACGAACTCTTATATAGTTATAGGTATAGTTATAGTTATATTGTAATAGAAAAAGTTTGATTCTTGTAATATAAAAAATGAAAGTGATGAGGTAATTAAAGTTGGTATATTGGCTTATCGGATACGTCATTGAAGTTTATATTAACATTGGTTATGTATACGTTTTTTAAGTAGGAAAACCATGGATAAAACATGGATCTGTGCCGATCGAATGACCAAAGAGTACGAGAGTGGGGTTGCGGAATTCGTTAAGTATGCTGTTCAACACGCTGAAAACCCCAGACGAATGCATTGTCCTTGCTTGCGTTGTTGTTATATTGGTAAGGTTGACGCACATGGATTGAAATCGCATTTGCTGAGGCATGGAATTGATCAAAGTTATCGGTGTTGGATATTTCATGGTGAGAAAATTAACGGGAATGTTGAATCGAGTGGAAAAAGTAATACGACCTATGCTTCATACGACAAAGACACGGAAACATATGATTGTGATCGAGTTGAAGAGATTGTAGAAGCACTGGAAGAAGATCTTCATGATTGTCCTGAAATGTTTGAGAGGATGGTAAGCGATGCAGAGAAACCGTTGTACAAAGGTTGCACTAAATTCTCAAGACTTTCTGCGGTATTAAAGTTGTACAACTTAAAGGCGGGCAATGGATGGTCGGATAAAAGTTTCACAGAGTTGTTGGCCCTTATGAGAGAAATGCTACCGGATGATAATGTTCTTCCTAATCGAACCTATGAGGCAAAAAAAATGTTGTGCTCTATTGGCATGAGCTATGATAAGATACATGCTTGTCCTAACGATTGCATTTTGTTTCGTAACGAATATGCAACGTTAACTGAGTGCCCCAAATGCGGTTTGTCTCGATATAAGAAAAAATTATCTCCCGCAAAAGTCTTATGGTATTTTCCGATAATTCCGAGATTTAGGCGCATGTTTCGTAGTGAAACCGATGCAAGACATCTTACTTGGCATGCAGATGAAAGAATCACCGATGGAAAGTATCGGCATCCGGCTGATTCACCACAGTGGTCGAAGATTGATAATGATTATCCTGAGTTTGGGTCAGAAGCAAGAAACCTTCGATTGGCATTATCTACTGATGGAATGAACCCACATGGTCTTCAAAGTATTTCACATACCACATGGCCTGTGATTCTTATGATTTATAACCTACCTCCGTGGCTATGTATGAAGCGTAAGTACATGATGTTATCTATGTTAATCTCTGGGCCTAAACAACCAGGTAATGACATAGACGTATACTTGACACCTCTGATCGAAGATTTAAAGATTTTGTGGGAGAACGGTGTGGAGGTTTATGATGGATATAGGAAAGAAAGTTTCAATCTGAGGGCGATGTTGTTTGGCACAATTAATGATTTTCCAGCATACGGGAATCTATCTGGGTATAGCATTAAGGGTCAACGTGCGTGTCCTGTTTGTGAAGACGGAACCGATACGATCCGATTGGAACTTTGCCAGAAGAATGTGTTTCTCGGTCATCGTAGATTCTTACATTCTAAACATCATTACCGTGGGTGGAGAAAAGCATTCAATGGAGACACCGAACATCGTAGAGCTCCACCCGCATTGTCAGGTGAACAAGTTTTTGAAAAGGTGAAAGATGTGCGTACTGAGTTTGGCAAGCCTTTTGCACATAAGATTGTGAAAGGTGGGTGGAAGAAAAGGTCGATATTTTTTGAATTGCCATATTGGAAGTCTTTGTACGTGAGACATTTTCTCGATGTTATGCATATTGAAAAAAACGTATTTGAAAGTGTTATCGGTACATTACTCAATATAAAAGGCAAGTCTAAGGATGGCCTTAAAGCAAGGGAGGACATGTTAAAAATGGGAATGAGAACTGAATTAGCACCCGTGAAGAAAGGAAGACGAACATATCTACCACCTGCTGCTTTTACTTTATCTAGAAAGGAGAAAAAAATTTTGTGTAAGTCTCTGAGTGAAGTTAAGGTTCCAGAAGGATACTCATCTGATATCAGAAGACTTGTTTCTATGAAAGACCTCAAGTTGAAGAATTTGAAGACACATGATTGTCACGTTATAATGGAACATTTTCTACCGATCGGTATACGTTCTATTTTGCCAGAAAAAGTAAGAAGTTCCATAACTAAATTGTGTTTTTTCTTTAGGTCAATTTGTAGTAAGGTGATCGATCCCGAGATCTTACCAACACTACAAAAAGAGATTGTAATTACCTTGTGTGAGCTTGAGATGTATTTTCCTCCGTCTTTTTTTGACATAATGGTTCATTTAGTTGTTCATCTTGTGAAAGAGACACAGTTGTGTGGACCAGCTTATATGAGATGGATGTACCCTGCTGAACGGTATATGAAAATATTAAAAGGGTACGTGAAATCCCGAAGTCGACCAGAGGGTTGTATTGTTGAACGATACATTGTTGAAGAAGCTGTTGAGTTTTGTACTGAATATTTGTCTAACGTTCAATCGATTGGACTCCCCAGAGCTCAGATTTTCGACAAAATGGAAGGTAAAAAATTAATTGGGAATAAAATTGTGACAATATCAAGGGATGAACGGGATCAAGTTCATTTGTATGTTCTGCACAATAATAATGAGGTTGAGCCATATGTTGAAATGCACAAGGATTTACTCCGAAGGTTAAATCCGAACAGAAATGAAAATTGGATAGTTATAGAGCACAATCAAAGTTTCATACAATGGTTGAAGGATCATATTTATTTGAAGCGCTCTTCAGATCCTTCTTCGGTAACAGAAAGGTTGAGATGTTTGGCATATGGTCCAAGTTTGCATGTGTTTTCTCATAGCGCATATTCAATTAATGGATACACATTTTATACCAAAGAACAAGATGATAAGAGTACTATGCAAAATAGTGGTGTCACCGTGCTAGCTGAAGCAATGCATATATCAAGCATGAAGGACTTAAACCCCAAATATGCAAATCTGTCATATTTTGGAGTTATTGAGCACATTTGGGTGTTTGATTACGAGAAGTTTCAGATTCCCATCTTTGGTTGCAAGTGGGTGAATAGTAGTGGCATACGAATGGATAAGTCTGGATTTTTGCAAGTTGATCTTACTAGGGTGGGGTACAAAGATGAACCTTTTATTCTAGCATCTCAGGCTAAACAAGTGTTCTATGTGAATGACCCGAAGAGTACAAAATGGTCTATAGTGCTTTTCTCTAACAAAGTGACTGATGATAGCGGTGTCGATCAATGTGATATTGATGTTGAGAATGAGTCATGCATTAGACGGAATGAGTTGAATAGAAATGATGAAGTTGAGGATCTTATACCGGATGAGTCATATATAAGAAACGATCATAATGAGGGAATTTGGATCAATTCATCCGTACGCATTGCTAAGAAACAAGTGATTAATATTCCAACAAAGAAAAGAAAGAGATGTTAGTGACTTAGGTAAATTATCCATGGTTTCTTTATTTTATTTTTTCGATTGTTTTGATTATAAGTTATATGTGATAATGCATGATTTCCTTATTTTTTTGTTTTCAATTACTTTGATTATAAGTTATATATGATAATGCATGATTTCTTTATTTTTTTGTTTTCAATTGCTTTGATTATAAGTTATATTTGATATTTGATGGTTTCCTTGGTTTATTACAGGTTAGACATGGCTGATGACCAACCTGAGGAAGTTCCTAAAAAAGTATCCGCGGAAGAAGAAATTCGAAGAGGCATCACAGTAATGAGAAGGGTGGTCCAAGGAAGATCTCGAGGCATCATACTAGATGTCTATTGGAGCACCCAGGGACAGCTTATAGAACCTAATGGGCATACCTTAACTAGTTTTATCGGTGCACTAGTAAGGAATGAAATTCCCATTACATGTGATGATTGGAGAAACAAAGAGCTGAAAGAGTCCAAAGATAAAATTTGGAGTGAGATAAAGGTACAATCATGTTTTTTCAATTATGTTTTTTCAATTACCGATACTAACTATCAATCTGTATGTTTTTCTTAGCGATGTTTTAACATCGAAGAAGAAAGAAGAGGCTTTTGTATGAAATTGGCCGGAAAGCTTCTAAGAGGGTTTCGGACATTTTTATCATCCAAGTTCCTTAAGGATGCGGATGGTAATTTTGTGGATGCGGAACTTCCCAAAAAATATGAAAGTTTGATATCGGCTGAAGAATGGGAAGCGTTCAAATCCAAAAGACAAGACCCGGTTTTTCAAAGAATAAGTGCTACAAATCGGGAAAGAGCATCAAGTCCCGCATATCCGTACCGAAAAGGACGTGTCGGATATGGACGTTTAGAACAATCCATGGTACGTATTTTTAAATTGCGATAACAAATTTGTTCATCATATATTAGTTTTATCTGATCAAATTGTATGACTTAATGTGTAGCTGCAGAAGGAGGAAAGTTCAGAATCATCTCTTCCTGCACATGTTTTGTGGAAGGAAGCCCGTGTGGGCAAATCTGGAGTTCCTCAAGAAGAAGTTTTACAAGTATACCAGAAATGTGTAAGTATAACATTTTTTCATTAATTGAATAACATTTTTATACACAAATATTTGACAATTGTACGATATTCATATGATTTTTCAGGAGGAGCTATCTCAGTCTTTATCTCCCGATGATACTAGGAGCATACTTGGTCGGGCATTAGATGTCCCTGAGTACTCTGGTCGGGTGAGGGGTAAGGGATTTGGAGTCACTCCGACCTCCATGAGTATTAAAAAAGGAAAGGCTCCTAGTAATCGGGAGCTTCATGCAAGAATGGAAGCCATGCAAGCTGAGCTTGATGCATTGAGGAGAGAAAGAGAGGCTAGCGCCTCAACAGTATACAGAGATGCTTCGGACAAAGACAGTATCAACTGTACCTTTCAGCCGAACATTCCAGAGGTAATTACATATAATTGTCTTAAATTGAACTATTTTCTTAAATTATGTATTTGACATATATACACATTAACGATTTCTTGTTATTATTGATTTTAGGGCATTTCCCATTGTCAGCTGTATTTGTCGTCACCATACTATCGGATGGTTGGCAAGGGAAAAGTGCATAACGTTAGCGGAGTATTACTCCACACTAGAGAGCTCCCTGCTGGATGTTTGAAGGTATCAGTTGATATTGCAGTTGAGCCGAATGCAGCATTACCATATCCTAGTGATGATTCGGATGCAACAACGGTGCACGAAGCAGTAGGTTCGTTTGTTGCATGGCCGACAAACCTCATATGCGTAGGATATGAGGTATGATTAAAACTTATGTTAACTTTCCTTGGTATATTCAAAGTTTAAAATTTATGCTTAAAATTTTACTTACATATTTTCCTATGTTAAATAGACTCCCACACAATCCAAATCAAAAGAAACTGCGATTCCACGGCATACCGAGTCCACGGTTTCAAGAAAAGAGGTAATATACAATTATATGACATATATTCATGGAAGTTGTTACATTCTTAATTTGATCTAACTATTTATATGACATGTAGGTTCAAGAAAATGAGGCTAGCAATGCCTCCGCACAACAAAAAAAGGAGGTTAGCAACGCCTCCGCACGGGTACAAAGTTCTGGTGCTAAGAAGTCCGTAGCTAGGAAAAAACCTACCACCAAGTATAGGTCGTGCCTCAGGACATTTCTAGAGATGACCGATATACCGACCGGAGGTGTTCGGACTATACCTATGGAGGTAGGGATTTTCGGCTTTGATTACGAACAAATGATTGGTAATGAGGACTTCATGCAAGTTTTTGGTCGTGAAGAAATCGGCGTCAACGTTGTCAATACATATGTTAGGTAAATTCGGCATACTTTGTTTTATTAATTAAACAACTTATTTTAATGATGTTTACTTTATGTTAATGATGTTTTTATATTAGGTTTTTGTATGACAAATGGATGCGCCCCAATGGTTTGGACGTGTCATTCGGATTCTTAGCACCCGCGACCGTCAACTATACTTTAATGATAAGTAGACCGGATACCGTGACGGAGTACGTTCTTCGGATCCTCGTGGAGAATAAAAATGCGGAGAAGTTGTTTTTTTTACCGTTTAATACCGGGTTAGCATTTCATTCTAAATTCATCTATAATAATTATTTTCCAAGTTACCATCTAACATTTGCCTAATCATTACAGTGGACATTGGTTGTTGCTCGCAATCAATCCTATCCGAGAAATTGTGTATTATCTTGACTCGTTAGGAAATGATTGGACAACATACCCGGTTATGAAGGACCTAATTGACACGTAAGTGAGAATGTTCAAAATTTTTCTTAGTTTATGTGAATTGTTCTAATTGCTTCATTTTTATTTTATTAGCGTCCTACAAGCTTTTCGTGCCCAACGAGTTATCCAGACCTCAAGGAGGGGCGCCAACTCCATTTCATGGATTAAAGTGGCGGTATATTTTTAATTACCGCGTTTTTTATTATATTAGTGATGACTACACTTGATAAAACTTAGGATTTATAATTCATATTTTTTTTTCATATGTAGTGTCCTCTTCAACGTAATGAAATAGATTGCGGGTATTTCATGTTGAGGTTTATGCGAGATACTCTCATGTTGGGCCGATTAGAGATTCCCACCGATGTATGTATTTCTAACTTATGAGTTATTTTTATATTTACACATATCTCATATAATTAAATAGTTGGAATTAATTCAAAATATGTTATATTATTATGTAGTACTTTGATGAATTCAAGTGTGCATCTTATACAAAGGATCAAGTGGACGAAATCAAAGAGGAGTGGTGTCAATACATGATAGAGCTCAAAGTGTGTAATTAATGTGTACATTTGTAGTAGTATATGTAATGACTTATAAATGTAAACATAAATTTGTATATATTTTGATACATTTATGGCAAATTTGGTTTGAATTGGTTTGAATTGGTTAGCCAAATTTTGGTAAAAAAAGGCCAAAATGGCATATATAAAATGTGATAATTGACTGCAAAAATCTGGTTGAAAACAGGTACCAATTCTGGTTTATAAACCTGGAAAAAATGTGGTTACAAACAAATCCTACAAAAAATTTCGTTTACTTTAGACAGCGCTTTTGGCAAAAGCGCTGTCTAAGGGGGGGATTAGAAAGCGCTTTAGGCCAAAGCGCTGTCTAAGGTGGGGGCTTAGACAGCGCTTTGGCCAAAAGCGCTGTCTAAGGTATACCTAAAAAAATTAAAATAGGAGGGGCTTAGACAGCGCTTTTGGCCAAAGCGCTGTCTAAGGTAGGGGCTTAGACAGCGCTTTTGAAAAGCGCTGTCTAATGTGTACCTAAAAAATTTAAATTAAGAGGGTCTTTTAAAGCGCTTTTGGCCAAAGCGCTGTCTAAGGGTGGGGGATTAGACAGCGCTTTTCACATTTTAAAAAGCGCTGTCTAAACCTTTAGCAGCGGAGGTTTAGACAGCGCTTTAAAGCGCTGTCTAAGGCTAAAAAAAGCGCTGTCTAAGATCTTGTTTGTTGTAGTGATTTGATTTTTTTGACCGAAACTAGTGTATAATATACTAGGATTTTTTACCGAAACTTACATTTCCAAAAGTTCCATATAATCTAGTTTTAAAATGATAATTTTGTATGGACTTCCATGATAACCTTCCCTTTTAACATATATAAATGATCTGAAAAGTCTTGTATCATTTCAAATAGTCCCCAATTAAATTTTATTTTTTTGACTGAAACTAGTGTTTAATATACTATGATTTTTGACCGAAACATGTATTTCCAAAAGTTCCATAGAATCTAGTTTTACAATGATATTTTTGCATGGACTTCCATCATAACCTTCCCTCTTAACATATATAAATGATCTGAAAAGTCTAGTATTATTTCAAATAGTCCCCAATTAAATATGATTTTTTTTACCGAAACTATTGTATAATATACCATGATTTTTGACCAAAACTAGTGTATAATATACTATGATTTTTGACCGAAACTTGCATTTCCAAAAGTTCCATAGAATTTAGTTTTCCAATGATTTTTTTGCATGGACTTCCATCTTAACCTTCCCTCTTAACATATACAAATGATCTGAAAATCGCGTATCATTTTAAATAGTCCCTAATTAAATATGATTTTTTTGACAGAAACTATTTTATAATATACTATGATTTTCTATCGAAACTAGTGTATAATATACTATGAATTTTGACTGAAACTTGCATTTCAAAAAGTTTCATAGAATCTAGTTTTCAGATGATTTTTTTGTATGGACTTCCATCATAAACTTCCCTTATAACATATATAAATGATCTGAAAAGTCTCGTATCATTTCAAAAAGTCCCCAATTAAATTTTAATTTTTTGACCAAAACTACTGTATAATATACTATGATTTATTACCGAAACTTGCATTTCGAAAAGTATCATAGTATCTAATTTTCAGATGATTTTTTGCATGGACTTCCATCATAACCTTCCCCTTTAACATGTATAAATGATCTGAAAAGTCTCGTATCATTTCAAATAGTCCTTAATTAAATTTTATTTTTTTGACCGAAACTAGTGTATAATATACTATAATTTTTGGCCGAAACTTGTGTTTCCAAAAGTTCCATAGAATCTAGTTTTACAATGATATTTTTACATGGACTTCCATCATAACCTTCCCACTTAACATATATAAATGATCTGAAAAGTCTCGTATCATTTCAAATAGTCTCCAATTAAATTTGATTTTTTTGACCGAAACTATTCTATAAAATACTATGATATTTGACTGAAACTATTGTATAATATACTATGATTTTTGACCGAAACTTGCATTACCAAAAGTTTCATAGAATCTAGTTTTCAAATGATTTTTTTGCATGGACTTCCATCATAACCTTCCCTTTTAACATATATAAATGATCTGAAAAGTCTCGTATCATTTAAAAGAGTCCCCAATTAAATTTGATTTTTTTGACCGAAACTAGTGTATAATATACTAGGATTTTTTACCGAAACTTGCATTTCCAAAAGTTCCATATAATCTAGTTTTAAAATGATAATTTTGTATGGACTTCCATGATAACCTTCCCTTTTAACATATATAAATGATCTGAAAAGTCTCGTATCATTTCAAATAGTCCCCAATTAAATTTTATTTTTTTGACTGAAACTAGTGTTTAATATACTATGATTTTTGACTGAAACTTGTATTTCCAAAAGTTCCATAGAATCTAGTTTTACAATGATATTTTTGCATGGACTTCCATCATAACCTTCCCTCATAACATATACAAATTATCTGAAAAGTCGCGTATCATTTGAAATAGTCCCCAATTAAATATGATTTTTTTGACCGAAACTATTGTATAATATACTATGATTTTCTACCGAAACTAGTGTATAATATACTATGAATTTTGACTGAAACTTGCATTTCAAAAAGTTTCATAGAATCTAATTTTCAGATGATTTTTTTGCATGGACTTCCATCATAAACTTCCCTTTTAACATAAATAAATGATCTGAAAAGTCTCGTATCATTTCAAATAGTCCCCAATTAAATTTTATTTTTTTGACCAAAACTATTGTATTACTATGATTTATTACCGAAAGTTGCATTTCGAAAAGTTCCATAATATCTAATTTTCAGATGATTTTTTGCATGGACTTCCATCATAACCTTCCCCTTTAACATATATAAATGATCTGAAAAGTCTCGTATCATTTCAAATAGTCCCCAATTAAATTTTATTTTTTTGACCGAAACTAGTGTATAATATGCTATGATTTTTGGCCGAAACTTGCATTTCCAAAAGTTCCATAGAATCTAGTTTTACAATGATATTTTTACATGGACTTTCATAATAACCTTCCCTCTTAGCATATATAAATGATCTGAAAAGTCTCGTATCATTTCAAATAGTCTTCAATTAAATATGATTTTTTGACCGAAACTATTCTATAAAATACTATGATATTTGACTGAAACTAGTGTATAATATACTATGATTTTTGACCGAAACTTGCGTTACCAAAAGTTTCATAGAATCTAGTTTTCAGATGATTTTTTTGCATGGACTTCCATCGTAACCTTCCCTTTTAACATATATAAATGATCTGAAAAGTCTCGTATCATTTCAAAGAGTCCCCAATTAAATTTGATTTTTTTGACCGAAACTAGTGTATAATATACTAGGATTTTTTACCGAAACTTACATTTCCAAAAGTTCCATATAATCTAGTTTTAAAATGATAATTTTGTATGGACTTCCATGATAACCTTCCCTTTTAACATATATAAATGATCTGAAAAGTCTTGTATCATTTCAAATAGTCCCCAATTAAATTTTATTTTTTTGACTGAAACTAGTGTTTAATATACTATGATTTTTGACCGAAACATGTATTTCCAAAAGTTCCATAGAATCTAGTTTTACAATGATATTTTTGCATGGACTTCCATCATAACCTTCCTTCTTAACATATATAAATGATCTGAAAAGTCTCGTATTATTTCAAATAGTCCGCAATTAAATATGATTTTTTTTACCGAAACTATTGTATAATATACCATAATTTTTAACCGAAACTATTGTATAATATACTATGATTTTTGACCGAAACTTGCATTTTCAAAAGTTCGATAGAATTTAGTTTTCCAATGATTTTTTTGCATGGACTTCCATCTTAACCTTCCCTCTTAACATATACAAATAATCTGAAAAGTCGCTTATCATTTTAAATAGTCCCCAATTAAATATGATTTTTTTGACAGAAACTATTTTATAATATACTATGATTTTCTATCGAAACTAGTGTATAATATACTATGAATTTTGACTGAAACTTGCATTTCAAAAAGTTTCATAGAATCTAGTTTTCAGATGATTTTTTTGCATGGACTTCCATCATAAACTTTCCTTATAACATATATAAATGATCTGAAAAGTCTCGTATCATTTAAAATAGTCCCCAATTAAATTTTAATTTTTTGACCAAAACTACTGTATAATATACTATGATTTATTACCGAAACTTGCATTTCGAAAAGTATCATAGTATCTAATTTTCAGATGATTTTTTGCATGGACTTCCATCATAACCTTCCCCTTTAACATATATAAATGATCTGAAAAGTCTCGTATCATTTCAAATAGTCCCCAATTAAATTTTATTTTTTTGACCGAAACTAGTGTATAATATACTATAATTTTTGGCCGAAACTTGCGTTTCCAAAAGTTCCATAGAATCTAGTTTTACAATGATATTTTTACATGGACTTCCATCATAACCTTCCCTCTTAACATATATAAATGATCTGAAAAGTCTCGTATCATTTCAAATAGTCTCCAATTAAATTTGATTTTTTTGACCGAAACTATTCTATAAAATACTATGATATTTGACTGAAACTAGTGTATAATATACTATGATTTTTGACCGAAACTTGCATTACCAAAAGTTTCATAGAATCTAGTTTTCAAATGTTTTTTTTGCATGGACTTCCATCATAACCTTCCCTTTTAACATATATAAATGATCTGAAAAGTCTCGTATCATTTCAAAGAGTCCCCAATTAAATTTGATTTTTTTGACCGAAACTAGTGTATAATATACTAGGATTTTTTAACGAAACTTGCATTTCCAAAAGTTCCATATAATCTAGTTTTAAAATGATAATTTTGTATGGACTTCCATGATAACCTTCCCTTTTAACATATATAAATGATCTGAAAAGTCTCGTATCATTTCAAATAGTCCCCAATTAAATTTTATTTTTTTGACTGAAACTAGTGTTTAATATACTATGATTTTTGACTGAAACTTGTATTTCCAAAAGTTCCATAGAATCTAGTTTTACAATATATTTTTGCATGGACTTTCATCATAACCTTCCCTCATAACAAATACAAATGATCTGAAAAGTCGCGTATCATTTTAAATAGTCCCCAATTAAATATGATTTTTTTGACCGAAACTATTGTATAATATACTATGATTTTCTACCGAAACTAGTGTATAATATACTATGAATTTTGACTGAAACTTGCATTTCAAAAAGTTTCATAGAATCTAATTTACAGATGATTTTTTTGCATGGACTTCCATCATAAACTTCCCTTTTAACATATATAAATGATCTGAAAAGTCTCGTATCATTTCAAATAGTCCCCAATTAAATTTTATTTTTTTGACCAAAACTATTGTATTACTATGATTTATTACCGAAAGTTGCATTTCGAAAAGTTCCATAATATCTAATTTTCAGATGATTTTTTGCATGGACTTCCATCATAACCTTCCCCTTTAACATATATAAATGATCTGAAAAGTCTCGTATCATTTCAAATAGTCTCCAATTAAATTTTATTTTTTTGACCGAAACTAGTGTATAATATACTATGATTTTTGGCCGAAACTTGCATTTCCAAAAGTTCCATAGAATCTAGTTTTACAATGATATTTTTACATGGACTTTCATAATAACCTTCCCTCTTAACATATATAAATGATCTGAAAAGTCTCGTATCATTTCAAATAGTCTTCAATTAAATATGATTTTTTTGACCGAAACTATTCTATAAAATACTATGATATTTGACTGAAACTAGTGTATAATATACTATGATTTTTGACCGAAACTTGCATTACCAAATGTTTCATAGAATCTAGTTTTCAGATGATTTTTTTGCATGGACTTCCATCGTAACCTTCCCTTTTAACATATATAAAGGATCTGAAAAGTCTCGTATCATTTCAAAGAGTCCCCAATTAAATTTGATTTTTTTGACCGAAACTAGTGTATAATATACTAGGATTTTTTACCGAAACTTACATTTCCAAAAGTTCCATATAATCTAGTTTTAAAATGATAATTTTGCATGGACTTCCATCATAACCTTCCCTTTTAACATATATAAATGATTTGAAAAGTCTCGTATCATTTCAAATAGTCCCCAATTAAATTTTATTTTTTTGACTGAAACTAGTGTTTAATATACTATGATTTTTGACCGAAACATGTATTTCCAAAAGTTCCATAGAATCTAGTTTTACAATGATATTTTTGCATGGACTTCCATCATAACCTTCTCTCTTAACATATATAAATGATCTGAAAAGTCTCGTATCATTTCAAATAGTCCCCAATTAAATATGATTTTTTTTACCGAAACTATTGTATAATATACTATGATTTTTGACCGAAACTAGTGTATAGTATACTATGATTTTTGACCGAAACTTGCATTTCCAAAAGTTCCATAGAATTTAGTTTTCCAATGATTTTTTTGCATGGACTTCCATCTTAACCTTCCCTCTTAACATATACAAATGATCTGAAAAGTCGCGTATCATTTTAAATAGTCCCCAATTAAATATGATTTTTTTGACAGAAACTATTTTATAATATACTATGATTTTCTATCGAAACTAGTGTATAATATACTATGAATTTTGACTGAAACTTGCATTTCAAAAAGTTTCATAGAATCTAGTTTTCAGATAATTTTTTTGCATGGAATTCCATCATAAACTTCCCTTATAACATATATAAATGATCTGAAAAGTCTCGTATCATTTCAAATAGTCCCCAATTAAATTTTAATTTTTTGACCAAAACTACTGTATAATATACTATGATTTATTACCGAAACTTGCATTTCGAAAAGTTTCATAGTATCTAATTTTCAGATGATTTTTTGCATGGACTTCCATCATAACCTTCCCCTTTAACATATATAAATGATCTGAAAAGTCTCGTATCATTTCAAATAGTCCCCAATTAAATTTTATTTTTTTGACCGAAACTAGTGTATAATATACTATAATTTTTGGCCGAAACTTGCGTTTCCAAAAGTTCCATAGAATCTAGTTTTACAATGATATTTTTACATGGACTTCCATCATAACCTTCCCTTTTAACATATATAAATGATCTGAAAAGTCTCGTATCATTTAAAAGAGTCCCCAATTAAATTTGATTTTTTTGACCGAAACTAGTGTATAATATACTAGGATTTTTTACCGAAACTTGCATTTCCAAAAGTTCCATATAATCTAGTTTTAAAATGATAATTTTGTATGGACTTCCATGATAACCTTCCCTTTTAACATATATAAATGATCTGAAAAGTCTCGTATCATTTCAAATAGTCCCCAATTAAATTTTATTTTTTTGACTGAAACTAGTGTTTAATATACTATGATTTTTGACTGAAACTTGTATTTCCAAAAGTTCCATAGAATCTAGTTTTACAATGATATTTTTGCATGGACTTCCATCATAACCTTCCCTCATAACATATACAAATTATCTGAAAAGTCGCGTATCATTTGAAATAGTCCCCAATTAAATATGATTTTTTTGACCGAAACTATTGTATAATATACTATGATTTTCTACCGAAACTAGTGTATAATATACTATGAATTTTGACTGAAACTTGCATTTCAAAAAGTTTCATAGAATCTAATTTTCAGATGATTTTTTTGCATGGACTTCCATCATAAACTTCCCTTTTAACATAAATAAATGATCTGAAAAGTCTCGTATCATTTCAAATAGTCCCCAATTAAATTTTATTTTTTTGACCAAAACTATTGTATTACTATGATTTATTACCGAAAGTTGCATTTCGAAAAGTTCCATAATATCTAATTTTCAGATGATTTTTTGCATGGACTTCCATCATAACCTTCCCCTTTAACATATATAAATGATCTGAAAAGTCTCGTATCATTTCAAATAGTCCCCAATTAAATTTTATTTTTTTGACCGAAACTAGTGTATAATATGCTATGATTTTTGGCCGAAACTTGCATTTCCAAAAGTTCCATAGAATCTAGTTTTACAATGATATTTTTACATGGACTTTCATAATAACCTTCCCTCTTAGCATATATAAATGATCTGAAAAGTCTCGTATCATTTCAAATAGTCTTCAATTAAATATGATTTTTTGACCGAAACTATTCTATAAAATACTATGATATTTGACTGAAACTAGTGTATAATATACTATGATTTTTGACCGAAACTTGCGTTACCAAAAGTTTCATAGAATCTAGTTTTCAGATGATTTTTTTGCATGGACTTCCATCGTAACCTTCCCTTTTAACATATATAAATGATCTGAAAAGTCTCGTATCATTTCAAAGAGTCCCCAATTAAATTTGATTTTTTTGACCGAAACTAGTGTATAATATACTAGGATTTTTTACCGAAACTTACATTTCCAAAAGTTCCATATAATCTAGTTTTAAAATGATAATTTTGTATGGACTTCCATGATAACCTTCCCTTTTAACAAATATAAATGATCTGAAAAGTCTCGTATCATTTCAAATAGTCCCCAATTAAATTTTATTTTTTTGACTGAAACTAGTGTTTAATATACTATGATTTTTGACTGAAACTTGTATTTCCAAAAGTTCCATAGAATCTAGTTTTACAATGATATTTTTGCATGGACTTCCATCATAACCTTCCCTCATAACATATACAAATTATCTGAAAAGTCGCGTATCATTTGAAATAGTCCCCAATTAAATATGATTTTTTTGACCGAAACTATTGTATAATATACTATGATTTTCTACCGAAACTAGTGTATAATATACTATGAATTTTGACTGAAACTTGCATTTCAAAAAGTTTCATAGAATCTAATTTTCAGATGATTTTTTTGCATGGACTTCCATCATAAACTTCCCTTTTAACATAAATAAATGATCTGAAAAGTCTCGTATCATTTCAAATAGTCCCCAATTAAATTTTATTTTTTTGACCAAAACTATTGTATTACTATGATTTATTACCGAAAGTTGCATTTCGAAAAGTTCCATAATATCTAATTTTCAGATGATTTTTTGCATGGACTTCCATCATAACCTTCCCCTTTAACATATATAAATGATCTGAAAAGTCTCGTATTATTTCAAATAGTCCCCAATTAAATTTTATTTTTTTGACCGAAACTAGTGTATAATATGCTATGATTTTTGGCCGAAACTTGCATTTCCAAAAGTTCCATAGAATCTAGTTTTACAATGATATTTTTACATGGACTTTCATAATAACCTTCCCTCTTAGCATATATAAATGATCTGAAAAGTCTCGTATCATTTCAAATAGTCTTCAATTAAATATGATTTTTTGACCGAAACTATTCTATAAAATACTATGATATTTGACTGAAACTAGTGTATAATATACTATGATTTTTGACCGAAACTTGCGTTACCAAAAGTTTCATAGAATCTAGTTTTCAGATGATTTTTTTGCATGGACTTCCATCGTAACCTTCCCTTTTAACATATATAAATGATCTGAAAAGTCTCGTATCATTTCAAAGAGTCCCCAATTAAATTTGATTTTTTTGACCGAAACTAGTGTATAATATACTAGGATTTTTTACCGAAACTTACATTTCCAAAAGTTCCATATAATCTAGTTTTAAAATGATAATTTTGTATGGACTTCCATGATAACCTTCCCTTTTAACATATATAAATGATCTGAAAAGTCTTGTATCATTTCAAATAGTCCCCAATTAAATTTTATTTTTTTGACTGAAACTAGTGTTTAATATACTATGATTTTTGACCGAAACATGTATTTCCAAAAGTTCCATAGAATCTAGTTTTACAATGATATTTTTGCATGGACTTCCATCATAACCTTCCTTCTTAACATATATAAATGATCTGAAAAGTCTCGTATTATTTCAAATAGTCCGCAATTAAATATGATTTTTTTTACCGAAACTATTGTATAATATACCATAATTTTTAACCGAAACTATTGTATAATATACTATGATTTTTGACCGAAACTTGCATTTTCAAAAGTTCGATAGAATTTAGTTTTCCAATGATTTTTTTGCATGGACTTCCATCTTAACCTTCCCTCTTAACATATACAAATAATCTGAAAAGTCGCTTATCATTTTAAATAGTCCCCAATTAAATATGATTTTTTTGACAGAAACTATTTTATAATATACTATGATTTTCTATCGAAACTAGTGTATAATATACTATGAATTTTGACTGAAACTTGCATTTCAAAAAGTTTCATAGAATCTAGTTTTCAGATGATTTTTTTGCATGGACTTCCATCATAAACTTTCCTTATAACATATATAAATGATCTGAAAAGTCTCGTATCATTTAAAATAGTCCCCAATTAAATTTTAATTTTTTGACCAAAACTACTGTATAATATACTATGATTTATTACCGAAACTTGCATTTCGAAAAGTATCATAGTATCTAATTTTCAGATGATTTTTTGCATGGACTTCCATCATAACCTTCCCCTTTAACATATATAAATGATCTGAAAAGTCTCGTATCATTTCAAATAGTCCCCAATTAAATTTTATTTTTTTGACCGAAACTAGTGTATAATATACTATAATTTTTGGCCGAAACTTGCGTTTCCAAAAGTTCCATAGAATCTAGTTTTACAATGATATTTTTACATGGACTTCCATCATAACCTTCCCTCTTAACATATATAAATGATCTGAAAAGTCTCGTATCATTTCAAATAGTCTCCAATTAAATTTGATTTTTTTGACCGAAACTATTCTATAAAATACTATGATATTTGACTGAAACTAGTGTATAATATACTATGATTTTTGACCGAAACTTGCATTACCAAAAGTTTCATAGAATCTAGTTTTCAAATGTTTTTTTTGCATGGACTTCCATCATAACCTTCCCTTTTAACATATATAAATGATCTGAAAAGTCTCGTATCATTTCAAAGAGTCCCCAATTAAATTTGATTTTTTTGACCGAAACTAGTGTATAATATACTAGGATTTTTTAACGAAACTTGCATTTCCAAAAGTTCCATATAATCTAGTTTTAAAATGATAATTTTGTATGGACTTCCATGATAACCATCCCTTTTAACATATATAAATGATCTGAAAAGTCTCGTATCATTTCAAATAGTCCCCAATTAAATTTTATTTTTTTGACTGAAACTAGTGTTTAATATACTATGATTTTTGACTGAAACTTGTATTTCCAAAAGTTCCATAGAATCTAGTTTTACAATATATTTTTGCATGGACTTTCATCATAACCTTCCCTCATAACAAATACAAATGATCTGAAAAGTCGCGTATCATTTTAAATAGTCCCCAATTAAATATGATTTTTTTGACCGAAACTATTGTATAATATACTATGATTTTCTACCGAAACTAGTGTATAATATACTATGAATTTTGACTGAAACTTGCATTTCAAAAAGTTTCATAGAATCTAATTTACAGATGATTTTTTTGCATGGACTTCCATCATAAACTTCCCTTTTAACATATATAAATGATCTGAAAAGTCTCGTATCATTTCAAATAGTCCCCAATTAAATTTTATTTTTTTGACCAAAACTATTGTATTACTATGATTTATTACCGAAAGTTGCATTTCGAAAAGTTCCATAATATCTAATTTTCAGATGATTTTTTGCATGGACTTCCATCATAACCTTCCCCTTTAACATATATAAATGATCTGAAAAGTCTCGTATCATTTCAAATAGTCTCCAATTAAATTTTATTTTTTTGACCGAAACTAGTGTATAATATACTATGATTTTTGGCCGAAACTTGCATTTCCAAAAGTTCCATAGAATCTAGTTTTACAATGATATTTTTACATGGACTTTCATAATAACCTTCCCTCTTAACATATATAAATGATCTGAAAAGTCTCGTATCATTTCAAATAGTCTTCAATTAAATATGATTTTTTTGACCGAAACTATTCTATAAAATACTATGATATTTGACTGAAACTAGTGTATAATATACTATGATTTTTGACCGAAACTTGCATTACCAAATGTTTCATAGAATCTAGTTTTCAGATGATTTTTTTGCATGGACTTCCATC
The DNA here is from genome assembly GCA_963966055.1 of Lathyrus aphaca. Classification (NCBI taxonomy): domain Eukaryota; kingdom Viridiplantae; phylum Streptophyta; class Magnoliopsida; order Fabales; family Fabaceae; genus Lathyrus; species Lathyrus aphaca. Next base: position 646,266,005 of record OZ014520.1, on the reverse strand, counting down.
GTAACCTTCCCTTTTAACATATATAAAGGATCTGAAAAGTCTCGTATCATTTCAAAGAGTCCCCAATTAAATTTGATTTTTTTGACCGAAACTAGTGTATAATATACTAGGATTTTTTACCGAAACTTACATTTCCAAAAGTTCCATATAATCTAGTTTTAAAATGATAATTTTGCATGGACTTCCATCATAACCTTCCCTTTTAACATATATAAATGATTTGAAAAGTCTCGTATCATTTCAAATAGTCCCCAATTAAATTTTATTTTTTTGACTGAAACTAGTGTTTAATATACTATGATTTTTGACCGAAACATGTATTTCCAAAAGTTCCATAGAATCTAGTTTTACAATGATATTTTTGCATGGACTTCCATCATAACCTTCTCTCTTAACATATATAAATGATCTGAAAAGTCTCGTATCATTTCAAATAGTCCCCAATTAAATATGATTTTTTTTACCGAAACTATTGTATAATATACTATGATTTTTGACCGAAACTAGTGTATAGTATACTATGATTTTTAACCGAAACTTGCATTTCCAAAAGTTCCATAGAATTTAGTTTTCCAATGATTTTTTTGCATGGACTTCCATCTTAACCTTCCCTCTTAACATATACAAATGATCTGAAAAGTCGCGTATCATTTTAAATAGTCCCCAATTAAATATGATTTTTTTGACAGAAACTATTTTATAATATACTATGATTTTCTATCGAAACTAGTGTATAATATACTATGAATTTTGACTGAAACTTGCATTTCAAAAAGTTTCATAGAATCTAGTTTTCAGATAATTTTTTTGCATGGAATTCCATCATAAACTTCCCTTATAACATATATAAATGATCTGAAAAGTCTCGTATCATTTCAAATAGTCCCCAATTAAATTTTAATTTTTTGACCAAAACTACTGTATAATATACTATGATTTATTACCGAAACTTGCATTTCGAAAAGTTTCATAGTATCTAATTTTCAGATGATTTTTTGCATGGACTTCCATCATAACCTTCCCCTTTAACATATATAAATGATCTGAAAAGTCTCGTATCATTTCAAATAGTCCCCAATTAAATTTTATTTTTTTGACCGAAACTAGTGTATAATATACTATAATTTTTGGCCGAAACTTGTGTTTCCAAAAGTTCCATAGAATCTAGTTTTACAATGATATTTTTACATGGACTTCCATCATAACCTTCCCTCTTAACATATATAAATGATCTGAAAAGTCTCGTATCATTTCAAAGAGTCCCCAATTAAATTTGATTTTTTTGACCGAAACTAGTGTATAATATACTAGGATTTTTTAACGAAACTTGCATTTCCAAAAGTTCCATATAATCTAGTTTTAAAATGATAATTTTGTATGGACTTCCATGATAACCTTCCCTTTTAACATATATAAATGATCTGAAAAGTCTCGTATCATTTCAAATAGTCCCCAATTAAATTTTATTTTTTTGACTGAAACTAGTGTTTAATATACTATGATTTTTGACTGAAACTTGTATTTCCAAAAGTTCCATAGAATCTAGTTTTACAATATATTTTTGCATGGACTTTCATCATAACCTTCCCTCATAACAAATACAAATGATCTGAAAAGTCGCGTATCATTTTAAATAGTCCCCAATTAAATATGATTTTTTTGACCGAAACTATTGTATAATATACTAGGATTTTCTACCGAAACTAGTGTATAATATACTATGAATTTTGACTGAAACTTGCATTTCAAAAAGTTTCATAGAATCTAATTTACAGATGATTTTTTTGCATGGACTTCCATCATAAACTTCCCTTTTAACATATATAAATGATCTGAAAAGTCTCGTATCATTTCAAATAGTCCCCAATTAAATTTTATGTTTTTGACCAAAACTATTGTATTACTATGATTTATTACCGAAAGTTGCATTTCGAAAAGTTCCATAATATCTAATTTTCAGATGATTTTTTGCATGGACTTCCATCATAACCTTCCCCTTTAACATATATAAATGATCTGAAAAGTCTCGTATCATTTCAAATAGTCTCCAATTAAATTTTATTTTTTTGACCGAAACTAGTGTATAATATACTATGATTTTTGGCCGAAACTTGCATTTCCAAAAGTTCCATAGAATCTAGTTTTACAATGATATTTTTACATGGACTTTCATAATAACCTTCCCTCTTAACATATATAAATGATCTGAAAAGTCTCGTATCATTTCAAATAGTCTTCAATTAAATATGATTTTTTTGACCGAAACTATTCTATAAAATACTATGATATTTGACTGAAACTAGTGTATAATATACTATGATTTTTGACCGAAACTTGCATTACCAAAAGTTTCATAGAATCTAGTTTTCAGATGATTTTTTTGCATGGACTTCCATCGTAACCTTCCCTTTTAACATATATAAAGGATCTGAAAAGTCTCGTATCATTTCAAAGAGTCCCCAATTAAATTTGATTTTTTTGACCGAAACTAGTGTATAATATACTAGGATTTTTTACCGAAACTTACATTTCCAAAAGTTCCATATAATCTAGTTTTAAAATGATAATTTTGCATGGACTTCCATCATAACCTTCCCTTTTAACATATATAAATGATTTGAAAAGTCTCGTATCATTTCAAATAGTCCCCAATTAAATTTTATTTTTTTGACTGAAACTAGTGTTTAATATACTATGATTTTTGACCGAAACATGTATTTCCAAAAGTTCCATAGAATCTAGTTTTACAATGATATTTTTGCATGGACTTCCATCATAACCTTCTCTCTTAACATATATAAATGATTTGAAAAGTCTCGTATCATTTCAAATAGTCCCCAATTAAATATGATTTTTTTTACCGAAACTATTGTATAATATACTATGATTTTTGACCGAAACTAGTGTATAGTATACTATGATTTTTGACCGAAACTTGCATTTCCAAAAGTTCCATAGAATTTAGTTTTCCAATGATTTTTTTGCATGGACTTCCATCTTAACCTTCCCTCTTAACATATACAAATGATCTGAAAAGTCGCGTATCATTTTAAATAGTCCCCAATTAAATATGATTTTTTTGACAGAAACTATTTTATAATATACTATGATTTTCTATCGAAACTAGTGTATAATATACTATGAATTTTGACTGAAACTTGCATTTCAAAAAGTTTCATAGAATCTAGTTTTCAGATAATTTTTTTGCATGGAATTCCATCATAAACTTCCCTTATAACATATATAAATGATCTGAAAAGTCTCGTATCATTTCAAATAGTCCCCAATTAAATTTTAATTTTTTGACCAAAACTACTGTATAATATACTATGATTTATTACCGAAACTTGCATTTCGAAAAGTTTCATAGTATCTAATTTTCAGATGATTTTTTGCATGGACTTCCATCATAACCTTCCCCTTTAACATATATAAATGATCTGAAAAGTCTCGTATCATTTCAAATAGTCCCCAATTAAATTTTATTTTTTTGACCGAAACTAGTGTATAATATACTATAATTTTTGGCCGAAACTTGCGTTTCCAAAAGTTCCATAGAATCTAGTTTTACAATGATATTTTTACATGGACTTCCATCATAACCTTCCCTCTTAACATATATAAATGATCTGAAAAGTCTCGTATCATTTCAAAGAGTCCCCAATTAAATTTGATTTTTTTGACCGAAACTAGTGTATAATATACTAGGATTTTTTAACGAAACTTGCATTTCCAAAAGTTCCATATAATCTAGTTTTAAAATGATAATTTTGTATGGACTTCCATGATAACCTTCCCTTTTAACATATATAAATGATCTGAAAAGTCTCGTATCATTTCAAATAGTCCCCAATTAAATTTTATTTTTTTGACTGAAACTAGTGTTTAATATACTATGATTTTTGACTGAAACTTGTATTTCCAAAAGTTCCATAGAATCTAGTTTTACAATATATTTTTGCATGGACTTTCATCATAACCTTCCCTCATAACAAATACAAATGATCTGAAAAGTCGCGTATCATTTTAAATAGTCCCCAATTAAATATGATTTTTTTGACCGAAACTATTGTATAATATACTAGGATTTTCTACCGAAACTAGTGTATAATATACTATGAATTTTGACTGAAACTTGCATTTCAAAAAGTTTCATAGAATCTAATTTACAGATGATTTTTTTGCATGGACTTCCATCATAAACTTCCCTTTTAACATATATAAATGATCTGAAAAGTCTCGTATCATTTCAAATAGTCCCCAATTAAATTTTTGTAGTTTTAAGAGAGCACCTAAGAGGGGGGGTGAATTAGGTTGTTAACAAATTCTTCAATTTTTTACCGGTTTTAGTTTATTTTTCTGCTTAAGGTTAGATGCGAAAAATAAAGTGCTGAAAGTAGAAAGGACACGGCGATGTATAGTGGTTCCCCTCACAATCCGAGAGTACTCCACTCCTCCTTCGACTCGAAAGAGAATTTTACTATGTTTTGGACTTGTACAAGACACTCCTAGTCTTAAGCCACTAAACCACCAAGAACAATCCTCTTGGATTTTTCTTAAGTTCAAGTAGAGAACAATCCTCTCTAAATGAACACACTTGTTTCCAACTAACTCTTGAAACACAAGTAATACAACTCCACACCTTTGTCTTAACAATCCTAAAACAAAGTGTGACTTTAGAAATAATTTAGAATTTTTGAAGTGTATGAAAAAAATGATTTCTATGTTGTATATCAATCAATTGATTGATCTTCTCCTTGTAGACAATCTCAATATAGTATACAAGTGTTCAATGCAAATGATATGTATTCTTAGCAATGTATGAAATTTTTGTGCAAAGAATACTTTAGAGACAATTGTGAACACTTGAGAAAGTATGAGAATATATGTGAGAAATTGTTTCTTAAAAAGTGTTTTCAAAAAGGAGGTGAAAAAATAAAATCTGAAAAAAGTTGAATTTATATTGCTACACACACCTTTCTAAAGGGGTATAATGAGTGAAAGAATGCCATGGATCAAGACAATGCATCAAAAAATTCTGGATGAATAAAAGTGACTTTTTGCCAAAAATTATCAGTGGTAACCGGTTACTTACCCTGGGGTAACCGGTTACTTATACCCAACGTAAATATTTTTTAAAAAAACAACAGTGGTAACCGGTTACTTACCCTGGGGTAACCGGTTACTGAAGCTGAAAAAAGAAAAAATTAAAAGTTCTTGGCAAAAAGTTTAATGCATTGACACAAAATTATGATGGATGAACCAAGACACTATTAGATGAATATTTTGAACACTTGTATATTATATTAGAGAAAGTTTAAGATATACCATTTATGTTGCTTGATCATTTGAAAGAAAATGCTCCATTTGAAATTATTTTAGTCTTCACTTAAATATTCACTCCAAGTCTTCAACTCAATCCTTTTTTGATCTTTGCTCATGTGAGTTGTTGAGAGATGTTGTCTTCATCAAAATTACCAAGAAGCTATGCCTTCACATTCTCCCCCTTTTTGATGATGACAACTCATTATTTTGAACAATGATTTCCACCAAGTTTCTAAACACCAAGGAATCTCCCCCTAAGGATGTGCTCCCCCTTTCTTTTAGAATATGAGCAATGTTTTGAGATTAAAAAAATTTCCTGCATAAATTTTAAACAACAAGCAACAATGCAATTCTTCTCCCCCTTTGGCATTATCAAAAAGGTTGGGTCAAGACTTAAAAGTTATGAGCATTTTCACATTTTACCACAAACATTGTAAAATATAGAAGCATAGCATATCAAGTTTCAAAAAGGAAAAGCCTACCCTTGTAGGACTTTAAAGTGCATAACAACATAACATAACAAAAAACATAAAACGATTAAAAACATAGATAAAAAAAATCAATTAAACCAACACATTTAGTCACTTCCGGAACCTTCTCCCATCTCCATATCTTCTTCTTCTTCAAAAGACCGGTGAGAAGCGCGGTGAAGTTTTAGAAGTTTGTTAATGCCACGCATTGCTTGAGCATGGTTGGAGGTCATTTGAATCTTCATGGCCATCATCTCACGGTGAAGTGATTCCATTGTATATCCTCCTTCCGGAACAGCAGCATCTAATTCCTCTTTATATTTATAAGTCCCGTCCGGAGCCAACACAATACCGGTATTCTTGAGAAGTGTGTTTGTGTTGAGTTCACATATTTGATCATCCATTTCAAGATACTCTTCATTGTCAAGAGGCACCTTACAATAAGCCAACAACTTAGAGATAAAGAAACCATATGGCAAACCACCGGAAAGACCAAATTGATGTTTTAAATGATAAAAGATCAAATGAGACCAATTAATCTTCCATCCCAATTTCAAAGCTTTTAGTAAGAACACATCAAAATCGGAAACTTGTGCATGATTGGAATGGCGAGGAACTAAAATATAAGCTAGCACAAAATGTAACATCCGGTCACTAACCGTCAATGACTTAGCATATTTGATAACACGGGATGATTGAGATTGTTTCCCAATTAAGTCCTCATGAGTACCACGAGATATTTCAACAAAATAATTCAAGGTATCAAAGTCTTTCCAATGAGCACCTTCGGGAACATATCCGAAAAGAAATTCATCTTCCTCATTTGGAATTTCTAAACACTTAGCAATATCATCCAATCCAATGCATATATTAGTATTATTCACCACAGATTCCATAAAAACATCATCAAATTCATCATGAGTGAACTTAAGATTCCGATAGAAAGATTTAACAAGTTCCGGATAAATCAAACCTGTCTCGGAGACTAACTTGTTCACACCGGAGGTTGTCAGAAGCTGTTCAAAATCAAAACTATGAACTGGAAAAGCAGAGAACTTCACATATTTGGTTTTCATCATCTCCCTTCGACTTACATCAGAGCTGGATTTTCTTCCCTTCGAAGGATGCATGTGACTAACATCCATGGATTCTTCCCTATTTCCAGTTTGTGAACCTTCACCCATAGCTTTCTTTCCCTTGTTCTTCTTGGTAGGAGCCATAATTTGAGGGTTTTGAGAGGAATCCGAAAATGTAAGCTTTGATAGAGAGATATGGGAATGATAGGATGTATGTGGAGAGTGTGGGTTTGCTTTGTATGGAGTTAATTTTGGAATTTGTGTGAGTGGGTTATTTTTCCAAGTGAGGGTTTATGAGACATTGAAGAAGGAAAGTTGAAGAAGATGAGATGAGTTCCAAGACAAGTGATAATGTTTGGTCTTAAAGTACAACATTTTAAAAATTATTTTTTTTCAGAATTGTTCAGTAGTAACCGGTTACTTACCCTGGGGTAACCGGTTACTCAAGCGCGAAAATTAAAAAAAAGAAATCAAACAGTGGTAACCGGTTACTTACCCTGGGGTAACCGGTTACTCATGCCAAACATGCAAAAACAGCAAGCTTCTAGATACAAAAAGGTGAGAGAAATTCATATTTTTGCACATGGACATGATTAAACACATATTAAGGCAACTTTTGATCATAGTACAAAAACTTGAAAAATAATTTAACTCTACAAAAAATCGAGAAAACTCATCTTTTAAACATAAATCATCAAAAACATGTAACTTACCGAAGTCGAAAAATTATGAAAAATACATACCTTTGATCCTTAATGATGTATGATGAATATTTGATGAAGAAATTAGAGATCCGTTTCGGTCAAAATTCCAAGTTCTCGGCGAATTTTGTAAAATGGCTCTTTTGCAAGGGGTTTGGTGAATATGTCCGCAAGTTGGTTATGTGTATCCACAAATGTGACTTCGACATCTCCATTAAGCACATGATCTCGTAAGAAATGATGTCGGATGTCAATGTGCTTAGTTCTTGAATGCATGACAGGATTTTTTGTGATGTTGATAGCACTCGTATTGTCGCATCGAAGGGGAATGCATCCAAGGTTTAATCCATAATCATCAAGTTGTTGTTTAAGCCATAGGATTTGTGCACAGCAACTTCCCGCCGCTATGTACTCTGCTTCAGCCGTACTTAGAGCAACACAAGCTTGTTTCTTGCATGCCCATGAAACCAATGCATTTCCTAGGATGTGACATGTACCACTTGTACTTTTTCGATCTGTTTTGCATCCTGCATAATCAGCGTCAGAATAACCAACTAAATTACACATACTACCTTTCGGATACCATAATCCAACGTCCGTTGTTCCTTTAAGGTACTTCATGATCCTCTTGACCGCCGTAAGGTGTGACTCCTTTGGATTAGCTTGAAACCGAGCACACAAACAAACACTAAACATAATGTCAGGACGACTTGCCGTCAAATAGAGTAAAGAACCAATCATACCTCGATATTTTGTGATATCAATTGGAATTCCGAATTCATCTTGATCAACGTAGGTACCGGACCCCATTGGAGTAGCCATAGGTTTGCACGTATCCATTTCGAATCTCTTCAATAATTCCTTGCAATATTTAGATTGGTTGATGAAGATTCCTTCTTCTAGTTGCTTGATTTGAAGACCAAGGAAATAGTTCATCTTTCCCATCATGGACATTTCAAATTCTCCTTGCATTATTAATGAGAATTCCTCACAAAGATCTTTGTTAGTTGAACCAAAAATGATATCATCAACGTAAACTTGAACTAATAACGTATTACCTCTTGTTTTCTTGATGAACAAAGTTTTATCGACTTTTCCTTTTATGAAGCCCTTTTCGCAAAGAAAGTTGCTAAGGCGATCATACCATGCTCTTGGTGCTTGCTTTAGACCATAGAGAGCTTTTCTTAGTTTGAAAACATGAGATGGATTCTTGAAGTCTTCAAAACCCGGGGGTTGTTTGACATATACTTCTTCATTGATGTATCCGTTCAAGAAAGCACTTTTGACGTCCATTTGGTAGAGTTGAAAGTTCATGGAACATGCATAGGCAAGCAAAAGTCGAATAGCTTCCAATCTTGCAACCGGAGCAAAGGTTTCTTCAAAGTCAATTCCTTCCTCTTGATTGTAACCTTGCGCCACTAATCTTGCCTTATTCCGAATGATAATACCATTTTCATCAAGTTTATTTTTGAATACCCATCTTGTACCTATAATATGTTTATCACTTGGTCTAGGGACAAGTTCCCAAACTTGATTCCGTTCGAATTGATTCAATTCTTCTTGCATAGCGAGTATCCATTGATCGTCTTTTAATGCTTCATTGATTTTGGAGGGTTCTATTTGTGAGACAAACGCCATGTTCATGCAAGCATCTTTGAGATTTAACCTTGTTGCTACCCCTTGGCTTATATCTCCGATAACCTTGTCAATAGGGTGATCTCTATGAATTTTCCATTCTATAGGTAGATTGTTGATATCTTGATCTTGTTGAATCGAATCTTCACTTTCAACTTGATTTTCAACATGGTTTTTCGAGGTATCTTCTTTAGGAACTTCTAAAAATTCATCATCATCATCACACAAAATAATATCCTCCTTGGAGGGGTTAGTTTCATCAAATTTAACATGAATAGATTCTTCAATAGTTAAAGTTCTTTTGTTATAAATTCTATATGCTTTACTATGAAGAGAATAACCGAGAAATATACCTTCATCCGATTTCTCATCAAACTTACCGAGATTGTCCTTGTCGTTGTTAAGGACAAAGCACTTACAACCAAAGACATGAAGAAATGCAATGGTTGGTTTTCTTCCTCTAAACAATTCGTATGGAGTCTTTTTGAGAATTGGTCTAATGTTGACACGATTACTTACAAAGCACGCCGTGCTTACCGCGTCCGCCCAAAAGTATTTAGGTAGATTTGAGTCACTAAGCATGGTCCTTGCAAGCTCTATCAATGTCCGATTCTTTCTTTCTACGACACCGTTTTGTTGTGGAGTTCTTGGTGCGGAGAAATTATGTGATATCCCATTCTCTTCACAAAATTCATCAAATGATGTATTTTGAAACTCACCACCGTGGTCGCTTCTTATGGAGACAATTGGAAGAGACTTCTCATTTTGGACTTGCTTGGCATACTTCTTGAATGCTTTAAAAGCGTCACTTTTCTGCACTAGAAACAAAGTCCAAGTATATCTAGAAAAATCGTCTACAATAACTAGTACATAAACATTACCTCCGAAGCTCTTAGTTCTTGATGGACCAAAAAGATCCATGTGAAGTAATTGTAGCGGCCTCGATGTGGACACCACGTTTTTGGATATGAAAGTTGATTTGGTTTGTTTGCCCTTTTGGCATGCATCACAAAGTCTATCTTTGACAAATTTCATCTTCGGTAATCCAATAACAAGATCATGCTTAACCAATTTGTTTAAGTGCTCCATGTGAATGTGAGCCATCCTTTTATGCCATAGCCATGACTCATTGTTATTTGCCACAAGGCATTTTACCTTCAAAGAAACATTGTCAAGAGAAATCATAAAAATATTATTGATTCTATTACCTTTTAACATAACCTCATGAGTGACTTCATCTATAATCAAACATTCATCTTTATTGAAGTTGATCTTGAATCCTTTGTCACAAAGTTGGCTAATGCTAAGAAGATTGTGCTTGAGTCCTTCGACATAGAGTACATCTTCTATAGTTGTAAAAGGTGGTGAACCAATGGTGCCAATGCCAAGAATCTTTCCTTTGTTGTTGTCACCATAAGTAACATAACCCTTGGCCTTAAGCTTTAGATTTGAAAATTTGTTTATGTCTCCCGTCATATGCTTTGAACAACCGCTATCGAGAAACCATTGATTAGTGGTTGACTTCAAGCATACCTACAACACAAAATCAAGTAGTGTTAGGTACCCAAATTGCTTTGGGTCCTTGATAGTTAGTACCCTTTTCAACCCACACATAATGCCCTTTAGCAACACCAATATTACGCACATAGCAAGCATTAGGTGTGTGGCCTTTAATTCCACAATAAAAACAAGTAGGTTGAAAATGACTTCTATATCTAGGAACATAATTCTTTTTCTTCACAACTCTTTTCTTTTTATGATTTTGATGCTGAATTTTAGAAGTGATTGCCTTTTCTTTAACAACTTGTTCACTTGCTCTTACGAAAACGGTCTCATTGGTGCTTGGTTTGGAAAACTTGGAATATCCTAATCCACTTTTATCATTAGGATATCTTTGATGTTTAAGAATTTCTTCCAAGCCAATTTGACCTTTTTCGTATCTTTCTAACACTCTTTTGAGTTGAACAATTTGAAAAGATAAGGATTCACAATTCTTGCATACAATTCTTTTGAGTAGAAAGGACACGGCGATGTATAGTGGTTCCCCTCACAATCCGAGAGTACTCCACTCCTCCTTCGACTCGAAAGAGAATTTTACTATGTTTTGGACTTGTACAAGACACTCCTAGTCTTAAGCCACTAAACCACCAAGAACAATCCTCTTGGATTTTTCTTAAGTTCAAGTAGAGAACAATCCTCTCTAAATGAACACACTTGTTTCCAACTAACTCTTGAAACACAAGTAATACAACTCCACACCTTTGTCTTAACAATCCTAAAACAAAGTGTGACTTTAGAAATAATTTAGAATTTTTGAAGTGTATGAAAAAAATGATTTCTATGTTGTATATCAATCAATTGATTGATCTTCTCCTTGTAGACAATCTCAATATAGTATACAAGTGTTCAATGCAAATGATATGTATTCTTAGCAATGTATGAAATTTTTGTGCAAAGAATACTTTAGAGACAATTGTGAACACTTGAGAAAGTATGAGAATATATGTGAGAAATTGTTTCTTAAAAAGTGTTTTCAAAAAGGAGGTGAAAAAATAAAATCTGAAAAAAGTTGAATTTATATTGCTACACACACCTTTCTAAAGGGGTATAATGAGTGAAAGAATGCCATGGATCAAGACAATGCATCAAAAATTCTGGATGAATAAAAGTGACTTTTTGCCAAAAATTATCAGTGGTAACCGGTTACTTACCCTGGGGTAACCGGTTACTTATACCCAACGTAAATATTTTTTAAAAAAACAACAGTGGTAACCGGTTACTTACCCTGGGGTAACCGGTTACTGAAGCTGAAAAAAGAAAAAATTAAAAGTTCTTGGCAAAAAGTTTAATGCATTGACACAAAATTATGATGGATGAACCAAGACACTATTAGATGAATATTTTGAACACTTGTATATTATATTAGAGAAAGTTTAAGATATACCATTTATGTTGCTTGATCATTTGAAAGAAAATGCTCCATTTGAAATTATTTTAGTCTTCACTTAAATATTCACTCCAAGTCTTCAACTCAATCCTTTTTTGATCTTTGCTCATGTGAGTTGTTGAGAGATGTTGTCTTCATCAAAATTACCAAGAAGCTATGCCTTCACAATTTTATGTTTTTGACCAAAACTATTGTATTACTATGATTTATTACCGAAAGTTGCATTTCGAAAAGTTCCATAATATCTAATTTTCAGATGATTTTTTGCATGGACTTCCATCATAACCTTCCCCTTTAACATATATAAATGATCTGAAAAGTCTCGTATCATTTCAAATAGTCTCCAATTAAATTTTATTTTTTTGACCGAAACTAGTGTATAATATACTATGATTTTTGGCCGAAACTTGCATTTCCAAAAGTTCCATAGAATCTAGTTTTACAATGATATTTTTACATGGACTTTCATAATAACCTTCCCTTTTAACATATATAAATGATCTGAAAAGTCTCGTATCATTTCAAATAGTCTTCAATTAAATATGATTTTTTTGACCGAAACTATTCTATAAAATACTATGATATTTGACTGAAACTAGTGTATAATATACTATGATTTTTGACCGAAACTTGCATTACCAAAAGTTTCATAGAATCTAGTTTTCAGATGATTTTTTTGCATGGACTTCCATCGTAACCTTCCCTTTTAACATATATAAAGGATCTGAAAAGTCTCGTATCATTTCAAAGAGTCCCCAATTAAATTTGATTTTTTTGACCGAAACTAGTGTATAATATACTAGGATTTTTTACCGAAACTTACATTTCCAAAAGTTCCATATAATCTAGTTTTAAAATGATAATTTTGCATGGACTTCCATCATAACCTTCCCTTTTAACATATATAAATGATTTGAAAAGTCTCGTATCATTTCAAATAGTCCCCAATTAAATTTTATTTTTTTGACTGAAACTAGTGTTTAATATACTATGATTTTTGACCGAAACATGTATTTCCAAAAGTTCCATAGAATCTAGTTTTACAATGATATTTTTGCATGGACTTCCATCATAACCTTCTCTCTTAACATATATAAATGATTTGAAAAGTCTCGTATCATTTCAAATAGTCCCCAATTAAATATGATTTTTTTTACCGAAACTATTGTATAATATACTATGATTTTTGACCGAAACTAGTGTATAGTATACTATGATTTTTGACCGAAACTTGCATTTCCAAAAGTTCCATAGAATTTAGTTTTCCAATGATTTTTTTGCATGGACTTCCATCTTAACCTTCCCTCTTAACATATACAAATGATCTGAAAAGTCGCGTATCATTTTAAATAGTCCCCAATTAAATATGATTTTTTTGACAGAAACTATTTTATAATATACTATGATTTTCTATCGAAACTAGTGTATAATATACTATGAATTTTGACTGAAACTTGCATTTCAAAAAGTTTCATAGAATCTAGTTTTCAGATAATTTTTTTGCATGGAATTCCATCATAAACTTCCCTTATAACATATATAAATGATCTGAAAAGTCTCGTATCATTTCAAATAGTCCCCAATTAAATTTTAATTTTTTGACCAAAACTACTGTATAATATACTATGATTTATTACCGAAACTTGCATTTCGAAAAGTTTCATAGTATCTAATTTTCAGATGATTTTTTGCATGGACTTCCATCATAACCTTCCCCTTTAACATATATAAATGATCTGAAAAGTCTCGTATCATTTCAAATAGTCCCCAATTAAATTTTATTTTTTTGACCGAAACTAGTGTATAATATACTATAATTTTTGGCCGAAACTTGCGTTTCCAAAAGTTCCATAGAATCTAGTTTTACAATGATATTTTTACATGGACTTCCATCATAACCTTCCCTCTTAACATATATAAATGATCTGAATATTCTCGTATCATTTCAAATAGTCTCCAATTAAATTTGATTTTTTTGACCGAAACTATTCTATAAAATACTATGATATTTGACTGAAACTAGTGTATAATATACTATGATTTTTGACCGAAACTTGCATTACCAAAAGTTTCATAGAATCTAGTTTTCAAATGATTTTTCTGCATGGACTTCCATCATAACCTTCCCTTTTAACATATATAAATGATCTGAAAAGTCTCGTATCATTTCAAAGAGTCCCCAATTAAATTTGATTTTTTTGACCGAAACTAGTGTATAATATACTAGGATTTTTTACCGAAACTTACATTTCCAAAAGTTCCATATAATCTAGTTTTAAATTGATAATTTTGCATGGACTTCCATCATAACCTTCCCTTTTAACATATATAAATGATCTGAAAAGTCTTGTATCATTTCAAATAGTCCCCAATTAAATTTTATTTTTTTGACTGAAACTAGTGTTTAATATACTATGATTTTTGACCGAAACTTATATTTCCAAAAGTTCCATAGAATCTAGTTTTACAATGATATTTTTGCATGGACTTCCATCATAACCTTCCCTCTTAACATATATAAATGATCTGAAAAGTCTCGTATCATTTCAAATAGTCCCCAATTAAATATGATTTTTTTACTAAAACTATTGTATAATATACTTTGATTTTTGACAGAAACTAGTGTATAATATACTATGATTTTTGACCGAAACTTGCATTTCCAAAAGTTCCATAGAATTTAGTTTTCCAATGATTTATTTGCATGGACTTCCATCTTAACCTTCCCTCTAAACATATACAAATGATCTGAAAAGCCGCGTATCATTTTAAATAGTCCCCAATTAAATATGATTTTTTTGACCGAAACTATTGTATAATATAGTATGATTTTCTACCGAAACTAGTGTATAATATACTATGAATTTTAACTGAAACTTGCATTTCAAAAAGTTTCATAGAATCTAATTTTCAGATGATTTTTTTGCATGGACTTCCATCATAAACTTCCCTTATAACATATATAAATGATCTGAAAAGTCTCGTATCATTTCAAATAGTCCCCAATTAAATTTTAATTTTTTGACCAAAACTACTGTATAATATACTATGATTTATTACCGAAACTTGCATTTCGAAAAGTTTCATAGTATCTAATTTTCAGATGATTTTTTGCATGGACTTCCATCATAACCTTCCCCTTTAACATATATAAATGATCTGAAAAGTCTCGTATCATTTCAAATAGTCCCCAATTAAATTTTATTTTTTTGACCGAAACTAGTGTATAATATACTATAATTTTTGGCCGAAACTTGCGTTTCCAAAAGTTCCATAGAATCTAGTTTTACAATGATATTTTTACATGGACTTCCATCATAACCTTCCCTCTTAACATATATAAATGATCTGAATATTCTCGTATCATTTCAAATAGTCTCCAATTAAATTTGATTTTTTTGACCGAAACTATTCTATAAAATACTATGATATTTGACTGAAACTAGTGTATAATATACTATGATTTTTGACCGAAACTTGCATTACCAAAAGTTTCATAGAATCTAGTTTTCAAATGATTTTTCTGCATGGACTTCCATCATAACCTTCCCTTTTAACATATATAAATGATCTGAAAAGTCTCGTATCATTTCAAAGAGTCCCCAATTAAATTTGATTTTTTTGACCGAAACTAGTGTATAATATACTAGGATTTTTTACCGAAACTTACATTTCCAAAAGTTCCATATAATCTAGTTTTAAATTGATAATTTTGCATGGACTTCCATCATAACCTTCCCTTTTAACATATATAAATGATCTGAAAAGTCTTGTATCATTTCAAATAGTCCCCAATTAAATTTTATTTTTTTGACTGAAACTAGTGTTTAATATACTATGATTTTTGACCGAAACTTATATTTCCAAAAGTTCCATAGAATCTAGTTTTACAATGATATTTTTGCATGGACTTCCATCATAACCTTCCCTCTTAACATATATAAATGATCTGAAAAGTCTCGTATCATTTCAAATAGTCCCCAATTAAATATGATTTTTTTACTAAAACTATTGTATAATATACTTTGATTTTTGACAGAAACTAGTGTATAATATACTATGATTTTTGACCGAAACTTGCATTTCCAAAAGTTCCATAGAATTTAGTTTTCCAATGATTTATTTGCATGGACTTCCATCTTAACCTTCCCTCTAAACATATACAAATGATCTGAAAAGCCGCGTATCATTTTAAATAGTCCCCAATTAAATATGATTTTTTTGACCGAAACTATTGTATAATATAGTATGATTTTCTACCGAAACTAGTGTATAATATACTATGAATTTTAACTGAAACTTGCATTTCAAAAAGTTTCATAGAATCTAATTTTCAGATGATTTTTTTGCATGGACTTCCATCATAAACTTCCCTTTTAACATATATAAATGATCTGAAAAGTCTCGTATCATTTCAAATAGTCCCCAATTAAATTTTCTTTTTTTGACCAAAACAACTGTTTAATATACTGTGATTTCTTACCGAAACTTGCATTTCGAAAAGTTTCATAGTATCTAATTTTCAGATGATTTTTTGCATGGAGTTCCATCATAATCTTCCCCTTTAACATATATAAATGATCTGAAAAGTCTCGTATCATTTCAAATAGTCCCCAATTAAATTTTATTTTTTTGACCGAAACTAGTGTATAATATACTATGATTTTTGGCCGAAACTTGCGTTTCCAAAAGTTCCATAGAATCTAGTTTTACAATGATATTCTTACATGGACTTCCAACACAACCTTCCCTCTTAAAATATATAAATGATCTGAAAAGTCTCGTATCATTTCAAATAGCCTCCAATTAAATTTGATTTTTTTTACCGAAACTATTCTATAAAATACTATGATATTTGACTGAAACTAGTGTATAATATACTATAATTTTTGACCGAAACTTGCATTACCAAAAGTTTCATAGAATCTAGTTTTCAGATGATTTTTTTGCATGGACTTCCATCATAACATTCCCTTTTAACATATATAAATGATCTGAAAAGTCTCGTATCATTTCAAAGAGTCCCCAATTAAATTTGATTTTTTTGACCGAAACTAGTGTATAATATACTAGGATTTTTGACCGAAACTTGCATTTCCAAAAGTTCCATATAATCTAGTTTTAAAATGATAATTTTGTATGGACTTCCATGATAACCTTCCCTTTTAACATATATAAATGATCTGAAAAGTCTCGTATCATTTCAAATAGTCCCCAATTAAATTTTATTTTTTTGACTGAAACTAGTGTATATATACTAGGATTTTTGACCGAAACTTGCATTTCCAAAAGTTCCATATAATCTAGTTTTAAAATGATAATTTTGTATGGACTTCCATGATAACCTTCCCTCTTAACATATATAAATGATCTGAAAAGTCTCGTATCATTTCAAATAGTCCCATATTAAATATGATTTTTTTACTGAAACTATTGTATAATATACTATGATTTTTGACAGAAACTAGTGTATAATATACTATGATTTTTGACCGAAACTTGCATTTCCAAAAGTTCCATAGAATTTAGTTTTCCAATGATTTTTATGCATGGACTTCCATCTTAACCTTCCCTCTTAACATATACAAATAATCTGAAAAGTCGCGTATCATTTTAAATAGTACCCAATTAAATATGATTTTTTTGACCGAAACTATTGTATAATATACTATGATTTTCTACCGAAACTAGTGTATAATATACTATGAATTTTGACTGAAACTTGCATTTCAAAAAGTTTCATAGAATCTAATTTTCAGATGATTTTTTTGCATGGACTTCCATCATAACCTTCCCTTTTAACATATATAAATGATCTGAAAACTCTCGTATCATTTCAAATAGTCCCCAATTAAATATGATTTTTTTGACCGAAACTATTGTATAATATACTATGATTTTCTACCGAAACTAGTGTATAATATACTATGAATTTTGACTGAAACATGCATTTCAAAAAGTTTCATGGAATCTAATTTTCAGATGATTTTTTTGCATGGACTTCCATCATAAACTTCCCTTTTAACATATATAAATGATCTGAAAAGTCTCGTATCATTTCAAATAGTCCCCAATTAAATTTTATTTTTTTGACCAAAACAATTGTATTACTATGATTTATTACCGAAAGTTGCATTTCGAAAAGTTCCATAATATCTAATTTTCAAATGATTTTTTGCATGGACTTCCATCATAACCTTCCCCTTTAACATATATAAATGATCTGAAAAGTCTCGTATCATTTCAAATAGTCCCCAATTAAATTTTAATTTTTTGACCGAAACTAGTGTATAATATACTATGATTTTTGGCCGTAACTTGCATTTCCAAAAGTTCCATAGAATCTAGTTTTACAATGATATTTTTACATGGACTTCCATAATAACCTTCCCTCTTAACATATATAAATGATCTGAAAAGTCTCGTATCATTTCAAATAGTCTTCAATTAAATATGATTTTTTTGACCGAAACTATTCTATAAAATACTATGATATTTGACTGAAACTAGTGTATAATATACTATGATTTTTGACCGAAACTTGCATTACCAAAAGTTTCATAGAATCTAGTTTTCAGATGATTTTTTTGCATGGACTTCCATCGTAAACTTCCCTTTTAACATATATAAATGATCTGAAAAGTCTCGTATCATTTCAAAGAGTCCCCAATTAAATTTGATTTTTTTGACCGAAACTAGTGTATAATATACTAGGATTTTTTACCGAAACTTACATTTCCAAAAGTTCTTTATAATCTAGTTTTAAAATGATAATTTTGTATGGACTTCCATGATAACCTTCCCTTTTAACATATATAAATGATCTGAAAAGTCTTGTATCATTTCAAATAGTCCCCAATTAAATTTTATTTTTTTGACTGAAACTAGTGTTTAATATACTATGATTTTTGACCGAAACATGTATTTCCAAAAGTTCCATAGAATCTAGTTTTACAATGATATTTTTGCATGGACTTCCATCATAACCTTCCCTCTTAACATATATAAATGATCTGAAAAGTCTAGTATTATTTAAAATAGTCCCCAATTAAATATGATTTTTTTTACCGAAACTATTGTATAATATACCATGATTTTTGACCAAAACTAGTGTATAATATACTATGATTTTTGACCGAAACTTGCATTTCCAAAAGTTCCATAGAATTTAGTTTTCCAATGATTTTTTTGCATGGACTTCCATCTTAACCTTCCCTCTTAACATATACAAATGATCTGAAAATCGCGTATCATTTTAAATAGTCCCTAATTAAATATGATTTTTTTGACAGAAACTATTTTATAATATACTATGATTTTCTATCGAAACTAGTGTATAATATACTATGAATTTTGACTGAAACTTGCATTTCAAAAAGTTTCATAGAATCTAGTTTTCAGATGATTTTTTTGTATGGACTTCCATCATAAACTTCCCTTATAACATATATAAATGATCTGAAAAGTCTCGTATCATTTCAAAAAGTCCCCAATTAAATTTTAATTTTTTGACCAAAACTACTGTATAATATACTATGATTTATTACCGAAACTTGCATTTCGAAAAGTATCATAGTATCTAATTTTCAGATGATTTTTTGCATGGACTTCCATCATAACCTTCCCCTTTAACATGTATAAATGATCTGAAAAGTCTCGTATCATTTCAAATAGTCCTTAATTAAATTTTATTTTTTTGACCGAAACTAGTGTATAATATACTATAATTTTTGGCCGAAACTTGTGTTTCCAAAAGTTCCATAGAATCTAGTTTTACAATGATATTTTTACATGGACTTCCATCATAACCTTCCCACTTAACATATATAAATGATCTGAAAAGTCTCGTATCATTTCAAATAGTCTCCAATTAAATTTGATTTTTTTGACCGAAACTATTCTATAAAATACTATGATATTTGACTGAAACTATTGTATAATATACTATGATTTTTGACCGAAACTTGCATTACCAAAAGTTTCATAGAATCTAGTTTTCAAATGATTTTTTTGCATGGACTTCCATCATAACCTTCCCTTTTAACATATATAAATGATCTGAAAAGTCTCGTATCATTTAAAAGAGTCCCCAATTAAATTTGATTTTTTTGACCGAAACTAGTGTATAATATACTAGGATTTTTTACCGAAACTTGCATTTCCAAAAGTTCCATATAATCTAGTTTTAAAATGATAATTTTGTATGGACTTCCATGATAACCTTCCCTTTTAACATATATAAATGATCTGAAAAGTCTCGTATCATTTCAAATAGTCCCCAATTAAATTTTATTTTTTTGACTGAAACTAGTGTTTAATATACTATGATTTTTGACTGAAACTTGTATTTCCAAAAGTTCCATAGAATCTAGTTTTACAATGATATTTTTGCATGGACTTCCATCATAACCTTCCCTCATAACATATACAAATTATCTGAAAAGTCGCGTATCATTTGAAATAGTCCCCAATTAAATATGATTTTTTTGACCGAAACTATTGTATAATATACTATGATTTTCTACCGAAACTAGTGTATAATATACTATGAATTTTGACTGAAACTTGCATTTCAAAAAGTTTCATAGAATCTAATTTTCAGATGATTTTTTTGCATGGACTTCCATCATAAACTTCCCTTTTAACATAAATAAATGATCTGAAAAGTCTCGTATGATTTCAAATAGTCCCCAATTAAATTTTATTTTTTTGACCAAAACTATTGTATTACTATGATTTATTACCGAAAGTTGCATTTCGAAAAGTTCCATAATATCTAATTTTCAGATGATTTTTTGCATGGACTTCCATCATAACCTTCCCCTTTAACATATATAAATGATCTGAAAAGTCTCGTATCATTTCAAATAGTCCCCAATTAAATTTTATTTTTTTGACCGAAACTAGTGTATAATATGCTATGATTTTTGGCCGAAACTTGCATTTCCAAAAGTTCCATAGAATCTAGTTTTACAATGATATTTTTACATGGACTTTCATAATAACCTTCCCTCTTAGCATATATAAATGATCTGAAAAGTCTCGTATCATTTCAAATAGTCTTCAATTAAATATGATTTTTTGACCGAAACTATTCTATAAAATACTATGATATTTGACTGAAACTAGTGTATAATATACTATGATTTTTGACCGAAACTTGCGTTACCAAAAGTTTCATAGAATCTAGTTTTCAGATGATTTTTTTGCATGGACTTCCATCGTAACCTTCCCTTTTAACATATATAAATGATCTGAAAAGTCTCGTATCATTTCAAAGAGTCCCCAATTAAATTTGATTTTTTTGACCGAAACTAGTGTATAATATACTAGGATTTTTTACCGAAACATACATTTCCAAAAGTTCCATATAATCTAGTTTTAAAATGATAATTTTGTATGGACTTCCATGATAACCTTCCCTTTTAACATATATAAATGATCTGAAAAGTCTTGTATCATTTCAAATAGTCCCCAATTAAATTTTATTTTTTTGACTGAAACTAGTGTTTAATATACTATGATTTTTGACCGAAACATGTATTTCCAAAAGTTCCATAGAATCTAGTTTTACAATGATATTTTTGCATGGACTTCCATCATAACCTTCCCTCTTAACATATATAAATGATCTGAAAAGTCTCGTATTATTTCAAATAGTCCGCAATTAAATATGATTTTTTTTACCGAAACTATTGTATAATATACCATAATTTTTAACCGAAACTATTGTATAATATACTATGATTTTTGACCGAAACTTGCATTTCCAAAAGTTCGATTGAATTTAGTTTTCCAATGATTTTTTTGCATGGACTTCCATCTTAACCTTCCCTCTTAACATATACAAATAATCTGAAAAGTCGCGTATCATTTTAAATAGTCCCCAATTAAATATGATTTTTTTGACAGAAACTATTTTATAATATACTATGATTTTCTATCGAAACTAGTGTATAATATACTATGAATTTTGACTGAAACTTGCATTTCAAAAAGTTTCATAGAATCTAGTTTTCAGATGATTTTTTTGCATGGACTTCCATCATAAACTTTCCTTATAACATATATAAATGATCTGAAAAGTCTCGTATCATTTCAAATAGTCCCCAATTAAATTTTAATTTTTTGACCAAAACTACTGTATAATATACTATGATTTATTACCGAAACTTGCATTTCGAAAAGTATCATAGTATCTAATTTTCAGATGATTTTTTGCATGGACTTCCATCATAACCTTCCCCTTTAACATATATAAATGATCTGAAAAGTCTCGTATCATTTCAAATAGTCCCCAATTAAATTTTATTTTTTTGACCGAAACTAGTGTATAATATACTATAATTTTTGGCCGAAACTTGCGTTTCCAAAAGTTCCATAGAATCTAGTTTTACAATGATATTTTTACATGGACTTCCATCATAACCTTCCCTCTTAACATATATAAATGATCTGAAAAGTCTCGTATCATTTCAAATAGTCTCCAATTAAATTTGATTTTTTTGACCGAAACTATTCTATAAAATACTATGATATTTGACTGAAACTAGTGTATAATATACTATGATTTTTGACCGAAACTTGCATTACCAAAAGTTTCATAGAATCTAGTTTTCAAATGTTTTTTTTGCATGGACTTCCATCATAACCTTCCCTTTTAACATATATAAATGATCTGAAAAGTCTCGTATCATTTCAAAGAGTCCCCAATTAAATTTGATTTTTTTGACCGAAACTAGTGTATAATATACTAGGATTTTTTAACGAAACTTGCATTTCCAAAAGTTCCATATAATCTAGTTTTAAAATGATAATTTTGTATGGACTTCCATGATAACCTTCCCTTTTAACATATATAAATGATCTGAAAAGTCTCGTATCATTTCAAATAGTCCCCAATTAAATTTTATTTTTTTGACTGAAACTAGTGTTTAATATACTATGATTTTTGACTGAAACTTGTATTTCCAAAAGTTCCATAGAATCTAGTTTTACAATATAGTTTTGCATGGACTTTCATCATAACCTTCCCTCATAACAAATACAAATGATCTGAAAAGTCGCGTATCATTTTAAATAGTCCCCAATTAAATATGATTTTTTTTACCGAAACTATTGTATAATATACTATGATTTTCTACCGAAACTAGTGTATAATATACTATGAATTTTGACTGAAACTTGCATTTCAAAAAGTTTCATAGAATCTAATTTACAGATGATTTTTTTGCATGGACTTCCATCATAAACTTCCCTTTTAACATATATAAATGATCTGAAAAGTCTCGTATCATTTCAAATAGTCCCCAATTAAATTTTATTTTTTTGACCAAAACTATTGTATTACTATGATTTATTACCGAAAGTTGCATTTCGAAAAGTTCCATAATATCTAATTTTCAGATGATTTTTTGCATGGACTTCCATCATAACCTTCCCCTTTAACATATATAAATGATCTGAAAAGTCTCGTATCATTTCAAATAGTCTCCATTTAAATTTTATTTTTTTGACCGAAACTAGTGTATAATATACTATGATTTTTGGCCGAAACTTGCATTTCCAAAAGTTCCATAGAATCTAGTTTTACAATGATATTTTTACATGGACTTTCATAATAACCTTCCCTCTTAACATATATAAATGATCTGAAAAGTCTCGTATCATTTCAAATAGTCTTCAATTAAATATGATTTTTTTGACCGAAACTATTCTATAAAATACTATGATATTTGACTGAAACTAGTGTATAATATACTATGATTTTTGACCGAAACTTGCATTACCAAAAGTTTCATAGAATCTAGTTTTCAGATGATTTTTTTGCATGGACTTCCATCGTAACCTTCCCTTTTAACATATATAAAGGATCTGAAAAGTCTCGTATCATTTCAAAGAGTCCCCAATTAAATTTGATTTTTTTGACCGAAACTAGTGTATAATATACTAGGATTTTTTACCGAAACTTACATTTCCAAAAGTTCCATATAATCTAGTTTTAAAATGATAATTTTGCATGGACTTCCATCATAACCTTCCCTTTTAACATATATAAATGATTTGAAAAGTCTCGTATCATTTCAAATAGTCCCCAATTAAATTTTATTTTTTTGACTGAAACTAGTGTTTAATATACTATGATTTTTGACCGAAACATGTATTTCCAAAAGTTCCATAGAATCTAGTTTTACAATGATATTTTTGCATGGACTTCCATCATAACCTTCTCTCTTAACATATATAAATGATCTGAAAAGTCTCGTATCATTTCAAATAGTCCCCAATTAAATATGATTTTTTTTACCGAAACTATTGTATAATATACTATGATTTTTGACCGAAACTAGTGTATAGTATACTATGATTTTTGAACGAAACTTGCATTTCCAAAAGTTCCATAGAATTTAGTTTTCCAATGATTTTTTTGCATGGACTTCCATCTTAACCTTCCCTCTTAACATATACAAATGATCTGAAAAGTCGCGTATCATTTTAAATAGTCCCCAACTAAATATGATTTTTTTGACAGAAACTATTTTATAATATACTATGATTTTCAATCGAAACTAGTGTATAATATACTATGAATTTTGACTGAAACTTGCATTTCAAAAAGTTTCATAGAATCTAGTTTTCAGATAATTTTTTTGCATGGAATTCCATCATAAACTTCCCTTATAACATATATAAATGATCTGAAAAGTCTCGTATCATTTCAAATAGTCCCCAATTAAATTTTAATTTTTTGACCAAAACTACTGTATAATATACTATGATTTATTACCGAAACTTGCATTTCGAAAAGTTTCATAGTATCTAATTTTCAGATGATTTTTTGCATGAACTTCCATAATAACCTTCCCCTTTAACATATATAAATGATCTGAAAAGTCTCGTATCATTTCAAATAGTCCCCAATTAAATTTTATTTTTTTGACCGAAACTAGTGTATAATATACTATAATTTTTGGCCGAAACTTGCGTTTCCAAAAGTTCCATAGAATCTAGTTTTACAATGATATTTTTACATGGACTTCCATCATAACCTTCCCTCTTAACATATATAAATGATCTGAAAAGTCTCGTATCATTTCAAAGAGTCCCCAATTAAATTTGATTTTTTTGACCGAAACTAGTGTATAATATACTAGGATTTTTTAACGAAACTTGCATTTCCAAAAGTTCCATATAATCTAGTTTTAAAATGATAATTTTGTATGGACTTCCATGATAACCTTCCCTTTTAACATATATAAATGATCTGAAAAGTCTCGTATCATTTCAAATAGTCCCCAATTAAATTTTATTTTTTTGACTGAAACTAGTGTTTAATATACTATGATTTTTGACTGAAACTTGTATTTACAAAAGTTCCATAGAATCTAGTTTTACAATATATTTTTGCATGGACTTTCATCATAACCTTCCCTCATAACAAATACAAATGATCTGAAAAGTCGCGTATCATTTTAAATAGTCCCCAATTAAATATGATTTTTTTGACCGAAACTATTGTATAATATACTAGGATTTTCTACCGAAACTAGTGTATAATATACTATGAATTTTGACTGAAACTTGCATTTCAAAAAGTTTCATAGAATCTAATTTACAGATGATTTTTTTGCATGGACTTCCATCATAAACTTCCCTTTTAACATATATAAATGATCTGAAAAGTCTCGTATCATTTCAAATAGTCCCCAATTAAATTTTATGTTTTTGACCAAAACTATTGTATTACTATGATTTATTACCGAAAGTTGCATTTCGAAAAGTTCCATAATATCTAATTTTCAGATGATTTTTTGCATGGACTTCCATCATAACCTTCCCCTTTAACATATATAAATGATCTGAAAAGTCTCGTATCATTTCAAATAGTCTCCAATTAAATTTTATTTTTTTGACCGAAACTAGTGTATAATATACTATGATTTTTGGCCGAAACTTGCATTTCCAAAAGTTCCATAGAATCTAGTTTTACAATGATATTTTTACATGGACTTTCATAATAACCTTCCCTCTTAACATATATAAATGATCTGAAAAGTCTCGTATCATTTCAAATAGTCTTCAATTAAATATGATTTTTTTGACCGAAACTATTCTATAAAATACTATGATATTTGACTGAAACTAGTGTATAATATACTATGATTTTTGACCGAAACTTGCATTACCAAAAGTTTCATAGAATCTAGTTTTCAGATGATTTTTTTGCATGGACTTCCATCGTAACCTTCCCTTTTAACATATATAAAGGATCTGAAAAGTCTCGTATCATTTCAAAGAGTCCCCAATTAAATTTGATTTTTTTTACCGAAACTAGTGTATAATATACTAGGATTTTTTACCGAAACTTACATTTCCAAAAGTTCCATATAATCTAGTTTTAAAATGATAATTTTGCATGGACTTCCATCATAACCTTCCCTTTTAACATATATAAATGATTTGAAAAGTCTTGTATCATTTCAAATAGTCCCCAATTAAATTTTATTTTTTTGACTGAAACTAGTGTTTAATATACTATGATTTTTGACCGAAACATGTATTTCCAAAAGTTCCATAGAATCTAGTTTTACAATGATATTTTTGCATGGACTTCCATCATAACCTTCTCTCTTAACATATATAAATGATCTGAAAAGTCTCGTATCATTTCAAATAGTCCCCAATTAAATATGATTTTTTTTACCGAAACTATTGTATAATATACTATGATTTTTGACCGAAACTAGTGTATAGTATACTATGATTTTTGACCGAAACTTGCATTTCCAAAAGTTCCATAGAATTTAGTTTTCCAATGATTTTTTTGCATGGACTTCCATCTTAACCTTCCCTCTTAACATATACAAATGATCTGAAAAGTCGCGTATCATTTTAAATAGTCCCCAATTAAATATGATTTTTTTGACAGAAACTATTTTATAATATACTATGATTTTCTATCGAAACTAGTGTATAATATACTATGAATTTTGACTGAAACTTGCATTTCAAAAAGTTTCATAAAATCTAGTTTTCAGATAATTTTTTTGCATGGAATTCCATCATAAACTTCCCTTATAACATATATAAATGATCTGAAAAGTCTCGTATCATTTCAAATAGTCCCCAATTAAATTTTAATTTTTTGACCAAAACTACTGTATAATATACTATGATTTATTACCGAAACTTGCATTTCGAAAAGTTTCATAGTATCTAATTTTCAGATGATTTTTTGCATGGACTTCCATCATAACCTTCCCCTTTAACATATATAAATGATCTGAAAAGTCTCGTATCATTTCAAATAGTCCCCAATTAAATTTTATTTTTTTGACCGAAACTAGTGTATAATATACTATAATTTTTGGCCGAAACTTGCGTTTCCAAAAGTTCCATAGAATCTAGTTTTACAATGATATTTTTACATGGACTTCCATCATAACCTTCCCTCTTAACTTATATAAATGATCTGAAAATTCTCGTATCATTTCAAATAGTCTCCAATTAAATTTGATTTTTTTGACCGAAACTATTCTATAAAATACTATGATATTTGACTGAAACTAGTGTATAATATACTATGATTTTTGACCGAAACTTGCATTACCAAAAGTTTCATAGAATCTAGTTTTCAAATGATTTTTCTGCATGGACTTCCATCATAACCTTCCCTTTTAACATATATAAATGATCTGAAAAGTCTCGTATCATTTCAAAGAGTCCCCAATTAAATTTGATTTTTTTGACCGAAACTAGTGTATAATATACTAGGATTTTTTACCGAAACTTACATTTCCAAAAGTTCCATATAATCTAGTTTTAAATTGATAATTTTGCATGGACTTCCATCATAACCTTCCCTTTTAACATATATAAATGATCTGAAAAGTCTTGTATCATTTCAAATAGTCCCCAATTAAATTTTATTTTTTTGACTGAAACTAGTGTTTAATATACTATGATTTTTGACCGAAACTTATATTTCCAAAAGTTCCATAGAATCTAGTTTTACAATGATATTTTTGCATGGACTTCCATCATAACCTTCCCTCTTAACATATATAAATGATCTGAAAAGTCTCGTATCATTTCAAATAGTCCCCCAATTAAATATGATTTTTTTACTAAAACTATTGTATAATATACTTTGATTTTTGACAGAAACTAGTGTATAATATACTATGATTTTTGACCGAAACTTGCATTTCCAAAAGTTCCATAGAATTTAGTTTTCCAATGATTTATTTGCATGGACTTCCATCTTAACCTTCCCTCTAAACATATACAATTGATCTGAAAAGCCGCGTATCATTTTAAATAGTCCCCAATTAAATATGATTTTTTTGACCGAAACTATTGTATAATATAGTATGATTTTCTACCGAAACTAGTGTATAATATACTATGAATTTTAACTGAAACTTGCATTTCAAAAAGTTTCATAGAATCTAATTTTCAGATGATTTTTTTGCATGGACTTCCATCATAAACTTCCCTTTTAACATATATAAATGATCTGAAAAGTCTCGTATCATTTCAAATAGTCCCCAATTAAATTTTCTTTTTTTGACCAAAACAACTGTTTAATATACTGTGATTTCTTACCGAAACTTGCATTTCGAAAAGTTTCATAGTATCTAATTTTCAGATGATTTTTTGCATGGAGTTCCATCATAATCTTCCCCTTTAACATATATAAATGATCTGAAAAGTCTCGTATCATTTCAAATAGTCCCCAATTAAATTTTATTTTTTTGACCGAAACTAGTGTATAATGTACTATGATTTTTGGCCGAAACTTGCGTTTCCAAAAGTTCCATAGAATCTAGTTTTACAATGATATTCTTACATGGACTTCCAACACAACCTTCCCTCTTAAAATATATAAATGATCTGAAAAGTCTCGTATCATTTCAAATAGCCTCCAATTAAATTTGATTTTTTTTACCGAAACTATTCTATAAAATACTATGATATTTGACTGAAACTAGTGTATAATATACTATAATTTTTGACCGAAACTTGCATTACCAAAAGTTTCATAGAATCTAGTTTTCAGATGATTTTTTTGCATGGACTTCCATCATAACATTCCCTTTTAACATATATAAATGATCTGAAAAGTCTCGTATCATTTCAAAGAGTCCCCAATTAAATTTGATTTTTTTGACCGAAACTAGTGTATAATATACTAGGATTTTTGACCGAAACTTGCATTTCCAAAAGTTCCATATAATCTAGTTTTAAAATGATAATTTTGTATGGACTTCCATGATAACCTTCCCTTTTAACATATATAAATGATCTGAAAAGTCTCGTATCATTTCAAATAGTCCCCAATTAAATTTTATTTTTTTGACTGAAACTAGTGTATATATACTAGGATTTTTGACCGAAACTTGCATTTCCAAAAGTTCCATATAATCTAGTTTTAAAATGATAATTTTGTATGGACTTCCATGATAACCTTCCCTCTTAACATATATAAATGATCTGAAAAGTCTCGTATCATTTCAAATAGTCCCATATTAAATATGATTTTTTTACTGAAACTATTGTATAATATACTATGATTTTTGACAGAAACTAGTGTATAATATACTATGATTTTTGACCGAAACTTGCATTTCCAAAAGTTCCATAGAATTTAGTTTTCCAATGATTTTTATGCATGGACTTCCATCTTAACCTTCCCTCTTAACATATACAAATAATCTGAAAAGTCGCGTATCATTTTAAATAGTACCCAATTAAATATGATTTTTTTGACCGAAACTATTGTATAATATACTATGATTTTCTACCGAAACTAGTGTATAATATACTATGAATTTTGACTGAAACTTGCATTTCAAAAAGTTTCATAGAATCTAATTTTCAGATGATTTTTTTGCATGGACTTCCATCATAACCTTCCCTTTTAACATATATAAATGATCTGAAAAGTCTCGTATCATTTCAAATAGTCCCCAATTAAATATGATTTTTTTGACCGAAACTATTGTATAATATACTATGATTTTCTACCGAAACTAGTGTATAATATACTATGAATTTTGACTGAAACATGCATTTCAAAAAGTTTCATGGAATCTAATTTTCAGATGATTTTTTTGCATGGACTTCCATCATAAACTTCCCTTTTAACATATATAAATGATCTGAAAAGTCTCGTATCATTTCAAATAGTCCCCAATTAAATTTTATTTTTTTGACCAACACTATTGTATTACTATGATTTATTACCGAAAGTTGCATTTCGAAAAGTTCCATAATATCTAATTTTCAGATGATTTTTTGCATGGACTTCCATCATAATCTTCCCCTTTAACATATATAAATGATCTGAAAAGTCTCGTATCATTTCAAATAGTCCCCAATTAAATTTTATTTTTTTGACCGAAACTAGTGTATAATATACTATGATTTTTGGCCGAAACTTGCATTTCCAAAAGTTCCATAGAATCTAGTTTTACAATGATATTTTTACATGGACTTTCATAATAACCTTCCCTCTTAACATATATAAATGATCTGAAAAGTCTCGTATCATTTCAAATAGTCTTCAATTAAATATGATTTTTTTGACCGAAACTATTCTATAAAATACTATGATATTTGACTGAAACTAGTGTATAATATACTATGATTTTTGACCGAAACTTGCATTACCAAAAGTTTCATAGAATCTAGTTTTCAGATGATTTTTTTACATTGACTTCCATCGTAACCTTCCCTTTAAACATATATAAATGATCTGAAAAGTCTCGTATCATTTCAAAGAGTCCCCAATTAAATTTGATTTTTTTGACCGAAACTAGTGTATAATATACTAGGATTTTTTACCGAAACTTACATTTCCAAAAGTTCCATATAATCTAGTTTTAAAATGATAATTTTGTAAGGACTTCCAAGATAACCTTCACTTTTAACATATATAAATGATCTGAAAAGTCTCGTATCATTTCAAATAGTCCCCAATAAAATTTTATTTTTTTGACTGAAACTAGTGTTTAATATACTATGATTTTTGACCGAAACTTGTATTTCCAAAAGTTCCATAGAATCTAGTTTTACAATGATATTTTTGCATGGACTTCCATCATAACCTTCCCTCTTAACATATATAAATGATCTGAAAAGTCTCGTATCATTTCAAATAGTCTCCAATTAAATATGATTTTTTTACTGAAACTATTGTATAATATACTATGATTTTTAACAGAAACTAGTGTATAATATACTATGATTTTTGACCGAAACTTGCATTTCCAAAAGTTCCATAGAATTTATTTTTCCAATGATTTTTTTGCATGGACTTCCATCTTAACCTTCCCCCTTAACATATTCAAATGATCTGAAAAGTCGCGTATCATTTTAAATAGTCCCCAATTAAATATGATTTTTTTGACCGGAACTATTGTATAATATACTATGATTTTCTACCGAAACTAGTGTATAATATACTATGAATTTTGACTGAAACTTGCATTTCAAAAAGTTTCATAGAATCAAATTTTCGGATGATTTTTGTGCATGGACTTCCATCATAAACTTATCTTTTAACATATATAAATGATCTGAAAAGTCTCGTATCATTTCAAATAGTCCCCAATTAAATTTTATTTTTTTGACCAAAACTACTGTATAATATACTATGATTTATTACCGAAACTTGCATTTCGAAAAGTTTCATAATATCTAATTTTCAGATGATTTTTTGCATGGACTTCCATCATAACCTTCCCCTTTAACATATATAAATGATCTGAAAAGTCTCGAATCATTTCAAATAGTCTCCAATTAAATTTTATTTTTTTGACCAAAACTAGTGTATAATATACTATGATTTTTCGCCGAATCTTGCGTTTCCAAAAGTTCCATAGAATCTAGTTTTACAACGATATTTTTACATGGACTTCCATCATAACCTTCCCTCTTAACATATATAAATGATCTGAAAAGTCTCGTATCATTTCAAATAGTCTTCAATTAAATATGATTTTTTGACCGAAACTATTCTATAAAATACTATGATATTTGACTGAAACTAGTGTATAATATACTATGATTTTTGACCGAAACTTGCATTACCAAAAGTTTCATAGAATCTAGTTTTCAGATGATTTTTTTGCATGGACTTCCATCATAACCTTCCCTTTTAACATATATAAATGATCTGAAAAGTCTCGTATCATTTCAAAGAGTCCCCAATTAAATTTGATTTTTTTGACCGAAACTAGTGTATAATATACTAGGATTTTTTACCGAAACTTACATTTCCAAAAGTTCCATATAATTTAGTTTTAAATTGATAATTTTGCATGGACTTCCATGATAACCTTCCCTTTTAACATATATAAATGATCTGAAAAGTCTCGTATCATTTCAAATAGTCCCCAATTAAATTTTATTTTTTTGACTGAAACTAGTGTTTAATATACTATGATTTTTGACCGAAACTTGTATTTCCAAAAGTTCCATAGAATCTAATTTTACAATGATATTTTTGCATGGACTTCCATCATAACCTTCCCTCTTAACATATATAAATGATCTGAAAAGTCTCGTATCATTTCAAATAGTCCCCAATTAAATATGATTTTTTTACTAAAACTATTGTATAATATACTATGATTTTTGACAGAAACTAGTGTATAATATACTATGATTTTTGACCGAAACTTGCATTTCAAAAAGTTCCATAGAATTTAGTTTTCCAATGATTTATTTGCATGGACTTCCATCTTAACCTTCCCTCTTAACATATACAAATGATCTGAAAAGTCGCGTATCATTTTAAATAGTCCCCAATTAAATATGATTTTTTTGACCGAAACTATTGTATAATATAGTATGATTTTCTACCGAAACTAGTGTATAATATACTATGAATTTTGACTGAAACTTGCATTTCAAAAAGTTTCATAGAATCTAATTTTCAGATGATTTTTTTGCATGGACTTCCATCATAAACTTCCCTTTTAACATATATAAATGATCTGAAAAGTCTCGTATCATTTCAAATAGTCCCCAATTAAATTTTCTTTTTTTGACCAAAACAACTGTATAATATACTGTGATTTATTACCGAAACTTGCATTTCGAAAAGTTTCATAGTATCTAATTTTCAGATGATTTTTTGCATGGACTTCCATCATAACCTTCCCCTTTAACATATATAAATGATCTGAAAAGTCTCGTATCATTTCAAATAGATCCAATTAAATTTTATTTTTTTGACCGAAACTAGTGTATAATATACTATGATTTTTGGCCGAAACTTGCGTTTCCAAAAGTTCCATAGAATCTAGTTTTACAATGATATTCTTACATGGACTTCCATCACAACCTTCCCTCTTAAAATATATAAATGATCTGAAAAGTCTCGTATCATTTCAAATAGCCTCCAATTAAATTTGATTTTTTTGACCGAAACTATTCTATAAAATACTATGATATTTGACTGAAACTAGTGTATAATATACTATGATTTTTGACCGAAACTTGCATTACCAAAAGTTTCATAGAATCTAGTTTTCAGATGATTTTTTTGCATGGACTTCCATCATAACATTCCCTTTTAACATATATAAATGATCTGAAAAGTCTTGTATCATTTCAAAGAGTCCCCAATTAAATTTGATTTTTTTGACCGAAACTAGTGTATAATATACTAGGATTTTTGACCGAAACTTGCATTTCCAAAAGTTCCATATAATCTAGTTTAAAATGATAATTTTGTATGGACTTCCATGATAACCTTCCCTTTTAACATATATAAATGATCTGAAAAGTCTCGTATCATTTCAAATATTCCCGAATTAAATTTTATTTTTTTGACTGAAACTAGTGTTTAATATACTATGATTTTTGACCGAAACTTGTATTTCCAAAAGTTCCATAGAATCTAATTTTACAATGATATTTTTGTCTGGACTTCCATCATAACCTTCCCTCTTAACATATATAAATGATCGTAAAAGTCTCGTATCATTTCAAATAGTCCCCAATTAAATATGATTTTCTTACTGAAACTATTGTATAATATACTATGATTTTTGACATAAACTATTGTATAATATTCTAT
This sequence comes from Lathyrus aphaca, assembly GCA_963966055.1. NCBI lineage: Eukaryota > Viridiplantae > Streptophyta > Magnoliopsida > Fabales > Fabaceae > Lathyrus > Lathyrus aphaca. Next base: position 646,231,758 of record OZ014520.1, on the reverse strand, counting down.
GATTTTTGACCGAAACTTGCATTTCCAAAAGTTCCATAGAATTTAGTTTTCCAATGATTTTTATGCATGGACTTCCATCTTAACCTTCCCTCTTAACATATACAAATGATCTGAAAAGTCGCGTATCATTTTAAATAGTCCCCAATTAAATATGATTTTTTTGACCGAAACTATTGTATAATATACTATGATTTTCTACCGAAACTAGTGTATAATATACTATGAATTTTGACTGAAACTTGCATTTCAAAAAGTTTCATAGAATCTAATTTTCAGATGATTTTTTTGCATGAACTTCCATCATAAACTTCCCTTTTAACATATATAAATAATCTGAAAAGTCTCGTATCATTTCAAATAGTCCCCAAATAAATATTATTTTTTTGACCGAAACTAGTGTATAATATACTATGATTTTTGGCCGAAACATGCGTTTCCAAAAGTTCCATAGAATCTAGTTTTACAATGATATTTTTACATGAACTTCCATCATAACCTTCCCTCTTAACATATATAAATGATCTGAAAAGTCTCGTATCATTTCAAATAGTCTCCAATTAAATATGATTTTTTTGACCGAAACTTTTCTATAATATACTATGATATTTGACTGAAACAAGTGTATAATATACTATGATTTTTTACCGAAACTTGCATTTCCAAAAGTTTCATAGAATCTAGTTTTCAGATGATTTTTTTGCATGGACTTCCATCATAACCTTCCCTTTTAACATATATAAATGATCTGAAAAGTCTCGTATCATTTCAAAGAGTCCCCAATTAAATTTGATTTTTTTTGACCGAACCTAGTGTATAATATACTAGGATTTTTGACCGAAACTTGCATTTCCAAAAGTTCAATATAATCAAGTTTTAAAATGATAATTTTGCATGGACTTCCATCATAACCTTCCCTTTTAACAAATATAAATGATCTGAAAAGTCTCGTATCATTTCAAATAGTCCCCAATCAAATTTTATTTTTTTGACTGAAACTAGTGTTTAATATACTATGATTTTTGACCGAAACTTGTATTTCCAAAAGTTCCATAGAATCTAGTTTTACAATGATAATTTTGAATGGACTTCCATCATAATTTTCCCTTTTAACATATATAAATGATCTGAAAAGTCTTGTATCATTTCAAATAGTCCTCAATTAAATATGATTTTTTTACTGAAACTATTGTATAATATACTATGATTTTTGACAGAAACTAGTGTAAAATATACTATGATTTTTCTCCGAAACTTGTATTTCCAAACGTTCCATAGAATTTAGTTTTCCAATGATTTTTTTGCATGGACTTCCATCTTAACCTTCACTGTTAACATATACAAATGATCTGAAAAGTCGCGTATCATTTTAAATAGTCCCCAATTAAATATGATTTTTTTGACAGAAACTATTGTATAATATACTATGATTTTCTACCGAAACTAGTTCATAATATACTATGAATTTTGACTGAAACTTGCATTTCAAAAAGTTTCATAGAATCTAGTTTTCAGAAGATTTTTTTGCATGGACTTCCATTATAAACTTCCCTTTTAACATATATAAATGATCTGAAAAGTCTCGTATCATTTCAAATAGTCCCCAATTAAATTTTATTTTTTGACCAATACTACTGTATAATATACTATGATTTATTACCGAAACTTGCATTTCGAAAAGTTTCATAGTATCTAATTTTCAGATGATTTTTTGAATGGACTTCCATCATAAACTTCCCCTTTAACATATATAAATGATCTGAAAAGTCTCGTATCATTTCAAATAGTCCTCAATTAAATTTTATTTTTTTGACTGAAACTAGTGTATAATATACTAAGATTTTTGGCCGAAACTTGCGTTTCCAAAAGTTCCATAGAATCTAGTTTTACAATGATATTTTTACATGGACTTCCATCATAACCTTCCCTCTTAACATATATAAATGATCTGAAAAGTCTCGTATCATTTCAAATAGTCCCCAATTAAATATGAATTTTTTGACCGAAAATATTATATAATATACTATGATATTTGACCGAAACTAGTGTATAATATACTATGATTTTTGACCGAAACTTGTATTTCAAAAAGTTTAATAGAATCTAGTTTTCAGATGATTTTTTTGCATTGACTTCCATCATAACCTTCCCTTTTAACATATATAAATGATCTGAAAAGTCTCGTATCATTTCAAATAGTCCCCAATTAAATTTGATTTTATTGACCGAAACTAGTGTATAATATACTATGATTTTTTACCGAAACATGTACTTCCAAAAGTTCCATAGAATCTAGTTTTAGAATTATATTTTTGCATGGACTTCCATCTACCCTTTACTCTTAACATATATAAATGATATGAAAAGTCTCGTATCATTTCAAATAGTGCCCAATTAAATATGATTTTTTTGACCGAAACTATTGTATAATATACTATGATTTTTGACAGAAACTAGTGTATAATATACTATGATTTTTGACAGAAACTTGCATTTCCCAAAGTTCCATAGAATCTAGTTTTAGAATTATATTTTTGCATGGACTTCCATCTACCCTTCCCTCATAACATATACAAATGATCTGAAAAGTCGCGTATCATTTTAAATAGTCCCCAATTAAATATGATTTTTTTGACCGAAACTATTGTATAATATACTATGATTTTTGACCGAAACTAGTGTATAATATACTATGATTTTTGACCGAAACTATAATTTCAAAAAGTTTTATAGAATCTAGTTTTCAGATGATTTTTTTGCATGGACTTCCATCATAACCTTCCCTTTTAACAAATATAAGTGATCTGAAAAGTCTCGTATTATTTCAAATAGTTCCCAATTAAATTTTATTTTTTTGACCAAAATTAATGTATAATATACTATGATTTATTACCGAAACTTGCATTTCGAAAAGTTTCATAGTATCTAATTTTCAGATGATTTTTTGCATGGACTTCCATCATAACCTTCCCCTTTAACATATATAAATGATCTGAAAAGTCTCATATCATTTCAAATAGTCCCCAATTAAATTTTATTTTTTTGACCGAAACTAGTGTATAATATACTATGATTTTTGACTGAAACTTGCATTTCCAAAAGTTCCATAGACTCTAGTTTTACAATGATATTTTTACCTGGACTTCCATCATAACCTTCCCTCTTAACATATATAAGTGATCTGAAATGTCTTGTATCATTTCAAATAGTCTCCAATTAAATATTATTTTTTTGACAGAAACTATTCTATAATATACTATGATATTTGACAGAAACTAGTGTATAACATACTATGATTTTTGACCGTAACTTGCATTTCCAAAAGTTTCATAGAATCTAGTTTTCAGATGTTTTTTTTGCATGGACTTCCATCATAACCTTCCCTTTTAACATATATAAATGATCTGAAAAGTCTCGTATCATTTCAAATAATCCCCAATTAAATTTGATTTTTTTTACCGAAACTATTGTATAATATACTATGATTTTTAACCGAAACTAGTGTATAATATACTATGATTTTTGATCGAAATTTGCATTTCCAAAAGTTTCATAGAATCTAGTTTTAAGATGATATTTTTGCATGGTAGTCCATCATACCCTTCCCTTTTAACATATATAAATGATCTGAAAAGTCTCGTATCATTTTAAATAGTCCCCAATTAAATTTTTATTTTTTTGACTGAAACTAGTATATAATATACTATGATTTTTGACCGAAACTTGCATTTGGAAAAGTTCCATAGAATCTAGTTTTACAATGATATTTTTGCATGGACATCCGTCATTTTAAATAGTCCCCAATTAAATATGATTTTTTTGACCGAAACTATTGTATAATATACTATGATTTTAAATAGTCCCCAATTAAATATGATTTTTTTGACCGAAACTATTGTATAATATACTATGATTTTTGACTAAAACTAGTGTATAATATACTATGATTTTTGACCGAAACTTACATTTCAAAAAGTTTCATAGAATCTAGTTTTCAGATGATTTTTTTGCATGGACTTCCATAATATCCTTCCCTTTTAACATATATAAATGATCTGAAAAGTCTCGTATCATTTCAAATAGTCCCCAATTAAATTTTATTTTTTTGACCAAAACTACTGTATAATATACTATGATTTATTACTGTAACTTGCATTTCGAAAAGTTTCATAGTATCTAATTTCAGATGATTTTTTGCATGGACTTCTATAATAACCTTCCCTTTTAACATATATAAATGATCTGAAAAGTCTCGTATCATTTCAAATAGTCCCCAATTAATTTTTATTTTTTTGACCGAAACTAGTATTTAATATACTATGATTTTTTACCGAAACTTGCATTTTCAAAAGTTCCATAGAATCTAGTTTTACAATCATATTTTTACATGGACATCCATAATAACCTTCCCTCTTAACATATATAAATTATCAGAAAATTCTCGTATCATTTCAAATAGTCCCGAATTAAATATGATTTTTTTGACCGAATATATTTTATAATATACTATGATATTTGACTGAAACTTGCATTTCCAAAAGTTTCATAGAATCTAGTTTTCAGATGATTTTTTTGCATGGACTTCCATTATAACCTTCCCTTTTAACATATATAAATGATCTAAAAAGTATCGTATCATTTCAAATAGTCCCCAATTAAATATCATTTTTTTGACCGAAATTAGTGTATAATATACTATGATTTTTGACCGAAACTTGCATTTCCAAATGTTCCATAGAATCTAGTTTTACAATGATATTTTTGGATGGACATCCATCATAATCTTCCCTTTTTACATATATAAATGATCTGAAAAGTCTCGTATCATTTCAAATAGTTCCCAATTAACTATGATTTTTTTGACCGAAACTATTGTATAACATACTATAATTTTTAACCGAAACTAGTGTATAATATACTATGATTTTTGACCGAAACTTGCATTTCCAAAAGTTTCATAGAATCTAGTTTTAAGATGATTTTTTTGCACGGTCTTCCATCATAACCTTCCCCTTTAACATATATAAATGATCTGAAAAGTTTCGTATCATTTCAAATAGTCCCCAATTAAATTTGATTTTTTTGACTGAAACTAGTGTATAATATACTATGATTTTTGACCGAAACTTGCATTTCCAAAAGTTCCATAGAATCTAGTTTTACAATGATATTTTTGCATGGACATTCATCATAACCTTCCCTCTTAACATATATAAATGATCTGAAAAGTCTCGTATCATTTAAAATAGACCCCAATTAAATATGATTTTTTTGACCGAAACTATTGTATAATATACTATGATTTTTGACTGAAACTAGTGTATAATATACTATGATTTTTGACCGGAACTTGCATTTCAATAAGTTCCATAGAATCTAGTTTTCCAATGATTTTTTTGCATGGACTACCATCATAACCTTCCCTCTTAACATATACAAATGATCTGAAAAGTCGCTTATCATTTTAAATAGTCCCCAATTAAATATGATTTTTTGACCGAAACTAATGTATAACATACTATGATTTTTGACTGAAACTTGCATTTCCAAAAGTTTCATAGAATCTCGTTTTCAGATGAGTTTTTTGCATGGACTTCCATCATAACCTTCCCTTTTAACATATATAAATGATCTGAAAAGTATCGTATCATTTCAAATAGTCCCGAATTAAATTTTAATTTTTTGACTGAAACAAGTGTTTAATATACTATGATTTTTGACCGAAACTTGCATTTCCCAAAAGTTCCATAGAATCTAGTTTTACAATGATATTTTTGCATGGACTTCCATCATAACCTTCCTTCTTAACATATATAAATGATCTAAAAAGTCATGTATCATTCCAAATAGTCCCAATTAAATATAATTTTTTTGACCGAAACTATTTTATAATATACTATGATTTTCGACCGAAACTTGCATTTCCAAAAGTTACATAGAATCTAGTTTTACAATGATATTTTTGCATGGAAATCCATCATAACTTTCCCTCTAAACATATATAAATGATCTGAAAAAGTCTCGTATCATTTAAAATAGTCCCCAATTAAATAGGATTTTTTTGACCGAAACTATTGTATAATATATTATGATTTTTGACCGAAACTAGTGTATAATATACTATGATTTTTGACCGGAATTTGCATTTCCATAAGTTCCATAGAATCTAGTTTTCCAATGACTTTTTTGCATGGACTTCCATCATAACCTTCCCTTTTAACATATACAAATGATCTGAAAAGTCGCGTATCATTTTAATTAGTCCCCAATTAAATATGATTTTTTTGGCCGAAACTATTGTATAATATACTATGATTTTTGACCGAAACTAGTGTATAATATACTATGATTTTTGACCGAAACTATAATTTCAAAAAGTTTCATAGAATCTAGTTTTCAGATGATTTTTTTGCATGGACTTCCATCATTACCTTTCCTTTTAACATATATAAATGATCTGAAAAGCCTCGTATCATTTCAAATAGTCCCCAATTAAATTTTATTTTTTTGATCAAAACTACAGTATAATATACTATGATTTATTACCGAAACTTGCATTACGAAAAGTTTCATAGTATCTAATTTTAAGATGATTTTTTGCATGGACTTGCATCATAACCTTCCCCTTTAACATATATAAATGATCTGAAAAGTCTCGTATCATTTCAAATAGTCCCCAATTAAATTTTATTTTTTTGACCGAAACGAGTGTATTATTTACTATGATATTTTACCGAAACTTGCATTTTCAAAAGTTCCATAGAATCTAGTTTTACAATGATATTTTTACAAGGACTTCCATCATAACCTTCCCTCTTAACATATATAAATGATCTGAAAAGTCTCGTATCATTTCAAATAGTCCCCAATTAAATATGATTTTTTTGACCAAAACTATTCTATAATATACTATGATATTTGACCGAAACTAGTGTATAACATACTAAGATTTTTGACTGAAACTTGCATTTCCAAAAGTTTAATAGAATCTAGTTTTCAGATGATTTTTTTTCATCGACTTCCATCATAACCTTCCCTTTTAACATTAATAAAAGATCTGAAAAGTATTGTCTCATTTCAAATAGTCCCCAATTAAATTTTAATTTTTTGACTGAAACTAGTGTTTAATATACTATGATTTTTGACTGAAACTTGCATTTCCCAAAAGTTCCATAGAATCTAGTTTTACAATGATATTTTTGCATGGACTTCCATCATAACCTTCTCTCTTAACATATATAAATGATCTGAAAAGTGATGTATCATTCCAAATAGTCCCCAATTAAATATGATTTTTTTGACCGAAACTATTTTATAATATACTATGATTTTTGACTGAAACTAGTGTATAATATACTATGATTTTTTATATAAACTTGCATTTCCAAAAGTTTCAGAGAATCTAGTTTTCAAATGATTTTTTTGCATGGACTTCCATCATAACCTTTCCTTTTAACATATATAAATGATCTGAAAAGTCTCGTATCATTTCAATAGTCCCCAATTAAATTTGATTTTTTTTACCGAAACTTTTGTATAATATACTATGATATTTGACCTAAACTAGTGTATAACATACTATGATTTTTGACTGAAACTTGCATTTCCAAAAGTTTCATAGAATCTAGTTTTAAGATGATTTTTTTGCACGGTCTTCCATCATAACCTTCCCTTTTAACATACATAAATGATCTGAAAAGTCTCGTATCATTTTAAATAGTCCCCAATTAAATTTGGTTTTTTTTACTGAAATTATTGTATAATATACTATGATTTTTGACCGAAACTTGCATTTCCAAAAGTTCCATAGAATCTAGTTTGTACAGTGACATTTTTGCATGGACATCCATCATAACCTTCCCTCTTAACATATATAAATGATTTGAAAAGTCTCGTATCATTTCAAATAGTCCCCAATTAAATATAATTTATTTGACCGAAACTATTGTATAATATACTATGATTTTGAACCGAAACTAGTGTATAATATACTATGATTTTTTACAGAAACTTGCATTTCCAAAAGTTTCATAGAATCTAGTTTTCAGATTTTTTTTTTGCATGGACTTCCATCATATCCTTCCCTTTTAACATATATAAATAATCTGAAAATTCTCATATCATTTCAAATAGTCCCCAATTAAATTTGATTTTTTTGACTGAAACTAGTGTATAATATACTATGATTTTTGACCGGAACTTGCATTTCCAAAAGTTCCATAGAATCTAGTTTTACAATGATATTTTTGCATGGACTTCCATCATAACATTCCCTTTTAACATATATAAATGATTTGAAAAGTCTCGTATCATTTCAAATAATCCCCAATTAAATATGATTTTTTTGACCTAAACTATTGTATAATATACTATGATTTTTGACCGAAACTAGTGTATAATATACTATGATTCTTGACCGAAACTTGCATTTCCAAAAGTTTCATAGAATCTAGTTTTCAGATGATTATTTTGCATGGACTTCCATCATAACCTTCCCTTTTAACATATATAATTGATCTAAAAAGTCTCGTATCATTTCAAATAGTCTCCAATTAAATTTTCTTTTTTTGACCACAACTAATGTATAATATACTATGATTTATTACCGAAACTTGCATTTCGAAAAGTTTCATAGAATCTAATTTTCAGATAATTTTTTGCATTGACTTCCATCGTAACCTTCCCATTTAACATATATAAATGATCTGAAAAAGTCTCGTATCATTTCAAATAGTCCCCAATTAAATTTTAGTTTTTTGACCGAAACTAGTGTATAATATACTATGATTTTGACCGAAACTTACATTTCCAAAAGTTCCATAGAATCTAGTTTTCCAATGATTTTTTTGCATGTACTTCCATCATAACCTTCCCTCTTAACATATACAAATGATTTGAAATGTCTCGTATCATTTTAAATAGTTCCCAATTAAATATAATTTTTTTGACTGAAAACTATTGTATAATATACTATGATTTTCGACCGAAACTTGCATTTCCAAAAGTTTCAAAGAATCTAGTTTTGCATGGACTTTCATCATAACCTTCTCTTTTATCATATATAAATGATCTGAAAAGTCTTGTATCATTTCAACAAGACCCCAATTAAGTTTGATTTATTGGACCGAAACAAGTGTATAATATACTATGATTTATTACCGAAACTTTCATTTCGAAAAGTTTCATAGAATCTAATTTTTAGATGATTTTTTGCAAGGACTTCCATCATAAGCTTCCCTTTTAACATATATAAATGATCTGAAAAGTCTCGTATCATTTCAAATAGTCCCCAATTAAATTTTATTTTTTTGTCCGAAACTAGTGTATAATATACTATGATTTTTGACCGAAACTTGCATTTTCTAAAGTTCCATAGAATCTAGTTTTAAAATGATATTTTTGCATCGACTTCCATCATAACCTTCCCTCTTAAAATATATAAATGATCTGAAAAGTCTCGTATCATTTCAAATAGTCTCCAATTAAATATGATTCTTTTTAGCGAAACTATTGTATAATATACTAGGATTTTTGATCGAAACTAGTGTATAATATACTATGATTTTTGACAGAAACTTCCATTTCAAAAAGTTTCATAGAACCTAGTTTTCAGATGGGTTTTTTGCATGGACTTCCATCATAACCTTACCTTTTAACATATATAAATGATCTGAAAAGTCTCGTATCATTTCAAATAACCCCAATTAAATTTGATTTTTTTTACCGAAACTAATGTATAATATACTATGACTTTTGACCGAAACTAGTGTATAATATACTATGATTATTTACCGAAACTTGCATTTCCAAAAGTTTCATAGAATCTAGTTTTCAGATAATTTTTTGCATGGACTTTCATCATAACCTTCCCTTTTAAAATATATAAATGATCTGAAAAGTCTCGTATCATTTCAAATAGTCGACATTTTAATTTGATTTTTTTGACCGGAAGTAGTGTATAATATACTATATTTTTTACCGAAACTTGCATTTCGAAAAGTTTCATAGAATCTAATTTTCAGATGATTTTTTGCAAGGACTTCCATCATAACTTTACCTTTTAACATGTATAAATGATCTGAAATGCTTCGTATCATTTCAAATAGTCCCCAATTAAATTTCATTTTTTTGACCGAAACTAGTGTATAATATACTATGATTTTTGACCGAAACTTGCATTTCCAAAAGTTCCATAGAATCTAGTTTTACAATGATATTTTTCATGTACTTCCATCATAACCTTCCCTCTTAACATATATAAATGATCTGAAAAGTCAAGTATCATTTCAAATATTCCCCAATTAAATATGATTTTTTTGACCGAAACTATTGTATAATATACTATGATTTATTTCTGAAACTAGTGTATAATTTACTATGATTTTTTACCGAAACTTGAATTTCCAAAAGTTTCATAGAATCTAGTTTTAAATGATTTTTTTGCATGGACTTCCATATAAACCTTCCCTTTTAACATATATAAATGATCTGAAAAGTCTCGTATCATTTCAAATAGTCCCCAATTAAATTTGATTTTTTTAACCGAAACTATTGTATAATATACTATGATATTTGACCGAAACTAGTGTATAACATACTATGATTTTTGACTGAAACTTGCATTTCCAAAAGTTTCATAGAATCTAGTTTTAAGATGATTTCTTTGCACGGTCTTCCATCATAACCTTCCCTTTTAACATACATAAATGATCTGAAAAGTCTCGTATCATTTTAAATAGTCCCCAATTAAATTTGATTTTTTTTACTGAAATTATTGTATAATATACTATGATTTTTGACCGAAACTTGCATTTCCAAAAGTTCCATAGAATCTAGTTTTACAATGATATTTTTGCATGGACATCCATCATAACCTTCCCTCTTAACATATATAAATGATCTGAAAAGTCTCGTATCATTTCAAATAGTCCCCAATTAAATTAAATTTATTTGACCGAAACTATTGTATAATATACTATGATTTTGAACCGAAACTAGTGTATAATATACTATGATTTTTTACCGAAACTTGCATTTCCAAAAGTTTCATAGAATCTAGTTTTCAGATTATTTTTTGCATGGACTTCCATCATATCCTTCCCTTTTAACATATATAAATAATCTGAAAAGTCTCATATCATTTCAAATAGTCCCCAATTAAATTTGATTTTTTTGACTGAAACTAGTGTATAATATACTATGATTTTTGACCGGAACTTGCATTTCCAAAAGTTCCATAGAATCTAGTTTTACAATGATATTTTTGCAAGGACTTCCATCATAACATTCCCTTTTAACATATATAAATGCTCTGAAAAGTCTCGTATCATTTCAAATAATCCCCAATTAAATATGATTTTTTTGACCTAAACTATTGTATAATATACTATGATTTTTGACCGAAACTAGTGTATAATATACTATGATTCTTGACCGAAACTTGCATTTCCAAAAGTTTCATAGAATCTAGTTTTCAGATGATTATTTTGCATGGACTTCCATCATAACCTTCCCTTTTAACATATATAATTGATCTAAAAAGTCTCGTATCATTTCAAATAGTCCCCAATTAAATTTTATTTTTTTGACCAAAACTAATGTATAATATACTATGATTTATTACCGAAACTTGCATTTCGAAAAGTTTCATAGAATCTAATTTTCAGATGATTTTTGGCATGGATTTCCATCATAACCTTCCCCTTTAACATATATAAATGATCTGAAAAGTCTCGTATCATTTCAAATAGTCCCCAATTAAATTTTAGTTTTTTGACCGAAACTAGTGTATAATATACTATGATTTTGACCGAAACTTACATTTCCAAAAGTTCCATAGAATCTAGTTTTCCAATGATTTTATTGCATGTATTCCATCATAACCTTCCCTCTTAACATATACAAATGATTTGAAAAGTCTCGTATCATTTTAAATAGTTCCCAATTAAATATGATTTTTTTGACTGAAACTATTGTATAATATACTATGATTTTTGACCGAAACTTGCATTTCCAAAAGTTTCAAAGAATCTAGTTTTCAGATGATTTTTTTGCATGGACTTTCATCATAACCTTCTCTTTTATCATATATAAATGATCTGAAAAGTCTTGTATCATTTCAATAAGACCCCAATTAAGTTTGATTTATTTGACCGAAACAAGTGTATAATATACTATGATTTATTACCGAAACTTTCATTTCGAAAAGTTTCATAGAATCTAATTTTTAGATGATTTTTTGCATGGACTTCTATAATAAGCTTCCCTTTTAACATATATAAATGATCTGAAAAGTCTTGTATCATTTCAAATATTCCCCAATTAAATTTTATTTTTTTGTCCGAAACTAGTGTATAATATACTATGATTTTTGACCGAAACTTGCATTTTCTAAAGTTCCATAGAATCTAGTTTTAAAATGACATTTTTGCATCGACTTCCATCATAACCTTCCCTCTTAAAATATATACATGATCTGAAAAGTCTCGTATAATTTCAAATAGTCTCCAATTAAATATGATTCTTTTTAGCGAACTATTGTATAATATACTATGATTTTTGATCGAAACTAGTGTATAATATACTATGATTTTTGACAGAAACTTCCATTTCAAAAAGTTTCATAGAACCTAGTTTTTAGATGGGTTTTTTGCATGGACTTCTATCATACCCTTACCTTTTAACATATATAAATGATCTGAAAAGTCTCGTATCTTTTCAAATAACCCCAATTAAATTTGATTTTTTTGACCGAAACTATTGTATAATATACTATGATTTTTGACCGAAACTAGTGTATAATATACTATGATTTTTTACCGAAACTTGCATTTCCAAAAGTTTCATAGAATCTAGTTTTCAGATAATTTTTTTGCATGGACTTTCATCATAACCTTTCCTTTTAAAATATATAAATGATCTGAAAAGTCTCGTATCATTTCAAATAGTCCCCAATTAAATATGATTTTTTTTACCGAAACTATTGTATAATATACCATAATTTTTGACCGAAACTAGTGTATAATATACTATGATTTTTGACCGAAACTTGCATTTCCAAAAGTTCCATAGAATTTAGTTTTCCAATGATTTTTTTGCATGGACTTCCATCTTAACCTTCCCTCTTAACATATACAAATGATCTGAAAAGTCGCGTATCATTTTAAATAGTCCCCAATTAAATATGATTTTTTTGACAGAAACTATTTTATAATATACTATGATTTTCTATCGAAACTAGTGTATAATATACTATGAATTTTGACTGAAACTTGCATTTCAAAAAGTTTCATAGAATCTAGTTTTCAGATGATTTTTTTGCATGGACTTCCATCATAAACTTCCCTTATAACATATATAAATGATCTGAAAAGTCTCGTATCATTTCAAATAGTCCCCAATTAAATTTTAATTTTTTGACCAAAACTACTGTATAATATACTATGATTTATTACCGAAACTTGCATTTCGAAAAGTATCATAGTATCTAATTTTCAGATGATTTTTTGCATGGACTTCCATCATAACCTTCCCCTTTAACATATATAAATGATCTGAAAAGTCTAGTATCATTTCAAATAGTCCCCAATTAAATTTTATTTTTTTGACCGAAACGAGTGTATTATTTACTATGATTTTTTACCGAAACTTGCATTTTCAAAAGTTCCATAGAATCTAGTTTTACAATGATATTTTTACAAGGACTTCCATCATAACCTTCCCTCTTAACATATATAAATGATCTGAAAAGTCTCGTATCATTTCAAATAGTCCCCAATTAAATTTTATTTTTTTGACCGAAACGAGTGTATTATTTACTATGATTTTTTACCGAAACTTGCATTTTCAAAAGTTCCATAGAATCTAGTTTTACAATGATATTTTTACAAGGACTTCCATCATAACCTTCCCTCTTAACATATATAAATGATCTGAAAAGTCTCGTATCATTTCAAATAGTCCCCAATTAAATATGATTTTTTTGACCAAAACTATTCTATAATATACTATGATATTTGACCGAAACTAGTGTATAACATACTATGATTTTTGACTGAAACTTGCATTTCCAAAAGTTTAATAGAATCTAGTTTTCAGATGATTTTTTTTCATCGACTTCCATCATAACCTTCCCTTTTAACATTAATAAAAGATCTGAAAAGTATTGTCTCATTTCAAATAGTCCCCAATTAAATTTTAATTTTTTGACTGAAACTAGTGTTTAATATACTATGATTTTTGACCGAAACTTGCATTTCCCAAAAGTTCCATAGAATCTAGTTTTACAATGATATTTTTGCATGGACTTCCATCATAACCTTCTCTCTTAACATATATAAATGATCTGAAAAGTCATGTATCATTCCAAATAGTCCCCAATTAAATATGATTTTTTTGACCGAAACTATTTTATAATATACTATGATTTTTGACTGAAACTAGTGTATAATATACTATGATTTTTTATATAAACTTGCATTTCCAAAAGTTTCAGAGAATCTAGTTTTCAAATGATTTTTTTGCATGGACTTCCATCATAACCTTCCCTTTTAACATATATAAATGATCTGAAAAGTCTCGTATCATTTCAATAGTCCCCAATTAAATTTGATTTTTTTTACCGAAACTTTTGTATAATATACTATGATATTTGACCTAAACTAGTGTATAACATACTATGATTTTTGACTGAAACTTGCATTTCCAAAAGTTTCATAGAATCTAGTTTTAAGATGATTTTTTTGCACGGTCTTCCATCATAACCTTCCCTTTTAACATACATAAATGATCTGAAAAGTCTCGTATCATTTTAAATAGTCCCCAATTAAATTTGGTTTTTTTTACTGAAATTATTGTATAATATACTATGATTTTTGACCGAAACTTGCATTTCCAAAAGTTCCATAGAATCTAGTTTGTACAGTGACATTTTTGCATGGACATCCATCATAACCTTCCCTCTTAACATATATAAATGATTTGAAAAGTCTCGTATCATTTCAAATAGTCCCCAATTAAATATAATTTATTTGACCGAAACTATTGTATAATATACTATGATTTTGAACCGAAACTAGTGTATAATATACTATGATTTTTTACAGAAACTTGCATTTCCAAAAGTTTCATAGAATCTAGTTTTCAGATTTTTTTTTTGCATGGACTTCCATCATATCCTTCCCTTTTAACATATATAAATAATCTGAAAATTCCCATATCATTTCAAATAGTCCCCAATTAAATTTGATTTTTTTGACTGAAACTAGTGTATAATATACTATGATTTTTGACCGGAACTTGCATTTCCAAAAGTTCCATAGAATCTAGTTTTACAATGATATTTTTGCATGGACTTCCATCATAACATTCCCTTTTAACATATATAAATGATTTGAAAAGTCTCGTATCATTTCAAATAATCCCCAATTAAATATGATTTTTTTGACCTAAACTATTGTATAATATACTATGATTTTTGACCGAAACTAGTGTATAATATACTATGATTCTTGACCGAAACTTGCATTTCCAAAAGTTTCATAGAATCTAGTTTTCAGATGATTATTTTGCATGGACTTCCATCATAACCTTCCCTTTTAACATATATAATTGATCTAAAAAGTCTCGTATCATTTCAAATAGTCTCCAATTAAATTTTCTTTTTTTGACCACAACTAATGTATAATATACTATGATTTATTACCGAAACTTGCATTTCGAAAAGTTTCATAGAATCTAATTTTCAGATAATTTTTTGCATTGACTTCCATCGTAACCTTCCCATTTAACATATATAAATGATCTGAAAAAGTCTCGTATCATTTCAAATAGTCCCCAATTAAATTTTAGTTTTTTGACCGAAACTAGTGTATAATATACTATGATTTTGACCGAAACTTACATTTCCAAAAGTTCCATAGAATCTAGTTTTCCAATGATTTTTTTGCATGTACTTCCATCATAACCTTCCCTCTTAACATATACAAATGATTTGAAATGTCTCGTATCATTTTAAATAGTTCCCAATTAAATATAATTTTTTTGACTGAAAACTATTGTATAATATACTATGATTTTCGACCGAAACTTGCATTTCCAAAAGTTTCAAAGAATCTAGTTTTGCATGGACTTTCATCATAACCTTCTCTTTTATCATATATAAATGATCTGAAAAGTCTTGTATCATTTCAACAAGACCCCAATTAAGTTTGATTTATTGGACCGAAACAAGTGTATAATATACTATGATTTATTACCGAAACTTTCATTTCGAAAAGTTTCATAGAATCTAATTTTTAGATGATTTTTTGCAAGGACTTCCATCATAAGCTTCCCTTTTAACATATATAAATGATCTGAAAAGTCTCGTATCATTTCAAATAGTCCCCAATTAAATTTTATTTTTTTGTCCGAAACTAGTGTATAATATACTATGATTTTTGACCGAAACTTGCATTTTCTAAAGTTCCATAGAATCTAGTTTTAAAATGATATTTTTGCATCGACTTCCATCATAACCTTCCCTCTTAAAATATATAAATGATCTGAAAAGTCTCGTATCATTTCAAATAGTCTCCAATTAAATATGATTCTTTTTAGCGAAACTATTGTATAATATACTAGGATTTTTGATCGAAACTAGTGTATAATATACTATGATTTTTGACAGAAACTTCCATTTCAAAAAGTTTCATAGAACCTAGTTTTCAGATGGGTTTTTTGCATGGACTTCCATCATAACCTTACCTTTTAACATATATAAATGATCTGAAAAGTCTCGTATCATTTCAAATAACCCCAATTAAATTTGATTTTTTTTACCGAAACTAATGTATAATATACTATGACTTTTGACCGAAACTAGTGTATAATATACTATGATTATTTACCGAAACTTGCATTTCCAAAAGTTTCATAGAATCTAGTTTTCAGATAATTTTTTGCATGGACTTTCATCATAACCTTCCCTTTTAAAATATATAAATGATCTGAAAAGTCTCGTATCATTTCAAATAGTCGACATTTTAATTTGATTTTTTTGACCGGAAGTAGTGTATAATATACTATATTTTTTACCGAAACTTGCATTTCGAAAAGTTTCATAGAATCTAATTTTCAGATGATTTTTTGCAAGGACTTCCATCATAACTTTACCTTTTAACATGTATAAATGATCTGAAATGCTTCGTATCATTTCAAATAGTCCCCAATTAAATTTCATTTTTTTGACCGAAACTAGTGTATAATATACTATGATTTTTGACCGAAACTTGCATTTCCAAAAGTTCCATAGAATCTAGTTTTACAATGATATTTTTCATGTACTTCCATCATAACCTTCCCTCTTAACATATATAAATGATCTGAAAAGTCAAGTATCATTTCAAATATTCCCCAATTAAATATGATTTTTTTGACCGAAACTATTGTATAATATACTATGATTTATTTCTGAAACTAGTGTATAATTTACTATGATTTTTTACCGAAACTTGAATTTCCAAAAGTTTCATAGAATCTAGTTTTAAATGATTTTTTTGCATGGACTTCCATATAAACCTTCCCTTTTAACATATATAAATGATCTGAAAAGTCTCGTATCATTTCAAATAGTCCCCAATTAAATTTGATTTTTTTAACCGAAACTATTGTATAATATACTATGATATTTGACCGAAACTAGTGTATAACATACTATGATTTTTGACTGAAACTTGCATTTCCAAAAGTTTCATAGAATCTAGTTTTAAGATGATTTCTTTGCACGGTCTTCCATCATAACCTTCCCTTTTAACATACATAAATGATCTGAAAAGTCTCGTATCATTTTAAATAGTCCCCAATTAAATTTGATTTTTTTTACTGAAATTATTGTATAATATACTATGATTTTTGACCGAAACTTGCATTTCCAAAAGTTCCATAGAATCTAGTTTTACAATGATATTTTTGCATGGACATCCATCATAACCTTCCCTCTTAACATATATAAATGATCTGAAAAGTCTCGTATCATTTCAAATAGTCCCCAATTAAATTAAATTTATTTGACCGAAACTATTGTATAATATACTATGATTTTGAACCGAAACTAGTGTATAATATACTATGATTTTTTACCGAAACTTGCATTTCCAAAAGTTTCATAGAATCTAGTTTTCAGATTATTTTTTTGCATGGACTTCCATCATATCCTTCCCTTTTAACATATATAAATAATCTGAAAAGTCTCATATCATTTCAAATAGTCCCCAATTAAATTTGATTTTTTTGACTGAAACTAGTGTATAATATACTATGATTTTTGACCGGAACTTGCATTTCCAAAAGTTCCATAGAATCTAGTTTTACAATGATATTTTTGCATGGACTTCCATCATATCATTCCCTTTTAACATATATAAATGCTCTGAAAAGTCTCGTA
The DNA here is from genome assembly GCA_963966055.1 of Lathyrus aphaca. Taxonomy (NCBI): domain Eukaryota; kingdom Viridiplantae; phylum Streptophyta; class Magnoliopsida; order Fabales; family Fabaceae; genus Lathyrus; species Lathyrus aphaca. The sequence goes on along the minus strand of OZ014520.1, from coordinate 646,213,337 downwards.
TCATTTCAAATAATCCCCAATTAAATATGATTTTTTTTGACCTAAACTATTGTATAATATACTATGATTTTTGACCGAAACTAGTGTATAATATACTATGATTCTTGACCGAAACTTGCATTTCCAAAAGTTTCATAGAATCTAGTTTTCAGATGATTATTTTGCATGGACTTCCATCATAACCTTCCCTTTTAACATATATAATTGATCTAAAAAGTCTCGTATCATTTCAAATAGTCCCCAATTAAATTTTATTTTTTAGACCAAAACTAATGTATAATATACTATGATTTATTACCGAAACTTGCATTTCGAAAAGTTTCATAGAATCTAATTTTCAGATGATTTTTGGCATGGACTTCCATCATAACCTTCCCCTTTAACATATATAAATGATCTGAAAAGTCTCGTATCATTTCAAATAGTCCCCAATTAAATTTTAGTTTTTTGACCGAAACTAGTGTATAATATACTATGATTTTGACCGAAACTTACATTTCCAAAAGTTCCATAGAATCTAGTTTTCCAATGATTTTATTGCATGTATTCCATCATAACCTTCCCTCTTAACATATACAAATGATTTGAAAAGTCTCGTATCATTTTAAATAGTTCCCAATTAAATATGATTTTTTTGACTGAAACTATTGTATAATATACTATGATTTTTGACCGAAACTTGCATTTCCAAAAGTTTCAAAGAATCTAGTTTTCAGATGATTTTTTTGCATGGACTTTCATCATAACCTTCTCTTTTATCATATATAAATGATCTGAAAAGTCTTGTATCATTTCAATAAGACCCCAATTAAGTTTGATTTATTTGACCGAAACAAGTGTATAATATACTATGATTTATTACCGAAACTTTCATTTCGAAAAGTTTCATAGAATCTAATTTTTAGATGATTTTTTGCATGGACTTCCATAATAAGCTTCCCTTTTAACATATATAAATGATCTGAAAAGTCTTGTATCATTTCAAATATTCCCCAATTAAATTTTATTTTTTTATCCGAAACTAGTGTATAATATACTATGATTTTTGACCGAAACTTGCATTTTCTAAAGTTCCATAGAATCTAGTTTTAAAATGACATTTTTGCATCGACTTCCATCATAACCTTCCCTCTTAAAATATATACATGATCTGAAAAGTCTCGTATCATTTCAAATAGTCTCCAATTAAATATGATTCTTTTTAGCGAACTATTGTATAATATACTATGATTTTTGATCGAAACTAGTGTATAATATACTATGATTTTTGACAGAAACTTCCATTTCAAAAAGTTTCATAGAACCTAGTTTTTAGATGGGTTTTTTGCATGGACTTCTATCATACCCTTACCTTTTAACATATATAAATGATCTGAAAAGTCTCGTATCTTTTCAAATAACCCCAATTAAATTTGATTTTTTTGACCGAAACTATTGTATAATATACTATGATTTTTGACCGAAACTAGTGTATAATATACTATGATTTTTTACCGAAACTTGCATTTCCAAAAGTTTCATAGAATCTAGTTTTCAGATAATTTTTTTGCATGGACTTTCATCATAACCTTTCCTTTTAAAATATATAAATGATCTGAAAAGTCTCGTATCATTTCAAATAGTCCCCAATTAAATATGATTTTTTTTACCGAAACTATTGTATAATATACCATAATTTTTGACCGAAACTAGTGTATAATATACTATGATTTTTGACCGAAACTTGCATTTCCAAAAGTTCCATAGAATTTAGTTTTCCAATGATTTTTTTGCATGGACTTCCATCTTAACCTTCCCTCTTAACATATACAAATGATCTGAAAAGTCGCGTATCATTTTAAATAGTCCCCAATTAAATATGATTTTTTTGACAGAAACTATTTTATAATATACTATGATTTTCTATCGAAACTAGTGTATAATATACTATGAATTTTGACTGAAACTTGCATTTCAAAAAGTTTCATAGAATCTAGTTTTCAGATGATTTTTTTGCATGGACTTCCATCATAAACTTCCCTTATAACATATATAAATGATCTGAAAAGTCTCGTATCATTTCAAATAGTCCCCAATTAAATTTTAATTTTTTGACCAAAACTACTGTATAATATACTATGATTTATTACCGAAACTTGCATTTCGAAAAGTATCATAGTATCTAATTTTCAGATGATTTTTTGCATGGACTTCCATCATAACCTTCCCCTTTAACATATATAAATGATCTGAAAAGTCTCGTATCATTTCAAATAGTCCCCAATTAAATTTTATTTTTTTGACCGAAACTAGTGTATAATATACTATAATTTTTGGCCGAAACTTGCGTTTCCAAATTTTCCATAGAATCTAGTTTTACAATGATATTTTTAAATGGACTTCCATCATAACCTTCCCTCTTAACATATATAAATGATCTGAAAAGTCTCGTATCATTTCAAATAGTCTCCAATTAAATTTGATTTTTTTGACCGAAACTATTCTATAAAATAATATGATATTTGACTGAAACTAGTGTATAATATACTATGATTTTTGACCGAAACTTGCATTACCAAAAGTTTCATAGAATCTAGTTTTCAAATGATTTTTCTGCATGGACTTCCATCATAACCTTCCCTTTTAACATATATAAATGATCTGAAAAGTCTCGTATCATTTCAAAGAGTCCCCAATTAAATTTGATTTTTTTGACCGAAACTAGTGTATAATATACTAGGATTTTTTACCGAAACTTACATTTCCAAAAGTTCCATATAATCTAGTTTTAAATTGATAATTTTGCATGGACTTCCATCATAACCTTCCCTTTTAACATATATAAATGATCTGAAAAGTCTTGTATCATTTCAAATAGTCCCCAATTAAATTTTATTTTTTTGACTGAAACTAGTGTTTAATATACTATGATTTTTGACCGAAACTTATATTTCCAAAAGTTCCATAGAATCTAGTTTTACAATGATATTTTTGCATGGACTTCCATCATAACCTTCCCTCTTAACATATATAAATGATCTGAAAAGTCTCGTATCATTTCAAATAGTCCCCAATTAAATATGATTTTTTTACTAAAACTATTGTATAATATACTATGATTTTTGACAGAAACTAGTGTATAATATACTATGATTTTTGACCGAAACTTGCATTTCCAAAAGTTCCATAGAATTTAGTTTTCCAATGATTTATTTGCATGGACTTCCATCTTAACCTTCCCTCTAAACATATACAAATGATCTGAAAAGTCGCGTATCATTTTAAATAGTCCCCAATTAAATATGATTTTTTTGACCGAAACTATTGTATAATATAGTATGATTTTCTACCGAAACTAGTGTATAATATACTATGAATTTTGACTGAAACTTGCATTTCAAAAAGTTTCATAGAATCTAATTTTCAGATGATTTTTTTGCATGGACTTCCATCATAAACTTCCCTTTTAACATATATAAATGATCTGAAAAGTCTCGTATCATTTCAAATAGTCCCCAATTAAATTTTCTTTTTTTGACCAAAACAATTGTATAATATACTGTGATTTCTTACCGAAACTTGCATTTCGAAAAGTTTCATAGTATCTAATTTTCAGATGATTTTTTGCATGGACTTCCATCATAACCTTCCCCTTTAACATATATAAATGATCTGAAAAGTCTCGTATCATTTCAAATAGTCCCCAATTAAATTTTATTTTTTTGACCGAAACTAGTGTATAATATACTATGATTTTTGGCCGAAACTTGCGTTTCCAAAAGTTCCATAGAATCTAGTTTTACAATGATATTCTTACATGGACTTCCAACACAACCTTCCCTCTTAAAATATATAAATGATCTGAAAAGTCTCGTATCATTTCAAATAGCCTCCAATTAAATTTGATTTTTTTTACCGAAACTATTCTATAAAATACTATGATATTTGACTGAAACTAGTGTATAATATACTATAATTTTTGACCGAAACATGCATTACCAAAAGTTTCATAGAATCTAGTTTTCAGATGATTTTTTTGCATGGACTTCCATCATAACATTCCCTTTTAACATATATAAATGATCTGAAAAGTCTCGTATCATTTCAAAGAGTCCCCAATTAAATTTGATTTTTTTGACCGAAACTAGTGTATAATATACTAGGATTTTTGACCGAAACTTGCATTTCCAAAAGTTCCATATAATCTAGTTTTAAAATGATAATTTTGTATGGACTTCCATGATAACCTTCCCTTTTAACATATATAAATGATCTGAAAAGTCTCGTATCATTTCAAATAGTCCCCAATTAAATTTTATTTTTTTGACTGAAACTAGTGTTTAATATACTATGATTTTTGACCGAAACTTGTATTTCCAAAAGTTCCATAGAATCTAGTTTTACAATGATATTTTTGTCTGGACTTCCATCATAACCTTCCCTCTTAACATATATAAATGATCTGAAAAGTCTCGTATCATTTCAAATAGTCCCATATTAAATATGATTTTTTTACTGAAACTATTGTATAATATACTATGATTTTTGACAGAAACTAGTGTATAATATACTATGATTTTTGACCGAAACTTGCATTTCCAAAAGTTCCATAGAATTTAGTTTTCCAATGATTTTTATGCATGGTCTTCTATCTTAACCTTCCCTCTTAACATATACAAATAATCTGAAAAGTCGCGTATCATTTTAAATAGTCCCCAATTAAATATGATTTTTTTGACCGAAACTATTGTATAATATACTATGATTTTCTACCGAAACTAGTGTATAATATACTATGAATTTTGACTGAAACTTGCATTTCAAAAAGTTTCATAGAATCTAATTTTCAGATGATTTTTTTGCATGAACTTCCATCATAAACTTCCCTTTTAACATATATAAATGATCTGAAAAGTCTCGTATCATTTCAAATAGTCCCCAAATAAATATTATTTTTTTGACCGAAACTAGTGTATAATATACTATGATTTTTGGCCGAAACTTGTGTTTCCAAAAGTTCCATAGAATCTAGTTTTACAATGATATTTTTACATGAACTTCCATCATAACCTTCCCTCTTAACATATATAAATGATCTGAAAAGTCTCGTATCATTTCAAATCGTCTCCAATTAAATATGATTTTTTTGACCGAAACTATTCTATAATATACTATGATATTTGACTGAAACTAGTGTATAATATACTATAATTTTTTACCGAAACTTGCATTTCCAAAAGTTTCATAGAATCTAGTTTTCAGATGATTTTTTTGCATGGACTTCCATCATAACCTTCCCTTTTAACATATATAAATGATCTGAAAAGTCCCGTATCATTTCAAATAGTCCCCAATTAAAAATGATTTTTTTGACCGAAACTATTGTATAATATACTATGATTTTCTACCGAAACTAGTGTATAATATACTATGAATTTTGACTGAAACTTGCATTTCAAAAAGTTTCATGGAATCTAATTTTCAGATGATTTTTTTGCATGGACTTCCATCATAAACTTCCCTTTTAACATATATAAATGATCTGAAAAGTCTCGTATCATTTGAAATAGTCCCCAATTAAATTTTATTTTTTTGACCAACACTATTGTATTACTATGATTTATTACCGAAAGTTGCATTTCGAAAAGTTCCATAATATCTAATTTTCAGATGATTTTTTGCATGGACTTCCATCATAACCTTCCCCTTTAACATATATAAATGATCTGAAAAGTCTCGTATCATTTCAAATAGTCCCCAATTAAATTTTATTTTTTTGACCGAAACTAGTGTATAATATACAATGATTTTTGGCCGAAACATGCATTTCCAAAAGTTCCATAGAATCTAGTTTTACAATGATATTTTTACATGGACTTTCATAATAACCTTCCCTCTTAACATATATAAATGATCTGAAAAGTCTCGTATCATTTCAAATAGTCTTCAATTAAATATGATTTTTTTGACCGAAACTATTCTATAAAATACTATGATATTTGACTGAAACTAGTGTATAATATACTATGATTTTTGACCGAAACTTGCATTACCAAAAGTTTCATAGAATCTAGTTTTCAGATGATTTTTTTGCATGGACTTCCATCGTAACCTTCCCTTTTAACATATATAAATGATCTGAAAAGTCTCGTATCATTTCAAAGAGTCCCCAATTAAATTTGATTTTTTTGACCGAAACTAGTGTATAATATACTAGGATTTTTTACCGAAACTTACATTTCCAAAAGTTCCATATAATCAAGTTTTAAAATGATAATTTTGTAAGGACTTCCATGATAACCTTCCCTTTTAACATATATAAATGATCTGAAAAGTCTCGTATCATTTCAAATAGTCCCCAATAAAATTTTATTTTTTTGACTGAAACTAGTGTTTAATATACTATGATTTTTGACCGAAACTTGTATTTCCAAAAGTTCCATAGAATCTAGTTTTACAATGATATTTTTGCATGGACTTCCATCATAACCTTCCCTCTTAACATATATAAATGATCTGAAAAGTCTCGTATCATTTCAAATAGTCTCCAATTAAATATGATTTTTTTACTGAAACTATTGTATAATATACTATGATTTTTAACCGAAACTAGTGTATAATATACTATGATTTTTGACCGAAACTTGCATTTCCAAAAGTTCCATAGAATTTATTTTTCCAATGATTTTTTTGCATGGACTTCCATTTTAACCTTCCCTCTTAACATATTCAAATGATCTGAAAAGTCGCGTATCATTTTAAATAGTCCCCAATTAAATATGATTTTTTTGACCGGAACTATTGTATAATATACTATGATTTTCTACCGAAACTAGTGTATAATATACTATGAATTTTGACTGAAACTTGCATTTCAAAAAGTTTCATAGAATCAAATTTTCGGATGATTTTTTTGCATGGACTTCCATCATAAACTTATCTTTTAACATATATAAATGATCTGAAAAGTCTCGTATCATTTCAAATAGTCCCCAATTAAATTTTATTTTTTTGACCAAAACTACTGTATAATATACTATGATTTATTACCGAAACTTGCATTTCGAAAAGTTCCATAATATCTAATTTTCAGATGATTTTTTGCATGGACTTCCATCATAACCTTCCCCTTTAACATATATAAATGATCTGAAAAGTCTCGTATCATTTCAAATAGTCCCCAATTAAATTTTATTTTTTTGACCGAAACTAGTGTATAATATACTATGATTTTTGGCCGAAACTTGCATTTCCAAAAGTTCCATAGAATCTAGTTTTACAATGATATTTTTACATGGACTTTCATAATAACCTTCCCTCTTAACATATATAAATGATCTGAAAAGTCTCGTATCATTTCAAATAGTCTTCAATTAAATATGATTTTTTTGACCGAAACTATTCTATAAAATACTATGATATTTGACTGAAACTAGTGTATAATATACTATGATTTTTGACCGAAACTTGCATTACCAAAAGTTTCATAGAATCTAGTTTTCAGATGATTTTTTTGCATGGACTTCCATCGTAACCTTCCCTTTTAACATATATAAATGATCTGAAAAGTCTCGTATCATTTCAAAGAGTCCCCAATTAAATTTGATTTTTTTGACCGAAACTAGTGTATAATATACTAGGATTTTTTACCGAAACTAACATTTCCAAAAGTTCCATATAATCTAGTTTTAAAATGATAATTTTGTAAGGACTTCCATGATAACCTTCCCTTTTAACATATATAAATGATCTGAAAAGTCTCGTATCATTTCAAATAGTCCCCAATAAAATTTTATTTTTTTGACTGAAACTAGTGTTTAATATACTATGATTTTTGACCGAAACTTGTATTTCCAAAAGTTCCATAGAATCTAGTTTTACAATGATATTTTTGCATGGACTTCCATCATAACCTTCCCTCTTAACATATATAAATGATCTGAAAAGTCTCGTATCATTTCAAATAGTCTCCAATTAAATATGATTTTTTTACTGAAACTATTGTATAATATACTATGATTTTTAACAGAAACTAGTGTATAATATACTATGATTTTTGACCGAAACTTGCATTTCCAAAAGTTCCATAGAATTTATTTTTCCAATGATTTTTTTGCATGGACTTCCATTTTAACCTTCCCTCTTAACATATTCAAATGATCTGAAAAGTCGCGTATCATTTTAAATAGTCCCCAATTAAATATGATTATTTTGACCGGAACTATTGTATAATATACTATGATTTTCTACCGAAACTAGTGTATAATATACTATGAATTTTGACTGAAACTTGCATTTCAAAAAGTTTCATAGAATCAAATTTTTGGATGATTTTTTTGCATGGACTTCCATCATAAACTTATCTTTTAACATATATAAATGATCTGAAAAGTCTCGTATCATTTCAAATAGTCCCCAATTAAATTTTATTTTTTTGACCAAAACTACTGTATAATATACTATGATTTATTACCGAAACTTGCATTTCGAAAAGTTTCATAATATCTAATTTTCAGATGATTTTTTGCATGGACTTCCATCATAACCTTCCCCTTTAACATATATAAATGATCTGAAAAGTCTCGAATCATTTCAAATAGTCTCCAATTAAATTTTATTTTTTTGACCGAAACTAGTGTATAATATACTATGATTTTTCGCCGAAACTTGCGTTTCCAAAAGTTCCATAGAATCTAGTTTTACAACGATATTTTTACATGGACTTCCATCATAACCTTCCCTCTTAACATATATAAATGATCTGAAAAGTCTCGTATCATTTCAAATAGTCTTCAATTAAATATGATTTTTTGACCGAAACTATTCTATAAAATACTATGATATTTGACTGAAACTAGTGTATAATATACTATGATTTTTGACCGAAACTTGCATTACCAAAAGTTTCATAGAATCTAGTTTTCAGATGATTTTTTTGCATGGACTTCCATCATAACCTTCCCTTTTAACATATATAAATGATCTGAAAAGTCTCGTATCATTTCAAAGAGTCCCCAATTAAATTTGATTTTTTTGACCGAAACTAGTGTATAATATACTAGGATTTTTTACCGAAACTTACATTTCCAAAAGTTCCATATAATCTAGTTTTAAATTGATAATTTTGCATGGACTTCCATGATAACCTTCCCTTTTAACATATATAAATGATCTGAAAAGTCTCGTATCATTTCAAATAGTCCCCAATTAAATTTCATTTTTTTGACTGAAACTAGTGTTTAATATACTATGATTTTTGACCGAAACTTGTATTTCCAAAAGTTCCATAGAATCTAGTTTTACAATGATATTTTTGCATGGACTTCCATCATAACCTTCGCTCTTAACATATATAAATGATCTGAAAAGTCTCGTATCATTTCAAATAGTCCCCAATTAAATATGATTTTTTTACTAAAACTATTGTATAATATACTATGATTTTTGACAGAAACTAGTGTATAATATACTATGATTTTTGACCGAAACTTGCATTTCCAAAAGTTCCATAGAATTTAGTTTTCCAATGATTTATTTGCATGGACTTCCATCTTAACCTTCCCTCTTAACATATACAAATGATCTGAAAAGTCGCGTATCATTTTAAATAGTCCCCAATTAAATATGATTTTTTTGACCGAAACTATTGTATAATATAGTATGATTTTCTACCGAAACTAGTGTATAATATACTATGAATTTTGACTGAAACTTGCATTTCAAAAAGTTTCATAGAATCTAATTTTCAGATGATTTTTTTGCATGGACTTCCATCATAAACTTCCCTTTTAACATATATAAATGATCTGAAAAGTCTCGTATCATTTCAAATAGTCCCCAATTAAATTTTCTTTTTTTGACCAAAACAACTGTATAATATACTGTGATTTATTACCGAAACTTGCATTTCGAAAAGTTTCATAGTATCTAATTTTCAGATGATTTTTTGCATGGACTTCCATCATAACCTTCCCGTTTAACATATATAAATGATCTGAAAAGTCTCGTATCATTTCAAATAGTCCCCAATTAAATTTTATTTTTTTGACCGAAACTAGTGTATAATATACTATGATTTTTGGCCGAAACTTGCGTTTCCAAAAGTTCCATAGAATCTAGTTTTACAATGATATTCTTACATGGACTTCCATCACAACCTTCCCTCTTAAAATATATAAATGATCTGAAAAGTCTCGTATCATTTCAAATAGCCTCCAATTAAATTTGATTTTTTTGACCGAAACTATTCTATAAAATACTATGATATTTGACTGAAACTAGTGTATAATATACTATGATTTTTGACCGAAACTTGCATTACCAAAAGTTTCATAGAATCTAGTTTTCAGATGATTTTTTTGCATGGACTTCCATCATAACATTCCCTTTTAACATATATAAATGATCTGAAAAGTCTCGTATCATTTCAAAGAGTCCCCAATTAAATTTGATTTTTTTGACCGAAACTAGTGTATAATATACTAGGATTTTTGACCGAAACTTGCATTTCCAAAAGTTCCATATAATCTAGTTTTAAAATGATAATTTTGTATGGACTTCCATGATAACCTTCCCTTTTAACATATATAAATGATCTGAAAAGTCTCGTATCATTTCAAATATTCCCCAATTAAATTTTATTTTTTTGACTGAAACTAGTGTTTAATATACTATGATTTTTGACCGAAACTTGTATTTCCAAAAGTTCCATAGAATCTAGTTTTACAATGATATTTTTGCATGGACTTCCATCATAACCTTCCCTTTTAAGATATATAAATGATCTGAAAAGTCTCGTATCATTTCAAATAGTCCTCAATTAAATATGATTTTTTTTACTGAAACTATTGTATAATATACTATGATTTTTGACAGAAACTAGTGTAAAATATACTATGATTTTTCTCCGAAACTTGCATTTCCAAACGTTCCATAGAATTTAGTTTTCCAATGATTTTTTTGCATGGACTTCCATCTTAACCTTCACTGTTAACATATACAAATGATCTGAAAAGTCGCGTATCATTTTAAATAGTCCCCAATTAAATATGATTTTTTTGACCGAAACTATTGTATAATATACTATGATTTTCTACCGAAACTAGTTCATAATATACTATGAATTTTGACTGAAACTTGCATTTCAAAAAGTTTCATAGAATCTAGTTTTCAGAAGATTTTTTTGCATGGACTTCCATTATAAACTTCCCTTTTAACATATATAAATGATCTGAAAAGTCTCGTATCATTTCAAATAGTCCCCAATTAAATTTTATTTTTTGACCAATAATACTGTATAATATACTATGATTTATTACCGAAACTTGCATTTCGAAAAGTTTCATAGTATCTAATTTTCAGATGATTTTTTGAATGGACTTCCATCATAAACTTCCCCTTTAACATATATAAATGATCTGAAAAGTCTCGTATCATTTCAAATAGTCCTCAATTAAATTTTATTTTTTTGACTGAAACTAGTGTATAATATACTATGATTTTTGGCCGAAACTTGCGTTTCCAAAAGTTCCATAGAATCTAGTTTTACAATGATATTTTTACATGGACTTCCATCATAACCTTCCCTCTTAACATATATAAATGATATGAAAAGTCTCGTATCATTTCAAATAGTCCCCAATTAAATATGAATTTTTTGACCGAAAATATTATATAATATACTATGATATTTGACTGAAACTAGTGTATAATATACTATGATTTTTGACCGAAACTTGTATTTCCAAAAGTTTAATAGAATCTTGTTTTCAGATGATTTTTTTGCATTGACTTCCATCATAACCTTCCCTTTTAACATATATAAATGATCTGAAAAGTCTCGTATCATTTCAAATAGTCCCCAATTAAATTTGATTTTATTGACTGAAACTAGTGTATAATATACTAGGATTTTTAACCGAAACTTGCATTTCCAAAAGTTCCATATAATATAGTTTTAAAATGATATTTTTGCATGGACTTCCATCATAACCTTTCCTTTTAACATATATAAATGATCTGAAAACTCTCGTATCATTTCAAATAGTCCCCAATTAAATTTTATTTTTTTGATTGAAACTCGTGTTTAATATACTATGATTTTTTACCAATACTTGTACTTCCAAAAGTTCCATAGAATCTAGTTTTACAATTATATTTTTGCATGGACTTCCATCTACCCTTTACTCTTAACATATATAAATGATATGAAAAGTCTCGTATCATTTCAAATAGTGCCCAATTAAATATGATTTTTTTGACCGAAACTATTGTATAATATACTATGATTTTTGACAGAAACTAGTGTATAATATACTATGATTTTTGACCGAAACTTGCATTTCCCAAAGTTCCATAGAATCTAGTTTTCCAATGATTTTTTTACATGGATTTCCATCATAACCTTCCCTCATAACATATACAAATGATCTGAAAAGTCGCGTATCATTTTAAATAGTCCCCAATTAAATATGATTTTTTTGACCGAAACTATTGTATAATATACTATGATTTTTGACCGAAACTAGTGTATAATATACTATGATTTTTGACCGAAACTATAATTTCAAAAAGTTTTATAGAATCTAGTTTTCAGATGATTTTTTTGCATGGACTTCCATCATAACCTTCCCTTTTAACAAATATAAATGATCTGAAAAGTCTCGTATTATTTCAAATAGTTCCCAATTAAATTTTATTTTTTTGACCAAAATTAATGTATAATATACTATGATTTATTACCGAAACTTGCATTTCGAAAAGTTTCATAGTATCTAATTTTCAGATGATTTTTTGCATGGACTTCCATCATAACCTTCCCCTTTAACATATATAAATGATCTGAAAAGTCTCGTATCATTTCAAATAGTCCCCAATTAAATTTTATTTTTTTGACCGAAACTAGTGTATAATATACTATGATTTTTGACTGAAACTTGCATTTCCAAAAGTTCCATAGACTCTAGTTTTACAATGATATTTTTACCTGGACTTCCATCATAACCTTCCCTCTTAACATATATAAGTGATCTAAAATGTCTTGTATCATTTCAAATAGTCTCCAATTAAATATTATTTTTTTGACAGAAACTATTCTATAATATACTATGATATTTGACAGAAACTAGTGTATAACATACTATGATTTTTGACCGTAACTTGCATTTCCAAAAGTTTCATAGAATCTAGTTTTCAGATGCTTTTTTTGCATGGACTTCCATCATAACCTTCCCTTTTAACATATATAAATGATTTTAAAAGTCTCGTATCATTTCAAATAATCCCCAATTAAATTTGATTTTTTTGACCGAAACTATTGTATAATATACTATGATTTTTAACCGAAACTAGTGTATAATATACTATGATTTTTGATCGAAATTTGCATTTCCAAAAGTTTCATAGAATCTAGTTTAAAGATGATATTTTTGCATGGTAGTCCATCATACCCTTCCCTTTTAACATATATAAATGATCTGAAAAGTCTCGTATCATTTTAAATAGTCCCCAATTAAATTTTTATTTTTTTGACATAAACTAGTATATAATATACTATGATTTTTGACCGAAACTTGTATTTGGAAAAGTTCCATAGAATCTAGTTTTACAATGATATTTTTGCATGGACATCCGTCATAACCTTCCCTCTTAACATATACAAATGATCTGAAGAGTCACGTATCATTTTAAATAGTCCCCAATTAAATATGATTTTTTTGACCGAAACTATTGTATAATATACTATGATTTTTGACTAAAACTAGTGTATAATATACTATGATTTTTGACCGAAACTTACATTTCAAAAAGTTTCATAGAATCTAGTTTTCAAATGATTTTTTTGCATGGACTTCCATAATATCCTTCCCTTTTAACATATATAAATGATCTGAAAAGTCTCGTATCATTTCAAATAGTCCCCAATTAAATTTTATTTTTTTGACCAAAACTACTGTATAATATACTATGATTTATTACTGTAACTTGCATTTCGAAAAGTTTCATAGTATCTAATTTCAGATGATTTTTTGCATGGACTTCTATAATAACCTTCCCTTTTAACATATATAAATGATCTGAAAAGTCTCGTATCATTTCAAATAGTCCCCAATTAATTTTTATTTTTTTGACCGAAACTAGTATTTAATATACTATGATTTTTGACCGAAACTTGCATTTTCAAAAGTTCCATAGAATCTAGTTTTACAATGATATTTTTACATGGACATCCATAATAACCTTCCCTCTTAACATATATAAATTATCTGAAAATTCTCGTATCATTTCAAATAGTCCCGAATTAACTATGATTTTTTTGACCGAATATATTTTATAATATACTATGATATTTGACTGAAACTTGCATTTCCAAAAGTTTCATAGAATCTAGTTTTCAGATGATTTTTTTGCATGGACTTCCATTATAACCTTCCCTTTTAAAATATATAAATGATCTAAAAAGTATCGTATCATTTCAAATAGTCCCCAATTAAATATCATTTTTTTGACCGAAATTAGTGTATAATATACTATGATTTTTGACCGAAACTTGCATTTCCAAATGTTCCATAGAATCTAGTTTTACAATGATATTTTTGCATGGACATCCATCATAATCTTCCCTTTTTACATATATAAATGATCTGAAAAGTCTCGTATTATTTCAAATAGTTCCCAATTAACTATGATTTTTTTGACCGAAACTATTGTATAACATACTATAATTTTTAACCGAAACTAGTGTATAATATACTATGATTTTTGACCGAAACTTGCATTTCCAAAAGTTTCATAGAATCTAGTTTTAAGATGATTTTTTTGCACGGTCTTCCATCATAACCTTCCCCTTTAACATATATAAATGATCTGAAAAGTCTCGTATCATTTCAAATAGTCCCCAATTAAATTTGATTTTTTTGACTGAAACTAGTGTATAATATACTATGATTTTTGACCGAAACTTGCATTTCCAAAAGTTCCATAGAATCTAGTTTTACAATGATATTTTTGCATGGACATTCATCATAACCTTCCCTCTTAACATATATAAATGATCTGAAAAGTCTCGTATCATTTAAAATAGACCCCAATTAAATATGATTTTTTTGACCGAAACTATTGTATAATATACTATGATTTTTGACTGAAACTAGTGTATAATATACTATGATTTTTGACCGGAACTTGCATTTCAATAAGTTCCATAGAATCTAGTTTTCCAATGATTTTTGTGCATGGACTTCCATCATAACCTTCCCTCTTAACATATACAAATGATCTGAAAAGTCGCTTATCATTTTAAATAGTCCCCAATTAAATATGATTTTTTTGACCGAAACTAGTGTATAACATACTATGATTTTTGACTGAAACTTGCATTTCCAAAAGTTTCATAGAATCTCGTTTTCAGATGAGTTTTTTGCATGGACTTCCATCATAACCTTCCCTTTTAACATATATAAATGATCTGAAAAGTATCGTATCATTTCAAATAGTCCCGAATTAAATTTTAATTTTTTGACTGAAACAAGTGTTTAATATACTATGATTTTTGACCGAAACTTGCATTTCCCAAAAGTTCCATAGAATCTAGTTTTACAATGATATTTTTGCATGGACTTCCATCATAACCTTCCTTCTTAACATATATAAAAGATCTAAAAAGTCATGTATCATTCCAAATAGTCCCAATTAAATATAATTTTTTTGACCGAAACTATTTTATAATATACTATAATTTTCGACCGAAACTTGCATTTCCAAAAGTTACATAGAATCTAGTTTTACAATGATATTTTTGCATGGAAATCCATCATAACTTTCCCTCTGAACATATATAAATGATCTGAAAAAGTCTCGTATCATTTAAAATAGTCCCCAATTAAATATGATTTTTTTGACCGAAACTATTGTATAATATATTATGATTTTTGACCGAAACTAGTGTATAATATACTATGATTTTTGACCGGAATTTGCATTTCCATAAGTTCCATAGAATCTAGTTTTCCAATGACTTTTTTGCATGGACTTCCATCATAACCTTCCCTCTTAACATATACAAATGATCTGAAAAGTCGCGTATCATTTTAATTAGTCCCCAATTAAATATGATTTTTTTGGCCGAAACTATTGTATAATATACTATGATTTTTGACCGAAACTAGTGTATAATATACTATGATTTTTGACCGAAACTATAATTTCAAAAAGTTTCATAGAATCTAGTTTTCAGATGATTTTTTTGCATGGACTTCCATCATAACCTTCCCTTTTAACATATATAAATGATCTGAAAAGCCTCGTATCATTTCAAATAGTCCCCAATTAAATTTTATTTTTTTGATCAAAACTACAGTATAATATACTATGATTTATTACCGAAACTTGCATTACGAAAAGTTTCATAGTATCTAATTTTAAGATGATTTTTTGCATGGACTTGCATCATAACCTTCCCCTTTAACATATATAAATGATCTGAAAAGTCTCGTATCATTTCAAATAGTCCCCAATTAAATTTTATTTTTTTGACCGAAACGAGTGTATTATTTACTATGATTTTTTACCGAAACTTGCATTTTCAAAAGTTCCATAGAATCTAGTTTTACAATGATATTTTTACAAGGACTTCCATCATAACCTTCCCTCTTAACATATTTAAATGATCTGAAAAGTCTCGTATCATTTCAAATAGTCCCCAATTAAATATGATTTTTTTGACCAAAACTATTCTATAATATACTATGATATTTGACCGAAACTAGTGTATAACATACTATGATTTTTGACTGAAACTTGCATTTCCAAAAGTTTAATAGAATCTAGTTTTCAGATGATTTTTTTTCATCGACTTCCATCATAACCTTCCCTTTTAACATTAATAAAAGATCTGAAAAGTATTGTCTCATTTCAAATAGTCCCCAATTAAATTTTAATTTTTTGACTGAAACTAGTGTTTAATATACTATGATTTTTGACCGAAACTTACATTTCCCAAAAGTTCCATAGAATCTAGTTTTACAATGATATTTTTGCATGGACTTCCATCATAACCTTCCCTCTTAACATATATAAATGATCTGAAAAGTCATGTATCATTCCAAATAGTCCCCAATTAAATATGATTTTTTTGACCGAAACTATTTTATAATATACTATGATTTTTGACTGAAACTAGTGTATAATATACTATGATTTTTTATATAAACTTGCATTTCCAAAAGTTTCAGAGAATCTAGTTTTCAAATGATTTTTTTGCATGGACTTCCATCATAACCTTCCCTTTTAACATATATAAATGATCTGAAAAGTCTCGTATCATTTCAAATAGTCCCCAATTAAATTTGATTTTTTTTACCGAAACTATTGTATAATATACTATGATATATGACCTAAACTAGTGTATAACATACTATGATTTTTGACTGAAACTTGCATTTCCAAAAGTTTCATAGAATCTAGTTTTAAGATGATTTTTTTGCACGGTCTTCCATCATAACCTTCCCTTTTAACATACATAAATGATCTGAAAAGTCTCGTATCATTTTAAATAGTCCCCAATTAAATTTGGTTTTTTTTACTGAAATTATTGTATAATATACTATGATTTTTGACCGAAACTTGCATTTCCAAAAGTTCCATAGAATCTAGTTTTACAGTGATATTTTTGCATGGACATCTATCATAACCTTCCCTCTTAACATATATAAATGATCTGAAAAGTCTCGTATCATTTCAAATAGTCCCCAATTAAATATAATTTATTTGACCGAAACTATTGTATAATATACTATGATTTTGAACCGAAACTAGTGTATAATATACTATGATTTTTTACAGAAACTTGCATTTCAAAAAGTTTCATAGAATCTAGTTTTCAGATTATTTTTTTGCATGGACTTCCATCATATCCTTCCCTTTTAACATATATAAATAATCTGAAAAGTCTCATATCATTTCAAATAGTCCCCAATTAAATTTGATTTTTTTGACTGAAACTAGTGTATAATATACTATGATTTTTGACCGGAACTTGCATTTCCAAAAGTTCCATAGAATCTAGTTTTACAATGATATTTTTGCATGGACTTCCATCATAACATTCCCTTTTAACATATATAAATGATTAGAAAAGTCTCGTATCATTTCAAATAATCCCCAATTAAATATGATTTTTTTTACCTAAACTATTGTATAATATACTATGATTTTTGACCGAAACTAGTGTATAATATACTATGATTCTTGACCGAAACTTGCATTTCCAAAAGTTTCATAGAATCTAGTTTTCAGATGATTATTTTGCATGGACTTCCATCATAACCTTCCCTTTTAACATATATAATTGATCTAAAAAGTCTCGTATCATTTCAAATAGTCTCCAATTAAATTTTCTTTTTTTGACCAAAACTAATGTATAATATACTATGATTTATTACCGAAACTTGCATTTCGAAAAGTTTCATAGAATCTAATTTTCAGATGATTTTTTGCATTGACTTCCATCGTAACCTTCCCATTTAACATATATAAATGATCTGAAAAAGTCTCGTATCATTTCAAATAGTCCCCAATTAAATTTTAGTTTTTTGACCGAAACTAGTGTATAATATACTATGATTTTGACCGAAACTTACATTTTCAAAAGTTCCATAGAATCTAGTTTTCCAATGATTTTTTTGCATGTACTTCCATCATAACCTTCCCTCTTAACATATACAAATGATTTGAAAAGTCTCGTATCATTTTAAATAGTTCCCAATTAAATATGATTTTTTTGACTGAAAACTATTGTATAATATACTATGATTTTTGACCGAAACTTGCATTTCCAAAAGTTTCAAAGAATCTAGTTTTAAGATGATTTTTTTGCATGGACTTTCATCATAACCTTCTCTTTTATCATATATAAATGATCTGAAAAGTCTTGTATCATTTCAACAAGACCCCAATTAAGTTTGATTTATTGGACCGAAACAAGTGTATAATATACTATGATTTATTACCGAAACTTTCATTTCGAAAAGTTTCATAGAATCTAATTTTTAGATGATTTTTTGCAAGGACTTCCATCATAAGCTTCCCTTTTAACATATATAAATGATCTGAAAAGTCTCGTATCATTTCAAATAGTCCCCAATTAAATATTATTTTTTTGTCCGAAACTAGTGTATAATATACTATGATTTTTGACCGAAACTTGCATTTTCTAAAGTTCCATAGAATCTAGTTTTAAAATGATATTTTTGCATCGACTTCCATCATAACCTTCCCTCTTAAAATATATAAATGATCTGAAAAGTCTCGTATCATTTCAAATAGTCTCCAATTAAATATGATTCTTTTTAGCGAAACTATTGTATAATATACTAGGATTTTTTATCGAAACTAGTGTATAATATACTATGATTTTTGACAGAAACTTCCATTTCAAAAAGTTTCATAGAACCTAGTTTTCAGATGGGTTTTTTGCATGGACTTCCATCATAACCTTACCTTTTAACATATATAAATGATCTGAAAAGTCTCGTATCATTTCAAATAACCCCAATTAAATTTGATTTTTTTGACCGAAACTAATGTAGAATATACTATGACTTTTGACCGAAACTAGTGTATAATATACTATGATTTTTTACCGAAACTTGCATTTCCAAAAGTTTCATAGAATCTAGTTTTCAGATAATTTTTTGCATGGACTTTCATCATAACCTTCCCTTTTAAAATATATAAATGATCTGAAAAGTCTCGTATCATTTCAAATAGTCGACATTTTAATTTGATTTTTTTGACCGGAAGTAGTGTATAATATACTATATTTTTTACCGAAACTTGCATTTCGAAAAGTTTCATAGAATCTAATTTTCAGATGATTTTTTGCAAGGACTTCCATCATAACTTTACCTTTTAACATGTATAAATGATCTGAAATGCTTCGTATCATTTCAAATAGTCCCAATTAAATTTCAATTTTTTGACCGAAACTAGTGTATAATATACTATGATTTTTGACCGAAACTTGCATTTCCAAAAGTTCCATAGAATCTAGTTTTACAATGATATTTTTCATGTACTTGCATCATAACCTTCCCTCTTAACATATATAAATGATCTGAAAAGTCAAGTATCATTTCAAATATTCCCCAATTAAATATGATTTTTTTGACCGAAACTATTGTATAATATACTATGATTTATATCTGAAACTAGTGTATAATCTACTATGATTTTTTACCGAAACTTGAATTTCCAAAAGTTTCATTGAATCTAGTTTTCAAATGATTTTTTTGCATGGACTTCCATATAAACCTTCCCTTTTAACATATATAAATGATCTGAAAAGTCTCGTATCATTTCAAATAGTCCCCAATTAAATTTGATTTTTTTTACCGAAACTATTGTATAATATACTATGATATTTGACCGAAACTAGTGTATAACATACTATGATTTTTTACTGAAACTTGCATTTCCAAAAGTTTCATAGAATCTAGTTTTAAGATGATTTTTTTGCACGGTCTTCCATCATAACCTTCCCTTTTAACATACATAAATGATCTGAAAAGTCTCGTATCATTTTAAATAGTCCCCAATTAAATTTGATTTTTTTTACTGAAATTATTGTATAATATACTATGATTTTTGACCGAAACTTGCATTTCCAAAAGTTCCATAGAATCTAGTTTTACAATGATATTTTTGCATGGACATCCATCATAACCTTCCCTCTTAACATATATAAATGATCTGAAAAGTCTCGTATCATTTCAAATAGTCCCCAATTAAATTAAATTTATTTGACCGAAACTATTGTATAATATACTATGATTTTGAACCGAAACTAGTGTATAATATACTATGATTTTTTACCGAAACTTGCATTTCCAAAAGTTTCATAGAATCTAGTTTTCAGATTATTTTTTTGCATGGACTTCCATCATATCCTTCCCTTTTAACATATATAAATAATCTGAAAAGTCTCATATCATTTCAAATACTCCCCAATTAAATTTTATTTTTTTGACTGAAACTAGTGTTAAATATACTATGATTTTTGACCGGAACTTGCATTTCCAAAAGTTCCATAGAATCTAGTTTTACAATGATATTTTTGCATGGACTTCCATCATAACATTCCCTTTTAACATATATAAATGCTCTGAAAAGTCTCGTATCATTTCAAATAATCCCCAATTAAATATGATTTTTTTGACCTAAACTATTGTATAATATACTATGATTTTTGACCGAAACTAGTGTATAATATACTATGATTCTTGACTGAAACTTGCATTTCCAAAAGTTTTAGAGAATCTAGTTTTCAGATGATTATTTTGCATGGACTTCCATCATAACCTTCCCTTTTAACATATATAATTGATCTAAAAAGTCTCGTATCATTTCAAATAGTCCCCAATTAAATTTTATTTTTTTGACCAAAACTAATGTATAATATATACTATGATTTATTACCGAAACTTGCATTTCGAAAAGTTTCATAGAATCTAATTTTCAGATGATTTTTTGCATGGACTTCCATCATAACCTTCCCCTTTAACATATATAAATGATCTGAAAAGTCTCGTATCATTTCAAATAGTCCCCAATTAAATTTTAGTTTTTTGACCGAAACTAGTGTATAATATACTATGATTTTGACCGAAACTTACATTTCCAAAAGTTACATAGAATCAAGTTTTCCAATGATTTTATTGCATGTACTTCCATCATAACCTTCCCTCTTAACATATACAAATGATTTGAAAAGTCTCGTATCATTTTAAATAGTTCCCAATTAAATATGATTTTTTTGACTGAAACTATTGTATAATATACTATGATTTTTGACCGAAACTTGCATTTCCAAAAGTTTCAAAGAATCTAGTTTTCAGATGATTTTTTTGCATGGACTTTCATCATAACCTTCTCTTTTATCATATATAAATTATCTGAAAAGTCTTGTATCATTTCAATAAGACCCCAATTAAGTTTGATTTATTTGACCGAAACAAGTGTATAATATACTATGATTTATTACCGAAACTTTCATTTCGAAAAGTTTCATAGAATCTAATTTTTAGATGATTTTTTGCATGGACTTCCATAATAAGCTTCCCTTTTAACATATATAAATGATCTGAAGAGTGTTGTATCATTTCAAATATTCCCCAATTAAATTTTATTTTTTTGTCCGAAACTAGTGTATAATATACTATGATTTTTGACCGAAACTTGCATTTTCTAAAGTTCCATAGAATCTAGTTTTAAAATGACATTTTTGCATCGACTTCCATCATAACCTTCCCTCTTAAAATATATACATGATCTGAAAAGTCTCGTATCATTTCAAATAGTCTCCAATTAAATATGATTCTTTTTAGAGAACTATTGTATAATATACTATGATTTTTGATCGAAACTAGTGTATAATATACTATGATTTTTGACAGAAACTTCCATTTCAAAAAGTTTCATAGAACCTAGTTTTCAGATGGGTTTTTTGCATGGACTTCTATCATACCCTTACCTTTTAACATATATAAATGATCTGAAAAGTCTCGTATCATTTCAAATAACCCCAATTAAATTTGATTTTTTTGACCGAAACTATTGTATAATATACTATGATTTTTTACCGACACTAGTGTATAATATACTATGATTTTTTACCGAAACTTGCATTTCCAAAAGTTTCATAGAATCTAGTTTTCAGATAATTTTTTTGCATGGACTTTCATCATAACCTTCCCTTTTAAAATATATAAATGATCTGAAAAGTCTCGTATCATTTCAAATAGTCCCCATTTAAATTTGATTTTTTTGACCGGAAGTAGTGTATAATAAACAATATTTTTTATCGAAACTTGCATTTCGAAAAGTTTCATAGAATCTAATTTTCAGATGATTTTTTGCAAGGACTTCCATCATAACCTTCCCTTTTAACATGTATAAATGATCTGAAATGTTTCGTATCATTTCAAATAGTCCCCGATTAAATTTCATTTTTTTGACCGAAACTAGTGTATAATATACTATGATTTTTGACCGAAACTTGCATTTCCAAAAGTTCCATAGAATCTAGTTTTACAATGATATTTTTCATGTACTTCCATCATAACCTTCCCTCTTAACATATATAAATGATCTGAAAAGTCAAGTATCATTTCAAATAGTCCCCAATTAAATATGATTTTTTTGACCGAAACTATTGTATAATATACTATGATTTATTTCTGAAACTAGTGTATAATCTACTATGATTTTTTACCGAAACTTGAATTTCCAAAAGTTTCATAGAATCTAGTTTTCAGATGATTTTTTTGCATGGACTTCCATCATAACCTTCCCTTTTAACATATATAAATGATCTGAAAAGTCTCGTATCATTTCAAATAGTCCCCAATTAAATTTGATTTTTTTTACCGAAACTATTGTATAATATACTATGATATTTGACCGAAACTAGTGTATAACATACTATGATTTTTGACTGAAACTTGCATTTCCAAAAGTTTCATAGAATCTAGTTTTAAGATGATTTTTTTGCACGGTCTTCCATCATAACCTTCCCTTTTAACATACATAAATGATCTGAAAAGTCTCGTATCATTTTAAATAGTCCCCAATTAAATTTGATTTTTTTTACTGAAATTATTGTATAATATACTATGATTTTTGACCGAAACTTGCATTTCCAACAGTTCCATAGAATCTAGTTTTACAATGATATTTTTGCATGGACATCCATCATAACCTTCCCTCTTAACATATATAAATGATCTGAAAAGTCTCGTATCATTTCAAATAGTCCCCAATTAAATATAATTTATTTGACCGAAACTATTGTATAATAGACTATGATTTTGAACCGAAACTAGTGTATAATATACTATGATTTTTTACCGAAACTTGCATTTCCAAAAGTTTCATAGAATCTAGTTTTCAGATTATTTTTTTGCATGGACTTCCATCATATCCTTCCCTTTTAACATATATAAATAATCTGAAAAGTCTCATATCATTTCAAATAGTCCCCAATTAAATTTGATTTTTTTGACTGAAACTAGTGTATAATATACTATGATTTTTGACCGGAACTTGCATTTCCAAAAGTTCCATAGATTCTAGTTTTACAATGATATTTTTGCATAGACTTCCATCATAACATTCCCTTTTAACATATATAAATGCTCTGAAAAGTCTCGTATCATTTCAAATAATCCCCAATTAAATATGATTTTTTTGACCTAAACTATTGTATAATATACTATGATTTTTGACCGAAACTAGTGTATAATATACTATGATTCTTGACCGAAACTTGCATTTCCAAAAGTTTCAAAGAATCTAGTTTTCAGATGATTATTTTGCATGGACTTCCATCATAACCTTCCCTTTTAACATATATAATTGATCTAAAAAGTCTCGTATCATTTCAAATAGTCCCCAATTAAATTTTATTTTTTTGACCAAAACTAATGTATAATATACTATGATTTATTACCGAAACTTGCATTTCGAAAAGTTTCATAGAATCTAATTTTCAGATGATTTTTTGCATGGACTTCCATCATAACCTTCCCCTTTAACATATATAAATGATCTGAAAAGTCTCGTATCATTTCAAATAGTCCCCAATTAAATTTTAGTTTTTTGACCGAAACTAGTGTATAATATACTATGATTTTGACCGAAACTTACATTTCCAAAAGTTACATAGAATCTAGTTTTCCAATGATTTTATTGCATGTACTTCCATCATAACCTTCCCTCTTAACATATACAAATGATTTGAAAAGTCTCGTATCATTTTAAATAGTTCCCAATTAAATATGATTTTTTTGACTGAAACTATTGTATAATATACTATGATTTTTGACCGAAACTTGCATTTCCAAAAGTTTCAAAGAATCTAGTTTTCAGATGATTTTTTTGCATGGACTTTCATCATAACCTTCTCTTTTATCATATATAAATTATCTGAAAAGTCTTGTATCATTTCAATAAGACCCCAATTAAGTTTGATTTATTTGACCGAAACAAGTGTATAATATACTATGATTTATTACCGAAACTTTCATTTCGAAAAGTTTCATAGAATCTAATTTTTAGATGATTTTTTGCATGGACTTCCATAATAAGCTTCCCTTTTAACATATATAAATGATCTGAAGAGTGTTGTATCATTTCAAATATTCCCCAATTAAATTTTATTTTTTTGTCCGAAACTAGTGTATAATATACTATGATTTTTGACCGAAACTTGCATTTTCTAAAGTTCCATAGAATCTAGTTTTAAAATGACATTTTTGCATCGACTTCCATCATAACCTTCCCTCTTAAAATATATACATGATCTGAAAAGTCTCGTATCATTTCAAATAGTCTCCAATTAAATATGATTCTTTTTAGAGAACTATTGTATAATATACTATGATTTTTGATCGAAACTAGTGTATAATATACTATGATTTTTGACAGAAACTTCCATTTCAAAAAGTTTCATAGAACCTAGTTTTCAGATGGGTTTTTTGCATGGACTTCTATCATACCCTTACCTTTTAACATATATAAATGATCTGAAAAGTCTCGTATCATTTCAAATAACCCCAATTAAATTTGATTTTTTTGACCGAAACTATTGTATAATATACTATGATTTTTTACCGACACTAGTGTATAATATACTATGATTTTTTACCGAAACTTGCATTTCCAAAAGTTTCATAGAATCTAGTTTTCAGATAATTTTTTTGCATGGACTTTCATCATAACCTTCCCTTTTAAAATATATAAATGATCTGAAAAGTCTCGTATCATTTCAAATAGTCCCCATTTAAATTTGATTTTTTTGACCGGAAGTAGTGTATAATAAACAATATTTTTTATCGAAACTTGCATTTCGAAAAGTTTCATAGAATCTAATTTTCAGATGATTTTTTGCAAGGACTTCCATCATAACCTTCCCTTTTAACATGTATAAATGATCTGAAATGTTTCGTATCATTTCAAATAGTCCCCGATTAAATTTCATTTTTTTGACCGAAACTAGTATATAATATACTATGATTTTTGACCGAAACTTGCATTTCCAAAAGTTCCATAGAATCTAGTTTTACAATGATATTTTTCATGTACTTCCATCATAACCTTCCCTCTTAACATATATAAATGATCTGAAAAGTCAAGTATCATTTCAAATAGTCCCCAATTAAATATGATTTTTTTGACCGAAACTATTGTATAATATACTATGATTTATTTCTGAAACTAGTGTATAATCTACTATGATTTTTTACCGAAACTTGAATTTCCAAAAGTTTCATAGAATCTAGTTTTCAGATGATTTTTTTGCATGGACTTCCATCATAACCTTCCCTTTTAACATATATAAATGATCTGAAAAGTCTCGTATCATTTCAAATAGTCCCCAATTAAATTTGATTTTTTTTACCGAAACTATTGTATAATATACTATGATATTTGACCGAAACTAGTGTATAACATACTATGATTTTTGACTGAAACTTGCATTTCCAAAAGTTTCATAGAATCTAGTTTTAAGATGATTTTTTTGCACGGTCTTCCATCATAACCTTCCCTTTTAACATACATAAATGATCTGAAAAGTCTCGTATCATTTTAAATAGTCCCCAATTAAATTTGATTTTTTTTACTGAAATTATTGTATAATATACTATGATTTTTTACCGAAACTTGCATTTCCAACAGTTCCATAGAATCTAGTTTTACAATGATATTTTTGCATGGACATCCATCATAACCTTCCCTGTTAACATATATAAATGATCTGAAAAGTCTCGTATCATTTCAAATAGTCCCCAATTAAATATAATTTATTTGACCGAAACTATTGTATAATAGACTATGATTTTGAACCGAAACTAGTGTATAATATACTATGATTTTTTACCGAAACTTGCATTTCCAAAAGTTTCATAGAATCTAGTTTTCAGATTATTTTTTTGCATGGACTTCCATCATATCCTTCCCTTTTAACATATATAAATAATCTGAAAAGTCTCATATCATTTCAAATAGTCCCCAATTAAATTTGATTTTTTTGACTGAAACTAGTGTATAATATACTATGATTTTTGACCGGAACTTGCATTTCCAAAAGTTCCATAGATTCTAGTTTTACAATGATATTTTTGCATGGACTTCCATCATAACATTCCCTTTTAACATATATAAATGCTCTGAAAAGTCTCGTATCATTTCAAATAATCCCCAATTAAATATGATTTTTTTGACCTAAACTATTGTATAATATACTATGATTTTTGACCGAAACTAGTGTATAATATACTATGATTCTTGACCGAAACTTGCATTTCCAAAAGTTTCAGAGAATCTAGTTTTCAGATGATTATTTTGCATGGACTTCCATCATAACCTTCCCTTTTAACATATATAATTGATCTAAAAAGTCTCGTATCATTTCAAATAGTCCCCAATTAAATTTTATTTTTTTGACCAAAACTAATGTATAATATACTATGATTTATTACCGAAACTTGCATTTCGAAAAGTTTCATAGAATCTAATTTTCAGATGATTTTTTGCATGGACTTCCATCATAACCTTCCCCTTTAACATATATAAATGATCTGAAAAGTCTCGTATCATTTCAAATAGTCCCCAATTAAATTTTAGTTTTTTGACCGAAACTAGTGTATAATATACTATGATTTTGACCGAAACTTACATTTCCAAAAGTTACATAGAATCTAGTTTTCCAATGATTTTATTGCATGTACTTCCATCATAACCTTCCCTCTTAACATATACAAATGATTTGAAAAGTCTCGTATCATTTTAAATAGTTCCCAATTAAATATGATTTTTTTGACTGAAACTATTGTATAATATACTATGATTTTTGACCGAAACTTGCATTTCCAAAAGTTTCAAAGAATCTAGTTTTCAGATGATTTTTTTGCATGGACTTTCATCATAACCTTCTCTTTTATCATATATAAATGATCTGAAAAGTCTTGTATCATTTCAATAAGACCCCAATTAAGTTTGATTTATTTGACCGAAACAAGTGTATAATATACTATGATTTATTACCGAAACTTTCATTTCGAAAAGTTTCATAGAATCTAATTTTTAGATGATTTTTTGCATGGACTTCTATAATAAGCTTCCCTTTTAACATATATAAATGATCTGAAGAGTGTTGTATCATTTCAAATATTCCCCAATTAAATTTTATTTTTTTGTCCGAAACTAGTGTATAATATACTATGATTTTTGACCGAAACTTGCATTTTCTAAAGTTCCATAGAATCTAGTTTTAAAATGACATTTTTGCATCGACTTCCATCATAACCTTCCCTCTTAAAATATATACATGATCTGAAAAGTCTCGTATCATTTCAAATAGTCTCCAATTAAATATGATTCTTTTTAGAGAACTATTGTATAATATACTATGATTTTTGATCGAAACTAGTGTATAATATACTATGATTTTTGACAGAAACTTCCATTTCAAAAAGTTTCATAGAACCTAGTTTTCAGATGGGTTTTTTGCATGGACTTCTATCATACCCTTACCTTTTAACATATATAAATGATCTGAAAAGTCTCGTATCATTTCAAATAACCCCAATTAAATTTGATTTTTTTGACCGAAACTATTGTATAATATACTATGATTTTTTACCGACACTAGTGTATAATATACTATGATTTTTTACCGAAACTTGCATTTCCAAAAGTTTCATAGAATCTAGTTTTCAGATAATTTTTTTGCATGGACTTTCATCATAACCTTCCCTTTTAAAATATATAAATGATCTGAAAAGTCTCGTATCATTTCAAATAGTCCCCATTTAAATTTGATTTTTTTGACCGGAAGTAGTGTATAATAAACAATATTTTTTATCGAAACTTGCATTTCGAAAAGTTTCATAGAATCTAATTTTCAGATGATTTTTTGCAAGGACTTCCATCATAACCTTCCCTTTTAACATGTATAAATGATCTGAAATGTTTCGTAACATTTCAAATAGTCCCCGATTAAATTTCATTTTTTTGACCGAAACTAGTGTATAATATACTATGATTTTTGACCGAAACTTGCATTTCCAAAAGTTCCATAGAATCTAGTTTTACAATGATATTTTTCATGTACTTCCATCATAACCTTCCCTCTTAACATATATAAATGATCTGAAAAGTCAAGTATCATTTCAAATAGTCCCCAATTAAATATGATTTTTTTTGACCGAAACTATTGTATAATATACTATGATTTATTTCTGAAACTAGTGTATAATCTACTATGATTTTTTACCGAAACTTGAATTTCCAAAAGTTTCATAGAATCTAGTTTTCAGATGATTTTTTTGCATGGACTTCCATCATAACCTTCCCTTTTAACATATATAAATGATCTGAAAAGTCTCGTATCATTTCAAATAGTCCCCAATTAAATTTGATTTTTTTTACCGAAACTATTGTATAATATACTATGATATTTGACCGAAACTAGTGTATAACATACTATGATTTTTGACTGAAACTTGCATTTCCAAAAGTTTCATAGAATCTAGTTTTAAGATGATTTTTTTGCACGGTCTTCCATCATAACCTTCCCTTTTAACATACATAAATGATCTGAAAAGTCTCGTATCATTTTAAATAGTCCCCAATTAAATTTGATTTTTTTTACTGAAATTATTGTATAATATACTATGATTTTTGACCGAAACTTGCATTTCCAACAGTTCCATAGAATCTAGTTTTACAATGATATTTTTGCATGGACATCCATCATAACCTTCCCTCTTAACATATATAAATGATCTGAAAAGTCTCGTATCATTTCAAATAGTCCCCAATTAAATATAATTTATTTGACCGAAACTATTGTATAATAGACTATGATTTTGAACCGAAACTAGTGTATAATATACTATGATTTTTTACCGAAACTTGCATTTCCAAAAGTTTCATAGAATCTAGTTTTCAGATTATTTTTTTGCATGGACTTCCATCATATCCTTCCCTTTTAACATATATAAATAATCTGAAAAGTCTCATATCATTTCAAATAGTCCCCAATTAAATTTGATTTTTTTGACTGAAACTAGTGTATAATATACTATGATTTTTGACCGGAACTTGCATTTCCAAAAGTTCCATAGATTCTAGTTTTACAATGATATTTTTGTATGGACTTCCATCATAACATTCCCTTTTAACATATATAAATGCTCTGAAAAGTCTCGTATCATTTCAAATAATCCCCAATTAAATATGATTTTTTTGACCTAAACTATTGTATAATATACTATGATTTTTGACCGAAACTAGTGTATAATATACTATGATTCTTGACCGAAACTTGCATTTCCATAAGTTTCAGAGAATCTAGTTTTCAGATGATTATTTTGCATGGACTTCCATCATAACCTTCCCTTTTAACATATATAATTGATCTAAAAAGTCTCGTATCATTTCAAATAGTCCCCAATTAAATTTTATTTTTTTGACCAAAACTAATGTATAATATACTATGATTTATTACCGAAACTTGCATTTCGAAAAGTTTCATAGAATCTAATTTTCAGATGATTTTTTGCATGGACTTCCATCATAACCTTCCCCTTTAACATATATAAATGATCTGAAAAGTCTCGTATCATTTCAAATAGTCCCCAATTAAATTTTAGTTTTTTGACCGAAACTAGTGTATAATATACTACGATTTTGACCGAAACTTACATTTCCAAAAGTTACATAGAATCTAGTTTTCCAATGATTTTATTGCATGTACTTCCATCATAACCTTCCCTCTTAACATATACAAATGATTTGAAAAGTCTCGTATCATTTTAAATAGTTCCCAATTAAATATGATTTTTTTGACTGAAACTATTGTATAATATACTATGATTTTTGACCGAAACTTGCATTTCCAAAAGTTTCAAAGAATCTAGTTTTCAGATGATTTTTTTGCATGGACTTTCATCATAACCTTCTCTTTTATCATATATAAATGATCTGAAAAGTCTTGTATCATTTCAATAAGACCCCAATTAAGTTTGATTTATTTGACCGAAACAAGTGTATAATATACTATGATTTATTACCGAAACTTTCATTTCGAAAAGTTTCATAGAATCTAATTTTTAGATGATTTTTTGCATGGACTTCCATAATAAGCTTCCCTTTTAACATATATAAATGATCTGAAGAGTGTTGTATCATTTCAAATATTCCCCAATTAAATTTTATTTTTTTGTCCGAAACTAGTGTATAATATACTATGATTTTTGACCGAAACTTGCATTTTCTAAAGTTCCATAGAATCTAGTTTTAAAATGACATTTTTGCATCGACTTCCATCATAACCTTCCCTCTTAAAATATATACATGATCTGAAAAGTCTCGTATCATTTCAAATAGTCTCCAATTAAATATGATTCTTTTTAGCGAACTATTGTATAATATACTATGATTTTTGATCGAAACTAGTGTATAATATATTATGATTTTTGACAGAAACTTCCATTTCAAAAAGTTTCATAGAACCTAGTTTTCAGATGGGTTTTTTGCATGGACTTCTATCATACCCTTACCTTTTAACATATATAAATGATCTGAAAAGTCTCGTATCATTTCAAATAACCCCAATTAAATTTGATTTTTTTGACCGAAACTATTGTATAATATACTATGATTTTTTACCGACACTAGTGTATAATATACTATGATTTTTTACCGAAACTTGCATTTCCAAAAGTTTCATAGAATCTAGTTTTCAGATAATTTTTTTGCATGGACTTTCATCATAACCTTCCCTTTTAAAATATATAAATGATCTGAAAAGTCTCGTATCATTTCAAATAGTCCCCATTTAAATTTGATTTTTTTGACCGGAAGTAGTGTATAATAAACAATATTTTTTATCGAAACTTGCATTTCGAAAAGTTTCATAGAATCTAATTTTCAGATGATTTTTTGCAAGGACTTCCATCATAACCTTCCCTTTTAACATGTATAAATGATCTGAAATGTTTCGTATCATTTCAAATAGTCCCCGATTAAATTTCATTTTTTTGACCGAAACTAGTGTATAATATACTATGATTTTTGACCGAAACTTGCATTTCCAAAAGTTCCATAGAATCTAGTTTTACAATGATATTTTTCATGTACTTCCATCATAACCTTCCCTCTTAACATATATAAATGATCTGAAAAGTCAAGTATCATTTCAAATAGTCCCCAATTAAATATGATTTTTTTTTACCGAAACTATTGTATAATATACTATGATTTATTTCTGAAACTAGTGTATAATCTACTATGATTTTTTACCGAAACTTGAATTTCCAAAAGTTTCATAGAATCTAGTTTTCAGATGATTTTTTTGCATGGACTTCCCTCATAACCTTCCCTTTTAACATATATAAATGATCTGAAAAGTCTCGTATCATTTCAAATAGTCCCCAATTAAATTTGATTTTTTTTACCGAAACTATTGTATAATATACTATGATATTTGACCGAAACTAGTGTATAACATACTATGATTTTTGACTGAAACTTGCATTTCCAAAAGTTTCATAGAATCTAGTTTTAAGATGATTTTTTTGCACGGTCTTCCATCATAACCTTCCCTTTTAACATACATAAATGATCTGAAAAGTCTCGTATCATTTTAAATAGTCCCCAATTAAATTTGATTTTTTTTACTGAAATTATTGTATAATATACTATGATTTTTGACCGAAACTTGCATTTCCAACAGTTCCATAGAATCTAGTTTTACAATGATATTTTTGCATGGACATCCATCATAACCTTCCCTCTTAACATATATAAATGATCTGAAAAGTCTCGTATCATTTCAAATAGTCCCCAATTAAATATAATTTATTTGACCGAAACTATTGTATAATAGACTATGATTTTGAACCGAAACTAGTGTATAATATACTATGATTTTTTACCGAAACTTGCATTTCCAAAAGTTTCATAGAATCTAGTTTTCAGATTATTTTTTTGCATGGACTTCCATCACATCCTTCCCTTTTAACATATATAAATAATCTGAAAAGTCTCATATCATTTCAAATAGTCCCCAATTAAATTTGATTTTTTTGACCGAAACTAGTGTATAATATACTATGATTTTTGACCGGAACATGCATTTCCAAAAGTTCCATAGAATCTAGTTTTACAATGATATTTTTGCATGGACTTCCATCATAACATTCCCTTTTAACATATATAAATGATCTGAAAAATCTCGTATCATTTCAAATAATCCCCAATTAAATATGATTTTTTTGCTCTAAACTATTGTATAATATACTATGATTTTTGACCGAAACTAGTGTATAATATACTATGATTCTTGACCGAAACTTGCATTTCCAAAAGTTTCATAGAATCTAGTTTTCAGATGATTATTTTGCATGGACTTCCATCATAACCTTCCCTTTTAACATATATAATTGATCTAAAAAGTCTCGTATCATTTCAAATAGTCCCCAATTAAATTTTATTTTTTTGACCAAAACTAATGTATAATATACTATGATTTATTACCGAAACTTGCATTTCGAAAAGTTTCATAGAATCTGATTTTCAGATGATTTTTTGCATGGACTTCCATCATAACCTTCCCCTTTAACATATATAAATGATCTGAAAAGTCTCGTATCATTTCAAATAGTCCCCAATCAAATTTTAGTTTTTTGACCGAAACTAGTGTATAATATACTATGATTTTGACCGAAACTTACATTTCCAAAAGTTCCATAGAATCTAGTTTTCCAATGATTTTTTTGCATGTACTTCCATCATAACCTTCCCTCTTAACATATACAAATGATTTGAAAAGTCTCGTATCATTTTAAATAGTTCCCAATTAAATATGATTTTTTTGACTGAAACTATTGTATAATATACTATGATTTTTCACCGAAACTTGCATTTCCAAAAGTTTCAAAGAATCTAGTTTTCAGATGATTTTTTTGCATGGACTTTCATCATAACCTTCTCTTTTATCATATATAAATGATCTGAAAAGTCTTGTATCATTTCAATAAGACCCCAATTAAGTTTGATTTATTTGACCGAAACAAGTGTATAATATACTATGATTTATTACCGAAACTTTCATTTCGAAAAGTTTCATAGAATCTAATTTTTAGATGATTTTTTGCATGGACTTCCATCATAAGCTTCCCTTTTAACATATATAAATGATCTGAAAAGTCTTGTATCATTTCAAATAGTCCCCAATTAAATTTTATTTTTTTGTCCGAAACTAATGTATAATATACTATGATTTTTGACCGAAGCTTGCATTTTCTAAAGTTCCATAGAATCTAGTTTTAAAATGACATTTTTGCATCGACTTCCATCATAACCTTCCCTCTTAAAATATATACATGATCTGAAAAGTCTCGTATCATTTCAAATAGTCTCCAATTAAATATGATTCTTTTTAGCGAACTATTGTATAATATACTATGATTTTTGATCGAAACTAGTGTATAATATACTATGATTTTTGACAGAAACTTCCATTTCAAAAAGTTTCATAGAACCTAGTTTTCAGATGGGTTTTTTGCATGGACTTCTATCATGCCCTTACCTTTTAACATATATAAATGATCTGAAAAGTCTCGTATCATTTCAAATAACCCCAATTAAATTTGATTTTTTTGACCGAAACTATTGTATAATATACTATGATTTTTTACCGAAACTAGTGTATAATATACTATGATTTTTTACCGAAACTTGCATTTCCAAAAGTTTCATAGAATCTAGTTTTCAGATAATTTTTTTGCATGGACTTTCATCAAAACCTTCCCTTTTAAAATATATAAATGATCTGAAAAGTCTCGTATCATTTCAAATAGTCCCCATTTAAATTTGATTTTTTTGACCGGAAGTAGTGTATAATAAACAATATTTTTTACCGAAACTTGCATTTCGAAAAGTTTCATAGAATCTAATTTTCAAATGATTTTTTGCATGGACTTCCATCATAACCTTCCCTTTTAACATGTATAAATGATCTGAAATGTTTCGTATCATTTCAAATAGTCCCCGATTAAATTTCATTTTTTTGACCGAAACTAGTGTATAATATACTATGATTTTTGACCGAAACTTCCATTTCCAAAAGTTCCATAGAATCTAGTTTTACAATGATATTTTTCATGTACTTCCATCATAACCTTCCCTCTTAACATATATAAATGATCTGAAAAGTCAAGTATCATTTCAAATAGTCCCCAATTAAATATGATTTTTTTGACCGAAACTATTGTATAATATACTATGATTTATTTCTGAAACTAGTGTATAATCTACTATGATTTTTTACCGAAACTTGAATTTCCAAAAGTTTCATAGAATCTAGTTTTCAGATGATTTTTTTGCATGGACTTCCATCATAACCTTCCCTTTTAACATATATAAATGATCTGAAAAGTCTCGTATCATTTCAAATAGTCCCCAATTAAATTTGATTTTTTTTACCGAAACTATTGTATAATATACTATGATATTTGACCGAAACTAGTGTATAACATACTATGATTTTTGACTGAAACTTGCATTTCCAAAAGTTTCATAGAATCTAGTTTTAAGATGATTTTTTTGCACGGTCTTCCATCATAACCTTCCCTTTTAACATACATAAATGATCTGAAAAGTCTCGTATCATTTTAAATAGTCCCCAATTAAATTTGATTTTTTTTACTGAAATTATTGTATAATATACTATGATTTTTGACCGAAACTTGCATTTCCAACAGTTCCATAGAATCTAGTTTTACAATGATATTTTTGCATGGACATCCATCATAACCTTCCCTCTTAACATATATAAATGATCTGAAAAGTCTCGTATCATTTCAAATAGTCCCCAATTAAATATAATTTATTTGACCGAAACTATTGTATAATAGACTATGATTTTGAACCGAAACTAGTGTATAATATACTATGATTTTTTACCGAAACTTGCATTTCCAAAAGTTTCATAGAATCTAGTTTTAAGATTATTTTTTTGCATGGACTTCCATCATATCCTTCCCTTTTAACATATATAAATAATCTGAAAAGTCTCATATCATTTCAAATAGTCCCCAATTAAATTTGATTTTTTTGACCGAAACTAGTGTATAATATACTATGATTTTTGACCGGAACTTGCATTTCCAAAAATTCCATAGAATCTAGTTTTACAATGATATTTTTGCATGGACTTCCATCATAACATTCCCTTTTAACATATATAAATGATCTGAAAAATCTCGTATCATTTCAAATAATCCCCAATTAAATATGATTTTTTTGACCTAAACTATTGTATAATATACTATGATTTTTGACCGAAACTAGTGTATAATATACTATGATTCTTGACCGAAACTTGCATTTCCAAAAGTTTCATAGAATCTAGTTTTCAGATGATTATTTTGCATGGACTTCCATCATAACCTTCCCTTTTAACATATATAATTGATCTAAAAAGTCTCGTATCATTTCAAATAGTCCCCAATTAAATTTTATTTTTTTGACCAAAACTAATGTATAATATACTATGATTTATTACCGAAACTTGCATTTCGAAAAGTTTCATAGAATCTGATTTTCAGATGATTTTTTGCATGGACTTCCATCATAACCTTCCCCTTTAACATATATAAATGATCTGAAAAGTCTCGTATCATTTCAAATAGTCCCCAATCAAATTTTAGTTTTTTGACCGAAACTAGTGTATAATATACTATGATTTTGACCGAAACTTACATTTCCAAAAGTTCCATAGAATCTAGTTTTCCAATGATTTTTTTGCATGTACTTCCATCATAACCTTCCCTCTTAACATATACAAATGATTTGAAAAGTCTCGTATCATTTTAAATAGTTCCCAATTAAATATGATTTTTTTGACTGAAACTATTGTATAATATACTATGATTTTTCACCGAAACTTGCATTTCCAAAAGTTTCAAAGAATCTAGTTTTCAGATGATTTTTTTGCATGGACTTTCATCATAACCTTCTCTTTTATCATATATAAATGATCTGAAAAGTCTTGTATCATTTCAATAAGACCCCAATTAAGTTTGATTTATTTGACCGAAACAAGTGTATAATATACTATGATTTATTACCGAAACTTTCATTTCGAAAAGTTTCATAGAATCTAATTTTTAGATGATTTTTTGCATGGACTTCCATCATAAGCTTCCCTTTTAACATATATAAATGATCTGAAAAGTCTTGTATCATTTCAAATAGTCCCCAATTAAATTTTATTTTTTTGTCCGAAACTAATGTATAATATACTATGATTTTTGACCGAAACTTGCATTTTCTAAAGTTCCATAGAATCTAGTTTTAAAATGACATTTTTGCATCGACTTCCATCATAACCTTCCCTCTTAAAATATATACATGATCTGAAAAGTCTCGTATCATTTCAAATAGTCTCCAATTAAATATGATTCTTTTTAGCGAACAATTGTATAATATACTATGATTTTTGATCGAAACTAGTGTATAATATACTATGATTTTTGACAGAAACTTCCATTTCAAAAAGTTTCATAGAACCTAGTTTTCAGATGGGTTTTTTGCATGGACTTCTATCATGCCCTTACCTTTTAACATATATAAATGATCTGAAAAGTCTCGTATCATTTCAAATAACCCCAATTAAATTTGATTTTTTTGACCGAAACTATTGTATAATATACTATGATTTTTTACCGAAACTAGTGTATAATATACTATGATTTTTTACCGAAACTTGCATTTCCAAAAGTTTCATAGAATCTAGTTTTCAGATAATTTTTTTGCATGGACTTTCATCAAAACCTTCCCTTTTAAAATATATAAATGATCTGAAAAGTCTCGTATCATTTCAAATAGTCCCCATTTAAATTTGATTTTTTTGACCGGAAGTAGTGTATAATAAACAATATTTTTTACCGAAACTTGCATTTCGAAAAGTTTCATAGAATCTAATTTTCAAATGATTTTTTGCAAGGACTTCCATCATAACCTTCCCTTTTAACATGTATAAATGATCTGAAATGTTTCGTATCATTTCAAATAGTCCCCGATTAAATTTCATTTTTTTGACCGAAACTAGTGTATAATATACTATGATTTTTGACCGAAACTTCCATTTCCAAAAGTTCCATAGAATCTAGTTTTACAATGATATTTTTCATGTACTTCCATCATAACCTTCCCTCTTAACATATATAAATGATCTGAAAAGTCAAGTATCATTTCAAATAGTCCCCAATTAAATATGATTTTTTTGACCGAAACTATTGTATAATATACTATGATTTATTTCTGAAACTAGTGTATAATCTACTATGATTTTTTACCGAAACTTGAATTTCCAAAAGTTTCATTGAATCTAGTTTTCAGATGATTTTTTTGCATGGACTTCCATCATAACCTTCCCTTTTAACATATATAAATGATCTGAAAAGTCTCGTATCATTTCAAATAGTCACCAATTAAATTTGATTTTTTTTACCGAAACTATTGTATAATATACTATGATATTTGACCGAAACTAGTGTATAACATACTATGATTTTTGACTGAAACTTGCATTTCCAAAAGTTTCATAGAATCTAGTTTTAAGATGATTTTTTTGCACGGTCTTCCATCATAACCTTCCCTTTTAACATACATAAATGATCTGAAAAGTCTCGTATCATTTTAAATAGTCCCCAATTAAATTTGATTTTTTTTACTGAAATTATTGTATAATATACTATGATTTTTGACCGAAACTTGCATTTCCAACAGTTCCATAGAATCTAGTTTTACAATGATATTTTTGCATGGACATCCATCATAACCTTCCCTCTTAACATATATAAATGATCTGAAAAGTCTCGTATCATTTCAAATAGTCCCCAATTAAATATAATTTATTTGACCGAAACTATTGTATAATAGACTATGATTTTGAACCGAAACTAGTGTATAATATACTATGATTTTTTACCGAAACTTGCATTTCCAAAAGTTTCATAGAATCTAGTTTTCAGATTATTTTTTTGCATGGACTTCCATCATATCCTTCCCTTTTAACATATATAAATAATCTGAAAAGTCTCATATCATTTCAAATAGTCCCCAATTAAATTTGATTTTTTTGACCGAAACTAGTGTATAATATACTATGATTTTTGACCGGAACTTGCATTTCCAAAAGTTCCATAGAATCTAGTTTTACAATGATATTTTTGCATGGACTTCCATCATAACATTCCCTTTTAACATATATAAATGATCTGAAAAATCTCGTATCATTTCAAATAATCCCCAATTAAATATGATTTTTTTGACCTAAACTATTGTATAATATACTATGATTTTTGACCGAAACTAGTGTATAATATACTATGATTCTTGACCGAAACTTGCATTTCCAAAAGTTTCATAGAATCTAGTTTTCAGATGATTATTTTGCATGGACTTCCATCATAACCTTCCCTTTTAACATATATAATTGATCTAAAAAGTCTCGTATCATTTCAAATAGTCCCCAATTAAATTTTATTTTTTTGACCAAAACTAATGTATAATATACTATGATTTATTACCGAAACTTGCATTTCGAAAAGTTTCATAGAATCTGATTTTCAGATGATTTTTTGCATGGACTTCCATCATAACCTTCCCCTTTAACATATATAAATGATCTGAAAAGTCTCGTATCATTTCAAATAGTCCCCAATCAAATTTTAGTTTTTTGACCGAAACTAGTGTATAATATACTATGATTTTGACCGAAACTTACATTTCCAAAAGTTCCATAGAATCTAGTTTTCCAATGATTTTTTTGCATGTACTTCCATCATAACCTTCCCTCTTAACATATACAAATGATTTGAAAAGTCTCGTATCATTTTAAATAGTTCCCAATTAAATATGATTTTTTTGACTGAAACTATTGTATAATATACTATGATTTTTCACCGAAACTTGCATTTCCAAAAGTTTCAAAGAATCTAGTTTTCAGATGATTTTTTTGCATGGACTTTCATCATAACCTTCTCTTTTATCATATATAAATGATCTGAAAAGTCTTGTATCATTTCAATAAGACCCCAATTAAGTTTGATTTATTTGACCGAAACAAGTGTATAATATACTATGATTTATTACCGAAACTTTCATTTCGAAAAGTTTCATAGAATCTAATTTTTAGATGATTTTTTGCATGGACTTCCATCATAAGCTTCCCTTTTAACATATATAAATGATCTGAAAAGTCTTGTATCATTTCAAATAGTCCCCAATTAAATTTTATTTTTTTGTCCGAAACTAGTGTATAATATACTATGATTTTTGACCGAAACTTGCATTTTCTAAAGTTCCATAGAATCTAGTTTTAAAATGACATTTTTGCATCGACTTCCATCATAACCTTCCCTCTTAAAATATATACATGATCTGAAAAGTCTCGTATCATTTCAAATAGTCTCCAATTAAATATGATTCTTTTTAGCGAACTATTGTATAATATACTATGATTTTTGATCGAAACTAGTGTATAATATACTATGATTTTTGACAGAAACTTCCATTTTAAAAAGTTTCATAGAACCTAGTTTTCAGATGGGTTTTTTGCATGGACTTCTATCATGCCCTTACCTTTTAACATATATAAATGATCTTAAAAGTCTCGTATCATTTCAAATAACCCCAATTAAATTTGATTTTTTTGACCGAAACTATTGTATAATATACTATGATTTTTGACCGAAACTAGTGTATAATATACTATGATTTTTTACCGAAACATGCATTTCCAAAAGTTTCATAGAATCTAGTTTTCAGATAATTTTTTTGCATGGACTTTCATCATAATCTTCCCTTTTAAAATATATAAATGATCTGAAAAGTCTCGTATCATTTCAAATAGTCCCCATTTAAATTTGATTTTTTTGACCGGAAGTAGTGTATAATATACTATATTTTTTACCGAAACTTGCATTTCGAAAATTTCATAGAATCTAATTTTCAGATGATTTTTTGCATGGACTTCCATCATAACCTTCCCTTTTAACATTTATAAATGATCTGAAATGTTTGGTATCATTTCAAATAGTCCCCAATTAAATTTCATTTTTTTGACCGAAACTAGTGTATAATATACTATGATTTTTGACCGAAACTTGCATTTCCAAAAGTTCCATAGAATCTAGTTTTACAATGATATTTTTCATGTACTTCCATCATAACCTTCCCTCTTAACATATATAAATGATCTGAAAAGTCAAGTATCATTTCAAATAGTCCCCAATTAAATATGATTTTTTTGACCGAAACTATTGTATAATATACTATGATTTATTTCTGAAACTAGTGTATAATCTACTATGATTTTTTACCGAAACTTGAATTTCCAAAAGTTTCATAGAATCTAGTTTTCAGATGATTTTTTTGCATGGACTTCCATCATAACCTTCCCTTTTAACATGTATAAATGATCTGAAAAGTCTCGTATCATTTCAAAT
The DNA here is from genome assembly GCA_963966055.1 of Lathyrus aphaca. Lineage (NCBI taxonomy): Eukaryota > Viridiplantae > Streptophyta > Magnoliopsida > Fabales > Fabaceae > Lathyrus > Lathyrus aphaca. The sequence goes on along the minus strand of OZ014520.1, from coordinate 646,171,776 downwards.
AGTCCCCAATTAAATTTGATTTTTTTACCGAAACTATTGTATAATATACTATGATATTTGACCGAAACTAGTGTATAGCATACTATGGTTTATGACTGAAACTTGCATTTCCAAAAGTTTCATAGAATCTAGTTTTAAGATGATTTTTTTGCACGGTCTTCCATCATAACCTTCCCTTTTAACATACATAAATGATCTGAAAAGTCTCGTATCATTTTAAATAGTCCCCAATTAAATTTGATTTTTTTTACTGAAATTATTGTATAATATACTATGATTTTTTACCGAAACTTGCATTTCCAAAAGTTCCATAGAATCTAGTTTTACAATGATATTTTTGCATGGACATCCATCATAACCTTCCCTCTTAACATATATAAATGATCTGAAAAGTCTCGTATCATTTCAAATAGTCCCCAATTAAAAAAAAATTTATTTGACCGAAACTATTGTATAATATACTATGATTTTGAACCGAAACTAGTGTATAATATACTATGATTTTTTACCGACACTTGCATTTCCAAAAGTTTCATAGAATCTAGTTTTCAGATTATTTTTTTGCATGGACTTCCATCATATCCTTCCCTTTTAACATATATAAATAATCTGAAAAGTCTCATATCATTTCAAATAGTCCCCAATTAAATTTGATTTTTTTGACCGAAACTAGTGTATAATATACTATGATTTTTGACCGGAACTTGAATTTCCAAAAGTTCCATAGAATCTAGTTTTACAATGATATTTTTGCATGGACTTCCATCATAACATTCCCTTTTAACATATATAAATGATCTGAAAAGTCTCGTATCATTTCAAATAATCCCCAATTAAATATGATTTTTTTGACCTAAACTATTGTATAATATACTATGATTTTTGACCGAAACTAGTGTATAATATACTATGATTCTTGACCGAAACTTGCATTTCCAAAAGTTTCATAGAATCTAGTTTTCAGATGATTATTTTGCATGGACTTCCATCATAACCTTCCCTTTTAACATATATAATTGATCTAAAAAGTCTCGTATCATTTCAAATAGTCCCCAATTAAATTTTATTTTTTTGACCAAAACTAATGTATAATATACTATGATTTATTACCGAAACTTGCATTTCGAAAAGTTTCATAGAATCTGATTTTCAGATGATTTTTTGCATGGACTTCCATCATAACCTTCCCCTTTAACATATATAAATGATCTGAAAAGTCTCGTATCATTTCAAATAGTCCCCAATCAAATTTTAGTTTTTTGACCGAAACTAGTGTATAATATACTATGATTTTGACCGAAACTTACATTTCCAAAAGTTCCATAGAATCTAGTTTTCCAATGATTTTTTTGCATGTACTTCCATCATAACCTTCCCTCTTAACATATACAAATGATTTGAAAAGTCTCGTATCATTTTAAATAGTTCCCAATTAAATATGATTTTTTTGACTGAAACTATTGTATAATATACTATGATTTTTCACCGAAACTTGCATTTCCAAAAGTTTCAAAGAATCTAGTTTTCAGATGATTTTTTTGCATGGACTTTCATCATAACCTTCTCTTTTATCATATATAAATGATCTGAAAAGTCTTGTATCATTTCAATAAGACCCCAATTAAGTTTGATTTATTTGACCGAAACAAGTGTATAATATACTATGATTTATTACCGAAACTTTCATTTCGAAAAGTTTCATAGAATCTAATTTTTAGATGATTTTTTGCATGGACTTCCATCATAAGCTTCCCTTTTAACATATATAAATGATCTGAAAAGTCTTGTATCATTTCAAATAGTCCCCAATTAAATTTTATTTTTTTGTCCGAAACTAGTGTATAATATACTATGATTTTTGACCGAAACTTGCATTTTCTAAAGTTCCATAGAATCTAGTTTTAAAATGACATTTTTGCATCGACTTCCATCATAACCTTCCCTCTTAAAATATATACATGATCTGAAAAGTCTCGTATCATTTCAAATAGTCTCCAATTAAATATGATTCTTTTTAGCGAACTATTGTATAATATACTATGATTTTTGATCGAAACTAGTGTATAATATACTATGATTTTTGACAGAAACTTCCATTTTAAAAAGTTTCATAGAACCTAGTTTTCAGATGGGTTTTTTGCATGGACTTCTATCATGCCCTTACCTTTTAACATATATAAATGATCTTAAAAGTCTCGTATCATTTCAAATAACCCCAATTAAATTTGATTTTTTTGACCGAAACTATTGTATAATATACTATGATTTTTGACCGAAACTAGTGTATAATATACTATGATTTTTTACCGAAACATGCATTTCCAAAAGTTTCATAGAATCTAGTTTTCAGATAATTTTTTTGCATGGACTTTCATCATAATCTTCCCTTTTAAAATATATAAATGATCTGAAAAGTCTCGTATCATTTCAAATAGTCCCCATTTAAATTTGATTTTTTTGACCGGAAGTAGTGTATAATATACTATATTTTTTACCGAAACTTGCATTTCGAAAATTTCATAGAATCTAATTTTCAGATGATTTTTTGCATGGACTTCCATCATAACCTTCCCTTTTAACATTTATAAATGATCTGAAATGTTTGGTATCATTTCAAATAGTCCCCAATTAAATTTCATTTTTTTGACCGAAACTAGTGTATAATATACTATGATTTTTGACCGAAACTTGCATTTCCAAAAGTTCCATAGAATCTAGTTTTACAATGATATTTTTCATGTACTTCCATCATAACCTTCCCTCTTAACATATATAAATGATCTGAAAAGTCAAGTATCATTTCAAATAGTCCCCAATTAAATATGATTTTTTTGACCGAAACTATTGTATAATATACTATGATTTATTTCTGAAACTAGTGTATAATCTACTATGATTTTTTACCGAAACTTGAATTTCCAAAAGTTTCATAGAATCTAGTTTTCAGATGATTTTTTTGCATGGACTTCCATCATAACCTTCCCTTTTAACATGTATAAATGATCTGAAAAGTCTCGTATCATTTCAAATAGTCCCCAATTAAATTTGATTTTTTTTACCGAAACTATTGTATAATATACTATGATATTTGACCGAAACTAGTGTATAGCATACTATGGTTTATGACTGAAACTTGCATTTCCAAAAGTTTCATAGAATCTAGTTTTAAGATGATTTTTTTGCACGGTCTTCCATCATAACCTTCCCTTTTAACATACATAAATGATCTGAAAAGTCTCGTATCATTTTAAATAGTCCCCAATTAAATTTGATTTTTTTTACTGAAATTATTGTATAATATACTATGATTTTTTACCGAAACTTGCATTTCCAAAAGTTCCATAGAATCTAGTTTTACAATGATATTTTTGCATGGACATCCATCATAACCTTCCCTCTTAACATATATAAATGATCTGAAAAGTCTCGTATCATTTCAAATAGTCCCCAATTAAAAAAAAATTTATTTGACCGAAACTATTGTATAATATACTATGATTTTGAACCGAAACTAGTGTATAATATACTATGATTTTTTACCGACACTTGCATTTCCAAAAGTTTCATAGAATCTAGTTTTCAGATTATTTTTTTGCATGGACTTCCATCATATCCTTCCCTTTTAACATATATAAATAATTTGAAAAGTCTCATATCATTTCAAATAGTCCCCAATTAAATTTGATTTTTTTGACCGAAACTAGTGTATAATATACTATGATTTTTGACCGGAACTTGAATTTCCAAAAGTTCCATAGAATCTAGTTTTACAATGATATTTTTGCATGGACTTCCATCATAACATTCCCTTTTAACATATATAAATGATCTGAAAAGTCTCGTATCATTTCAAATAATCCCCAATTAAATATGATTTTTTTGACCTAAACTATTGTATAATATACTATGATTTTTGACCGAAACTAGTGTATAATATACTATGATTCTTGACCGAAACTTGCATTTCCAAAAGTTTCATAGAATCTAGTTTTCAGATGATTATTTTGCATGGACTTCCATCATAACCTTCCCTTTTAACATATATAATTGATCTAAAAAGTCTCGTATCATTTCAAATAGTCCCCAATTAAATTTTATTTTTTTGACCAAAACTAATGAATAATATACTATGATTTATTACCGAAACTTGCATTTCGAAAAGTTTCATAGAATCTGATTTTCAGATGATTTTTTGCATGGACTTCCATCATAACCTTCCCCTTTAACATATATAAATGATCTGAAAAGTCTCGTATCATTTCAAATAGTCCCCAATTAAATTTTAGTTTTTTGACCGAAACTAGTGTATAATATACTATGATTTTGACCGAAACTTACATTTCCAAAAGTTCCATAGAATCTAGTTTTCCAATGATTTTTTTGCATGTACTTCCATCATAACCTTCCCTCTTAACATATACAAATGATTTGAAAAGTCTCGTATCATTTTAAATAGTTCCCAATTAAATATGATTTTTTTGACTGAAACTATTGTATAATATACTATGATTTTTGACCGAAACATGCATTTTCAAAAGTTTCAATGAATCTAGTTTTCAGATGATTTTTTTGCATGGACTTTCATCATAACCTTCTCTTTTATCATATATAAATGATCTGAAAAGTCTTGTATCATTTAAATAAGACCCCAATTAAGTTTGATTTATTTGACCGAAACAAGTGTATAATATACTATGATTTATTACCGAAACTATCATTTCGAAAAGTTTCATAGAATCTAATTTTTAGATGATTTTTGCATGGACTTCCATCATAAGCTTCCCTTTTAACATATATAAATGATCTGAAAAGTCTTGTATCATTTCAAATAGTCCCCAATTAAATTTAATTTTTTTGTCCGAAACTAGTGTATAATATACTTTGATTTTTGACCGAAACTTGCATTTTCTAAAGTTCCATAGAATCTAGTTTTAAAATGATATTTTTGCATCGACTTCCATCATAACCTTCCCTCTTAAAATATATACATGATCTGAAAAGTCTCGTATCATTTCAAATAGTCTCCAATTAAATATGATTCTTTTTAGCGAACTATTGTATAATATACTATGATTTTTGATCGAAACTAGTGTATAATATACTATGATTTTTGACAGAAACTTCCATTTCAAAAAGTTTCATAGAACCTAGTTTTCAGATGGGTTTTTTGCATGGACTTCTATCATTCCCTTACCTTTTAACATATATAAATGATCTGAAAAGTCTCGTATCATTTCAAATAACCCCAATTAAATTTGATTTTTTTGACCGAAACTATTGTATAATATACTATGATTTTTTACCGAAACTAGTGTATAATATACTATGATTTTTTACCGAAACTTGCATTTCCAAAAGTTTCATAGAATCTAGTTTTCAGATAATTTTTTTGCATGGACTTTCATCAAAACCTTCCCTTTTAAAATATATAAATGATCTGAAAAGTCTCGTATCATTTCAAATAGTCCACATTTAAATTTGATTTTTTTGACCGGAAGTAGTGTATAATAAACAATATTTTTTACCGAAACTTGCATTTCGAAAAGTTTCATAGAATCTAATTTTCAAATGATTTTTTGCAAGGACTTCCATCATAACCTTCCCTTTTAACATGTATAAATGATCTGAAATGTTTCGTATCATTTCAAATAGTCCCCGATTAAATTTCATTTTTTTGACCGAAACTAGTGTATAATATACTATGATTTTTGACCGAAACTTCCATTTCCAAAAGTTCCATAGAATCTAGTTTTACAATGATATTTTTCATGTACTTCCATCATAACCTTCCCTCTTAACATATATAAATGATCTGAAAAGTCAAGTATCATTTCAAATAGTCCCCAATTAAATATGATTTTTTTGACCGAAACTATTGTATAATATACTATGATTTATTTCTGAAACTAGTGTATAATCTACTATGATTTTTTACCGAAACTTGAATTTCCAAAAGTTTCATAGAATCTAGTTTTCAGATGATTTTTTTGCATGGACTTCCATCATAACCTTCCCTTTTAACATGTATAAATGATCTGAAAAGTCTCGTATCATTTCAAATAGTCCCCAATTAAATTTGATTTTTTTTACCGAAACTATTGTATAATATACTATGATATTTGACCGAAACTAGTGTATAACATACTATGGTTTATGACTGAAACTTGCATTTCCAAAAGTTTCATAGAATCTAGTTTTAAGATGATTTTTTTGCACGGTCTTCCATCATAACCTTCCCTTTTAACATACATAAATGATCTGAAAAGTCTCGTATCATTTTAAATAGTCCCCAATTAAATTTGATTTTTTTTACTGAAATTATTGTATAATATACTATGATTTTTTACCGAAACTTGCATTTCCAAAAGTTCCATAGAATCTAGTTTTACAATGATATTTTTGCATGGACATCCATCATAACCTTCCCTCTTAACATATATAAATGATCTGAAAAGTCTCGTATCATTTCAAATAGTCCCCAATTAAAAAAAAATTTATTTGACCGAAACTATTGTATAATATACTATGATTTTGAACCGAAACTAGTGTATAATATACTATGATTTTTTACCGACACTTGCATTTCCAAAAGTTTCATAGAATCTAGTTTTCAGATTATTTTTTTGCATGGACTTCCATCATATCCTTCTCTTTTAACATATATAAATAATCTGAAAAGTCTCATATCATTTCAAATAGTCCCCAATTAAATTTGATTTTTTTGACCGAAACTAGTGTATAATATACTATGATTTTTGACCGGAACTTGCATTTCCAAAAGTTCCATAGAATCTAGTTTTACAATGATATTTTTGCATGGACTTCCATCATAACATTCCCTTTTAACATATATAAATGATCTGAAAAGTCTCGTATCATTTCAAATAATCCCCAATTAAATATGATTTTTTTGACCTAAACTATTGTATAATATACTATGATTTTTGACCGAAACTAGTGTATAATATACTATGATTCTTGACCGAAACTTGCATTTCCAAAAGTTTCATAGAATCTAGTTTTCAGATGATTATTTTGCATGGACTACCATCATAACCTTCCCTTTTAACATATATAATTGATCTAAAAAGTCTCGTATCATTTCAAATAGTCCCCAATTAAATTTTATTTTTTTGACCAAAACTAATGTATAATATACTATGATTTATTACCGAAACTTGCATTTCGAAAAGTTTCATAGAATCTGATTTTCAGATGATTTTTTGCATGGACTTCCATCATAACCTTCCCCTTTAACATATATAAATGATCTGGAAAGTCTCGTATCATTTCAAATAGTCCCCAATTAAATTTTAGTTTTTTGACCGAAACTAGTGTATAATATACTATGATTTTGACCGAAACTTACATTTCCAAAAGTTCCATAGAATCTAGTTTTCCAATGATTTTTTTGCATGTACTTCCATCATAACCTTCCCTCTTAACATATACAAATGATTTGAAAAGTCTCGTATCATTTTAAATAGTTCCCAATTAAATATGATTTTTTTGACTGAAACTATTGTATAATATACTATGATTTTTGACCGAAACATGCATTTTCAAAAGTTTCAATGAATCTAGTTTTCAGATGATTTTTTTGCATGGACTTTCATCATAACCTTCTCTTTTATCATATATAAATGATCTGAAAAGTCTTGTATCATTTAAATAAGACCCCAATTAAGTTTGATTTATTTGACCGAAACAAGTGTATAATATACTATGATTTATTACCGAAACTATCATTTCGAAAAGTTTCATAGAATCTAATTTTTAGATGATTTTTGCATGGACTTCCATCATAAGCTTCCCTTTTAACATATATAAATGATCTGAAAAGTCTTGTATCATTTCAAATAGTCCCCAATTAAATTTAATTTTTTTGTCCGAAACTAGTGTATAATATACTTTGATTTTTGACCGAAACTTGCATTTTCTAAAGTTCCATAGAATCTAGTTTTAAAATGATATTTTTGCATCGACTTCCATCATAACCTTCCCTCTTAAAATATATACATGATCTGAAAAGTCTCGTATCATTTCAAATAGTCTCCAATTAAATATGATTCTTTTTAGCGAACTATTGTATAATATACTATGATTTTTGATCGAAACTAGTGTATAATATACTATGATTTTTGACAGAAACTTCCATTTCAAAAAGTTTCATAGAACCTAGTTTTCAGATGGGTTTTTTGCATGGACTTATATCATGCCCTTACCTTTTAACATATATAAATGATCTGAAAAGTCTCGTATCATTTCAAATAACCCCAATTAAATTTGATTTTTTTGACCGAAACTATTGTATAATATACTATGATTTTTTACCGAAACTAGTGTATAATATACTATGATTTTTTACCGAAACTTGCATTTCCAAAAGTTTCATAGAATCTAGTTTTCAGATAATTTTTTTGCATGGACTTTCATCAAAACCTTCCCTTTTAAAATATATAAATGATCTGAAAAGTCTCGTATCATTTCAAATAGTCCCCATTTAAATTTGATTTTTTTGACCGGAAGTAGTGTATAATAAACAATATTTTTTACCGAAACTTGCATTTCGAAAAGTTTCATAGAATCTAATTTTCAAATGATTTTTTGCAAGGACTTCCATCATAACCTTCCCTTTTAACATGTATAAATGATCTGAAATGTTTCGTATCATTTCAAATAGTCCCCGATTAAATTTCATTTTTTTGACCGAAACTAGTGTATAATATACTATGATTTTTGACCGAAACTTCCATTTCCAAAAGTTCCATAGAATCTAGTTTTACAATGATATTTTTCATGTACTTCCATCATAACCTTCCCTCTTAACATATATAAATGATCTGAAAAGTCAAGTATCATTTCAAATAGTCCCCAATTAAATATGATTTTTTTGACCGAAACTATTGTATAATATACTATGATTTATTTCTGAAACTAGTGTATAATCTACTATGATTTTTTACCGAAACTTGAATTTCCAAAAGTTTCATAGAATCTAGTTTTCAGATGATTTTTTTGCATGGACTTCCATCATAACCTTCCCTTTTAACATATATAAATGATCTGAAAAGTCTCGTATCATTTCAAATAGTCCCCAATTAAATTTGATTTTTTTTACCGAAACTATTGTATAATATACTATGATATTTGACCGAAACTAGTGTATAACATACTATGATTTTTGACTGAAACTTGCATTTCCAAAAGTTTCATAGAATCTAGTTTTAAGATGATTTTTTTGCACGGTTTTCCATCATAACCTTCCCTTTTAACATACATAAATGATCTGAAAAGTCTCGTATCATTTTAAATAGTCCCCAATTAAATTTGATTTTTTTTACTGAAATTATTGTATAATATACTATGATTTTTGACCGAAACTTGCATTTCCAACAGTTCCATAGAATCTAGTTTTACAATGATATTTTTGAATGGACATCCATCATAACCTTCCCTCTTAACATATATAAATGATCTGAAAAGTCTCGTATCATTTCAAATAGTCCCCAATTAAATATAATTTATTTGACCGAAACTATTGTATAATAGACTATGATTTTGAACCGAAACTAGTGTATAATATACTATGATTTTTTACCGAAACCTGCATTTCCAAAAGTTTCATAGAATCTAGTTTTCAGATTATTTTTTTGCATGGACTTCCACCATATCCTTCCCTTTTAACATATATAAATAATCTGAAAAGTCTCATATCATTTCAAATAGTCCCCAATTAAATTTGATTTTTTTGACCGAAACTAGTGTATAATATACTATGATTTTTAACCGGAACTTGCATTTCCAAAAGTTCCATAGAATCTAGTTTTACAATGATATTTTTGCATGGACTTCCATCATAACATTCCCTTTTAACATATATAAATGATCTGAAAAATCTCGTATCATTTCAAATAATCCCCAATTAAATATGATTTTTTTGACCTAAACTATTGTATAATATACTATGATTTTTGACCGAAACTAGTGTATAATATACTATGATTCTTGACCGAAACTTGCATTTCCAAAAGTTTCATAGAATCTAGTTTTCAGATGATTATTTTGCATGGACTTCCATCATAACCTTCCCTTTTAACATATATAATTGATCTAAAAAGTCTCGTATCATTTCAAATAGTCCCCAATTAAATTTTATTTTTTTGACCAAAACTAATGTATAATATACTATGATTTATTACCGAAACTTGCATTTCGAAAAGTTTCATAGAATCTGATTTTCAGATGATTTTTTGCATGGACTTCCATCATAACCTTCCCCTTTAACATATATAAATGATCTGAAAAGTCTCGTATCATTTCAAATATTCCCCAATTAAATTTTAGTTTTTTGACCGAAACTAGTGTATAATATACTATGATTTTGACCGAAACTTACATTTCCAAAAGTTCCATAGAATCTAGTTTTCCAATGATTTTTTTGCATGTACTTCCATCATAACCTTCCCTCTTAACATATACAAATGATTTGAAAAGTCTCGTATCATTTTAAATAGTTCCCAATTAAATATGATTTTTTTGACTTAAACTATTGTATAATATACTATGATTTTTGACCGAAACTTGCATTTCCAAAAGTTTCAAAGAATCTAGTTTTCAGATGATTTTTTTGCATGGACTTTCATCATAACCTTCTCTTTTATCATATATAAATGATCTGAAAAGTCTTGTATCATTTCAATAAGACCCCAATTAAGTTTGATTTATTTGACCGAAACAAGTGTATAATATACTATGATTTATTACCGAAACTTTCATTTCGAAAAGTTTCATAGAATCTAATTTTTAGATGATTTTTTGCATGGACTTCCACCATAAGCTTCCCTTTTAACATATATAAATGATCTGAAAAGTCTTGTATCATTTCAAATAGTCCCCAATTAAATTTTATTTTTTTGTCCGAAACTAGTGTATAATATACTATGATTTTTTACCGAAACTTGCATTTTCTAAAGTTCCATAGAATCTAGTTTTAAAATGACATTTTTGCATCGACTTCCATCATAACCTTCCCTCTTAAAATATATACATGATCTGAAAAGTCTCGTATCATTTCAAATAGTCTCCAATTAAATATGATTCTTTTTAGCGAACTATTGTATAATATACTATGATTTTTGATCGAAACTAGTGTATAATATACTATGATTTTTGACAGAAACTTCCATTTCAAAAAGTTTCATAGAACCTAGTTTTCAGATGGGTTTTTTGCATGGACTTCTATCATGCCCTTACCTTTTAACATATATAAATGATCTGAAAAGTCTCGTATCATTTCAAATAACCCCAATTAAATTTGATTTTTTTGACCGAAACTATTGTATAATATACTATGATTTTTGACCGAAACTAGTGTATAATATACTATGATTTTTTACCGAAACATGCATTTCCAAAAGTTTCATAGAATCTAGTTTTCAGATAATTTTTTTGCATGGACTTTCATCATAATCTTCCCTTTTAAAATATATAAATGATCTGAAAAGTCTCGTATCATTTCAAATAGTCCCCATTTAAATTTGATTTTTTTGACCGGAAGTAGTGTATAATATACTATATTTTTTACCGAAACTTGCATTTCGAAAAGTTTCATAGAATCTAATTTTCAGATGATTTTTTGCATGGACTTCCATCATAACCTTCCCTTTTAACATTTATAAATGATCTGAAATGTTTGGTATCATTTCAAATAGTCCCCAATTAAATTTCATTTTTTTGACCGAAACTAGTGTATAATATACTATGATTTTTGACCGAAACTTGCATTTCCAAAAGTTCCATAGAATCTAGTTTTATAATGATATTTTTCATGTACTTCCATCATAACCTTCCCTCTTAACATATATAAATGATCTGAAAAGTCAAGTATCATTTCAAATAGTCCCCAATTAAATATGATTTTTTTGACTGAAACTATTGTATAATATACTATGATTTATTTCTGAAACTAGTGTATAATCTACTATGATTTTTTACCGAAACTTGAATTTACAAAAGTTTCATAGAATCTAGTTTTCAGATGATTTTTTTGCATGGACTTCCATCATAACCTTCCCTTTTAACATGTATAAATGATCTGAAAAGTCTCGTATCATTTCAAATAGTCCCCAATTAAATTTGATTTTTTTTACCGAAACTATTGTATAATATACTATGATATTTGACCGAAACTAGTGTATAACATACTATGGTTTATGACTGAAACTTGCATTTCCAAAAGTTTCATAGAATCTAGTTTTAAGATGATTTTTTTGCACGGTCTTCCATCATAACCTTCCCTTTTAACATACATAAATGATCTGAAAAGTCTCGTATCATTTTAAATAGTCCCCAATTAAATTTGATTTTTTTTACTGAAATTATTGTATAATATACTATGATTTTTTACCGAAACTTGCATTTCCAAAAGTTCCATAGAATCTAGTTTTACAATGATATTTTTGCATGGACATCCATCATAACCTTCCCTCTTAACATATATAAATGATCTGAAAAGTCTCGTATCATTTCAAATAGTCCCCAATTAAAAAAAAAATTATTTGACCGAAACTATTGTATAATATACTATGATTTTGAACCGAAACTAGTGTATAATATACTATGATTTTTTACCGACACTTGCATTTCCAAAAGTTTCATAGAATCTAGTTTTCAGATTATTTTTTTGCATGGACTTCCATCATATCCTTCCCTTTTAACATATATAAATAATCTGAAAAGTCTCATATCATTTCAAATAGTCCCCAATTAAATTTGATTTTTTTGACCGAAACTAGTGTATAATATACTATGATTTTTGACCGGAACTTGCATTTCCAAAAGTTCCATAGAATCTAGTTTTACAATGATATTTTTGCATGGACTTCCATCATAACATTCCCTTTTAACATATATAAATGATCTGAAAAATCTCGTATCATTTCAAATAATCCCCAATTAAATATGATTTTTTTGACCTAAACTATTGTATAATATACTATGATTTTTGACCGAAACTAGTGTATAATATACTATGATTCTTGACTGAAACTTGCATTTCCAAAAGTTTCATAGAATCTAGTTTTCAGATGATTATTTTGCATGGACTTCCATCATAACCTTCCCTTTTAACATATATAATTGATCTAAAAAGTCTCGTATCATTTCAAATAGTCCCCAATTAAATTTTATTTTTTTGACCAAAACTAATGTATAATATACTATGATTTATTACCGAAACTTGCATTTCGAAAAGTTTCATAGAATCTGATTTTCAGATGATTTTTTGCATGGACTTCCATCATAACCTTCCCCTTTAACATATATAAATGATCTGAAAAGTCTCGTATCATTTCAAATAGTCCCCAATTAAATTTTAGTTTTTTGACCGAAACTAATGTATAATATACTATGATTTTGACCGAAACTTACATTTCCAAAAGTTCCATAGAATCTAGTTTTCCAATGATTTTTTTGCATGTACTTCCATCATAACCTTCCCTCTTAACATATACAAATGATTTGAAAAGTCTCGTATCATTTTAAATAGTTCCCAATTAAATATGATTTTTTTGACTTAAACTATTGTATAATATACTATGATTTTTGACCGAAACTTGCATTTCCAAAAGTTTCAAAGAATCTAGTTTTCAGATGATTTTTTTGCATGGACTTTCATCATAACCTTCTCTTTTATCATATATAAATGATCTGAAAAGTCTTGTATCATTTCAATAAGACCCCAATTAAGTTTGATTTATTTGACCGAAACAAGTGTATAATATACTATGATTTATTACCGAAACTTTCATTTCGAAAAGTTTCATAGAATCTAATTTTTAGATGATTTTTTGCATGGACTTCCATCATAAGCTTCCCTTTTAACATATATAAATGATCTGAAAAGTCTTGTATCATTTCAAATAGTCCCCAATTAAATTTTATTTTTTTGTCCGAAACTAGTGTATAATATACTATGATTTTTGACCGAAACTTGCATTTTCTAAAGTTCCATAGAATCTAGTTTTAAAATGACATTTTTGCATCGACTTCCATCATAACCTTCCCTCTTAAAATATATACATGATCTGAAAAGTCTCGTATCATTTCAAATAGTCTCCAATTAAATATGATTCTTTTTAGCGAACTATTGTATAATATACTATGATTTTTGATCGAAACTAGTGTATAATATACTATGATTTTTGACAGAAACTTCCATTTCAAAAAGTTTCATAGAACCTAGTTTTCAGATGGGTTTTTTGCATGGACTTCTATCATGCCCTTACCTTTTAACATATATAAATGATCTGAAAAGTCTCGTATCATTTCAAATAACCCCAATTAAATTTGATTTTTTTGACCGAAACTATTGTATAATATACTATGATTTTTGACCGAAACTAGTGTATAATATACTATGATTTTTTACCGAAACATGCATTTCCAAAAGTTTCATAGAATCTAGTTTTCAGATAATTTTTTTGCATGGACTTTCATCATAATCTTCCCTTTTAAAATATATAAATGATCTGAAAAGTCTCGTATCATTTCAAATAGTCCCCATTTAAATTTGATTTTTTTGACCGGAAGTAGTGTATAATATACTATATTTTTTACCGAAACTTGCATTTCGAAAAGTTTCATAGAATCTAATTTTCAGATGATTTTTTGCATGGACTTCCATCATAACCTTCCCTTTTAACATTTATAAATGATCTGAAATGTTTGGTATCATTTCAAATAGTCCCCGATTAAATTTCATTTTTTTGACCGAAACTAGTGTATAATATACTATGATTTTTGACCGAAACTTGCATTTCCAAAAGTTCCATAGAATCTAGTTTTACAATGATATTTTTCATGTACTTCCATCATAACCTTCCCTCTTAACATATATAAATGATCTGAAAAGTCAAGTATCATTTCAAATAGTCCCCAATTAAATATGATTTTTTTGACCGAAACTATTGTATAATATACTATGATTTATTTCTGAAACTAGTGTATAATCTACTATGATTTTTTACCGAAACTTGAATTTCCAAAAGTTTCATAGAATCTAGTTTTCAGATGATTTTTTTGCATGGACTTCCATCATAACCTTCCCTTTTAACATGTATAAATGATCTGAAAAGTCTCGTATCATTTCAAATAGTCCCCAATTAAATTTGATTTTTTTTACCGAAACTATTGTATAATATACTATGATATTTGACCGAAACTAGTGTATAACATACTATGGTTTATGACTGAAACTTGCATTTCCAAAAGTTTCATAGAATCTAGTTTTAAGATGATTTTTTTGCACGGTCTTCCATCATAACCTTCCCTTTTAACATACATAAATGATCTGAAAAGTCTCGTATCATTTTAAATAGTCCCCAATTAAATTTGATTTTTTTTACTGAAATTATTGTATAATATACTATGATTTTTTACCGAAACTTGCATTTCCAAAAGTTCCATAGAATCTAGTTTTACAATGATATTTTTGCATGGACATCCATCATAACCTTCCCTCTTAACATATATAAATGATATGAAAAGTCTCGTATCATTTCAAATAGTCCCCAATTAAAAAAAAATTTATTTAACCGAAACTATTGTATAATATACTATGATTTTGAACCGAAACTAGTGTATAATATACTATGATTTTTTCCCGACACTTGCATTTCCAAAAGTTTTATAGAATCTAGTTGTCAGATTATTTTTTTGCATGGACTTCCATCATATCCTTCCCTTTTAACATATATAAATAATCTGAAAAGTCTCATATCATTTCAAATAGTCCCCAATTAAATTTGATTTTTTTGACCGAAACTATTGTATAATATACTATGATTTTTGACCGGAACTTGCATTTCCAAAAGTTCCATAGAATCTAGTTTTACAATGATATTTTTGCATGGACTTCCATCATAACATTCCCTTTTAACATATATAAATGATCTGAAAAATCTCGTATCATTTCAAATAATCCCCAATTAAATATGATTTTTTTGACCTAAACTATTGTATAATATACTATGATTTTTGACCGAAACTAGTGTATAATATACTATGATTCTTGACCGAAACTTGCATTTCCAAAAGTTTCATAGAATCTAGTTTTCAGATGATTATTTTGCATGGACTTCCATCATAACCTTCCCTTTTAACATATATAATTGATCTAAAAAGTCTCGTATCATTTCAAATAGTCCCCAATTAAATTTTATTTTTTTGACCAAAACTAATGTATAATATACTATGATTTATTACCGAAACTTGCATTTCGAAAAGTTTCATAGAATCTGATTTTCAGATGATTTTTTGCATGGACTTCCATCATAACCTTCCCCTTTAACATATATAAATGATCTGAAAAGTCTCGTATCATTTCAAATAGTCCCCAATTAAATTTTAGTTTTTTGACCGAAACTAGTGTATAATATACTATGATTTTGACCGAAACTTACATTTCCAAAAGTTCCATAGAATCTAGTTTTCCAATGATTTTTTTGCATGTACTTCCATCATAACCTTCCCTCTTAACATATACAAATGATTTGAAAAGTCTCGTATCATTTTAAATAGTTCCCAATTAAATATGATTTTTTTGACTTAAACTATTGTATAATATACTATGATTTTTGACCGAAACTTGCATTTCCAAAAGTTTCAAAGTATCTAGTTTTCAGATGATTTTTTTGCATGGACTTTCATCATAACCTTCTCTTTTATCATATATAAATGATCTGAAAAGTCTTGTATCATTTCAATAAGACCCCAATTAAGTTTGATTTATTTGACCGAAACAAGTGTATAATATACTATGATTTATTACCGAAACTTTCATTTCGAAAAGTTTCATAGAATCTAATTTTTAGATGATTTTTTGCATGGACTTCCATCATAAGCTTCCCTTTTAACATATATAAATGATCTGAAAAGTCTTGTATCATTTCAAATAGTCCCCAATTAAATTTTATTTTTTTGTCCGAAACTAGTGTATAATATACTATGATTTTTGACCGAAACTTGCATTTTCTAAAGTTCCATAGAATCTAGTTTTAAAATGACATTTTTGCATCGACTTCCATCATAACCTTCCCTCTTAAAATATATACATGATCTGAAAAGTCTCGTATCATTTCAAATAGTCTCCAGTTAAATATGATTCTTTTTAGCGAACTATTGTATAATATACTATGATTTTTGATCGAAACTAGTGTATAATATACTATGATTTTTGACAGAAACTTCCATTTCAAAAAGTTTCATAGAACCTAGTTTTCAGATGGGTTTTTTGCATGGACTTCTATCATGCCCTTACCTTTTAACATATATAAATGATCTGAAAAGTCTCGTATCATTTCAAATAACCCCAATTAAATTTGATTTTTTTGACCGAAACTATTGTATAATATACTATGATTTTTGACCGAAACTAGTGTATAATATACTATGATTTTTTACCGAAACATGCATTTCCAAAAGTTTCATAGAATCTAGTTTTCAGATAATTTTTTTGCATGGACTTTCATCATAATCTTCCCTTTTAAAATATATAAATGATCTGGAAAGTCTCGTATCATTTCAAATAGTCCTCATTTAAATTTGATTTTTTTGACCGGAAGTAGTGTATAATATACTATATTTTTTACCGAAACTTGCATTTCGAAAAGTTTCATAGAATCTAATTTTCAGATGATTTTTTGCATGGACTTCCATCATAACCTTCCCTTTTAACATTTATAAATGATCTGAAATGTTTGGTATCATTTCAAATAGTCCCCGATTAAATTTCATTTTTTTGACCGAAACTAGTGTATAATATACTATGATTTTTTACCGAAACTTGCATTTCCAAAAGTTCCATAGAATCTAGTTTTACAATGATATTTTTCATGTACTTCCATCATAACCTTCCCTCTTAACATATATAAATGATCTGAAAAGTCAAGTATCATTTCAAATAGTCCCCAATTAAATATGATTTTTTTGACCGAAACTATTGTATAATATACTATGATTTATTTCTGAAACTAGTGTATAATCTACTATGATTTTTTACCGAAACTTGAATTTCCAAAAGTTTCATAGAATCTAGTTTTCAGATGATTTTTTTGCATGGACTTCCATCATAACCTTCCCTTTTAACATGTATAAATGATCTGAAAAGTCTCGTATCATTTCAAATAGTCCCCAATTAAATTTGATTTTTTTTACCGAAACTATTGTATAATATACTATGATATTTGACCGAAACTAGTGTATAACATACTATGGTTTATGACTGAAACTTGCATTTCCAAAAGTTTCATAGAATCTAGTTTTAAGATGATTTTTTTGCACGGTCTTCCATCATAACCTTCCCTTTTAACATACATAAATGATCTGAAAAGTCTCGTATCATTTTAAATAGTCCCCAATTAAATTTGATTTTTTTTACTGAAATTATTGTATAATATACTATGATTTTTTACCGAAACTTGCATTTCCAAAAGTTCCATAGAATCTAGTTTTACAATGATATTTTTGCATGGACATCCATCATAACCTTCCCTCTTAACATATATAAATGATCTGAAAAGTCTCGTATCATTTCAAATAGTCCCCAATTAAAAAAAAATTTATTTGACCGAAACTATTGTATAATATACTATGATTTTGAACCGAAACTAGTGTATAATATACTATGATTTTTTACCGACACTTGCATTTCCAAAAGTTTCATAGAATCTAGTTTTCAGATTATTTTTTTGCATGGACTTCCATCATATCCTTCCCTTTTAACATATATAAATAATCTGAAAAGTCTCATATCATTTCAAATAGTCCCCAATTAAATTTGATTTTTTTGACCGAAACTAGTGTATAATATACTATGATTTTTGACCGGAACTTGCATTTCCAAAAGTTCCATAGAATCTAGTTTTACAATGATATTTTTGCATGGACTTCCATCATAACATTCCCTTTTAACATATATAAATGATCTGAAAAGTCTCGTATCATTTCAAATAATCCCCAAATAAATATGATTTTTTTGACCTAAACTATTGTATAATATACTATGATTTTTGACCGAAACTAGTGTATAATATACTATGATTCTTGACCGAAACTTGCATTTCCAAAAGTTTCATAGAATCTAGTTTTCAGATGATTATTTTGCATGGACTTCCATCATAACCTTCCCTTTTAACATATATAATTGATCTAAAAAGTCTCGTATCATTTCAAATAGTCCCCAATTAAATTTTATTTTTTTGACCAAAACTAATGTATAATATACTATGATTTATTCCTGAAACTTGCATTTCGAAAAGTTTCATAGAATCTAATTTTCAGATGATTTTTTGCATGGACTTCCATCATAACCTTCCCCTTTAACATATATAAATGATCTTAAAAGTCTCGTATCATTTCAAATAGTCTCCAATTAAATTTTAGTTTTTTGACCGAAACTAGTGTATAATATACTATGATTTTGACCGAAACTTACATTTCCAAAAGTTCCATAGAATCTAGTTTTCCAATGATTTTTTTGCATGTACTTCCATCATAACCTTCCCTCTTAACATATACAAATGATTTGAAAAGTCTCGTATCATTTTAAATAGTTCCCAATTAAATATGATTTTTTTGACTGAAACTATTGTATAATATACTATGATTTTTGACCGAAACATGCATTTTCAAAAGTTTCAATGAATCTAGTTTTCAGATGATTTTTTTGCATGGACTTTCATCATAACCTTCTCTTTTATCATATATAAATGATCTGAAAAGTCTTGTATCATTTAAATAAGACCCCAATTAAGTTTGATTTATTTGACCGAAACAAGTGTATAATATACTATGATTTATTACCGAAACTATCATTTCGAAAAGTTTCATAGAATCTAATTTTTAGATGATTTTTGCATGGACTTCCATCATAACCTTCCCTCTTAAAATATATAAACGATCTGAAAAGTCTCGTATCATTTCAAATAGTCTCCAATTAAATATGATTCTTTTTAGCGAACTATTGTATAATATACTATGATTTTTGATCGAAACTAGTGTATAATATACTATGATTTTTGACAAAAACTTCCATTTCAAAAAGTTTCATAGAACCTAGTTTTCAGATGGGTTTTTTGCATGGACTTCCATCATAACCTTACCTTTTAACATATATAAATGATCTGAAAAGTCTCGTATCATTTCAAATTACCCCAATTAAATTTGATTTTTTTGACCGAAACTATTGTATAATATACTATGATTTTTGACCAAAACTAGTGTATAATATACTATGATTTTTTACCGAAACTTGCATTTCCAAAAGTTTCATAGAATCTAGTTTTCAGATAATTTTTTTGCATGGACTTTCATCATAACCTTCCCTTTTAAAATATATAAATGATCTGAAAAGTCTCGTATCATTTCAAAGAGTCCCCATTTAAATTTGATTTTTTTGACCGGAAGTAGTGTATAATATACTATATTTTTTACTGAAACTTGCATTTCGAAAAGTTTCATAGAATCTAATTTTCAGATGATTTTTTATAAGGACTTCCATCATAACCTTCCCTTTTAACATGTATAAATGATCTGAAATATTTCGTATCATTTCAAATAGTCCCCAATTAAATTTCATTTTTTTGACCGAAACTAGTGTATAATATACTATGATTTTTGACCGAAACTTGCATTTCCAAAAGTTCCATAGAATCTAGTTTTACAATGATATTTTTCATGTACTTCCATCATAACCTTCCCTCTTAACATATATAAATGATCTGAAAAGTCAAGTATCATTTCAAATAGTCCCCAATTAAATAAGATTTTTTTTACCGAAACTATTGTATAATATACTATGATTTATTTCTGAAACTAGTGTATAATCTACTATGATTTTTTACCAAAACTTGAATTTCCAAAAGTTTCATAGAATCTAGTTTTCAGATGATTTTTTTGCATGGACTTCCTTCATAACCTTCCCTTTTAACATATATAAATGATCTGAAAAGTCTCGTATAATTTCAAATAGTCCCCAATTAAATTTGATTTTTTTGAAAGAAACTAGTGTATAATATACTATGATTTTTTTACCGAAACTTGCATTTCGAAAAGTTTCATAGAATTTAATTTTTAAATTATTTTTTACATGAACTTCCATCATAACCTTTTCATTTAACATATATAAATGATCTGAAAACTCTCGTATCATTTCAAATAGTCCACAATTAAATACGATTTTTTAACCGAAACTATTATATAATATACTATGATTTTTGACCGAAACTAGTGTATAATATACTATGATTTTTGACCGAAACTTACATTTTAAAAATTTTATAGAATCTAGTTTTCAGATGATTTTTTTGCATGGACTTCCATCATAATCTTCCCTTTTAACATATATAAATGATCTGAAAAGTCTCGTATCATTTCAAATAGTCCCCAATTAAATTTTATTTTTTTGACCAAAACTACTGTATAATATACTATAATTTATTACCGAAACTTGCATTTCGAAAAGTTTCATAGTATCTAATTTTCAGATGATTTTTTGCATGGAATTCCATCATAATCTTCCCTCTAACATATATAAATGATCTGAAAAGTCTCGTATCATTTCAAATTATCCCCATTTAAATTTTATTTTTTTGACCGAAACAAGTGTATAATATACTATGATTTTTGACCGAAACTTGCATTTCCAAAAGTTCCGTAGAAACTAATTTTCCAATGATTTTTTTGCATAGATTTCCATCATAACCTTCCCTCGTAATATATAGAAAGGATCTAAAAAGGTTCAAATCATTTCGACCTGTCATCTATTTAATTTGATTTTTAACCAAAACTTGTATAAACTAGTGTATAATATATTATGATTTTTTGACAGAACCTTGCATATATAAATGATCTGAAAAGTCTCGTATCATGTCAAATAGTCCCCAATTAAATTTGATTTTTTTGACCGAAACTAGTGTATAATATACTATGATTTTTTACCGTAACTTGCATTTCCAAAAGTTTCATAGAATTTAGATTTCAGATAATTTTTTTAATGGACTTCCATCATAACCTTCCCTCTTAACATATATAAATGATCTGAAAAGTCTCGTATCATTTCAAACAGTCACCAATTAAATTTTATTTTACTGACCGAAACTAGTGTATAATTTACTATAATTTTTTACCGAAACTTGCATTTCCAAAAGTTTCATAGAATCTAGTTTTCAGATGATTTTTTTGCATGGACTTCTATCATAACCTTCCCTTTTAACATATATAAATGATCTGAAAAATCTCATATCATTTCAAATAGTCTCCAATTAAATTTGATTTTTTTTTACCGAAACTAGTTTATAATATATTATGATTTTAGACCGAAACTTTCATTTCGAAAAGTTGCATAGAAAGGATATGAAAAGGTTCATTTCATTTCTAACAATCCTTGATTTAATTTGATATTTTGACCGAAACTAGTGTATAATATAATATGATTTTTTTAACCGAAACTTGCATTTCGAAAATTTCGTATAATCTAATTTCAGATTATTTTTTGAATGGACTTCCATCATAACATTCCCTTGTAACATATATAAACGTTCTAAAAAGTTTCGTATCATTTAGTGTATAATATATTATGAATTTTTGATCGAAACTTGCATTTTAAAACGTTTCAAAGAATCTAATTTTCAGATGATTTTTTGCATGGACTTCCATCATAACCAACCCTCGTAATATATTGAAAGGGTCTGAAAAGGTTCATATCATTTCGAACAATCCTCGATTTAATTTGATATTTTGACCGAAACTAGTGTATAATATATTATGATTTTTTTACTGAAAATTTAATTTCAAACAGTTTCATAGAGTCTAATTTTCAGATGATTTTTTTCTGGATTTCCATCATAACCTACGCTCCTAACATTTATAAATGATCTGAAAAGTTTCGTAAAATTATGAACAGTCCCCGATTTAATTTGATATTTGATCGAAACTAGTATAAAATAGTGTATAATATATTGTGATTTTTTGATCGAAACTTGCATTTTAAAACTTTTCATATAATCTAATTTTCAGATAATTTTTTGCATGGACTTACATCATAACCTTCCCTTGTAATATATAGAAAGGATCTGAAAAGGTTCATATCATTTCTAACAGTCCTCGAGTTATTTTTATATTTTAACTAAAACTATTGTATAATATATTATGATTTTTTGAACGAAACTTGCATTTCGAAAATATTCATAGAATATAATTTTCATATGATTTTTTACATGGACTTCCATTATAACCTTCCCTTGTAACATATATAAATTTTCTGAAAAGCTTCGTATCATTTTGAACAGTCCTTGATTTAATTTAATTTTTGACCGAAACTAGTATAAACTGGTGTATAATATATTATGATTTTTTAACCGAAACTAGCATTTCAAATAGTTTCATAGAATCTAATTTTCATATGATTTTTTTCCATAGACTTCCATCAAAACTTTCCCTCCTAACATATATAAATGATTTGAAAAGTTTCGTAACATTTTGAACAGTCCCTGATTTAATTTGATTTTTGATCGAAACTAGTATAAACTAGTGTATAATATATTAATAATTTTTGACTGAAACTTGCATTATAAAACTTTTCTTAGAATCTAATATTCAGATGAGTTTTTGCATGGATTTCCATCATAACCTTCCCTCTTAATATAAGAAAGGATCTGAAAAGGTTCATATCATTTCGAACACTCCTCGATTTAATTTGATATTTTGACCGAAACTAATGTATAATAAATTATGATTTTTTGACCGAAACTTGGATTCGAAAAGTTTCATATAATCTAATTTTCAGATGATTTTTTGCATGGACTTCCATCATAACCTTCCCTTATAACATATATAAATGTTCTGAAAAGTTGCGTATTATTTCGAACAGTCCCCGATTTAATTTGATTTTTGACCGAAACTAGTATAAATTAGTGTATAATATATTATGAATTTTTGACCGAAACTTGCATTTTAAAACATTTCATAGAATCTAATTTTCAGATGATTTTTTGCATGGACATCCATCATAACCTTCCCTCGTAATATATAGAAAGGATCTAAAAAGGTTCATATCATTTGAACAGTCCTCAATTTAATTTGATATTTTGACCGAAACTAGTGTATAATATATTATGATTTTTTGACTGGAACTTTCACTTCGAAAAGTTTCATAGGGTCTAATTTTCAGATTTATTTTTTCATGGACTTCCATCATAACCTTCCCTCCTAACATATATAAATGATCTGAAAAGTTTCGTAAAATTTTGAACAATCCCCGATTTAATTTGATTTTTATCGAAATTAGTATAAATTAGTGTATAATATATTATGAATTTTTTATCGAAACTTGCATTTTTAAACGTTTCATAGAATCTAATTTTTTAGATGATTTTTTGCATGGACTTCCATCATAACCTTCCCTCGTAATATATAGAAAGGATTTGAAAAGGTTCATATCATTTCGAACAATCCTCGATTTAATTTGATATTTTGACCGAAAGTAGTGTATAATATATTATGATTTTTTTACTGAAACTTGCATTTCGAAAAGTTTCATAGAGTCTAATTTTCAGATATTTTTTTTCATGGACTTCCATCATAACCTTCCCTCCTAACATATATAAATGATTTGAAAAGTTTCATAAAATTATGAACAGTCCCCGAATTAATTTGATTTTTGATTGAAACTTATATAACATAGTGTATAATATATTATAAATTTATGATCGAAACTTGCATTTTAAAATGTTTCATATAATCTATTTTTCAGATGATTTTTTGCATTGACTTACATCATAACCTTCCCTCGTAATATATAGAAAGGATCTGAAAAGGTTCATATCATTTCTAACAGTCCTCGATTTAATTTTATATTTTGACCGAAACTAGTGTATAATTTATTATGATTTTTTGAACGAAACTTGCATTTCGAAAATATTCATAGAATCTAATTTTCAGATGATTTTTTACATGGATTTCCATTATAACCTTCCCATGTTACATATATAAATGTTCTGACAAGTTTCGTATCATTTTGAACAGTTCTTGATTTAATTTAATTTTTGACCAAAACTAGTATAAACTAGTGTATAATATATTATGATTTTTTTACCAAAACTTGCATTTCAAATAGTTACATAGAATCAAATTTTCATATGATTTTTTTCATGGACATCCATCATAACCTTCACTCCTAACATATATAAATGATCTGAAAAGTTTCTTAACATTTTGAACAGTCCCCGATTTAATTTGATTTTTGATCGAAACTAGTATAAACTAGTGTATAATATATTATGAATTTATGGCCGAAACTTGCATTTTAAAACTTTTCATAGAATCTAATATTTTGATGATTTTTTGCATGGATTTCCATCCTAACCTTACCTCATAATATATAGAAAGGATCTGAAAAGGTTCATTTCATTTCGAACAGTCCTCGATTTAATTTGATAATTTGACTGAAACTAGTGTATAATATATTATGATTTTTTAACCGAAACTTGCATTTCGAAAAGTTTCATAGAATCTAATTTTTAAATGATTTTTTGCATGAACTTCCATCATAACCTTCCCTCCTAACATATATAAATGTTCTGAAAAGTTTCGTATCATTTCGAAAAGTCTCCGGTTTAATTTGATTTTTGACCGTAACTAGTAGAAATTAGTGTATAATATATTATGAATTTTTGACCAAAACTTGCATTTTTAAACATTTCATAGAATCTAATTTTCAGATTATTTTTTGCATGGACTTTCATCATAACCTTCCCTCGTAATATAGAGTAAGGATCTGAAAAGGTTCATATCATTTCAAACAGTCCTAGATTTAATTGTAGATTTTACCAAAACTAGTGTATAATATATTATGATTTTTTGACTGAAACTTGCATTTCGAAAAGTTTCATAGTGTCTAATTTTCAGATGATTTTCTTCATGGACTTCCATCATAACCTTCCCTCCAAACATATATAAATGATCTGAAAAATTTTGTAACATTTTGAACAGTCCCCGATTTAATTGGTGTTTTATTGAAACTAGTATAAAATAATGTATAATATATTATGAATTTTTGACCGAAACTTGCATTTCCAAAATTTCCTTAGAATCTAGTTTTCCAATGATTTTCTTGCATCATAACCTTCCCTCGTAATATATAGAAATGATCTGAAAAGGTTCATATCATTTCGAACAATCCTCGATTTAATTTGATATTTTGAAGGAAACTAGTGTATCATATATTATGTTTTTTTACCGAAACTTGCATTTCAAAAAGTTTCATAGACTCTAATTTTCAGATGATTTTTGCATGGACTTCTATCATAACCTTCCCTCCTAACATATATAAATGATCTGAAAAGTTTCGTAAAATTATGAACAGTCCTCGATTTAATTTTATTTTTGACCGAAGCTAGTATATAATAGTGTATAATATATTATGAATTTTAGATCGCGACTTGTATTTTAAAAATTTTCATATAATCTAATTTTCAAATGATTTTTTGCATGGACTTACATCATGACCTTCCGTCGTAATATATAGAAAGGATCTGAAAAGGTTCATATCATTATGATTTTGACCGAAACTAGTGTATAATATATTATGATTTTTTGAACGAAACTTGCATTTCGAAAATATTCATAGAATCTAATTTTCAGATGAATTTTACATAGAATTCCATTATAACCTTCCCTTATAACATATATAAATATTCTGAAAAGTTTTGTATCATTTTGAACAGTCCTTGATTTAATTTAATTTTTTGACTAAAACTAGTATAAACTAGTGTATAATATATTATGATTTTTTGACCGAAACTTGCATTTCAAATAGTTTCATAGAATCTAATTTTTATATGATTTTTTTTCATAGACTTCCATCATAACCTTCCCTCCTAACATATATAAATGATCTTAAAAGTTTCATAACATTTTGAACAGTCCCTGATTTAATTTGAATTTTGATCGAAACTAGTATAAACTAGTGTATAATATATTATGAATTTTTGACCGAAACTTGCATTTTAAAACTTTTCATAGAATCTAATATTTAGATGATTTTTTGCATGGACTTCCATCATAACCTTCCCTCGTAATATATAGGAAGGATCTGAAAAGGTTCATATCATTTCGAACAGTCATTGATTTAGTTTGATATTTTGACCGAAACTAATGTATAATACATTATGATTTTTTGATCGAAACTTGCATTTCGAAAAGTTTCATAGAATCTAATTTTCAGATGATTTTTTGCATGGACTTCCATTATAACCTTCCCTTGTAACATATATAAATGTTATGAAAAGTTTCGTATCATTTCGAATAGTCACCGATTTAATTTAATTTTTGACCGAAACTAGTATAAATTAGTGTATAATATATTATGAATTTTTTACCGAAACTTTCCTTTTAAAACGTTTCATAGAATCTAATTTTCAGATGATTTTTTTCATGGACTTCCATCATTTCCTTCCCTCCTAACATATATAAATGATCTGAAAAGTTTCATAAAATTTAGAGCAGTCCCCGATTTAATTTGATTTGTTATCGAAACTAGTATAAAATAGTGTATAATATATTATTTATTTTTTATCGAAACTTGCATTTTAAAACGTTTTATAGAATCTAATTTTCAGATGATTTTTTGCATGGACTTCCATCATAACCTTCCCTCGTAATATATAGAAAGGATCTGAAAAGGATCATATCATTTTGAACATTCCTCTGTTTAATTTGATATTTTGACCGAAACTAGTGTAAAATATATTATGATTTTTTGACTGAAACTCTCTTTTCGAAAAGTTTCATAGAGTCTAATTTTCAGATGATTTTTTTCATGGACTTCCATCATAACTTTCCCTCCTAACATATATAAATGATCAGAAAAGTTTCGTAAAATTTTGAACAGTCCCCGATTTAATTTGATTTTTTATCGAAACTAGTATAAAATAGTGTATAATATATTATGAAATTTTGATCGAAACTTGCATTTTAAAACGTTTCATAGAATCTAATTTTCAGATGGTTTTTTGCTTGTACTTCCATCATAACCTTCCATCGTAATATATAGAAAGGATCTAAAAAGGTTCATATCATTTCAAACAGTCCTCGATTTAATTTGATATTTTGACCGAAAGTAGTGTATAATATATTATGATTTTTTGACCAAAACTTGCATATCGAAAAGTTTCATAGAGTCTAAATTTCAGATGATTTTTTTCATGGACTTCCATCATAACCTTCCCTTTTAACATTTATAAATGATCTGAAATGTTTGGTATCATTTCAAATAGTCCCCGATTAAATTTCATTTTTTTGACCGAAACTAGTGTATAATATACTATGATTTTTGACCGAAACTTGCATTTCCAAAAGTTCCATAGAATCTAGTTTTACAATGATATTTTTCATGTACTTCCATCATAACCTTCCCTCTTAACATATATAAATGATCTGAAAAGTCAAGTATCATTTCAAATAGTCCCCAATTAAATATGATTTTTTTGACCGAAACTATTGTATAATATACTATGATTTATTTCTGAAACTAGTGTATAATCTACTATGATTTTTTACCGAAACTTGAATTTCCAAAAGTTTCATAGAATCTAGTTTTCAGATGATTTTTTTGCATGGACTTCCATCATAACCTTCCCTTTTAACATGTATAAATGATCTGAAAAGTCTCGTATCATTTCAAATAGTCCCCAATTAAATTTGATTTTTTTTACCGAAACTATTGTATAATATACTATGATATTTGACCGAAACTAGTGTATAACATACTATGGTTTATGACTGAAACTTGCATTTCCAAAAGTTTCATAGAATCTAGTTTTAAGATGATTTTTTTGCACGGTCTTCCATCATAACCTTCCCTTTTAACATACATAAATGATCTGAAAAGTCTCGTATCATTTTAAATAGTCCCCAATTAAATTTGATTTTTTTTACTGAAATTATTGTATAATATACTATGATTTTTTACCGAAACTTGCATTTCCAAAAGTTCCATAGAATCTAGTTTTACAATGATATTTTTGCATGGACATCCATCATAACCTTCCCTCTTAACATATATAAATGATCTGAAAAGTCTCGTATCATTTCAAATAGTCCCCAATTAAAAAAAAAATTATTTGACCGAAACTATTGTATAATATACTATGATTTTGAACCGAAACTAGTGTATAATATACTATGATTTTTTACCGACACTTGCATTTCCAAAAGTTTCATAGAATATAGTTTTCAGATTATTTTTTTGCATGGACTTCCATCATATCCTTCCCTTTTAACATATATAAATAATCTGAAAAGTCTCATATCATTTCAAATAGTCCCCAATTAAATTTGATTTTTTTGACCGAAACTAGTGTATAATATACTATGATTTTTGACCGGAACTTGCATTTCCAAAAGTTCCATAGAATCTAGTTTTACAATGATATTTTTGCATGGACTTCCATCATAACATTCCCTTTTAACATATATAAATGATCTGAAAAATCTCGTATCATTTCAAATAATCCCCAATTAAATATGATTTTTTTGACCTAAACTATTGTATAATATACTATGATTTTTGACCGAAACTAGTGTATAATATACTATGATTCTTGACCGAAACTTGCATTTCCAAAAGTTTCATAGAATCTAGTTTTCAGATGATAATTTTGCATGGACTTCCATCATAACCTTCCCTTTTAACATATATAATTGATCTAAAAAGTCACGTATCATTTCAAATAGTCCCCAATTAAATTTTATTTTTTTGACCAAAACTAATGTATAATATACTATGATTTATTACCGAAACTTGCATTTCGAAAAGTTTCATAGAATCTGATTTTCAGATGATTTTTTGCATGGACTTCCATCATAACCTTCCCCTTTAACATATATAAATGATCTGAAAAGTCTCGTATCATTTCAAATAGTCCCCAATTAAATTTTAGTTTTTTGACCGAAACTAGTGTATAATATACTATGATTTTGACCGAAACTTACATTTCCAAAAGTTCCATAGAATCTAGTTTTCCAATGATTTTTTTGCATGTACTTCCATCATAACCTTCCCTCTTAACATATACAAATGATTTGAAAAGTCTCGTATCATTTTAAATAGTTCCCAATTAAATATGATTTTTTTGACTTAAACTATTGTATAATATACTATGATTTTTGACCGAAACTTGCATTTCCAAAAGTTTCAAAGAATCTAGTTTTCAGATGATTTTTTTGCATGGACTTTCATCATAACCTTCTCTTTTATCATATATAAATGATCTGAAAAGTCTTGTATCATTTCAATAAGACCCCAATTAAGTTTGATTTATTTGACCGAAACAAGTGTATAATATACTATGATTTATTACCGAAACTTTCATTTCGAAAAGTTTCATAGAATCTAATTTTTAGATGATTTTTTGCATGGACTTCCATCATAAGCTTCCCTTTTAACATATATAAATGATCTGAAAAGTCTTGTATCATTTCAAATAGTCCCCAATTAAATTTTATTTTTTTGTCCGAAACTAGTGTATAATATACTATGATTTTTGACCGAAACTTGCATTTTCTAAAGTTCCATAGAATCTAGTTTTAAAATGACATTTTTGCATCGACTTCCATCATAACCTTCCCTCTTAAAATATATACATGATCTGAAAAGTCTCGTATCATTTCAAATAGTCTCCAATTAAATATGATTCTTTTTAGCGAACTATTGTATAATATACTATGATTTTTGATCGAAACTAGTGTATAATATACTATGATTTTTGACAGAAACTTCCATTTCAAAAAGTTTCATAGAACCTAGTTTTCAGATGGGTTTTTTGCATGGACTTCTATCATGCCCTTACCTTTTAACATATATAAATGATCTGAAAAGTCTCGTATCATTTCAAATAACCCCAATTAAATTTGATTTTTTTGACCGAAACTATTGTATAATATACTATGATTTTTGACCGAAACTAGTGTATAATATACTATGATTTTTTACCGAAACATGCATTTCCAAAAGTTTCATAGAATCTAGTTTTCAGATAATTTTTTTGCATGGACTTTCATCATAATCTTCCCTTTTAAAATATATAAATGATCTGAAAAGTCTCGTATCATTTCAAATAGTCCTCATTTAAATTTGATTTTTTTGACCGGAAGTAGTGTATAATATACTATATTTTTTACCGAAACTTGCATTTCGAAAAGTTTCATAGAATCTAATTTTCAGATGATTTTTTGCATGGACTTCCATCATAACCTTCCCTTTTAACATTTATAAATGATCTGAAATGTTTGGTATCATTTCAAATAGTCCCCGATTAAATTTCATTTTTTTGACCGAAACTAGTGTATAATATACTATGATTTTTGACCGAAACTTGCATTTCCAAAAGTTCCATAGAATCTAGTTTTACAATGATATTTTTCATGTACTTCCATCATAACCTTCCCTCTTAACATATATAAATGATCTGAAAAGTTAAGTATCATTTCAAATAGTCCCCAATTAAATATGATTTTTTTGACCGAAACTATTGTATAATATACTATGATTTATTTCTGAAACTAGTGTATAATCTACTATGATTTTTTACCGAAACTTGAATTTCCAAAAGTTTCATAGAATCTAGTTTTCAGATGATTTTTTTGCATGGACTTCCATCATAACCTTCCCTTTTAACATGTATAAATGATCTGAAAAGTCTCGTATCATTTCAAATAGTCCCCAATTAAATTTGATTTTTTTTACCGAAACTATTGTATAATATACTATGATATTTGACCGAAACTAGTGTATAACATACTATGGTTTATGACTGAAACTTGCATTTCCAAAAGTTTCATAGAATCTAGTTTTAAGATGATTTTTTTGCACGGTCTTCCATCATAACCTTCCCTTTTAACATACATAAATGATCTGAAAAGTCTCGTATCATTTTAAATAGTCCCCAATTAAATTTGATTTTTTTTACTGAAATTATTGTATAATATACTATGATTTTTTACCGAAACTTGCATTTCCAAAAGTTCCATAGAATCTAGTTTTACAATGATATTTTTGCATGGACATCCATCATAACCTTCCCTCTTAACATATATAAATGATCTGAAAAGTCTCGTATCATTTCAAATAGTCCCCAATTAAAAAAAAATTTATTTGACCGAAACTATTGTATAATATACTATGATTTTGAACCGAAACTAGTGTATAATATACTATGATTTTTTACCGACACTTGCATTTCCAAAAGTTTCATAGAATCTAGTTTTCAGATTATTTTTTTGCATGGACTTCCATCATATCCTTCCCTTTTAACATATATAAATAATCTGAAAAGTCTCATATCATTTCAAATAGTCCCCAATTAAATTTGATTTTTTTGACCGAAACTAGTGTATAATATACTATGATTTTTGACCGGAACTTGCATTTCCAAAAGTTCCATAGAATCTAGTTTTACAATGATATTTTTGCATGGACTTCCATCATAACATTCCCTTTTAACATATATAAATGATCTGAAAAGTCTCGTATCATTTCAAATAATCCCCAATTAAATATGATTTTTTTGACCTAAACTATTGTATAATATACTATGATTTTTGACCGAAACTAGTGTATAATATACTATGATTCTTGACCGAAACTTGCATTTCCAAAAGTTTCATAGAATCTAGTTTTCAGATGATTATTTTGCATTGACTTCCATCATAACCTTCCCTTTTAACATATATAATTGATCTAAAAAGTCTCGTATCATTTCAAATAGTCCCCAATTAAATTTTATTTTTTTGACCAAAACTAATGTATAATATACTATGATTTATTCCTGAAACTTGCATTTCGAAAAGTTTCATAGAATCTAATTTTCAGATGATTTTTTGCATGGACTTCCATCATAACCTTCCCCTTTAACATATATAAATGATCTGAAAAGTCTCGTATCATTTCAAATAGTCTCCAATTAAATTTTAGTTTTTTGACCGAAACTAGTGTATAATATACTATGATTTTGACCGAAACTTACATTTCCAAAAGTTCCATAGAATCTAGTTTTCCAATGATTTTTTTGCATGTACTTCCATCATAACCTTCCCTCTTAACATATACAAATGATTTGAAAAGTCTCGTATCATTTTAAATAGTTCCCAATTAAATATGATTTTTTTGACTTAAACTATTGTATAATATACTATGATTTTTGACCGAAACATGCATTTTCAAAAGTTTCAATGAATCTAGTTTTCAGATGATTTTTTTGCATGGACTTTCATCATAACCTTCTCTTTTATCATATATAAATGATCTGAAAAGTCTTGTATCATTTAAATAAGACCCCAATTAAGTTTGATTTATTTGACCGAAACAAGTGTATAATATACTATGATTTATTACCGAAACTATCATTTCGAAAAGTTTCATAGAATCTAATTTTTAGATGATTTTTGCATGGACTTCCATCATAACCTTCCCTCTTAAAATATATAAACGATCTGAAAAGTCTCGTATCATTTCAAATAGTCTCCAATTAAATATGATTCTTTTTAGCGAACTATTGTATAATATACTATGATTTTTGATCGAAACTAGTGTATAATATACTATGATTTTTGACAAAAACTTCCATTTCAAAAAGTTTCATAGAACCTAGTTTTTAGATGGGTTTTTTGCATGGACTTCCATCATAACCTTACCTTTTAACATATATAAATGATCTGAAAAGTCTCGTATCATTTCAAATAACCCCAATTAAATTTGATTTTTTTGACCGAAACTATTGTATAATATACTATGATTTTTGACCGAAACTAGTGTATAATATACTATGATTTTTTACCGAAACTTGCATTTCCAAAAGTTTCATAGAATCTAGTTTTCAGATAATTTTTTTGCATGGACTTTCATCATAACCTTCCCTTTTAAAATATATAAATGATCTGAAAAGTCTCGTATCATTTCAAAGAGTCCCCATTTAAATTTGATTTTTTTGACCGGAAGTAGTGTATAATATACTATATTTTTTACTGAAACTTGCATTTCGAAAAGTTTCATAGAATCTAATTTTCAGATGATTTTTTATAAGGACTTCCATCATAACCTTCCCTTTTAACATGTATAAATGATCTGAAATATTTCGTATCATTTCAAATAGTCCCCAATTAAATTTCATTTTTTTGACCGAAACTAGTGTATAATATACTATGATTTTTGACCGAAACTTGCATTTCCAAAAGTTCCATAGAATCTAGTTTTACAATGATATTTTTCATGTACTTCCATCATAACCTTCCCTCTTAACATATATAAATGATCTGAAAAGTCAAGTATCATTTCAAATAGTCCCCAATTAAATAAGATTTTTTTGACCGAAACTATTGTATAATATACTATGATTTATTTCTGAAACTAGTGTATAATCTACTATGATTTTTTACCAAAACTTGAATTTCCAAAAGTTTCATAGAATCTAGTTTTCAGATGATTTTTTTGCATGGACTTCCTTCATAACCTTCCCTTTTAACATATATAAATGATCTGAAAAGTCTCGTATAATTTCAAATAGTCCCCAATTAAATTTGATTTTTTTGAAAGAAACTAGTGTATAATATACTATGATTTTTTTACCGAAACTTGCATTTCGAAAAGTTTCATAGAATTTAATTTTTAAATTATTTTTTACATGAACTTCCATCATAACCTTTTCATTTAACATATATAAATGATCTGAAAACACTCGTATCATTTCAAATAGTCCACAATTAAATACGATTTTTTAACCGAAACTATTATATAATATACTATGATTTTTGACTGAAACTAGTGTATAATATACTTTGATTTTTGACCGAAACTTACATTTTAAAAATTTCATAGAATCTAGTTTTCAGATGATTTTTTTGCATGGACTTCCATCATAATCTTCCCTTTTAACATATATAAATGATCTGAAAAGTCTCGTATCATTTCAAATAGTCCCCAATTAAATTTTATTTTTTTGACCAAAACTACTGTATAATATACTATAATTTATTACCGAAACTTGCATTTCGAAAAGTTTCATAGTATCTAATTTTCAGATGATTTTTTGCATGGAATTCCATCATAATCTTCCCTCTAACATATATAAATGATCTGAAAAGTCTCGTATCATTTCAAATTATCCCCATTTAAATTTTATTTTTTTGACCGAAACAAGTGTATAATATACTATGATTTTTGACCGAAACTTGCATTTCCAAAAGTTCCGTAGAAACTAATTTTCCAATGATTTTTTTGCATAGACTTCCATCATAACCTTCCCTCGTAATATATAGAAAGGATCTAAAAAGGTTCAAATCATTTCGACCTGTCATCTATTTAATTTGATTTTTAACCAAAACTTGTATAAACTAGTGTATAATATATTATGATTTTTTGACAGAACCTTGCATATATAAATGATCTGAAAAGTCTCGTATCATGTCAAATAGTCCCCAATTAAATTTAATTTTTTTGACCGAAACTAGTGAATAATATACTATGATTTTTTACCGTAACTTGCATTTCCAAAAGTTTCATAGAATTTAGATTTCAGATAATTTTTTTAATGGACTTCCATCATAACCTTCCCTCTTAACATATATAAATGATCTGAAAAGTCTCGTATCATTTCAAACAGTCACCAATTAAATTTTATTTTACTGACCGAAACTAGTGTATAATTTACTATAATTTTTTACCGAAACTTGCATTTCCAAAAGTTTCATAGAATCTAGTTTTCAGATGATTTTTTTGCATGGACTTCTATCATAACCTTCCCTTTTAACATATATAAATGATCTGAAAAATCTCATATCATTTCAAATAGTCTCCAATTAAATTTGATTTTTTTTTACCGAAACTAGTTTATAATATATTATGATTTTAGACCGAAACTTTCATTTCGAAAAGTTGCATAGAAAGGATATGAAAAGGTTCATTTCATTTCTAACAATCCTTGATTTAATTTGATATTTTGACCGAAACTAGTGTATAATATAATATGATTTTTTTAACCGAAACTTGCATTTCGAAAATTTCGTATAATCTAATTTCAGATTATTTTTTGAATGGACTTCCATCATAACATTCCCTTGTAACATATATAAACGTTCTAAAAAGTTTCGTATCATTTAGTGTATAATATATTATGAATTTTTGATCGAAACTTGCATTTTAAAACGTTTCAAAGAATCTAATTTTCAGATGATTTTTTGCATGGACTTCCATCATAACCAACCCTCGTAATATATTGAAAGGGTCTGAAAAGGTTCATATCATTTCGAACAATCCTCGATTTAATTTGATATTTTGACCGAAACTAGTGTATAATATATTATGATTTTTTTACTGAAAATTTAATTTCAAACAGTTTCATAGAGTCTAATTTTCAGATGATTTTTTTCTGGATTTCCATCATAACCTACGCTCCTAACATTTATAAATGATCTGAAAAGTTTCGTAAAATTATGAACAGTCCCCGATTTAATTTGATATTTGATCGAAACTAGTATAAAATAGTGTATAATATATTGTGATTTTTTGATCGAAACTTGCATTTTAAAACTTTTCATATAATCTAATTTTCAGATAATTTTTTGCATGGACTTACATCATAACCTTCCCTTGTAATATATAGAAAGGATCTGAAAAGGTTCATATCATTTCTAACAGTCCTCGAGTTATTTTTATATTTTAACTAAAACTATTGTATAATATATTATGATTTTTTGAACGAAACTTGCATTTCGAAAATATTCATAGAATATAATTTTCATATGATTTTTTACATGGACTTCCATTATAACCTTCCCTTGTAACATATATAAATTTTCTGAAAAGCTTCGTATCATTTTGAACAGTCCTTGATTTAATTTAATTTTTGACCGAAACTAGTATAAACTGGTGTATAATATATTATGATTTTTTAACCGAAACTAGCATTTCAAATAGTTTCATAGAATCTAATTTTCATATGATTTTTTTCCATAGACTTCCATCAAAACTTTCCCTCCTAACATATATAAATGATTTGAAAAGTTTCGTAACATTTTGAACAGTCCCTGATTTAATTTGATTTTTGATCGAAACTAGTATAAACTAGTGTATAATATATTAATAATTTTTGACTGAAACTTGCATTATAAAACTTTTCTTAGAATCTAATATTCAGATGAGTTTTTGCATGGATTTCCATCATAACCTTCCCTCTTAATATAAGAAAGGATCTGAAAAGGTTCATATCATTTCGAACACTCCTCGATTTAATTTGATATTTTGACCGAAACTAATGTATAATAAATTATGATTTTTTGACCGAAACTTGGATTCGAAAAGTTTCATATAATCTAATTTTCAGATGATTTTTTGCATGGACTTCCATCATAACCTTCCCTTATAACATATATAAATGTTCTGAAAAGTTGCGTATTATTTCGAACAGTCCCCGATTTAATTTGATTTTTGACCGAAACTAGTATAAATTAGTGTATAATATATTATGAATTTTTGACCGAAACTTGCATTTTAAAACATTTCATAGAATCTAATTTTCAGATGATTTTTTGCATGGACATCCATCATAACCTTCCCTCGTAATATATAGAAAGGATCTAAAAAGGTTCATATCATTTGAACAGTCCTCAATTTAATTTGATATTTTGACCGAAACTAGTGTATAATATATTATGATTTTTTGACTGGAACTTTCATTTCGAAAAGTTTCATAGGGTCTAATTTTCAGATTTATTTTTTCATGGACTTCCATCATAACCTTCCCTCCTAACATATATAAATGATCTGAAAAGTTTCGTAAAATTTTGAACAATCCCCGATTTAATTTGATTTTTATCGAAATTAGTATAAATTAGTGTATAATATATTATGAATTTTTTATCGAAACTTGCATTTTTAAACGTTTCATAGAATCTAATTTTTTAGATGATTTTTTGCATGGACTTCCATCATAACCTTCCCTCGTAATATATAGAAAGGATTTGAAAAGGTTCATATCATTTCGAACAATCCTCGATTTAATTTGATATTTTGACCGAAAGTAGTGTATAATATATTATGATTTTTTTACTGAAACTTGCATTTCGAAAAGTTTCATAGAGTCTAATTTTCAGATATTTTTTTTCATGGACTTCCATCATAACCTTCCCTCCTAACATATATAAATGATTTGAAAAGTTTCATAAAATTATGAACAGTCCCCGAATTAATTTGATTTTTGATTGAAACTTATATAACATAGTGTATAATATATTATAAATTTATGATCGAAACTTGCATTTTAAAATGTTTCATATAATCTATTTTTCAGATGATTTTTTGCATTGACTTACATCATAACCTTCCCTCGTAATATATAGAAAGGATCTGAAAAGGTTCATATCATTTCTAACAGTCCTTGATTTAATTTTATATTTTGACCGAAACTAGTGTATAATTTATTATGATTTTTTGAACGAAACTTGCATTTCGAAAATATTCATAGAATCTAATTTTCAGATGATTATTTACATGGATTTCCATTATAACCTTCCCATGTTACATATATAAATGTTCTGACAAGTTTCGTATCATTTTGAACAGTTCTTGATTTAATTTAATTTTTGACCAAAACTAGTATAAACTAGTGTATAATATATTATGATTTTTTTACCAAAACTTGCATTTCAAATAGTTACATAGAATCAAATTTTCATATGATTTTTTTCATGGACATCCATCATAACCTTCACTCCTAACATATATAAATGATCTTAAAAGTTTCTTAACATTTTGAACAGTCCCCGATTTAATTTGATTTTTGATCGAAACTAGTATAAACTAGTGTATAATATATTATGAATTTATGGCCGAAACTTGCATTTTAAAACTTTTCATAGAATCTAATATTTTGATGATTTTTTGCATGGATTTCCATCCTAACCTTACCTCATAATATATAGAAAGGATCTGAAAAGGTTCATTTCATTTCGAACAGTCCTCGATTTAATTTGATAATTTGACTGAAACTAGTGTATAATATATTATGATTTTTTAACCGAAACTTGCATTTCGAAAAGTTTCATAGAATCTAATTTTTAAATGATTTTTTGCATGAACTTCCATCATAACCTTCCCTCCTAACATATATAAATGTTCTGAAAAGTTTCGTATCATTTCGAAAAGTCTCCGGTTTAATTTGATTTTTGACCGTAACTAGTAGAAATTAGTGTATAATATATTATGAATTTTTGACCAAAACTTGCATTTTTAAACATTTCATAGAATCTAATTTTCAGATTATTTTTTGCATGGACTTTCATCATAACCTTCCCTCGTAATATAGAGTAAGGATCTGAAAAGGTTCATATCATTTCAAACAGTCCTAGATTTAATTGTAGATTTTACCAAAACTAGTGTATAATATATTATGATTTTTTGACTGAAACTTGCATTTCGAAAAGTTTCATAGTGTCTAATTTTCAGATGATTTTCTTCATGGACTTCCATCATAACCTTCCCTCCAAACATATATAAATGATCTGAAAAATTTTGTAACATTTTGAACAGTCCCCGATTTAATTGGTGTTTTATTGAAACTAGTATAAAATAATGTATAATATATTATGAATTTTTGACCGAAACTTGCATTTCCAAAATTTCCTTAGAATCTAGTTTTCCAATGATTTTCTTGCATCATAACCTTCCCTCGTAATATATAGAAATGATCTGAAAAGGTTCATATCATTTCGAACAATCCTCGATTTAATTTGATATTTTGAAGGAAACTAGTGTATCATATATTATGTTTTTTTACCGAAACTTGCATTTCGAAAAGTTTCATAGACTCTAATTTTCAGATGATTTTTGCATGGACTTCTATCATAACCTTCCCTCCTAACATATATAAATGATCTGAAAAGTTTCGTAAAATTATGAACAGTCCTCGATTTAATTTTATTTTTGACCGAAGCTAGTATATAATAGTGTATAATATATTATGAATTTTAGATCGCGACTTGTATTTTAAAAATTTTCATATAATCTAATTTTCAAATGATTTTTTGCATGGACTTACATCATGACCTTCCGTCGTAATATATAGAAAGGATCTGAAAAGGTTCATATCATTATGATTTTGACCGAAACTAGTGTATAATATATTATGATTTTTTGAACGAAACTTGCATTTCGAAAATATTCATAGAATCTAATTTTCAGATGAATTTTACATAGAATTCCATTATAACCTTCCCTTATAACATATATAAATATTCTGAAAAGTTTTGTATCATTTTGAACAGTCCTTGATTTAATTTAATTTTTTGACTAAAACTAGTATAAACTAGTGTATAATATATTATGATTTTTTGACCGAAACTTGCATTTCAAATAGTTTCATAGAATCTAATTTTTATATGATTTTTTTTCATAGACTTCCATCATAACCTTCCCTCCTAACATATATAAATGATCTTAAAAGTTTCATAACATTTTGAACAGTCCCTGATTTAATTTGAATTTTGATCGAAACTAGTATAAACTAGTGTATAATATATTATGAATTTTTGACCGAAACTTGCATTTTAAAACTTTTCATAGAATCTAATATTTAGATGATTTTTTGCATGGACTTCCATCATAACCTTCCCTCGTAATATATAGGAAGGATCTGAAAAGGTTCATATCATTTCGAACAGTCATTGATTTAGTTTGATATTTTGACCGAAACTAATGTATAATACATTATGATTTTTTGATCGAAACTTGCATTTCGAAAAGTTTCATAGAATCTAATTTTCAGATGATTTTTTGCATGGACTTCCATTATAACCTTCCCTTGTAACATATATAAATGTTATGAAAAGTTTCGTATCATTTCGAATAGTCACCGATTTAATTTAATTTTTGACCGAAACTAGTATAAATTAGTGTATAATATATTATGAATTTTTTACCGAAACTTTCCTTTTAAAACGTTTCATAGAATCTAATTTTCAGATGATTTTTTTCATGGACTTCCATCATTTCCTTCCCTCCTAACATATATAAATGATCTGAAAAGTTTCATAAAATTTAGAGCAGTCCCCGATTTAATTTGATTTGTTATCGAAACTAGTATAAAATAGTGTATAATATATTATTTATTTTTTATCGAAACTTGCATTTTAAAACGTTTTATAGAATCTAATTTTCAGATGATTTTTTGCATGGACTTCCATCATAACCTTCCCTCGTAATATATAGAAAGGATCTGAAAAGGTTCATATCATTTTGAACATTCCTCTGTTTAATTTGATATTTTGACCGAAACTAGTGTAAAATATATTATGATTTTTTGACTGAAACTCTCTTTTCGAAAAGTTTCATAGAGTCTAATTTTCAGATGATTTTTTTCATGGACTTCCATCATAACTTTCCCTCCTAACATATATAAATGATCAGAAAAGTTTCGTAAAATTTTGAACAGTCCCCGATTTAATTTGATTTTTTATCGAAACTAGTATAAAATAGTGTATAATATATTATGAATTTTTGATCGAAACTTGCATTTTAAAACGTTTCATAGAATCTAATTTTCAGATGGTTTTTTGCTTGTACTTCCATCATAACCTTCCATCGTAATATATAGAAAGGATCTAAAAAGGTTCATATCATTTCAAACAGTCCTCGATTTAATTTGATATTTTGACCGAAAGTAGTGTATAATATATTATGATTTTTTGACCAAAACTTGCATATCGAAAAGTTTCATAGAGTCTAAATTTCAGATGATTTTTTTCATGGACTTCCATCATAACCTTCCCTCCTAACATATATAAATGATCTGAAAAGTTTCGTAAAATTATAAATAGTCCCCGATT
The DNA here is from genome assembly GCA_963966055.1 of Lathyrus aphaca. NCBI lineage: Eukaryota > Viridiplantae > Streptophyta > Magnoliopsida > Fabales > Fabaceae > Lathyrus > Lathyrus aphaca. The sequence continues at coordinate 646,129,845 of OZ014520.1, read as the reverse complement.
TAATAGAATTTTTGATTGAAACTAGTATAAAATAGTGTATAATATATTATTAATTGTTGATCGAAACTTGCATTTTAAAACTTTTCATAGAATCTAATTTTCAAGAGATTGCTCATCAAAACCAAGGTAAGGGTGGGATTCTTTTGTCTCTTAAGGGTTCTATAATATGAATTAGGTTGTGTTTTTTATTAGAGAGTTTGGGGTTTTGGTGTTTGAACATGAATTGGGTTGATTAGTTGATAATTAATTGTTGTTGTATACCAATTATATGAAATAGATGGTGATAAGAGTACTTCTGAAATATGAGTAGATTAGGTTTGTGTCTTTTGAATAATTTGAGGTGTTTAATGATATAACTTGAGTTAGGAAGGTATGAATCTATGAAATAGAATGAATTGGGTTGATACTTGTTGATATATGTGTTTATTTGTCTATTTGGAAGCATTTTCATTTTAGAAAATTTTGGTTTTTGGGGTTTTATAAATAAGAATCGCATTAGGAAAACAATGGAGAAAAACAAAGTTTTGGACTACAAAGCTCCTGACACGGGCAGTGTCACAAGACACGGGCGCCCGTGTTAGCCCTTTGTGTGTAGAAAAGAAGTGTTTTAGGCTACAGTAAGCCTGACACGGGTCGTGTCACAGGACACGGGTGGCCGTGTCAGACCACTGTGTTTGGCTAAATGTTGTGTTTTTGGAAGGTGTGGACGTAGTCCTCTGACATGGGCCGTTTCACAAGACACGGTTGGCCATGTCAGTCCTCTGTTTTATGAATTTTGATGATTTCGATGTTCGTATTGGTTTTATAGTTGAAAATAGTAAAAGAGAAGTTATACCCATAACTGTAGGGATCAATAGTATAACTTGAATCTAAACATGGTGGATATTTTTGTTGGCTTCGTTGATGTTGTGATGAGTTATGTATAATTGTTGTTGACTTATGTATGTGTAATAGGTTGTTGTATATGTTGTTGTTGCGTTAGTGGTGGCTAAAGTGGATTGATGTTGTTATATGCTAAAATATGCATGATATTAATGAAATTATGGTTGTTATGTGTTCTTGTTGTTATTATCATATGTTGTTATAGATGAAGATGTATGTCGTAGGTGTTAGTACATGGTGTTATATGTGTTGTTGTTGTTGTTATGCGTTCTCGTTGATATTGATATATGTTGTTGTAGTTAAAGATGTATTTTGTAGGTGTTGATAGGTGTTATTGATGTTGTTATATGTTATTGTAGTTGATGATGCATGAATTAGATGTTAATTGAAGTTATATGAGGTTGTTATGTGTTGTTGACGTCGTTGTAGTTGTATGTTCTTGATAATGCTAATTCATGAGATCGTTGTTGTTGTATGTTTTTGATGATGTTAATGCATGAGATCGTTGTAGTTGTATTTTGTTGATAATGTTAATGCATGAGATCATTGTTATTGTATGTTGTTGATGATGATAATGCATGAGCTAATTGTTGTTATATGTCGTTGATGTTGTTGTTGCGTGAGGTTGATGTTGTGGTCATTGCATATGTCATTGGTGTTGAGTGACATGTTGCATAGTTGTATAACATACCAAGGTGGGGTATCTCGTTGTTGTGATGTTGGTGCGGTCATGAAATAGGGATCGTATGTGGCCATGAAATAGGGGTCGAGGATGTGATCATGAAATAAGGGTCATACTAGACCATGAAAGAGGGGTCGAGAGTTCCGACGGGAACTGGATCTTGAAATAGAGATCGGAATCGGTACCGCATGTATAGAGTCAAGTAGAGTCTCGTTGTATAATGATTGTTGTTGTTGTTATTGTTGTGTATGATGTTGATGATGTGTATAATGTTGTTGTGTATATGATGTGATTGTGTAGTTGTTGTTGTTTGGAGGTGGTGATCTAGTTAATGATACTTGCTTATTCTTATTATTTTTCTCTTTTGATGATGAAAGTATCCCACCCCTTCTGTTTGAATGTTACCCTTGTGTTGGTAACATGCAGGTGACCAGGATTGGTTGGTTGGCGGTCTGTGAAGTTTGTGTGCTTCGCGTCTTTAGGAGTTGGCTCTGATACGTGTTTTGGGTGTCGGGACGACAGTTGTTGCTTGTTCATTTAATTTTAGAAAACAATTTGTATTTTGAAACACTATTTTATATAGTTTTGAAAGTTTTTCGCTGCAAGGTGAAATATTTTTGTAACACGTATCTATTGAGCCATGAGTTTTGTCGAAGGTGACACTCAGAATAAAATGATAATTTTTATTTACTCTAATTTTAAATATAAATTCGTGGGGAATATTTTGGGTGTTACAGTTAGCAGCTATTGCAATCACTAATCTGATTGTTTCATGTCTTTCTACAGGTGCAAACACTTCAGAATAATCAAACCCAGGTTTCTGCAGAAATCCTCTTGCTACTAACCTCGCTTTGTGTTTGCTAATTGATCCATATGGATTTAAATTCTGCTTAAGAACCCATCTGATGTTGATGGCTTTCTTGTCCTTTGGAAGTTATGTCAGCTTCCAAGTCTTGTTCTCTTTATAGCATCAAGTTCTTCTTTCATGGCCTTTAGCCAGACTTTCTGCTTAACAGCCTCTTCCGTACTTACGGGTTCAGAGCCTACTAACATGGCACACTGAATAACTTCTCCTTCAGAATCAACTTCAGTGTCTTGCAGCATGTCAAACTCTGCAAACCTTCTCGGGATTCTTTTGATTCTTTGTGGTCTCTGAACTTCAGAATTTCCTTCGGATGTTTGAACCTTCAAAATTTCTCCTTCAGAATTTCTAGCTTCATTTGACCTCCTCTAGAGCCTTGACCATCTTCAGAGTTTGGCATATTCCCAAAGTCTGAATTATCACCAGTGTCTGGGTCATCAGAATCACCTTCATCTTCTGATTCTTCTTCAGAATCAGAATCACCTTTAGAGTTAGAATCATTATCATAATTCACTCCAACTTCAGAAATTCGTAGTTCTGAGCTTTCTTCATATGTTCTTACATCAGAGTCCGATTGAGACTTTTCCCAATTCCAAACTTTTGATTCCTTTACAATTACGTCTCTGCTGATTTTTACTTTATTAGTTTCTGGACAATAATGCTTGTACGCACCTGTACTGTGGTACCCCACTAGTAACATCACTTTGCTTCTATTATCCAGTTTCTGTCTTCTAGCTTTTGGAACATGTTTGTAACATACAGAACTAAAAACCTTCAGATGACTAACACTCTGCTTATCTCTAGTCCATTTCTGAATAGGAACTAATTCTTTCAGCTTTGTTGGACATTTGTTGAGTATATATGTTGCAGTAGCAACAACTTCTCCCCACAACTTCTGAGGAAGCTTCTTTTCCTTCAGCATGCTTCTTGTCATATCAAGCAAAGTACGATTTCTTATTTCAGCAAGACCATTGTGTTGAGGAGTATAGGGAGCAGTAACCTCGTGCTCAATTCCATTCTCCTCACAGAACTTCTGGAACTCTTTGGAGTTATACTCTCCCCCACCATCAGTTCTGAGAATCTTCAGAGTATGACCACTCTGATTCTGAACCTTCAATTTGAACTTCTGGAATTCAGCAAACACCTCGTGTTTAAATTTAATAAGGGATAGCCACGTCATTCTGGTGAACTCATCAACAAATGAAACAAAGTATTTGTTCCCTCCAATTGATGTTACTGGAAATGGACCACACACATCAGAATGTACTACTCCCAAGGCATGTTTGACTCTTAGAGCTACTTTTGACGCAAATGGAAATATTGGTTGCTTTCCTTCCATGCACACTCTGCATGATATCTTAGGCTTCCTTATTGTAGGAATTCCATATACCAGCTTCTTTGAATTCAGATGCCCTAAACTTCTGAAATTCAGATGACCAAATCTTCTGTGCCACCGCTCACTTTCTTCCATAACACTAGTTGCACTAAGACATTCTGATTCTGCAGTTCTGATATTCACTTTGAATGTTCTGTTTCTACTCTGTTCTGACTCCATAATCAACTTCTGATTGCAGTCATACAGCTTCAGAAGATTGTCCTTCATGGTAACTGAAAAACCTTTCTCAATTAATTGCCCCACACTCATCAGATTGCTTCTTATGCCAGGTACATACCACACTTTCTGAATCAATTTTGTTTTCCTATTGTTCAGAATAACTCTGACATTTCCCATACCTTCAGCGTTAATATATTTGTCATCAGCACATCTGATCTTTGTCCTCTTTTCAGAGTCAAAATCAACCAGCCATTTCTTATTTCCAGTAAGATGATTTGAGCAGCCAGTGTCCATATACCACCAGTCTGTCAAATTCATATCATCGAATTCATAAGCCATCAGTAGCACAGATTCATCATCAGAATTTATGGCTATATTTGCTTCTTCTGACTTCCTTTCTTTGTTTGACCAACAATCTTTAGCAAAGTGACCAAAATTCTTGCAACGGTAACATTGGATCTTCTTCTTATCATACCTCTCTTTTCCCTTCTGAGCATTATTTTGCCTATCAAAAGTTGGGGTTTCTGACTTCTGACCACCATCAGATTTTCTCTTGGTTTCTGACCAAGATTGCTTCTGATGCCTCTTATCAGAAACTAATTTCAGAGCCTGTTGTTCTACTTCCCTTTCAGTTGTTCTCTCAATCAGACACAACTCTTGTGCTTCTAGACTACTTTGCAGCTCTTCAATTCTCATGGTGCTCAAATCTTTAAAATGTTATATTGCTACCACAATATAATGAAATTGAGGAGTAAGGGATCACAATACCTTCTCAATGATTACTTGTTCATAAAGAGTTTCTCTACTCGCCTTTATCTCATTAGTGATCATAATCACTCTTGAGATGTATTCAGAAACATTCTCATTGTTCTTCATGTTGATATTCTCATATTGCTTTCTCAGGGACTGAAGCTTCACCTTCTTCACTGATGCGTCACCACCGTAACATCTGACCAGTGTGTCCCACACAGCCTTTGTTGTCGTTGAATTTGCAATCTTCTTAAACACATTTGCATCCACACACTGATGGATGTAGAATAATGCTTTCTGATCTTTCTTCCTTGTATCTTTCTACGCGTTCCTTTGTTCCTCTGTTGCATCTGCTGCTACCGGAACGTAACCATCAGTGACAAGATCTAGAACATCTTAAGCACCGAACAATACATGCATCTGAATCATCCAACGGTTTCAGTTTTTGCCATCAAATACTGGAAGCTTGGTGTTCTTGCTGCCGTTTACGTTCATCATTTTCTACCTTGTGCAATAGATTCAGATCTCACCACACAGTGTTTCCCAACCCACAGAATCAATGTGATTCTGATCAGATTTTTGTTCAAGATTCAACGTGAATCCAAGAACCAAAATCAATCACACAAGCCTCACTTTTTCACTCGTGTTTCCCAAGAATTTGAACCAAAGCTCTAGATACCAATTGTTGGTGCACAAGGTGAATGATAAAAGAGAATACTCTATTAAAAGAGAATGACGGCTACAATGAATGTTACAATAATTGTCCGAATGATTGAGTGACATCCCTAGTCTATTTATAGGCTAAAACTAGGGTTACAAAAAACACACAAATACTAAAATACCATCTAACAAACTTAATGACTAATAAATATAAATTATTTATTTCTAATAATTCCATCATAACATTCCCTCTTAACATATATAAAGGATCTGAAAAGTTTCGTATCATTACGAAAAATCCTTGATTTAATTTGATTATTTGAACGAAACTAGTATAAACAAGTGTATATTATATAATGATTTTTTTACCAAAACTAGTATTTTGATAACTTTCACAGAATCTAATTTTGAGATAATTTTTTGAATTGACTTCACTCATAACCTTCCCTGGTAACATATAGAAAGGATCTGAAATGTTTCGTAGAATTTCAAACAGTCTTCGATTTAATTTGATTTTTTGACCAAAACTAGTATAACCTAGTGTATAATATATTATAATTTTATGAAAGAAACTAGCATTTCGAAAAAAATTCATAAAATCTAATTTTGAGATGATTTTTTGCATGAACTTCCCTCATAACCTTCCCTCGTAACATATAGAAAGGATCTGAAACCTTTCGTAACATTTCTAACAGTCATCAGTTTAATTTGATTTTTTTGACTAAAACGAGTATAAACTAGTGTATAAAATATTATAATTTTTTAAAAGAAACTAGCATTTCGAAAAATATTCATAGAATCTAATTTTGAGATGCTTTTTTGCTTAGACTTCTCTCATAACCTTCCATCGTAACATATATAAAGGATCTGAAAAAAATTGTAGCATTTCAAACCATCTTTGATTTTATTTTATTTTTTGATCGAAACTAGTGTAGACTAATGTATAATATATTATGATTTTTTGACCGAAACTTACATTTCAAAAAGTTTTCAAAAATCTAATTATGAGATGATTTTGTTTGCATGGACTTCCCTTATAAACTTCCCTCGTAACATATATTATGATTTTTTGACCGAAACTAGCATTTTGAAAAGTTTCACAGAATCAAATTTTGAGATGATTTACTTATATGGACTTCCCTCATAACCTTCCCTTGTAACTTATAGAAAGGATCTGAAATGTTTTGTAGCATTTCAAATAGTCTTCGATTTAATTTGATTTTTTCACCGAAACTAATATAAACTAGTGTATAATATATTATGATTTTATGAAAGAAACTAGCATTTCAAAAAAAAATTATATAATCTAATTTTGAGATGATTTTTGGCATGGACTTCCCTCATAACCTTTCCTAATAACATATATAAAGGATCTAAAAAATTTCATAGCATTTTGAACAGTCATCGATTTAATTTGATTTTTAGATCGAAACTAAAATAAACTAGTGTATATATTATTATTTTAGAAAGAAACTTGCATTTCAAAAAGTTTCATAGAATCTAATTTTGAGATGATTTTTGCATGGACTTCCCTGGTAACATTCCCTCGTAACATATAGAAATGATCTAAAATCTTTTGTATCATTTCAAATAGTCCTAGATTTAATTTGATTTTTTGATCCAAACTAATATAAACTAGTGAAAAATATATTATGATTTTATGACTGAAACTAGCATTTCGAAAGGTTTCTTAGAATCTAATTTTGAAATGATTTGTTTGCATGGACTTCCGTCATAACCTTCCCTCGTAACTTATAGAAATGATGTGAAAAGTTTCGTAGCATTTCAAATAGTCTTCGATTTAATTTAATTTTTTGATAGAAACTAGTATAAACTAGTGTATAATATATTATGATTTTTTTACAGAAGCTAGCATTTCGAAAAGTTTCATAGAATCTAAATTTGAGATGATTTTAGTCATGGATGTCCATCATAACCTTCCCTTGTTACATATATAAAGGATATGAAAAGTTTTGTAGCATTTCGAAAAGTCTTCGATTTAATTTGAGTTTTTTTATCAAAACTAGTATAAACTAGTGTAAAATATAATCTGATTTTTTGACCGAAACTAGAATTTCGAAAAGTTTCATAGAATCTAATTTTAGATATTTTTTGCATGGAATTCCATCATAACATCCCCTCTTAAAATATATAAAGGATCTGAAAAGTTTCGTATCATTACAAAAAATCTTTGATTTAATTTGATTATTTGAACGAAACTAGTATAAACAAGTGTATATTATATAATAATTTTTTACCAAAACTAGCATTTTTAAAAACTTTCACAGAATCTAATTTTGAGATAATTTTTTGAATGGACTTCCCTCAAAACCTTCCCTGGTAACATATAGAAAGGATCTAAAAAATTTCGTAGCATTTCGAACAGTATTCGATTTAATTTGATTTGCTGACCGAAACTAGTATAAACTAGTGTATAATATATTATGATTTTATGAAAGAAACTAGCATTTCGAAAAAATTCATAGAATCTAATTTTGAGATGATTTTTTGCATGAACTTCACTCATAACCTTCCCTCGTAACATATAAAAAGGATCTGAAACCTTTCGTAGCATTTCTAACAGTCATCGTTTAATTTGATTTTTTGACTGAAACTAGTATAAACTAGTTTATAGTATATTATAATTTTTTGAAAGAAACTAGCATTTCGAAAAAAAATCATAGAATCTAATGTTGAGATATTTTTTTGCTTGGACTTCCCTCATAACCTTCCCTCGTAACATATAGAAAGGATTTGAAAAAATTTGAAGCATCTCGAACCATCTTCGATTTAATTTTATTTTTTGACCGAAACTATTATAAACTAATGTATAATATATTATGATTTTTTGACCGAAACTAGCATTTCAAAAAGTTTCCCAAAATCTAATTTTGAGATGATTTTTTTGCATGGACTTCCCTCATAACCTTCCCTCATAACATATAGAAAGGACCTGGAAAGTTTCGTATCATTTCGAATAGTCCTTGATTTTATTTAAGTTTTTTATCGAAACTAGTATTAACTAGTGTATAATATATTATGATTTTTTGACCGAAACTAGCATTTTGAAAAGTTTCACATAATCTAATTTTGAGATGATTTATTTACATGGACTTCCCTCATAACATTCTCTTGTAACTTATAGAAAGGATCTGAAAAGTTTCGTAGCATTTCGAACAATCTTTAATTTAATTTGATTTTTTTACTGAAACTTGTATAAACTAGTGTATAAAATATTAAAATTTTATGAAAGAAACTAGCATTTAAAAAAAACAATTATAGAATATAATTTTGATATGATTTTTGGCATGGATTTCCCTCATAACATATAGAAAGGATCTGAAATATTTCGTAGCATTTTGAACAGTCATCAATTTAATTTGATTTTTTGACCGAAAATAAAATAAACTAGTCTATATATTATGATTTTTGAAAGAAACTTGCATTTCGAAAAGTTTCATAGAATCTAATTTTGAGATGATTTTTGCATGGACTTACCTTGTAACATTCCCTCGTGATATATAGAAAGGATCTAAAAAGTTTCGTATCATTTCAAATAGTCCTAGTTTTAATTTGATTTTTTGATCCAAACTAATATAAACTAGTGAAAAATATATTATGATTTTATGACTGAAACTAGCATTTCGAAAGGTTTCATAGAATCTAATTTTGAAATGATTTGTTTCCATGGACTTCCGTCATAACTTTCCCTCGTAACTTATAGAAAGGATCTGAAAAGTTTCATAGCATTTCTAATAGTCTTCGATTTAATTTAATTTTTGACAGAAACTAGTATAAACTAGTGTTCCGGATCGGCCCAATCCCTACAATTGGGCCAAGCAAACCAATCCAATAGGCATGTTCGACGTCGAGCATGATTGGGAATAGTGGTCCCTGTCGACCACAAGCATACCGACCACGACGAAGTTCCCTAACGGCTAGTCTTGACCGTTGCCTATTTTCACGGATTCCTCGATCCGCGCCTCATAATATGGACCAATAATCTTCCATTTAGTCCCTTATATAAACCCTCTCGTTTGAGAGGGTCAGGTATTCAATCTCTCTGACCTTTATACTTGTACTTGCCCACTCTTTGCTCGGTTACTTACTTTAGCATCGGAGTGCCTTGTAGGTACACCCCTTTTTCTCCTCACCGACCGTCTTTCATCAGCTCTCGAAGTCAGCCGCATCGGATCCTGATCTCCAGGTACGATCAACTAGTGTATAATATATTATGATTTTTTTACAGAAGCTAGCATTTCGAAAAGTTTCATAGAATCTAATTTTGAGATAATTTTAGTCATGGATTTCCATCATAACCTTCCCTCGTAACATATATAAAGGATATGAAAAGTTTCGTAGCATTTCTAAAAGTCTTTGTTTTAATTTGATTTTTTTATCCAAACTAGTAAAAACTAGTGTATAATATATTCTGATTTTTTGACCGAAACTAGCATTTCGAAAAGTTTCATAGAATCTAATTTTAGATGATTTTTTGCATGGAATTCCATCATAACATTCCCTCTTAACATATATAAAGGATCTGAAAAGTTTCGTATCATTACGAAAAATCCTTGATTTAATTTGATTATTTGAACGAAACTAGTATAAACAAGTATATATTATCTAATGATTTTTTGACCAAAATAAGCATTTTGAAAACTTTCACAGAATTTAATTTTGAGATAATTTTTTGAATGGACTTCCCTCATAACCTTCCCTGGTAACATATAGAAAGGATTTGAAATGTTTCGTAGCATTTCGAACAGTTTCAATTTAATTTGATTTGTTGACTAAAACTAGTATAAACTAGTGTATAATATATTATGATTTTATAAAAGAAACTAGCATTTCGAAAAAATTCATAGAATCTAATTTTGAGATGATTTTTTGCATGAACTTCCCTCATAACCTTCCCTTGTAACATATAGAAAGGATCTGAAACCTTTCGTAGCATTTCTAACAGTCATCGGTTTAATTTGATTTTTTGACATAAACTAGTATAAACTAGTTTATAGTATATTATAATTTTTTGAAAGAAACTAGCATTTTGAATTAAATTCATAGAATTGAATTTTGAGATGATTTTTTGCTTCCACTTCCCTCATAACCTTCCCTTTTAAAATAAAGAAAGGATTTGGAAAAAATTGTAGCATTTCGAACCATCTTCGATTTAATTTTATTTTTGACCAAAACTATTATAAACTAATGTATGATATATTATGGTTTTTCGACTGAAACTAGCATTTCAAAAAGTTTCCCAAAATCTAATTTTGAGATAATTTTTTTGCATGGACTTTCCTCATAACCTTCCCTCGTAACATATAGAAAGGGCATGGAAAGTTTCGTATCATTTCGAATAGTCCTCGATTTTATTTAATTTTTTGATCGAAACTAGTATTAACTATTGTATAATATATTATGATTTTTTGACCGAAACTAGTATTTCGAAAAGTTTCACAGAATCTAATTTTGAGATGATTTATTTACATGTACTTCCCTCATAACATTCCCTTGTAACTTATAGAAAGGATCTGAAAAGTTTCGTAGTATTTCGAACAGTCTTTAATTTTATTTTATTTTTTGACCGAAACTTGTATAAACTAGTGTATAATATATTATGATTTTATGAAAGAAACTAGCATTTCAAAAAAAAATATAGAATCTAATTTTGAGATGATTTTTGGCATGGACTTCCCTCATAACATATAGGAAGGATCTGAAAAGTCCTTTGACCATTTATGGTAAGGATTTCTTGATGAATTTGGTGTGTTTACCTCTACGCCATATGGATGTTGTGCTTGGAATGAAGTGGTTGGAGTTCAACTTCGTGCATATTAACTGTTATGCAAAGACGGTAGAGTTTTCAGATTTTGGTGATGGTGGGGAGATGATGTTTCTATCTGCGAATCAGGTGGATGAACTTCTAGCAGATGAAGCCCAAATGTTTGCTTTATTTGTGGTGTTACAAGTGGATCGTGAATAGGTGAGTGTTGAGTTAACTGTTGTCCGAGAATTTCCTGATGTGTTTCCGGGTGACATTAGTGATTTGCCACCGGAGTGAGAAGTAGAGTTTATTGTGGATTTAGTACCAGGTACTAGTCCACTATTGACAACTCCTTATCGGATGTCAGCTTATGAATTGACTGAATTGAAGAAACAACTTGAAGAACTTCTTGAGAAGAAATTTATTCGTCCAAGTGTTTCTTTGTGGGGTGCTCCTGTGTTGTTGGTTAAGAAGAATGATGGCAGTATGAGGTTGTGCATCGATTATCGACAATTGAATAAGGTGACTACTAAGAATAGATATCCACTTCCGAGGATTTATGATTTGATGGATCAGTTGGTGGGAGCTTGCGTTTTTAGCAAGATTGACTTGAGGTCGGGTTATCATCAAATTCGAGTTAAAGCAGATGATATTCTGAAAACAACTTTCAGAATGAGATATGGTCACTATGAATATATTGTGATGCATTTTGGTGTATCCAATGCACCTGGTATATTCATGGAGTATATGAATTTTACTTTTCATGAGTATTTGGATAATTTCGTGGTGGTTTTTATTGATGATACCTTAATTTATTCAAAGTCAGAAGAAGAACATGAGGGACATCTGAGGATTGTATTACAAGTGTTGAGAGAGAAGAAGCTTTATGCTAAGTTGTCAAAGTGTGAGTTCTGGTTGAAGGAAGTGAGTTTCCTTGGCCATGTGATTTCTAGTGGTGGAATTTCAGTGGATCCTTCGAAGATTGATGTCGTGTTGAATTGGGATACTTTGAAGTCTGCTACGGAGATCAGAAGTTTTCTTGGTTTGGCCGGTTACTACCAAAAGTTTATAGAGGGTTTTTCTAAGTTGTAATTGCCTCTTACTCAGTTGACTCGAAAGGGTCAGGCGTATGTGTGGGATGTGGCGTGTGAGAAGAGTTTTGTTGAATTAAAGAAGAAGTTAACAACTGCTCCAGTTTAGATCTTGCCGAATCCGAATGAATCGTTTGTGGTATATTGTGATGCTTCAAAGATGGGTCTTGGTGGCATGTTAATGAAGAATGGCCAATTAGTTTCCTATGCTTATTGACAGCTATGTGTTCATGAGAGGAACTATCATACCCATGACTTAGAGTTAACAGTTGTGGATTTTGTGCTAAATTTTGGAGACACTTTTTGTTTGGATCGAGATTTGAGGTGTTCAGCGATCATAAGAGTTTGAAATACTAGTTTGATCAAAAGGAACTAAAAATGAGGCAGAGAAAATGGTTAGAGATGTTGAAATACTTCTATTTTGACTTGAGTTACCACCCTGATAAAGCTAATATGGTCGCAGATGCTTTGAGTAGAAAGACTTTGCACATGTCGATGATGATAGTGAAAGAACTTAAGATGATTGAGCAATTCAGAGATATGAGTTTGTTGTGTGAAACTACATCTGAGAGTGTGAAGCTGGGTATGCTGAAATTGACTAATGATATTGTGGAAGAGATCCGTTTAGGACAATTATCAGATTTGAAGTTTGTTGATCAAATGACTTTAATTAACCAAGGTAACGGAGGAGAATTCCGGATTGATGAAAATGGTATGATGAGGTTTCGAGATTGTGTGTGTGTGTTCCTGATATCCCAGAATTAAAGAAAAGTATTCTAGAAGAAGGACATCGAAGTCGGTTGAGTATTCATCCTGGTGCCACTAAAATGTATCATGACTTGCAGAAACTGTTTTGGTGGCTGGGTATGAAAAGAGATGTTGCAGAATTTGTGTATGCTTGTTTGGTTTGCCAAAAGTCAAAGGTTGAACATCAAAAACCTTTAGGTATGATGCAACCGTTGAGTATTCCATAATGGAAATGGGATAGCATTTATATGGAATTTGTTACAGGTTTACCGAAGACGGTGAAGGGAAATGATTCCATTTGGGTGATTGTAGATCAATTAACTAAGTCGGCGCATTTCTTACCGATGAAGACTAATCATTCTATGTCGAATCTAGCAGAGATGTATATTTATGAGATTGTGAAGCTACATGGGATACCTTCGATTATTGTGTCAGATAGAAATCCACGGTTTACATTAAGATTTTGGAAGAGTCTACAATATGCTTTGGGAACCAAGTTGAGGATGAGTTATGCTTACCATCCACAGACGGATGGTCAGACAGAACAAACTATCCAATCTTTAGAGGATTTGTTGAGGGCTTGTGTGTTGGATCATGGAGGTGCTTGGGATATTCATTTTCGTTGATTGAGTTTACTTATAACAACAGGCGAGAGTGATGTGCTCGGACCTGAGATTGTGCAGGAGACGACGAAAAAGATTAAGATGATTTGGGAGAGAATGAAGACTTCGCAAAGTCGTCAAAAGAGTTATCATGATAAGAGGAGGAAAGCACTTTAATTTCAAGAGGGAGATCATGTGTTCTTGAGGGTTACTCCAGTGATTGGTGTCGGGCGAGCTTTGAAGTCCAGAAAGCTCACTCGCATTTCATTGGACCGTATCAGATGTCGCAAAGGGTCGGAGATGTGGCATATCGGATTACCTTACCACTGTCACTTGCGTATTTGCATGATGTGTTTCATGTGTCACAACTGAGGAAGTACATTGCAGATCTGTCGCATGTGATTTTGATGGATGATGTTCGAGTAATCGATAATTTGACTGTAGAGGTTTCACCAGTACGAATAGATGGCAGAGAAATGAAGCAATTAAGAGGTAAAGAGATTATCTTAGTGAAGGTATTGTGGGGTGGACCAGCTAGTTATAGTTGGACTTGGGAACTAGAGGATCATATGAAGGAATCGTACCCGATGTTATTTGCTTCAGGTACATTTTCGAGGACGAAAATTCTTAAGTGGTGGAGAGTTGTAACACCCCAAAGTCGATTTTAACTTAATTGATGAGTTTTCTTGTGAATTTTGATGTTTATGGTGTTATTTGATATTTTGTGGAGTTTTGAGGGTGGCTTAATATTTTATTAATATTAGAAATATTAAGTATAGTGGGTTTAGTTAATTATTTAAGATTAATTAAATGAAATAAAGAGAATTAGAGGATAAGGGTAATGTGGTCTTTTGGTTGAGGATAAGTAAGGGTATTATGGGGAAAGACTAAAGAGGTCCTAGGGGCAAGAGTGACAAAAGAAGAAAAGTTTGAGAGTACAATCATTTGGAACGATCGCACTTTTGGGGAGAAGGAATAAAAGCTCTGAGGAAGGAAAAGCTAGAGTAGGAGGCTTGAAGTTTTGCGAGGATTATCGAAGGAATTACGAAACCTAAGGTATGAGGAGTATTTTTCGTTCGGTATTATAATGTGGGAATAGAATTGGGGGATTTTGAGGTATAAGTTTTTGGGGTTTGTTGATGAATGTGTTATATGATGTAGAACTATGATGAAATTGATGGTAGATATTGATGTTAATTGATGTATATGATGATATTTTGATGAATGAAGGTTAGGGTAATGATTTTATGGGTTATTGTTGTTGAATAATGTTTCTTGAGGATTTTATCGCAGAGGAACGAATCAAGAAATCGCATAAAATCTGCAGAATTCGCGAAGCTCGCTTAGAGAGCATAAAACCCGGGAGCTAGGCGCTTAGCGAGACCTGGAATTTTGGAAAATAATTTTTAATGCTAGAAAATATTAGTTTTGATGTGGTTTATGTCGTAAGTTGCTATGATGTTGTAGAGTTGTTGTATGATGTGTATTTATAGGCTATATGAGTAGAATTAGTGAATTAATGATGTATAATGACTTAAATGATTTTTTTTAGTTATGAAGTGGTAGTACATGAGGTAGAGATATGATATTAGATGAATATTGTTCCGGACTGACCCAACCATCAGAATTGGGCCATATCTATCTCGCGGCCCAACGACCCCAAAAACCCGACCATGCTCGGAGCTATGAAGTCGACTACTCGACCTGCCCTCGGTCGGACGACTACACTGCCGGGCGAGGAGCCTGTCGAGCAGGCTCTTTCTCCCCCAAACGGCTAGTTCCTAATCACCATCGATTATTGCGGGATCCGCAATCCGCGCCCAACATTCTGGGCCAATAAGCACCCACTTGGACCAGTATATAAACCCTCTCATTTGAGAGGGTCAGGTATTCAAATCGAGACCCAAAAAATATTGTACTTGCTCACTCGTTGCTCGTTCTCTGACTTTAGCATTAGAGTGTCTTTGCAGGTATACCCCCATCTTTCTCTATCATCAACAACACTCGTCCACGCTCGACGCGGCCATATCGGAACCTGATCTCCATGTACGATAAGGTGGAGCCGTCTGTGGGAAACAAACTTCCCTGTTCTTCTTCACCAAAGAAATTCAAGAACCAAAGTTACTATTAATAAAGATCCATGGCCGCTAACGACATACTGTGCGAAGCCCACACAATTGATGGTGTCCTCATTACTCAACGGGGGAGCAACCTCTTCACCCCCTCACACGAAGAAACCGTCCAAGATCGTCAGGACGGAAAGACTGTTTCGCCATCTCCCGAGCGCGATCAACCGCTCGAGAGCCAACCAGAGATCATACCTTTCGTGGCCACCCCCACCGGATCAGACTTCGCTGCATTAGTTGAGAAAATCAATCAAACACATCTCCTGCTCCTGGAACACGATGCCAAGATAGCCCGTTTGGAGGATGCCGGTCGTCGATCATCTCGATCACCCAAGAGACACCGAAGCCAACGCAGCCTTTCCCCCCGAAGGAGGAAAGATAAGGGCCACCACGACGAATCCTCTATACGGAACCGTGGTCGGTCACCCCCACGAAGACCTCGATCACCAGTACCGACCAAGAATCATCACGGGTCACAAGAGGACGCTCGTCGTTCCCCTCCCCGAAAAGGAAGACGATCTCAATCTCCATCCCCAAAACGATCAAAGAAGAGTAGGTCGAATTCTCCATCCCCGCAACGAGACCGGGAGCGTCGGTCAAGATCCTGCACGATCACCTCTAGCGACGATGATGATATCAGGGGACCCCTATCCTCTGAGATCATGGCCGCTAGATTACCGAGAGGACTCGAAAAGCCCCTTCCTTTGGGTTCGTACGACGGAACGACCGACCCCGACGAGCATATCGAGAACATTGACGCTCTACTCGACTATAGAGGCGTCCGAGGAGTAATCAAGTGCCGTCTCTTCCCGACCACCTTAAGGAAAGGGGCGATGACTTGGTATAAAAGTCTCGAGCCTGAATCTATCACTTCTTGGAGAAAACTTGGTCGAACCTTCTCCAGGCACTTCACCGCTTCCAGGCGCCATCTGAAAATGGAAGCATCTCTTGAGGCCATAATCTAAGGCAAAGACGAACCTCTCAGAACATACATCGAGAGGTTCAATAAAGAAGTCGTCCAGGTCTCAACCATGGACGACATGAAGAAATATTTGTTGGAACGTGGATTGTGCCCGTCTACCGACTTTCACCGCGCTGTGGGTATTGAAACACCCGCTACTCTGGATGCGTTCCTCTTGAAAGCCCAAGCGTATATCCAATACGAGGAAAAGCAGGCGGCTAGTTCCATCCGCGATGCTCGACGACGAGAGGACGCGAACCTTTCCAAGTCAGATGAGCCCTCGACATCTCGTCGGGGAAGCGACAAAAGAAAGGAAGATCGCTCCCGTGAACCGCGGGAGCAGAGAGGACCGGTGGGTCGATTTCATGAATATACGCCTTTGCTGGCGTCGAGGGAGAAAATAATGTCTGAATGTGCTAACTCGGAGTTCCGCCAAGCGGGGGTGCGCTTCCCCAAGCAGCTACCCGCCAAACCGGGCACCAATAAAACCAAGTATTGTCGGTTTCACAAGAGCCATGGACACAACACTGACGATTGCATCCACCTGAAGGATGCAATAGAGATACTCATCAAAGATGGACACCTCAAACAGTTCACTAAATCCAAGGAGACCTCCAGGCCGGAGATACAAAAAGCCATCAAGATCGAGGAAGTAACGGTAGTCCCCGCGGACACCAACATGCAAGTGGCCCTCAACATTTATCGCCTGGAAGACTTCTTTCTACCCGACCGTCCAACGAGTACAGGTTATCTCTCTTCCCACAGCCCATGGGAAAACTTCCCTTCCGCCATGGTGATCTCGGGCGGGGGGTTCAATAAGATCACGGTCGGTTCCATAAAAAGGAAGTTCGACTAGCTAATTGCGAAAGGGTTGGCCCTGAATGCCACACTAGACCCCCTAGAGACAATTCAATGCCCATCTCCTTCTATAAAGAAGAACTGTTAGGATAAGCTCCTAATGTCAGCATTATACTACTCATCCGAGCCCAAATGGCCAACTTCGACGTCCGTAGGATACTGGTCGACCAGGGTAGCTCATGCGACATCATGTACTCACAGCTATTCGTTACGCTCAAGCTGAACGAAACTCATATGACACCATACGTAGGATCGGACCTACAAGGTTTCAACGGTGCGGTATCACGACCGTGGGGTTACGTCAATCTCATAGTCACATTCGGAGGCGCAGAAACTGCTCGATCAATCTGCGTCCAGTTCTTGGTCATCGATTATCCTTCTCTATACCAATGCATTCTAGGTCGACCAACTCTGGCCGAACTCCTAGTTGTCCCATCCACCGTCCATCTAAAGATGAAATACTACACCACTTCAGGAAGGGTCTCCACCCTGCATGGTGACGTGGAAGCTGTCCGACGTTGTTTTGAAGCGACCTCTAAAGGCCTTAGCTCGATATCGTACCAGCCAAAAGCCTCCACTTCATCTTGCTCCCTGAACACTGATGCACCCGCACCTCTCCCCCGGGTCGATTCCATCGACCTCGATTGCAGGTTTCTAGATGAGGCTGAGCATTATCAGCAACCCTCCTCTTCATTAACCCGTCCTATCCCCGACGGTGAATTCGAACTGATCCCTCTGGGAGAGAACCCAAGCAGATGCGTGAAGATCGGAGCACACCTCCCAAAATTAGCAAAAAGACAGCTAGAAACATGCCTAAGGGGGAACGCCGACCTATTCGCGTGGAGCGTAACGGAAATGCCCGGACTCGATCCAGACGTAGCATGTCACCATCTTTCCATCAATCCGAATCACAAGGCCATCGCCCAACGGAGGAGAAAACAGTCGACCAAAAAAGCTAAAGCGGCCGAAAAAGCTGTAGAAGACCTCCTAGAGGCAAACTTTGTAACGGAGGCCAGGTACACCACCTGGCTTTCCAATGTTGTACTTGTGAAAAAATCTAATGGAAAATGGCGAATGTGTGTTGATTATACTGATTTTAACCGGGCTTTCCCGAAAGATGCTTACCCTCTGCGAAATATTGATAAATTGGTCGACAACTCGACCGTTTCAAACTACTCTCATTTATGGATGCTTATTCAGGATATAACCAAATTCCCATAGCCATGGCCGACAAAACACACACAACCTTTATGACCGAATCGGGCAATTACTACTACAACGTTATGCCCTTCGGTCTAAAAAACGTGGGCGCCACTTATCAGTGCATGTTGAACAAAGTTTTTCGAGCTGAAATTGGGGACATGCTCGAAGTATACATGGACGACATGATAGTCAAATCCCAGGAAGAAACAGATTATGCTTCCCACCTACGAAAGGTGTTCGACCAAGCTCAAAAATGCAAGATGCATTTCAACCCTGAAAAATGTACATTCAGAGTTCGGGCAGGTAAATTCCTCGGGTTCTACTTAACTGAGCGAGGGATCAAAGCCAACCCGGATAAATGTCGAGCATTCACACAAATACCTACCCCAAACTCTAAAAAATCCATACAGTCGCTGAACGGAGTGCTCGCTTCCCTCGCTCGATTTGTGGCTAAATCCGCCCAGCACGCGCTCCCATTCTACAAACTCCTCCACAAAGAGTCAGCTTTCGAGTGGACCGATGAATGCGAGCAAGCCCTGACTCACCTAAAGAAAGCACTATCTGAACCACCGGTACTTTCCAGACCCAATGAAGGTGAAACGTTATGCCTTTACCTCGTCGTGTCAAACGAGGCCGTTAGTGCAACCCTTATCCGGGAGCTCCCCGAGGGGCAAAAACCTATATACTTCACGAGCAAGGCATTGAACGACCCCGAACTCAGGTACTCGTAAATCTAAAAGGTAGCTCTAGCCCTATTCTTCGCGGCAAGGAGGTTACGACACTACTTCTTCGCCCATACTATCGTCGTCAGAACGGATCAACCCATCAGACAGATGCTCGGAAGACCCGACATGGCCGATCGAATGCTTAAATGGTCGTTAGAATTGGCCGAGTTCGACTTTAAATACGAAGGACGACAGACCCTCAAAGCTCAAGCATTAGACGACTTCGTAGCAGAACTTACCTTCAACGAGCAAACAACAACATCTCCATCTAAATGGACCATTTTCGTCAATGGAGCATCTAGCTCGACAGGCAGTGGGGTCGGGGTCATGTTAGAGAACGAGAAGGGAACGCTCATCGAAGCATCCTTAACCATGTCTTTCCCCACATCCAATAATCAGGCAGGATATGAGGCTTTCTTAGCCGGGTTGCGCCTTGCTGACGACCTGGAAGCAGAAGAAATCATAATATGCACAGACTCACTGTTGGTCGCTAACCAAGTACGGGGCGATTTTTAACCTTAAAATGACAACATGGCTGAATACTTAGCCTTATTCAAGGAAAAGCTAAAATGATTCACATCCGTAGAAGTCAGGCACGTCCCGTGCGAGAACAACATTCGAGCAGATATTTTGTCCAAATTGGCGAGCACCAAGAGAAAGGGGGCTATAAATCCGTCATACAAGATATACTCCCCCAACCCAGCATTAGAAAAACGTCAACGACAATATACATTAACATCATAGGAGACGCTAAATGTTGGATGACCCCGGTATTTAATTACCTGACCAAGGACGAGTTACCAGCTGACCCGAAAACGGCTAGCACCGTGTGACGAAGGTCGTGCTCGTACACGATGGTCGGAGGGAAGATGTATCATTGAGGATTCTCCACACCACTCCTCAGATGCGTCAAAGAAAAAAATGTCCCACACGTGTTGAGAGAAGTCCACGAGGGAATCAACGTGCAACACCCTAGCGAAAGGTCACTCGCTCGTAAGATCCTACGAGCAAGATATTACTGGTCGACAATGCAGGACGATGCGAAGGAACACGTTAAAAAATGTGACAAATGCCAACGACATGGTGACATACACATAGCGCCCCCTACCGAGTTAAAATCACGGTCGTCCCCATGGCCATTCGCCTGGTGGGGACTAGACATCTTAGGGCCCTTCGTCATCGACACCGGCCAAAACAAATAGGCGTCGACTATTTCACCAAATGGATCGAAGCAGAGGCCCTAGCCAAAATCACCGCACTGAACATCCTACGCTTCTTCAAGCGAAACATCCTCGCTCGGTTTGGAGTACCGCTCGCCATCGTGACAGAAAATGGAAAACAGTTCACCGACAAACACTTCCAAGAATTCGTATCCTCGGTTGGAACCAAACAACACTTCGCTTCTGTCGAACACCCCCAGACTAACGGGCCGACTGAAGCTGCTAACAGAGTGATCTTGAGGGGCCTCAAGCGAAGACTGAACGAACACAAGAAACACTGGTTCAAAGAGTTGCATAGCGTCCTTTGGGCATACAGGATCACGCCTCATTCGACGACCGAAGAATCCCCGTTCTGACTAGCATACGGAACCGAAGTTGTCATCCCCATAGAAATGCATGTACCATCCATGCGCACAGAATTCCCCATGGACCAAAACACTAACTCAGAAACACTAAGAGAGGAGCTCGACTTAGTTGAAGAAATCCGATCAGGAGCAACTCTACGAGAAGCCACGCTCAAACAAAAAATCGCAGCTCGGCACAACGCGAAAGTTATTAAACGAGCGTTCGAAGTCGGGAGTCTCGTATTGAGGAAAAACCACAAAGATCCCCGAGAAGGGAAACTAGCACCAAACTAGGAAGGCCCGTACCGCATTCGTGAAAAAACCGAAAACGGAGCCTACTACTTATAAAATCTCCAAGGGGAAGAGCTCGCACGGTCGTGGAACGCCGAGAAACTTAAAGAATACTACAGCTAGTATGAAGGTCGTCTTAACCCCCTACGAAGGGCGAAAGATCCGACCAAACCTGCATGCCCAGGTACAAGCATCGCAGTCCAAAACGTTATACCAACAGAACCTCATCGTCGTAACGAGGAAAGTAACTATCGCACGAACGAGTACTCAAACGAGCCCGACGTCGCCTAAGTGCCACGACCAGGAAGAACCCCAGATCGTGATAGGACATTCAAGCCACATATGTCTGAGTCATAAACTTGGCCTGGATACCGACCCAGGATCAACCTCTATACATCTGATCGGTCCCCCAAACCAATGGATCACATCCCTTACGAGCATTCGTCCCCCCTTTTTTATCGACCATTACGTCACGCTCCAAACGAGTGCAAAACACTTAACAAAAAATAAACGTTTAAAAAAACGAAAGTCCTCTGACGGACGAGCAATCATACACATAATCAAAAAGGCTGCATAAATTGTAAAACGACCACCAAGGTCAGAAATGTTAATGGCAAAGGTTGCGACCCCTAAAGGCCGACTTGTTTGAGATTACATGAAAAGGGGACCAAGTCCCCAAACAAAAATTTAAAATTACAAGTAATTTAGGCTCCCAGGCCGACCTAATTACCCTCACCCTCTTGCACCCCAGACTGGTTGTTATTCGGAAGTTGTTGGACGGCTGGCTGGATCGGCTGCTCGGACTCCCCAGGTTGAGAGTCGTCCACGATCATGTAATCAAGAACCACGAACTGACCATCTTCGACCTTGTACAAGTAGCTGATTTGATCAGTATCGAGGTTCAACTTAGGATGGAAGGCCTTTATCTGGTCCACAGCATTCTAGAAACTCAACTTAGTCGAGTCCCTCAGATCCTCGAGATCCTGATCCAGTCGTGCAAGGAAATGCGCCCGACTTATCAACCCCTTGGTGTCCTCATCTTCGTCATCTTTGGGGAAGAAGGTTTCTCTCAGCTTCCTATTCTGATCGACGACCTTCTTTTTATCCACCTCCAGCTTAGCGATCACGTCCGCCCGCACCGCCAGCTCCGTGGTCGCGGCCTCAGCATCCTCGACAATTTTCTTCGCTTTCTCTTCAGAGGCGGCCAGGAGAGTCTTCAGTCGGTTAATTTCGAGCTCCTGCCCGGAACTCCCCTTAGCAAACATGGATGTCATCGACAGCATCTGCATCACCGCACTAGCATCCTGCGCCAATGACAGCCTCCGGGAAGGGCGATCCATCTGCTCGAGGTACAGCGAGTCTGCCCGGTCGACCTCCATGGATGTGCATTCGAAGAAGTTCTGTTGCACGAAGCACAGAGGTAAGGTATTTGATGTTATGATGTGCTCCCTTAGTGGAGGGTTGATGTCATAGTGTCCATACATGATGATGTTTCGGTACCACATGCATAATAAGAGGTTGCATTTCATTTTAAATGACATAACATAATTGCATTGAGTTTGTTTAATGATGTGATGTATTCGATGTTGAGTATGATATGAGTTGTGGATGATGAGTTGTTGTTGTTGCTTATGTTTAAAATTCTCATTTCAATATTATTTTATTAAATGTGAATTTACTCACCCTGTCTGCCTTTTTATAATGGTTTATTATGTCATTCTGCAGATAATCAAGGTTATCTCGATGCGCGTTTTAACCTGGAGTTAGTGAGTTTCTCGAGTTAGTTATAAGTGGAGTCCTGCTCTGTGTCCAGTAATATTCGGGATGGGTTTCGCTTGAGTTGTTTTGTTCATTTGAACTAAGATGATATTTATTTTGAATACTCTTGTTTTAAACGATGTTTTGTTTTTCCGCTACGTATTTGTTGAGAAAAAAGATGTTTCGAATTATTTATGATTTTATAACCTGTGTTACGGGTCATGACTCAATATGAGGTTTATGAGTTGTATGAGCAAATGTTATATCCTTTCTTGAGTTTAACTCTGATATTTGATTAAAAACGTATGTTATTTGTGATAGGGTAGAAAGAGTGTTACATCTTTCACTTAAAAATAGAAGAAAAAGAGATGAATTGTGGATTTTGAGGGTAAAGTCCCGTAACACTAAAAAAATGAAATAAAATATATGTTTAAAATGGAAAAAATGGAGAAAAATGTAGTTGTTGGGAATCAATGTTTGTTACATATTATTTATTACTATTGTTTTTAAGTCAACCGTCGTTAAATATGGCGTTTATAAGTCAACTGCAAAAATTTTAACCTATTACAACGGTCTATATGAATCTGTTGTAAACCTGACGTTGTTGTTTGCGCGTTTTATATTAATGACGACGACGTCGGTGAAGGAGTTGGAATAATGTCGAAAATACATTAAAAATACCACCTTTCTCTTATTTTATTCAAAATCGAAACATGGCATTTTGGGGGACAATTTGTTATCTCAGATTTTTGACACAAGCATTAATTGCAGAGATAAGACAAGGCTCGTACAATAATGAATTTTGTGAAAAGTCAAAATGGTTGATTATGACCATAAAGTTTGTGACGGATTCGACCTGTCGAAACTTAGTGTTAGCTCTGATTGAATATTGCAGTGAGCAAGAAACCAAAAGGGTTTGTTGGGTTCAGGACTTAGTGAAATTTCAAAGTGCCAAAGATTCTTATTCTATGTAGTCAAATCGAAATATAATTGGATAAGATCAGACAATTATTCAAGAACACGTGGAAGTCTGTCGAAGACTAAGAATGCATAAAGACAAAGACATAGGGTATTATGCTTAATCGACTGTTGTAGACGTATGCGTTCCATTTTTATAAATCAAAGTCTTTATGTTCAAATCATTTACTACATTGAACTTAGTTCTTATTCACTTTTTCTTCTTTACATTTCGATTTCAATCTAATTCCGAGTATTATTCTCAAAACATTACATTTCAATTTTGATGTCAAAATTACTTGAAACTTATCGATTTCAATCTAATTCCGAGTATTATTCTCAAAACATTACATTTCAATTTTGATGTCAAAATTACTTGAAACTTATGATTCATACAAACATGTTTTAAAATCTTTTGAGTTTAATCTCTTAAATATCAATTGAAACTTATTTTATTTAATAAATTCCACAATAACCAGAAATAAACAAGTCTTTATTCTCATGAATATGATAGTAGAAATTAATTATCTTCACTCCAACCACATTTTAGCACATTTATTTAGTTTAATTTATTAAAATTAAATATTTAAAAATCATTCATAAAATTAAAATTAATACCAAACATATTTGTAAAAATACGATTCTTGATAATTATGTTTTAAAGTATAATATTTCTGAAATTGTGGAAATTTAAATTAATATCAAATACATTGATACAAATATTTTTCTTATAATAATATTTTAATTTTTTTATATATATATGAAATTATGATTAATTAATCCAAAGTACTATACTAATAAGATATTGCAAACACGGCAATGGTGGACTTACATTTTTCTCAGTCGTCTCAGTGGGTCCATCCATTAACGACACACCCATTAACATTCCACGTCTTCGCAAGTATAATAAACCAATTAAACAATGCCACGTTGCACAAAAATACTCCATCACCGTCTGATCATCCACGCTGGCAAATCAGACGCCTCACAACACTTAGAAAATCCTCGTAACAAATTCGGTATGCAACAAATAAACAGAACTGAGATCGAGAGAGTATATAAATGGAAGAAGTGTAATAACGAGATCTTCAACCTAAACTTAAGAGAAGATTAATCTCAGTGTTAGAAGCTACTAGAAACTGTGAAAACTCACTACAATGAGGAAGAGGACTATCCCTTCCGCGCTTCTTCTTCTCTGTATTCTCTTTCTCTTCGTTGCGGATCAAGGTATATGCATTGATTTTTCTATGCACATTTCAGTGTTTCTTCGTAGTTCAGTTTTGATATCTGAATCGGAAATTTGTTTGTTAGGTCAAAAGTTTCAGGCGAATGCAGAAGATAATTCCGATGAGCTTGTAGATCCACCTAAGGTGGAAGACAAGATCGGTGCTGTTCCGCAAGGACTTTCAACCGATTCAGATGTGGCAAAAAGGTATATATATCTTTATATCTTTAGTTTATAGTTTGTTCGATCTTTGATTCTATGTATAGATTTGTGATTTCGGTATTTGAATTTGTGTAATTTGTGTGAATGAAGAGAAGCAGAGTCGATCTCGAAGAGATCGCTACGAAGCAACGCGGAGAAGTTTGAATTTCAAGCCGAAGTTTCGCGGCTTATGGATATTCTTATCAATTCGCTTTACAGTAACAAAGATATCTTCCTTAGGGAGCTTATTTCAAATGCTTCTGATGTAAGCTTATTCTCTTTTTAGAATTTGGAAAATCGTTGGATTTTGATTTTGTACATTGTAATTGAACTTTGTATTGATCGGAAATGAGTTGTGTGTTCTAGGCATTGGACAAGATTAGATTCCTCTCTCTAACTGATAAGGAGATTTTGGGTGAAGGTGACAACGCCAAGCTTGAAATCCAGGTTAGTTTTGTTACATATTTAATCTATAAGCATTTATCTGTTTTAGTAATTAATTATTACCGTATACCATATTAAAGACAGATTAAGCTAAATTGTATTCCGTACTGCAACAGATTAAGCTAGATAAGGAAAAGAAAATTCTATCTATTAGAGACAGAGGTATTGGTATGACAAAGGAGGATTTGATAAAGAATTTGGGGACCATAGCTAAATCTGGAACTTCAGGTATGTGTATAATTATGTGGCTTTTTCTGAAATGGATACTGCTTGTAATTTGGCGCAAAAGATTTTAATTGGAACTATGTGGCCATGCAGCGTTTGTTGAAAAATTGCAGACAAGTGGCGATCTCAATCTAATTGGGCAATTTGGAGTTGGTTTCTACTCTGTGTATCTTGTTGCTGATTATGTTGAGGTTATTAGCAAGCATAATGATGACAAACAGTGAGTGTTTTAGAATGGAAATTGCTTTCTGATTGGTATGTCCAGGATGTTTTGTGAAATTTTATTCCAACCTATTGATTTTGGAAATTATTTGACTTTCAGGTATGTATGGGAATCCAAAGCTGATGGAGCATTTGCAATTTCAGAAGATACATGGAATGAACCACTAGGACGTGGAACAGAGATTAGATTGCACCTCAAAGAAGAGGCTGGGGAGTATGCAGAAGAGTTTAAGCTCAAAGTATGCCCCCAAATTATTAGTTTATTATTTTATTGATACTCACTTGCTTGATTTTAAAATTACATGTGTTCTATTTTACTCCACACAAGTCATACTTTATACTCGATGGGGATCATTCACTTTAACCTTGATGGCAACAATATATACTGTGCATCTATAGCCAGTGATGCTACCTTCACTTAAAAATATATTTGGGTTTGTTCTTGATCATAAATCAAAACTTGTAGTGTCTTGTAGGTTCTTTAACTCTTGGGGTGTGCCTAAGATACGCGTTTCTGAAGTGATTGTCTGTGATATTATATTCAATATGAAAACATACAATGTCAAGTAGAGTAGGGGGTAGTGTTTCATGTAGTACTGCATTCCTAAAAAGCTAAGTTCCTATGAGTTATATTAAATTTTACGGGCTGATTGGTTTACGAAACCAGCAGATGTCTTACTATGTTTCTTATAGTTTAAAAGAGGGTAGAAAAAAAGGGAAATCTGTTTTAATATATATTCTTACATTATTTATTTTCAATATTCCAAAATACAATTGGTCAATCTATCACAATATCTGACTTAATTACTACTATTTTTCACAGGAATTGGTGAAGAAGTACTCTGAATTTATTAACTTCCCTATCAATATTTGGGCAAGCAAAGAGGTTGACGTGGAGGTTCCCGCTGATGAAGATCAGGATGAGGATTCAAGTATGTGTAATTTATGGCTTCTGTTGGATCTAATGTTGTTAAATGGAGGCTCCAAAGCCGCCATGGCGGATTTTTGTCATTTGCCATTGGCAAGTTAATGTACGCTCACCATGGCGGTGCCAAAAGCCGCAATGGCATGTTATTTGGCGGTGCTTTGGCTTTCTTCCATCCACATGCTGGATCTTCATTTCTCTAGATGCTGTTTTTTTGTTTGTCCAGTGTCTGTAAATTAATTGGCTTGAAATTGATGTCTTTTGTACCATATTTTACTCCTGAAACAGCTGAAAGCTCCTCCAAGGAAGAAAATGAAGATGAAGATGCTGATAAAGGTGAAGACGAAGAAGAAAAGCCTAAAACAAAGACAGTGAAGGAAACAACTTACGAGTGGGAACTTTTAAATGATGTGAAAGCTATATGGCTGCGGAGTCCAAAGGAGGTTACAGAGGAAGAGTACACCAAATTCTACAACTCTCTTGCCAAGGTAAAATATTGCCATCATTATTTATGTGATACCTCACAGGAACTTTTTATAAAGTTGAGGATTTATATTATGCAGGATTTTAGCGGTGACAAACCATTATCATGGAGCCACTTTACTGCTGAAGGTGATGTCGAGTTCAAAGCAGTCCTTTATGTGCCACCTAAAGCACCTCATGACTTATACGAGAGTTATTACAATGCAAACAAATCAAACTTGAAGTTGTATGTTAGACGAGTGTTCATTTCAGATGAATTTGATGAATTGTTGCCTAAGTATCTGAGCTTTTTGATTGTAAGTTGATGTGCTGTTTTATTTTAGTTTGTAGACTACTGTGTGTTATGGTCATCCGAGTAGGTTTCCTTAATATATGTTCTTTTGGCATTGGGAACAGGGTCTTGTTGATTCTGACACTTTGCCACTGAATGTATCACGAGAAATGCTTCAACAACACAGTAGTCTGAAGACAATAAAAAAGAAACTTATTAGGAAAGCCCTTGATATGATCCGTAAGCTGGCTGAAGAGGATCCTGATGAGTCCACTGATAAAGAAAAGAAAGGTATGGTGTTATGACTATATGTGCAAGAGTCCCAATTCTTTCATAGTATCTATTCTGTGTGAGCCCCATATGAATTCCCTTAACTGACCTCGCAACTTCTGCCACTATAACTTTGATGCAGAAGAGTCGTCTTCTGATGTTGATGAGAAGAGAGGTCAATACACTAAGTTCTGGAATGAATTTGGCAAATCCATTAAACTTGGTATCATTGAGGATGCCACCAACAGAAATCGTTTGGCAAAACTGCTCAGATTTGAGACGTACTACTTTTTTCCTTGTGATTAAACTCTTATAGCAGTGCAATTTCTCCATCTCATTAGTTAACAACGTTGCTAATTCTTGGAACTTATTTACAGCTCCAAGTCTGAGGGTAAATTGACATCTCTCGACCAGTACATATCTAGAATGAAAGCTGGACAAAAAGATTTCTTTTACATAACTGGAACCAGCAAAGAACAGCTTGAAAATTCTCCATTCCTTGAGCGGCTTAAGAAGAAGAATTATGAGGTGCAACTAGAATTGTTTGAATTTCTATGCAGAGTCTTTTGTTTCTAGAAATTGTATTTATTTGATGTTTTACAAGTGTATTTTCTTTTCAATTTGTTGCAGGTTATTTTCTTCACAGATCCAGTTGATGAATACTTGATGCAATATCTGATGGATTATGAAGATAAGAAGTTCCAAAATGTGTCCAAGGAGGGTCTGAAGCTTGGAAAGGATTCAAACGAGAAGGAACTAAAGGAATCTTTCAAGGATCTAACAAAATGGTGGAAAAATTCCCTTTCAAAAGACAATGTTGATGATGTGAAGATATCCAACCGATTGGATAACACTCCTTGTGTGGTTGTGACATCAAAGTTTGGTTGGAGTGCAAACATGGAGAGAATCATGCAGTCTCAAACTCTGTCAGATGCTAAAAGGCAAGCTTACATGCGTGGCAAGAGGGTTCTTGAGATCAATCCTAGACACCCCATCATCAAGGAACTCCGGGAGAGAGTTGTTAAGAACCCTGAGGTACATTCTAAATTTGAATTGCTATGCTATCTTATTTCATCCAGTTGCTTCTCCTTCCTTCAATATGGTTAGAAGTTTTGGTTAACACGATGTTTACTTTTCAGGACGAGAGTGTGAAGCAAACAGCGCAGCTGGTATACCAGACTGCACTCTATGAGAGTGGTTTCTTGTTGAATGATCCCAAGGAATTTGCTTCCAGAATTTATGATTCAGTGAAGTCTAGCTTAGACATCAGTCCGGATGCAACTGTTGAAGAGGAAGATGAGACCGAAGTAGAGGTTGAAAGTGAAACAAAAGAAGAATCTACTTCAATTCCTGAAGCTAATGAAGTAAAGGATGATGCAGATGTCAAGGACGAGTTGTAGATTTGCAGGACATAATCTCTTTTTATCGATGTAGCTGTCAGATGCCGTTATTTCTTGGGCCAGCTTTATGATACATTGTTAAAGTTCGCTGTCATGAGTTTTAGTTAATTCCCTAAGTTAAAGGACCCATCTGTTGGAATTTTGCCTTAGCACAGTCAATTAGTCTTAACATAATGTTGAAGAAATACTGCTTATATTTTCTATCCTTTCTTAATTTTTGTCAAAAATAGTGTAGCAGCAATTCTGCCCTCTTTATTTATAAGTTAAATGTTAACCAATGCCCTTAGGGCATTTTTTAAAAATTTTAAATAGTAAATTTTTAAGAACTTTAAATAGTAAGTTTTTATAAAAGTATGTCCAATCAATGCACATTGGAAATTGATCATCAATTTTTAAGAATAATTTATTTTTAAGAATAATTTCTGATCATCAATTTTTAAGAATAATTTATTTTTAAGAATAATTTCTTAATATGAAACTCTAAATAATACTCGGAGAGCTGAGAGCACACGATAGTATTATCCTATTTATAAAATGATCAGTCTCTATTACTAGGAATGGTGATGTTCCACCACACAAACTTTTAAAATCCTCAATTGCAGGACGCATGGAACTATTGTCTCAATTCTAGTAGAATTTTCCTCTCTAAATCTCCTAGTGTTTATTAGTTTTGTAATAAAAAGTACCAATTCAGATAAAATTGGCTAACCAAAACGGAATGATTTTAACATCAGCAATGCCAAATTAGGCTGGCCTACTACCAAAGTTTTTTACATGCATGTATAAATGTACAAATACATGAATTCATCTAATTCTCGTTTTCCTCTCAAAACCTTGATAGTTCTGATACTTTTGTCATCCATGTTGTGACAACACATGTTTCTCTACTCCTGCAGATGTTGTAATATCTTTTACAACACATATTTTCGGTACTATTGAAGCTACATTTTCTTCTGCAACAATTATTTTAACTCAGAAAAACCACACATACACATGTTCGTCAATTTACTCGAGTTAAAATAAAACTAAAATATCTTGAGATTATCATTACAGTCTCCTTACTTCTTCTGAATCAAAATTACATTATGACTCAGGTAAATCTGCATATCCTCTTTCTTCTGATTTGGATTGGACTAATTGTCCCACAACTTGAATATTTGTCTCGAGCTTTCGTTTATTTCTTGGTTTTTCCCTTATCTCATGAAAGTCTAAGAAGCAAACAACTATTTCTATATCTAACTCAAAATCTAAGTACAAATCCTTGTCAAGTCTCACTTGTGAATTACAATGGCTATCTTACTTGTTAAAGGATCTTCATATTTCATATCAATTTTGATCAACCAACTTTAATATATTGCGACAATAAATCAGCCATATATACTGCTCACAATTCCATGAGTGAACAAAGCACACCGAGATTGAATATCATGTTATGCGCAAAATAATTCAAAATAGTTTCATTCTTCTCTTACCTTATGTCATCTTCTGCTCAAATAACATACTTGTTGATAAAATCACTTTTGTTTCCCTCTTTCAATTCTTTAGTATTCAATTTTATCCCACATACTTGTTGATAAAAGTGATTTGTTTCCATCTTTCAATTCTTTATATATATATATATATATATATATATATATATATATATATATATATATAACTTGATTGCAAAATTTTGGATTTTATATCATACAAATAAATAAAAGTGTAAAATTGTAACATGAAAGTCAGGATGGCCGAGTGGTCTAAGGCGCCAGACTCAAGTTCTGGTCTTCGAGAGAGGGCGTGGGTTCAAATCCCACTTCTGACATTCTTTTTCTTAATTTCTTTTACTATGTAGATTATTGAAACTCAACACAATTTTTGACTAAAAAACTTAATTATTTTTAGAAAATGCTTCACATATTCTCCAAATCATACATTCTTCTCCAAATGATTGATGGGGCTCTAATAGATGCTTTCCACTTCTATACAAGAAATATTGTGGAATTTTTTCTAAGTTTTAAGCCCTTAAGTATGGCAGATGCCTCAGCGATCAAAGTGTAAGATAATGAAATGTTTGTCTTTTGTTGAATGTTATGCGTAATCCGACCAAACATGTTATGTATTCCTATTGGTTGTTTGAAGTAATGAATTCATATATTATTGTGACCTCTAACATGACACTGTGGTCACTCTCTAGTAGAAGTCTTACCTCAATATCTTTCGCATTGGAAGAACCATCTACAAACACTACCCACTTAGACGGTGTATCTGACTCATCAGTTGCAGTTTCTAGGATGAATTCGGTCAAAGACTATGCTTTGAGCGATTTCCTTAGTTTATAAGTGTATAAAGAGATAAAGAACGTGAATAATCAATCAGATGCACTATAATGTGTAGTGACCATCATATTTATATTAATAGGTTAAAAAATATTAAATAAGAAAGACAAAAGGTCCAAGTCCATATACTTAATACTAAGCCCCTAGTAATATAATATTATAATAATACTTCCCCCTTAAGTTGAAGCATATATATATATATATATATATATATATATATATATATATATATATATATATATATATATATATATATATATATATATATATATATATATATATATATATATATATATATATATATATATATATATATATATCATGTCCAACATGTTACAAATGAAATCGCTAGCAACCCATTCAATGTCTTTGTAAACAAATTTGTTAGTTGATCTCTTGTTCAACCGTGTGTCTCTAGGTTGCTGCAGGCCTTTGGGAAACTCTACATTTGTAGGCCAACAACACCCTTCCAAAGACACGTAATGAGATGCGTTGGTCACTAAAATGCGACGAGGAACTGAAGCGTCACGATTAGATTAACCTAGCAAGGTAATGGGGTGCCCAAGAAACTTAAACCTCATAGACATCTCCTTCCAATCAATAATAACCTTGGCCAATGCTTCAAGCCAAATGAGGGTGTGGGTTCAAATCCCACTTCTGACATTCTTTTCCTTTTTCATAATTTCTTTTACTATGTAGATTATGGAAAAATATTCTTAACAAAGGTCTTGTATTAAAAAATTAGATATCACAATGTTTTTAATTTGATTAGTAATTCCAACCCTGAATTTTATTGAGGAAAATCTAAAGATATTAAACTAAACAACTAATGATCTTTTCTTAACTCGACTCAATTTTTGACTAAAAAACTTAATTATTTTTAGAAAATGCTTCACATATTCTCCAGATCATACATTCTTCTCCAAATGATTGATGGGGCTCTAATAGATGCTTTCCACTTCTATACAAGAAATATTGTGGAATTTTTTCCAAGTTTCAAGCCCTTAAGTATGGCAGATGCCTCATCGACCAAAGTGTAAGATAATGAATTCATATATTATTGTGACCTCTAACATGACACAGTGGTCACTCTCTAGTAGAAGTCTTACCTCAATATCTTTCTCATTGGAAGAACCGTCTACAAACACTACCCACTTAGGCGATGTATCTGACTCATCAGTTGCAGTTTCTAGGATGAATTTGGTCAAAGCTTATGCTTTGAGCGATTTCCTTAATTTATACGTGTATAAAGAGATAAAGAATATGAATAATCAATCAGATGCACTATAATGTGTAGTGACCATCATATTTATATTAATAGGTTAAAAAATATTAAATAAGAAAGACAAATGGTCCAAGCGCATATACCTAATACTAAACCCTAATAATATAATATTATAATAATCATTCCCCCTTAAGTTGAAGCATATATATATATCATTTCCATCATGTTACAAATGAAATCACTATGCAACCCATTCAATGTCTTTGCAAACAAATTTGTTAGTTGGTCTCTTGTTCAACCCTACGTCTCTAGGTTGCTGCAGGCCTTTGGAAAACTCTACACTTGTAGGCCAACAACACCCTTCCAAAGACACATAATGAGATGCGTTGGTCACTAAAATGCGACGAGGAACTGAAGCGTCACGATTAGATTAACCTAACAAGGTAATGGGGTGCCCAAGAAAGTTAAACCTCATAGACATCTCATTCCAATCAATAATAACCTTGGAAAATGCTTCAAGCCAAACGACCCCAAGAATTATATCCACACCACCAAATTCTAAAACATATCATTAAACTTCATATTTAAGTCACCAATAGTCAACAACAAGTCCTCACAAGTCCCCAAAGTCATTATCCTATGATCGTCTCCTAACCGTATACCTACTGGTTTGGTAGGAGATACATAAATACCCAAAGTGTCCATGAAGGCATGTGTGGTGAAGTTATGGGTGGCACTGTAACACCATAAATTACTTCAGAGAGATAAGGTGTGGTAAAAATGGATTCTTTGTTTTATAAGAGGACGTTCACACAAAAATGACTTCAGAGAGACAAAATCAAATCTCGCCCTAATGAAAGGGGGTTTCGTATAATTAACCCATGATATTATTAATTGAAATGAGAATGAAATCCCCCTTACGATTCCAGAGTTAAGAGCTCCTCTCAAAGAAAGAAGAAATCTATTTTATTTCTCTGCCTACTGCCAACTCACACTGATCGTGATTCCCGCACTACTCTCTTTCCCTTCCCTTAAGAAGTTCTCCACAACTCCCTTTTTCTTTCTTTCATAAACTCTTCAAATCTTGGGCTTATCAGGCTTAAAGCCCACTAAAGGGTCACCTTCTATTGTAGTCGGAAAATTTAATTCAAAACTAATATAGTCAGCAAATTAACAAGGGATAAGGTGTGGTAAAATGGATTCTTTATTTTATAAGGGGACGTTCACAAAAAAAAAGTTACTTCAGAGGGACAAAATCTAATCTCTCCCTAATGACAGGGATTTCATATAATTAACCCATGATATTATTAATTGAAATGAGAATGAAATCACTCTTACGATTCTAGAGTTAAGAGCTCCTCTCAAAGAAAGAAGAAACATTTTTTGTTTCTCTGCCTACTACCAACCCACACTGATCGTTATTACCCCCACTACTTTCCTTCCCTTCTCTTAAGAAGTTCTCCACAACTTCCTTTTTCTTTCTTTCATAAACTCTCCAAATCTTGGGCTTATCATGCTTAAACATTAAAGGGTCTCCTTCTATTGTAGTCGACAAATTTAATTCAAAATTGTTATAGTCAGCAAATTAACAAGGGATAAGGTGTGGTAAAAATGGATTCTTTGTTTTATAAGGGGACATTCACAAAAAAGTTACTTCAGAGTGGCAAAATCAAATCTCTTCTTAATGACAAGGGGTTTCGTATAATTAACCCATGATAATATTAATTGAAATGACAATGAATTCCCTCTTACGATTCCAGAGTTAAGAGCTCATCTCAAAGAAAGAAGAAACATTTTTTGTTTCTCTACCTACTGCCTACCCACACTGATCGTGATTCCCCCACTACTCTCCTTACCTTCTCTTAATAATTTCTCCACAACTTCCTTTTTCTTTCTTTCATAAAATCTCAAAATCTTGGGCTTATCATGCTTAAATCTCACTAAAGGGTCACCTTCTATTGTAGTCGGCAAATTTAATTTAAAATTGTTATAGTCAACAAATTAACAAGGGATAAAGTGTGGTAAAAATGGATTCTTTGTTTTATAAGGGGACATTCACAAAAAAGTTATTTCAGAGGGGCAAAATAAAATCTCTCCCTAATGATTGAGGGTTTCGTATAATTAACCCATGATATTATTAATTGAAACGAGAATGAAATCTCTTTTACGGTTCTAGAGTTAAGAGCTCCTCTCAAAGAAAGAAGAAATATATTTTATTTCTCTGCCTATTGCCAACTCACACTGATCGTGATTCCCTCACTACTTCCCTTCCCTTCCCTTAAGAAGTTCTCCACAACTCCCTTTTTCTTTCTTTCATAAACTCTTCAAATCTTGGGTTTACCATGCTTAAAGCACACTAAAGGGTCACCTTCTATTGTAGTCGAAAAATTTAATTCAAAACTAATATAGTCAGCAAATTAACAAGGGATAAGGTGTGGTAAAAATGGATTCTTTATTTTATAAGGGGACGTTCACAAAAAAATTACTTCAGAGGGGCAAAATCAAATCTCTCCTAATGATAGGGGATTTCATATAATTAACCAATGATATTATTAATTGAAATGAGAATGAAATCACTCTTACGATTCCAGAGTTAAGAGCTCTTCTTAAACAAAAGAAAAAACATTTTTTGTTTCTCTGCCTACTGCCAACCCACACTGATCGTGATTCCCACGCTATTCTCATTCTCTTCTTAAGAAGTTCTCCACAACTTCCTTTTTCTTTCTTTCATAAACTCTCCAAATTGTGGGCTTATCATGCTTAAAGCCCACTAAAGGGTCACCTTCTATTGTAGTCGGCAAATTTAATTCAAAATTATTATAGTCAGCAAATTAATAAGGGACAAGGTGTGGTAAAAATGGATTCTTTGTTTAATAAGGGGACATTCACAAAAAAGTTACTTCAGAGGGGAAAAATCAAATCTCTCCTTAATGACAGCGGGTTTCGTATCATGATATTATTAATTGAAATGACAATGAATTCCCTCTTGCGATTCCAGCGTTAAAAGCTCTTCTTAAAGAAAGAAGAAACATTTTTTCTTTCTCTGCCTACTGTCAACCCACACCGATCGTGATTCTTCCACTACTCGCATCCCCTTCTCTTAAGAAGTTCTCCACAACTCCTTTTTTCTTTCTTTCATAAACTCTCCAAATCTTGGGCTTATCGTGCTTAAAGCCCACTAAAGGGTCACCTTCTATTGTAGTCGACAAATTTAATTCTAGATTAATGTAGTCAACAAATTAACAAGGGATAAGGCATGGTAAAAATGGATTCTTTGTTTTATAAGGGGACGTTCACAAAAATATTACTTCAGAGGGGATAAATCAAATCTCGCCATAATAGCATGGGTTTCGTATAATTAACCCATGATATTATTAATTGAAATGAGAATGAAATCCCTCTTACGATTCCAGAGTTAAGAGCTTCTCTCAAAGAAAGAAGAAACATTTTTTCTTTCTCTGTCTACTATCAACTCACACTGAGCATGATTCCCCCACTACTTTCCTTCCCTTCTCTTAAGAAGTTCTCCACAACTCCCTTTTTCTTTCTTCCATAAACTCTACAAATCTTGGGCTTATCATGCTTCAAGCCCACTAAAGGGTCACCTTCTATTGTAGTCGGAAAATTTAATTCAACATTAATATAGTCAGTAAATTAATAGATGATAATGTGTGGTAAAAATGGATTCTTAATTTTATAAGGGGACGTTCACACAAAAAATTATTTCAGAGGGGCAAAATCAAATATAACCCTAATGACAGGAGGTTTCGTATAATTAACACATGATATTATTAATTAAAATGAGAATGAAATCCCTCATACGATTCCAAAGTTAAGAGCTCATCTCAAAGAAAGAAAAAAATATTTTTTTTTTCTTTCTCTACCTACTGCCAACCCTTACTGGTCGTGATTCCCCCACCCCGACCCCCACTACTTTCCTTCCCTTTTTCTTTCTTTCATTAACTCTTCAAATCTTGGGCTTATCATACTTAAAACCCACTAAAGGGTCACCTTTTATTGTAGTCGGCATATCAGGATGAAATCAAAACCGTGTTTGTTTACACTATCAAATTCATTTCGAGAATTATATTAAAAATGGCAAAGCTAAGATGATATTATAAATTGAGTTTTATTCAACTATTAACGACAGTATTCCATTGAACACATATACCACAACCATGAAATGTTGACAAATTTTGGTATAATAATATGGAAGATTGCATAGAGAATAAAACAATAAAACTACTAGTATACTGTAAACCCATAATTTCGACAGACTGAAATTAAGGGCTTAGGGTCATCTTTGTCGAAGGATAACAAAAGGAAGAGAATTCAGGAATTGCTGACAAGGTTAAAACTCCACTGTTTCGACAGAAAGGGACATAGTGTTCTGGCAGAATAGGTTGGAGGGTTTTTTGTAGCTGAGCGTTTCGACAGAAGAAGGTTTTGATAAAAAGCAGGGTTTGGCAGATGTTGGAAGAGTTGTTTCTTCTTTAAAAGGTTTCGACAGTTTGAAGAGGTGCAAGGTTTCGTCACCAAAGAAAGGAATTCAAATTCAAAAGGTTGCCACCTTTGGCAGTTGGACACATGGAAGTTTCAGAGAAGAAAATTACATGCAGGCTGACACTTGTCATTTAGTTATAGTTTTTCCGTTCTAAGCAGTTATTTTGTTTGTATATAAATAGGATAGTTTGTGTTTAGAAGAGGTGTGTGAAAATTGATACAGAAATCCTGTAAAATACTCTAAGTACCCAGTGTGAGAGAAAATGAGTTTGCTATTTGGAACTATGTACGTTTGAACACCACTTATATTTCAAAGTTATTTAATTTACTTGTTTATTCTTCAAGTTCATGTCATTTTAAACTTTATTTACTTTTCTGCAAGTTTACAGCCTTCGACACTTTCTTCTTATCTTTGTTTAAAACTTTCAATTTTATTTCATTTCTAGTTTAAACTTTACTTTACTTGTAAAATCAAAGTTCTTAATACTTTGACAATATTAACAAAAACAAGCCACAAATTTATCACAAACTCTAAGAACAGTTCGACAGAATTAAATGCACATGTATCCCAGGACTTGTTTGGTTGGTCCTGCAAGTAACCCAGTTTTCTGAAGAAATTGGTTAACCAGAGGTTGTTCGCCAGAAACCACTGCGAACAAATTGGCACACCCGGTGGGACTAGTGCATTAGAAATTATCTAACAGAGAGCTTCTTAGACAAATTGTTCCTTGCTACGTTGTATGATTCTTAGAAGCGGTAAACTAGCCGTAACCGACGTAGAGAGACCAAAGAGAACAAGAAGAAGAAACATGGCTAACTTGCCAAATACTTCAAACATTCCTGACGAAACAATACCAGTTTCCAATCCTGTCCCTTCGTCAGGAACAATACCAGCGTCTGGCCCTGTTTTAGAACAAATTAGGCCTCCTTTGGGGGATTCCATACCAACGGGTTCAGGATCCCAGAATGTGCCTAGTTCTTCCACCATAGGACAAGCCAGACCCCTTGGAACCCCTCCCCCTGGAGGAAATACATTCAGGCCATATCTGAATTATTCTCAGCCTTTGACTGGGAGGGAACAACCATATGGAATGCCAACTTCAATGATGGCAAGCCTACATAATTCGTCACCATTATTCTCTGATGCTATGGTTCAAGTATCATCACCATTGCAGGGATCAGGATATGGTGGAAATGGAAATAGAATGAATCAAATTCCACCAGGTTTCCATATGCCCGCTATGACAAACCATTCTGCACAAGTAATTCGTCAACAGATGGATGAAAGCAATCATGATATGGTGCAGGCTTTGACACAACAAATGGGAGAAGTGTTCAATCCTTTGATACAAAACACTACCCAAACAAACCAAATATTGGCAGAACAAATGACACGCATTGCTAACTTTTTTGGAGTCCCGCAAGCACAGCAAAGAATGCAATTAAATCAGAATCCTGCCAATAGGGCTGTCGAAGAGGAACTTACTATAAACCAAAGGCCATTGGGGAACCTTCATGAAAATCCCAGGGGCCAAGAGGTGGTAGTTGAACAACCTAATGTAGAAGAGCCTATTCGACAGGAACCAAGAAGGATAATAGTCCAGAGAAACCAAAATGCTGACGAAGTGTTACAGCAGAGAATGCGTTACAATAACATGCCTGTCGAAAATAATATTGCCACCATGGTTGAGAGAATAATGGCACAAAATGGAGTAAACGTAGGATTACAAAGGCCTAGTTATACTTCCCCCTTGTCTGATTTTGTCTTACAACAAGAGTTACCACCAAGGTGGAAAGTCCCCAAATTCACAAAATTCTCAGGGGATACTAGTGAGTCCACCATAGAACACGTGGCACGTTATTTGATAGAGGCAGGAGAGATTGCTAATAATGAGAACTTAAGAATGAAATATTTCCCAAGTTCTTTGACAAAAAATGCTTTCACTTGGTTTACATCACTTCCTGCAACTTCAATTTTTACTTGGACCCAATTAGAGAGATTGTTCCATGAACAATTTTATATGGGACAAACCAAGATAAGTTTGAAAGAGTTGGCAAGTGTCAAAAGAAAATTTTCTGAACCTATAGATGATTATTTGAATAGGTTTAGATTATTAAAAGCCAGATGCTTTACGCAAGTGCCGGAACAAGAACTAGTTGAAATGGCTGCAGGGGGTCTAGATTATTCCATAAGGAAAAAACTAGATACCCAGTACTTGAGAGACATGGCACAACTGGCAGACAGAGTGAGGCAAATAGAAAGACTAAAAAATGAAAAATTTAGATCAAATAAAAACAAGAAGGAAAGAGTGGCCTATGTAGGAATAGTGCAAGAAGATGATTATGACGAAAACGAACCAGTCATTTTCGACCAGCAAGAAATTGATCTTGCAGAATTAAAACAAGGCCCTCCATATTCTTGTAAAGTTTTAGCCCCGTCGAATGGAAAAAATCCAGTCGAAGTGGAAAAGAATGACAGGTTCCCTAAAAGAACCTATACATTCGACATCACCAAGTGTGATGAGATATTTGATTTATTAGTCAAAGATGGTCAGTTAATAAAACCAGCAGGCACTAAAGAGCCTCCTGTAGACCAACAGAAAAAGAGAGGTTTTTGTAAATACCATAATTTCTTGGGTCATAAAACTTCTCAATGTTACCTTTTCAGGGATCTTGTCCAGAATGCAATCCAAAATGGAAGGCTGAAGTTTGGAGACAAA
Organism: Lathyrus aphaca; assembly: GCA_963966055.1. Classification (NCBI taxonomy): domain Eukaryota; kingdom Viridiplantae; phylum Streptophyta; class Magnoliopsida; order Fabales; family Fabaceae; genus Lathyrus; species Lathyrus aphaca. The sequence continues at coordinate 646,089,369 of OZ014520.1, read as the reverse complement.
GCCAAGCAGCAGATGAAGATTGACTCCAATCCCATGCAGGTTGTAGAGGCAAATTATGCTGAACCAGAAATGGTAAACGTGATCGAAATGGAGATCATGGCAGAAGAAAATTTTGAAATGGTAGAAGTTACTGAAGGCTTCGACACCAACTTCACCATGATAGAAGCTGCTGAAGGTTTTGACACCCATGTCAATGTGGTGGAAGAAGGTGATAATTCGACTGACCAAGCTGAGGAAAAAGAAGTCAAATTTTCTGAAGACTTCGACAATGAGAATGCCATTGAAACTACTGAAGGTTTCGACGGAAGAAATACAGTCAAAGTGGGAAGAAGCTTCGACAAGAAAAACTATGAAAAAGATGTTGAGCAAGGGGTGATCTGGGACACTTTAGGAGAGTCAAATGGGAAGTTCGACTTCATGGTGAAATATTCAGCACCACCAAGCTCCAAAACAGATATTAACAAAATCAAACCCACGGGATGGGGAGATTCCTTCAAAAGGGATGACAAAGAGGAGGATAACAAAACCCTCATTGTCCAAAAAGAGGCCACTGAGGGCCTTGACCAAGAGGAGATCAAAACAGCAGGGACTGATGACAATTTCCTCACTGTCGAACCAATAAACAGTGGTACCACCAGAACTGAAGAACATCCTGTCGAAAGGATTGCACACTGCTGCAAATACATCTATAAGGGTTTACACCCAAAAGGCAATGTGAGTCATTCAAAGGAGGACATCCCAGAGGAAATCATGCTAGTCGAAAAAATGAACAGATTGAAAATCACAACTGAACAGAATGCTGGGATTCATATGGTGGAAATCACTCAAAAGGGAGGACCAGACACCAACAAGGGAAAGAAACATCAAGAGAAGCATCAGAAGCTGGTTTACCCAGAAGAGAACGAGAGTCTTGTCGAATTCATCCAGAGGTGTCAAAGGAAGAATGCAGAAGTCATGCTTTGCCCAAGATGCAGTGCTGTGTTCGACAAGAAAGCAGCTGATGACTTAGAAGCAGCAGAAAAAACCCAGAGAAAAAGAAATTGGGGAATAGTCCCACCAACCAGAAACGAAAGATTCGACCCAAGAAGAGGGAAGCATCACAGTCAAGGGGTGGGAGAAAGACGTTTAAACACCTACAAGCCATCCAACAGGCCAAATGATGACAAATGGGTTCAGCCTATAAGGGATGCCCAAGGTCAGAAGGGATGGAAGAGTTTTGAAGTGAACAGGGGTCCTTCAATGGAAATTAAAAAGGAGGCAAGGCCAAAATATGTCTCTGAAAACTACAAAGGGAAGAATCCTATGTCCAGATCCCAATGGAGAAGATTCCAAAGGCAGAAGAAAATTGAAAAGGGAACTGTAGAACACCAAAGGGTTGGGCAAAAGGAAGCTGAATCAAGCAAATGTGTGCAGATTACAAACAAGGGGATACCTCTGGCAGAAAAAGAAACCCTTCAGAAGAATGGATCTAGTAACACCACAGAAATGCAGAAAACAAACAACAAAATGCCAGTGGACGAAGAAGTTACAGATGACTTCAGTTCAGAGTCTGATGCGTCCTTCGACGTAACCTGCAATGTGGTTTCTGTGTTGCCCAGAGACTATGACAGGATAATGGAAGTCGAAGACGAAGAGGATGATATGGCAGATGACAGCATAGGCTTGAAGCCTGTGTGCTATTACATAATGAACAATGGCTGTGTCGAAGAGCAAAATGCTTTCTTCGAAAAGCCAGATGATGCAATGAAGGCTCACTTAAAGCCCCTCTTCATAAAAGGGAAGGTAGAAAACGTGGGGGTCAACAAAATTCTGATAGATGGTGGAGCAGCTGTAAATTTAATTCCTCACTACATGATAAAGAGGATTGGAAAAGATGACTCCGACACTAAACCCCACAATATGGTGTTGTCTAACTATGAAGGTAAAGTGGGAACAACACTAGGAGTAATACAACTAAACTTGACTGTAGGATCCATCACCAGGCCTACCATGTTTGTGGTGATAGCATCAAAGGCAAATTACAACTTACTGTTGGGAAGAGAATGGATCCATGGGATTGGGGCTGTACCATCCTCCATGCATCAAAGGATAGCAATCTGGAGGCCAGATGGGATTGTCGAAAACATAGAAGCAGATCAGAGTTACTTCACAGCTGATGTGAACAATGTCACTGGTCGTAACTTCGACAAAAACCTAGCCCATATAGCACCATGCAATCCTGCTGCTTTCGACCTAACAGCTTCTGACAATGCTTACTGTTCCATGTACCTCCATCCTACGCATGGTTTCCAGTGGGATAAAGAAATAATTGGGGAGACAAATTACACTTGGGGAACTGCCCATGTCAACCCAACTGGATGGGGGAGTGAATTCAGTGAAAATGACTGAAGTTTCAGCATTGGAAAGGATTTCGGCTTATATAGCCGAAAAACAACTCAAAACGGCCCTTGAGGCTGAAGTTAGGAGTATGGCTGTCGAAGCCAGCACTCAGGTTGTCGAAGAACAACATCCTCAAGAAAATATTGAGGAACAACATGCAAATCAGAGTTTTGAAGAAGACTCAAATGGCGAATGGCAGAGTCAAAGACTTGATGCCATTTATGATGACGAACCTTTGGGGTTCGAAAAGGATCCAACCTCAACCAATATGAAAATGGTGGCGCAGGACCCTTTAGAGGAGATTAATCTGGGACTGGGGGCAGAGAAAAGGCCCACTTACATCAGTGCCAAGTTGAATCCTCAACTCAGAGTCGAAATAATCCAACTGCTGAATGAGTTTAAAGACTGCTTCGCTTGGGATTATGACGAAATGCCTGGTTTAGACAGAAGTTTGGTGGAATTGAAGTTGCCAATACTGGAAGGGAAGAAGCCAATAAAGCAGACCCCCAGACGCTTTGCACCTGAAATTCTGTCGAAAATCAAAGAAGAAATCGAAAGGCTTCTAAAATGCAAATTCATCCGTACAACAAGGTATGTCGAATGGATTGCTAATATTGTTCCTGTGATTAAGAAAAATGGCACATTAAGGGTGTGTATTGATTTTAGAGATCTAAACTCAGCCACCCCTAAGGATGAGTATCCTATGCCAGTAGCAGAAATGCTAGTAGATTCTGCAGCAGGCCATGAGTATTTAAGTATGCTTGATGGCTATTCTGGTTACAACCAGATTTTCATTGCTGAAGAAGACGTTCCAAAAATAGCTTTTCGTTGTCCAGGAGCAATAGGAACATATGAGTGGGTAGTCATGCCCTTTGGTTTAAAAAATGCTGGAGCTACTTACCAAAGGGCTATGAATTCTATTTTTCATGATTTCATCGAAACATTTATGCAAATTTATATAGATGACATTGTGATTAAATCTGCTTCAGGCTTGGACCATATTAACCATCTTCGACAGTCCTTTGAAAGGATGAGGAGGTTTGGTTTGAAAATGAATCCTCTTAAATGTGCTTTTGGTGTGCAGGCAGGAGATTTCTTAGGCTTTGTGGTCCACAAGAAAGGGATTGAAATTAATGAGAACAAAGCTAAAGCAATAATGGAAGCAAAAGCGCCATCGACAAAGAAGGAATTGCAGTCTCTACTAGGGAAAATCAACTTTCTTAGAAGGTTCATCTCCAACCTTAGTGGAAAGACTCAGGCCTTCTCACCTCTGCTTCGACTGAAGAAGGAGGGTTTCACTTGGGGGCAAGAGCAGCAAGATGCCTTCGACAAGATAAAGGAGTATCTGGCAAATCCTCCAGTTTTAATATCTCCTTGTCGAAAAAGAAGCATGAGGCTCTACATATCAGCATCTGACAGCACATTGGGAAGTATGCTTTGTCAAGAAGATGAACATGGCGTCGAAAGAGCCATTTATTATCTCAGCAGAGTCTTAAATGATGCTGAAACTAGATATAGTATGATAGAGAAATTATGTTTATGTGTATATTTCTCTTGTATAAAATTGAAGCATTATATAAAATCTGTTGATGTACATATATCTTCTCATTTCGTCGTAATAAAACATATGTTGTCTAAGTCTATTTTACATAGTCGAATTGGAAAATGGGCTTTAGCCTTGACTGAGTATTCTTTAAAATATATGCCTCTAAAAGCTGTTAAAGGGCAAGTAGTTGCTGACTTCATAGCTGACCACTCCATACTTGGAGATGAGACAAATTATGTCGAAAAAGAGCCTTGGAGGTTATATTTTGATGGTTCCAGTCATAAAAATGGAACAGGTGTTGGGGTATTAATTATTTCTCCCAATAAAATTCCAACAAAGTTCAAGTATAAAATAGAAGGATTCTGTTCAAATAATGAGGCAGAATATGAAGCTTTAATTGCTGGACTTGAAATTTTGTTGGAACTGGGGGCAACAGAGGTCGAAATAATGGGTGACTCTGAGTTGGTGATAAAACAATTGACGAAAGAGTATAAATGTGTCAAAGAAAATTTGATCATGTACTTTGTGATAGCCAACAGACTCCTCAAAAGATTCGACAGTGTAGTCTTTAGACACATTCCCAGATTAGAAAATCAAGAAGCAAATGACTTGGCTCAGTTGGCTTCAGGGTATAAAGTGTCGAAGGAAAATCTGATGAAGGTTGTCGAAGTGAGAGGCAAAGTCTTATCCACCAAATTGTCCCCATCTGATTTGGAGACAATGAGATTGGGATATGGTGATGAAGAAAACTTTGAGATTTTCAATGTAGGTGATCTAGAAGTTGGAGATTGGAGAAAACCCATCAAAGATTATTTACAAAATCCAAATCAGACAGTCGAAAGAAAGATAAAGTACAGAGCTATAAGTTATGTACTCTTTGGAAATGAATTGTTTAAAAAGACTGCAGAAGGAGTTCTACTAAAATGCCTAGGAGAGACTGAAGCTTATATAGCTTTGTCGAATGTACACAGTGGTGCATGTGGTGCTCACCAAGCAGGACATAAGATGAAATGGCTATTATTTCGACAAGGAATGTATTGGCCAACCATGTTGAAAGACTGTGTCGAATTTGCAAAGGGTTGTCAGGAGTGTCAAATTCATGCAGGCATACCCCATGTGCCAGCAAATGAGTTACATTCCATTGTAAAGCCTTGTCCATTTAGAGGTTGGGCTTTAGATTTGATTGGTGAAATTCGACCAGCCTCTTCAAAAGGGCAGAAGTACATTTTAGTAGGAGTAGATTATTTCACTAAGTGGATTGAAGCCATACCTTTGACGAATGTAGATCAGGAAGCAGTCATAGACTTCATTCAGAAACACATAATGTATAGATTTGGAGTACCAGAGACTATAACCACTGATCAAGGATCTGTGTTTACTGGAAGAAATATGCAGGCATTTGCAAAAGAGACAGGTTTTAAGTTGTTGACTTCGACACCCTATTATGCCCAAGCAAATGGTCAGGTCGAAGCAGCCAACAAAGTAGTAATAAACCTGATAAAGAAGCATGTGGGTAAAAAACCCAGAAATTGGCATAAGACCCTGGATCAAATCCTTTGGGCTTGTCGAACATCTCCTAAGGAGGCAACTAATTCTACCCCATTTAAATTAACCTATGGACATAATGCAGTTTTGCCAGTCGAAATCTGTTTACAGTCAATACGAATTCAAAGACATCATGAGATTCCATCTGAAATCTATTGGAGTATGATGATGAATGAGTTGGTTGATTTAGACGAAGAAAGGTTGCATGCTTTAGAATTAATAAGAAGGCAGAAAGAGAGAGTTGAAAAATTTTATAACAAAAAAGTAAAATTCAAAGCCTTTTCAGTAAATGATTTAGTTTGGAAAGTGATCTTGCCCATGGAGAAGAAAGACAGAGTGATGGGAAAATGGTCCCCTAAATGGGAAGGACCTTTCAAAATTCTAAGAGTTTTGTCCAATGGTGCATACGAAGTCGAAGAAATAGAAAAAGACGGAAGAGTGCTGAAAATAAATGGGAAGTACTTAAAGAAGTATAAACCAACATTGCAGGAAATAAAAATAGGAACAAATTAAAATTGCAAACGAAACTTGTCTTCGCCAAACAAATGGCGTGAAATAGCATTACATATAAAAGTGCTAAAAGAAAATATCCTTAAACAAATAAAATTCCTAAGTCCTATTACAAAACTACTGTCGAAGGAAGGTAGCTTTGAGTTCGTCGAATCTTTTCTTTTGAAGTTGGATTCGACGCTCGCAGAGACTCTTGCTGACAGTCATTTCTTCAATCTCCCTGTGAAGTTGCTGGGCTATTTCTGCATGTTGTAGCCCCTTCTGGAGTTCACTGTCTATTGCTTCCTGATTTGGTTGTTGGAGAGAGGTCTGGCGTTCTTTTTCTTGAAGGATTTTTCTTTGAAGATCAGCAATCTGGGCCTGGTAAGCTTGAATATTGCTTTCACACTCAGCAGCAGCCTTAGTGTATTCGTCAGAAAGCTTATTCAGCTCTGAAATCTTTTCTGTCGAAGAAGCCACTGTGTTCCATTCTGAAACTTGCTCTTCAGACTTGGCTGTGATTTTTTGGGAAAATTCTTTTTGTCGAACCAGATCAGCACTAACAGAATCAATTAAGGATATCAAATCCATCACCAAACGGCTTTCCTCAGTCGAGGCCTCCAACAAATTGGCACTTTTTAGAAGCTTCTTCAGATCATATTGGGCAGAAGCATTCTCATACAAGACTTCAAACAGGTCAACTCCAAGGATTCTTGTTTTAATTTCATCTATAATGACACTGATTGGTTGGAGGTCAGAAGTGTCCCCTGAAGCTGTCGAACCACTGGGAGAGGAGTCTTGGAAGTTATACCTGGTGTCGAGTAAGGCTTTTAAATATTCAAAGGGTTTTCTAACTTTCAAGCTCTCAATCTCTTCGTGTGACAAGCTTGTCGAATTAGTACCCACAGAAGTTTCAGCAGGAATTTTTGTTGGAGAAGGAATGTATTGAGAAGTGCCTCCAATGCTCAAGTTGACTCCTGGTTGATTCGACAGAGTGACTTCCTCTTAGACATTTTCTTTGTCAACTATGTTGGTGTCAGTTGTAACACCCCGATAATAATATAATAATTATTTAAATTAAGTTAATAATATATTTATTGATTTAATTAAATAATTGAATTATTATTATTATTATTATTATTTTGGAATAATAATTATTGGGATAATTATTTATTGGAATAATATATAAGTTGGAAATGAGAAAAATCCCATTTTTTGGTAAAAAGGTTATTTCACGTGAAAAAGGGAAAAGAGGCAGAAAGGGCAAAAAGCCAGAGGACGAAGGTTGAAGGAAGGAAAAGCTTAGAGCTCGGAGGCTACCGGATTAACTCAGGTAAGGGGGGTTTATCATCGGTTAAAGGGTATTATATGATAATATGTACTGAGTAGTGATAACCATTGATTGTACCTCTATTTTGATTGATGCATGATGAGTTTGTGAAATGTTGGATGAATGAAATTGAATGATAATTGAAAAGAATTCGTAGGAATTAGAAGGGATAATGTTAGGATTGATGAAGATGAATAGGATATGATTCGTGTAGATGATGTGGGTGATTATTTTGTGTAATTTGGACTGTGGAAGGTTGGATTGGATAGATTTCGTATCAGAGAAAACCACAGCAGATCTGAGAATTCTGGTTTCTGGTCATACGCGTATGGCACTAGGCAATACGCGTATGAGCTGGCTGGTACGCGTATGGAGGAAGCCTTACGCGTATGGGTGGAAAAGATGGTATTTTGAACGTAAACTGGTCTCTGTTGGTACGCGTATGGAGTAGGTAATACGCGTATGAGTTGAGCGAGGCAATGCGCAATACGCGTATGAGAGTGGGCGTTACGCGTATGGGCTTGGTCAGGTTTGGGCAATACGCGTATGGACATGGGCAATACGCGTATGGGCAGAATTGTGATTTTTCTGTGCTACTGCTGTGCAGTTTCGGTTGTTTAGGCTGAGTGATGCGACTTAGCCGAGATATGATGTGATAGGGATCATTTCCCGTTGTTTTGAGTGGTAAAGGCATTAGTAGAGTGTGCTAATACTGTGTTTGATTATGTGGCATGATAGGATATGCTTTTGTGATTAATTATGTTGATAATGTGTGATGGTATACATGATAATGTGAATGTATACATTTGTGAATAGACTTTATTATGGCTTAGAGTGTGAGCATGTGTCTATTCTTGATTTTGTTGATGATGCATTGCTAGGTGATTAGCATGCATATTGTGGCCTTCGGGTGGTAGCTAATTCCATGGTGAGGAATTAGTGAGTAAATCATTTTGATTGTTGTTGATTGTTGCATGCTAGGTGAGTAGCTTGCATAACATGGCCCATTGGGGTGGTAGCTAATTCCCATGGTGAGGAATTAGTGAGTGAGTCACTATGTCTCAAATGAGTGGGACTAGTGAGCTTGGTAGCCGTGCCTGGATTTGGACGGTGAGGTTGAACTATATGTTCACAACATAGTCGGTACCGCATGCATAGAGTCTCATTGCATAATGAATGTATGGCATATAATATGAACGGATGTATTCCAGTATTATATGTGTGTTGTGTGTTGCGTTGTTAATGTTGAATATAGTTGAGAATCTACTGTCGAGTATGATGTTTTGAACGGATATTGATGTTGCTGAAGGCTTAGCCTAAATTGGGTGAATTAATGTGTTAATTACTTAGCATTACATGTTGTTTTATAATGCTTATTATATTGATTGAGGAACTCACCCTTACATCTATTTTTCAGGTAACGAGAAATGAGTTGAGTAGAAGCTAATGCTTGGAGTCTAGGGTAGTTCTTATGGGTCATGCTCTGATAGATGTAACATCGGGAGGGGATGTTTTAATTAATTTGAGATTGGTTGTTGAATGATTTTCATGTAGTGTGTTACATGTTTTACATTGATGTTGGATTTTATTCCGCTGCGAATTATGCAAAGGAACCTTATTTTGATTAAATAAATGAGCATGACAGGATGTTTTGATAATTGTTGTGAAATGATTGTGTGACACCCTTCGGGGCATAATTACTCTGATGAATATATTGTTATTTTAATTATAATAATTTGGGGTATTTAGAAGGGTGTTACATCAGTTGGATCTGGAGCTTGTGCATCCTGAGCAATGGCATCTTCGTCAGTTTCTGGTATAGCAGCTAGTGGTGGAAGTGGTGTATCTTGATCTGGAATTATTTTTTCTGCAGTGAAGTCTGGTCGAAAAGGAGAGTGGTTGCCAGAAGATTCAGAATCACTGAGGTCGAATTCATCCAAGGTTTGAGGTCCATGGACACCTGCATCTGGAGTGGCATCATCTTGGAGTCTTTCAGCCAGAGTCCTCTCAGAATTAGAGGGGGCATGCTCTTCTTGGATTGTAGAAGTCTCTTCGACATCAATGACAACCTTCAGAAAACATGAAAGAAAGTTATAAGATAGATACATGCAGTCAAGATATGGGAATATTGTTTGTCGAAGTGATTACCTGAGGGATTTCAGTATGTACACTTGAATCTCCACTTCTTTCACTCCTTGTGGGAATTTTGTTGACTGGACTGGCAGGTGGAGTTCGTCTTTGGACTATAGATCTTTGAGAGGCTACTGTTTTAATTCTTAGACCTTTGTTTCTTTTCAAAGGTTGGGGTTCAGGGGATTCGTCCTCAGACTCTTCGACGCTTTCCTCCTTCTCTTCTGGTTTTCTTTTCTTTGCTGGGGTACGAGTTACCTACAAAAAAAAAAAGAATTGTTCAGTATGAGAAAATGTGAAGTACATAAATAAGGAGGAATGCTCTATTATGTCGAAACCTTCTTGGCAGTTGTAGGAGACTTTTCGACTGTCTTAGAAGAGGTTCCTTCGCCAGTAGTCTTCCTGACAATTCTAACAGCTGAAAAAGAAAAGTTGCATGAACATTGATATAGAAATAAAAGGAGTTAGAAAAAAAAAAAAAAGAAGAATGTAATTTCTTCGACACCTTCAAGAATGGGTTCGTCCACAGTAACATGTTCTATCCCAATGTGAAGGTGTCCAGTGAAGTTGTCCAAGTGATACTTCGTCGCAACCACGCGTTCGGCAGGTTTTTTGTTTCTTTCACGGAGCAGTTTTAAATCAGATCCACACACAAACCAATCTGGAAATGGAGGACACAAGGCCACCCCAAATTCTGCAGAAGGGAGTGGAGGGAATTTTGGGGGAAAAGTGGTGAATGCAAAGTCATAGTGTGCATGTGGTGGAAGAGATGAAGGAAAAAATAACTTATTCAATTTTTCTGTGAATTTGTATTTTAAAGATACTGCTGCCTCGGTTATGGTTCGACGAAGATCATCAGGCCTGTAAATGGTTTCAAAATACTTTTGAAACTTTTGAATTTCTTTGATATGCTGATCTGTACCTTTTTTCTTCTTGTCCTGCACAAAGGTAAAAGCATTTGTCAGAAGAGTAGTGAAGGTTGCTACGTCGAAAAATCTGTTGATATAATATTCCTTCCACCAGACGTCGAATTCTTCAGTACAGAGGAAGTTTGGTAGAAAGATGGTAGGATAAACCTCCAAAGATGGGTCGAAAAACTTGTTGTACAGCTCTAAACTTTTGTCGAAGTGGTGAAATGAGTTATAGAAAATGATAGCACCTTTCTTGTGGTAAATAGGTTTCGTCTTCGTCTGAATTAATCCAAACTGCCTAGCTACTAGATTGGGTTGGTACACAATGAGGGATACCTTTGTGTTGTTAAGACTATGATGGGAGAAAAAGTGCATGGGCATGAGAAAAGCTTCCCAAATGGAGATATATGAGTCTTCATCTTTCTGGTTCTCTACTGGGAGTCTTCTGGTAAACCATCTTGGACCTACTTGTCTGTTGGCGAATGGTGCCATTGAAGGAGAAAATTTGTAGCGTTTGGCGAACATCATGATGTATCCAGTGAATGCTTGTTGAAGGCTTGTATTGTCATCTGTGGGGGTCAGTTGAACCAGCCTAGGCCATTCGACACGCCTCTCTTTTACTGTTTCTTCGACAATTGGCATTTTGATGGGGATGAAATTTTCAAAAGTGGCATTCAGCCATAATTGTAGGAGCCAAAAAGGGCCTGTAAGACTAATGTTACCTTTGTCCTTAAGGGTTTTGAGGTTGCTTACACTCTCACTTAAGGATTCATAGAGGTTTGCCAAAAGAAGTTCACTCAGGCAGAATGCAACTCCATTATGAAGTTGATTAGCCATAATGATGTAACTTCTGGCTACCTGAAGAGACCTAGTACAGAAAACAAATTTGGCTAACCACAGGGAGAGGAAAGCAATGTGCTCTCTATCAGAGACTTCTTCATTGTTTTCACCTTGGTGATGGGCTATGAAAACAGAATACCCAGCATGCTTTGTGTCGAAGCCTATGGGATCCTTGTTCAAGTGTTCAGGGTAAAAGATTTCCCCTAAAGGACTAAGGTCAGTTATGGCCGCTATGTCGAATAGGGTAGGAGTCATCATTCCACAGGGTAAGTGGAAAGTATTGTAAGTACTATCCCAAAAATACAAGGAGGCTAACAGCATGTTTTGGCAATAACGGGGACCCTCCTTCGACAATTGGATTAAGTCATAAATACCAGTTTTCTTCCAAAACTTTTCTTTAGCTTTTTCGACCCTAGTAAGCCATGTTAGGTAGTCAGAGGGATCTTTCGTCAGAGGGGGACTCCTAAAAATCCTAGTTTGGTTTAAGTAAGACAGATCTATCTCTGTCGAAGCCATGAGGACTTCAGGTTCTTTTGCTGAGGTTTCGACAGGCTTAGGGTTTTTGTTAGCAGCTATGGGTTTAGAAGCAGAATAACAGGGATAAAATTCTTTCAGACGGTTAGGGTCAACAGTGGGATCAAAAATAGGACCTAACATAGCATGATGAACTCCAGAAACAGAAATGGGAATCATTACCTGTGACCTGTAAATGCTTGCCTTCTCCCTTTCATTTGGGGGTTCTGGAAAATACTGTTGGTGCTGTGTTTGTGTAGGCCCAGACAGTACGTGAGCAGGAGGAAGATCCATGGTCTTCTTTGTCTTCTTTGCACTGCGGCCAGTAGTAGTCTTTGGAGGAGCCATTGATTTGATGAAGAAGTTGAAAGAACAGAAGCTTTGAAAGGTCTTGAAATGGAGTTTTGCGTTTGGGTAAGAGAAGAGTTTGAGAAGGTGAAAAGTGTGAAATGTTGTTGAAAGTGGTATTTATAGAGGATGAAATAAATGACTAATAATAAAAAAGGGGAAAATGAAAAGATTTTCAGTTGGGAAGTGGAGACGTGCGTTTCTGATCCATTGGTGGAAGTTAGAAAGTGGCAGTTGGTAGGAGGCCATGATTTACCTACAATGTAGGGTTATAGGAGATTGTGTAAAAACGTGGGCTAGACATGACGTTTTCATAAAGTGGAAATCATGATGTTTTCTTGGGACTCAACAAAATCACTTTACAATAAATGCAACTGACAGGAAGTCAAAGGTCACTTCGACAGCAAAAGATATTTCTCCAAGAATAGTCGAAAACATCTTTGCTGGGGGGCAATTTGTAAACCCATAATTTCGACAGACTGAAATTAAGGGCTTAGGGTCATCTTTGTCGAAGGATAACAAAAGGAAGAGAATTCAAGAATTGCTGACAAGGTTAAAACTCCACTGTTTCGACAGAAAGGGACATAGTGTTCTGGCAGAATAGGTTGGAGGGTTTTTTGTAGCTGAGCGTTTCGACAGAAGAAGGTTTTGATAAAAAGCAGGGTTTGGCAGATGTTGGAAGAGTTGTTTCTTCTTTAAAAGGTTTCGACAGTTTGAAGAGGTGCAAGGTTTCGTCACCAAAGAAAGGAATTCAAATTCAAAAGGTTGCCACCTTTGGCAGTTGGACACATGGAAGTTTCAGAGAAGAAAATTACATGCAGGCTGACACTTGTCATTTAGTTATAGTTTTTCCGTTCTAAGCAGTTATTTTGTTTGTATATAAATAGGATAGTTTGTGTTTAGAAGAGGTGTGTGAAAATTGATACAGAATTCCTGTAAAATACTCTAAGTACCCAGTGTGAGAGAAAATGAGTTTGCTATTTGGAACTATGTACGTTTGAACACCACTTATATTTCAAAGTTATTTAATTTACTTGTTTATTCTTCAAGTTCATGTCATTTTAAACTTTATTTACTTTTCTGCAAGTTTACAGCCTTCGACACTTTCTTCTTATCTTTGTTTAAAACTTTCAATTTTATTTCATTTCTAGTTTAAACTTTACTTTACTTGTAAAATCAAAGTTCTTAATACTTTGACAATATTAACAAAAACAAGCCACAAATTTATCACAAACTCTAAGAACAGTTCGACAGAATTAAATGCACATGTATCCTAGGACTTGTTTGGTTGGTCCTGCAAGTAACCCAGTTTTCTGAAGAAATTGGTTAACCAGAGGTTGTTCGCCAGAAACCACTGCGAACATATACACGAATATCCATTTCCTTATTGTAGCCAAATATTACATTCACTAACCAATAAATGAATCCCACCCCCACCTACCATACAAAGAATTCAATAATAATATGCCTTGTGATCTGTTACACAAAATAAATACTACATTGTAACTAGAATTAAAAAAAGAAAGAATAAAAATCAAATTTCCCTAACTAGAATTAATGAATAATAAAGATTATCTTATGACAAAATGTCAAGGGTTGTAGGGTCTCCGGCTTGAAAGTTGAAACGAGTAATAGGCAAGCAAAACCTTGAAATGAGTCATGTCCTAGTCAGTGAAGCCAAATTCATGGACCATACTTAAAAATTATCATGCTAAATAATCAAATTTTTAAAAAGGGTCCCACGTTATGGCCAATGAAGGTGGAGAGGTGTGGCCCATATGGACATGATTTATGGGACCAAGGAATGGAAAATTGATTAGAAGAGTTATCATAACTGCCAAATGGCTATAGTAATGGAAATAATGCAGGCAATAATTTGCAAATGGAGGAGCACATGGGTGCACATGGCTTGTGAGATTTCACTTTGATCATAACCACCTTCATACACCATTGTATTTGTGTTGTCGTTGTTAAGCTGAGGTGATGCAGAGTTGGAATTTGAAGAAGATGATGAACTTTCCTGTTTTGTCTCTTGCCCTTGTGTTGCCTTTTGACTGAAAATACAATACAAAAATTAATCAGAAAATCTGCAAAATATGAAAAACCATCAACTGTTGTGAAATTCACCACTTTAGTTATTTTGATGTTGACATATTATTGACACTAATGCTGTGTAAGTAACGATAACCCTTGGCATGTGTGCCACCGATATTACTAGTAATTCTAATTATTTTTATTATATCTCTAATAAATTTTATATAAAAGTAAAAGAAAAACGTGCAACCAACTTAATCTTTTTTGGATTACAAAATTATTAAAATTAATCTAATTAATTGTTTTTTTTCCATTGGGTGACATTCACAATTAGTTCTGCCACCATCATTACTCATCTACCACATTTTGCTTACTAGATTGCTTGCAATTGCAAAAGAAAATGGTTTCTTTGAGTACATCAAATTTCTCTTGAAACTGACTACACACCGAATCATGGTGGCTAAAAAGTAAACATTTACTTCATACTAGTATATTTTATTGCTCTATGAATTTTAATCAAATTTTCAATTAAAACCTAATTAATACTCCTATGTTTTAGAGTTAAAAAAAAGAGTGTAATTTTCACATTTCAGTCCCACCTAATAATAATATTCACCAACTCAAAAGTTATATACTTTTGCATTTTTCTATTTTTATATCATTTTATTGGGCTACTTTTTTATTTATGAATTTTAATCAATTTTCATTTAAATCTTATTATAGATTTTGCTATACAACGGTAAATTTCCGACCGTTATTATTTAGGGAGCAGTAAAAAATTGAAAAGACGTAGCTAACCTTGGAGTTGGAGAAGAGCAAAAAGTGATGGTATAATCTATAGCATTAGCACAAGTGAAAGTGCTAGTTTTATCATCATACGCGTAGCTATACGCGCGTGGGCAAGCGTTTTTAAACAACTCAGAGTAAGAAGAAGGTTTGCAAGTATCTGGAGTCCCAAACGCGCCGCTGCAACAATATTCCGGCGAATTAAAAGCCTCGCACGCGCTCTTACACGCGACGTTCTCTTTCCCATCCACGCTCATCACACTAAGCTCCGAAGGACACGCGCCGTTGAGATCTTCAATACATCCCGTTGTGGTGCATTTATCGCCGGTGCCACCTTGAGGAGAAACTAGCATAGGCACGTTGTAGCCGTCGACAAGACTAACGTCGAAGAAGTCAAGACCGCCGGATCCGTCTAAAGTGAACTCTGCTAATGTTGCCGGTGGCGCGGCTCCGTTGCCAGAGCATTCAACTTTGCCGGAGCCGCAATCTCCGGTGAGGCATGAGAATTTTCCGGTACTGTCTTCGGAGCAGAGAGTTCTTCCCCAGAAACGGCCGCCCCAGGAGGTTGGTGCTGTTACGGTGGTTGATTCGCCAGTTTGAAGAACGAAACCGGTGGTCGGAATAGGTGGGACCCCTGCATTTGAAAGAAGTCCGGGCCAGACTGTGTAGTCACATTTGTTAACAAATGTGAATGTTGTTGAAATTACACCTGCATATATATTGAAATAAAGTCATATTAATCAAATTTTAGTAGTATAATGAAAAATATTAATGTTTTTTTGTCGATGTTAATTTTGTTTAAATTTGTAAATTACCTGAAAATGATAGATAAAATGTTAGTAAGAATGAAAAAATGGATAGTACTTGGTGGTGGTGATCCATGTATAGATAGAGAAATAAAGTAACTTATGCTTATATAAAATGTAACTTATGCTTAAATGTGAAGAATGTGAATTATATTTGAGAGAGAGAAGTAGGAGAGACGGTTTTAAGAATGATGAAATGAGGAGGGGAAAGGTTATTTATAGAAAAGTTGGGAGTGAATGGAAAAGGGGATATTTTTATGGGAACTGTTTGGTTGTAACGTGATTTTTATTTGTTTGCGAGCTCGTGGTGAGACAGCATCTGACCAAAGTAACGTTGAACGTTACTTTTTTTGCTTTTTTAATTCAGAAAATGACATTTCTTGTATAATGGAGTCCAATCATGAATTAGGAGTGTACTATTGTGATGGAATTGTTGGCTCAAGGATAAATAAAATTGTGTTAAATAAAATAATCTTACTAAATGCTTAAATATCATACAACATGTGGAAAAAATTGGTTAAGTTACTGAAAAGATAAATTCTTCAACTCCTCTATCGTTTTACGAGAAGAATTAAGTGTCTTGTTTGCTTTAGCGAGAGTGGCCTCATCTTTAGTGAGTGTCGTCTCTGCATTATCGCTAAAGTTTATTCATAACTTTGAGTTATTCTACGTACTAGTATCATTCAATTGTAAGAGTATTGAGTCGATTTTAGAGATTTTTTTTCCTTTCGAAGACAATAAAAGAAACAAACTTATTCCATTTCGACAACACCGAACGCTAAAACGATCGACGTATATGATATGCCAAATCTGCTAACTTCTTTTGGCGAATGACTTCAACCTTGCTTGAGAAGTAAGCTCGAAAATCCATAATTGTTTATGGATAAGAGAAAACAAGGAACAAATGGAGCAATGCAACTGGTGTCGGCATCCAGGACTGACTAACAATTGACTTTTCATCATGAAGCGTCTCATGCTCATGCTTAGGACTAACAGTCGGACTCCCTCAATCATAGGTGGGACCAACACATAACACATTTCACTACGACCCGATCAGGAGAAACCCCCGTAGTCGGAGCCCTTTCAGCGATTAAGACGTTAGTAGCCTGATGGTAAAGGACGGTCCGAGAGGTCCTATTCATTTCTTGCATTGCTTTTTAACATGTAATTATATCTCCACGTCAAGAGTACACAAGTTAGAAAGTAAATCATCAAATGAGCATTCAAGAAAAAAAAAAGGATTTTCCATGTTACTCACCCAAAATGATATGTCTAGCCTCCTTCGAGTTGACAACCATCAGCAAACGTGACTTTATGTATCCTTTATTTGGTTTCTTCGACCCCATATCATAAGAGACTTTTCAGAAAAATCTCCTCTTAAGATAAATCACTTATCTTATAATCGTAAGTCATGAAGTCCTTCAAGAAATGACTCTTAAGGTGGAACTTGGAGAATTTATCCAAACATTGATAAGGCATCATAGGTTCTAGGTACACAGGTCAGCATAAACCGTCTCGGTGAGACGAACTACAAAAAATACCAATCTTTGAAATGTTTCACACTCTCTGAATACAAGTCAAACATCTTGGTACGCTACCTAAGAGATATTAAGCCTTAACCTCGTTTTGAGTCAGAGGAACTATGTTGGACCTTAAAGAGATGGAAGAACACTTATTTCTTGTACTTGCACAAATTCTGAAAGACTTTGACATAGTCCTAACTCACCAGATGCAATTATGAATGAGTAATTGATAAAATATTAAGAACTCTAACCTCAAGGTCATTGAAAGGAAGACGAAAATCTATAAAAGAAAATATGCATTCATGAAGAGGACTGACACACCCATCATATTTGATTCATATCCTTTTTATCTTTCCTAGGAGAAGCACCCCCTAATCTGAAAAAGGTCACCTCAACAAGACAATAGTCCAATCCTCCCTCACTCAGAAGGAGACGATGTCCAATCCCCTTAACCCACCCACATCGTTGAGTTATCCTCAATCGCCTTCCGGATTCTTGTTGGACAATTCTCCATTATAAAGAGTTTTGCTAACACATAAAAAGAAATAAATATAAATCACATCCCAAAGCATATTTAAAGATAAATTTGACATCCCTGACAAAGTACATCTAGGCAATAAGGTTCATCAAAATGCAAAATAGAAAAACAATAAATCATATAACCACCTTTTCTAAATAAAAAAAAATCATAATGAAGAAAGCAAGAATATAGAGAATAAGGCATGATTGTTAGCTCAAAGAAATGAATTTGATGACTCACACATTGCAGATCATCTCGAAAAGAACGAGGCGAATATGTTAGATATGAAGAACAATGTAGAAAGAATGGCTCCAAAAGAATAGGTTGCAAGCGAATTAGGAGAAAAGTTCACAAATTCACAAATGACGAAGAAAGAAAAATTAGTAGTCCTAGAAATCCTCATATATGTTTAAACATAGGTGAATTGTTTGATCAATTGCATTGGGAAACATGAATCATACCACAAACAATCGAGATCTTATCGTGAATTGTTTAGAGTACTTGAGTATGTGAATTGTTTAGAGTACTTGGGTATTCTAGGTCAGAGAGGATATCGTTATTGTCAAACATAGGGCCACACGTAATGACTTCCATGCAAAACATTGTCGATCAAAAGAAAAACACCCAATGTTAGTGACGTCTCATCAAAACTCTTCCACTTGTTTCGATTAAGTGTGCACGGCGAGCCCTCATTCTAGAAAATAGGAACAAGATTTTAGAGGCAATTATTTTGGGATTTCCGTAAGGTCCATGACGAAATGCTCAAGAGTGAACTACAAATAGAAACTCGTACATAATAGGTTGACAATCATTCAGTTATTCAAATTTATTCTCAGTCACACTTACTTTTTATTTTATTTTTTTCACTGACTTGTGCGTTAAAGTATTACTCCTCTGTAGTGAGACACAATTTCACCACTTCTTTTGTTTCTAACTTATAACCGAACATTTTGTAATAAGTAACTATTTTATTATGCCTCATGTACCAACGATTGAAGGGAACTCTAATACTACAATTAGTATATCACATTTTTAAGTATTTGATATAGTAATATTAGTTTAGAATGCAGTTAAACAATAGAAAAGGTTCTTGTTAATAGTTAGAAAGTAGTGTGGGACTTAGAAGCAGACTAACAGTTTCTCAAATTAGGATATGTGAAATTCTTTAGTGAATCTTAATGTTAATAAAACAGTATAGAAATATGCAGCAACTTTAGATTATTTAGTTCTCTTATAATTTACCATTTATTTTGACTAAAATATTTTAGAAATATGCACAAATATTTGTTATACAAATGTTTATCCACAAATATACTTAAATTGACTCAACTTATATAGAAACAAAAGTGTGCTTGAATTTGAAATTCTTGTCATACATGTAGCTTTTCCGAATTCTAGCAGCTACTTGCAGTTGCCAGCAACTGTGTAACCTTTCCGGCAGAAATACCAAATGGATAATAAAAAGTGGGTCTTATTTGACAACTTTTTCAACTTTGACTCATTTAAAACCAATGTATAGATATGCTCTATATCAATATCATCCATTATCATTGATATTTTATGCTTAGTGTTAGACTTGTAAACACCAACTTTTGACATTGTTTTAACAATTGTTTAATGTTTTGTTCTGGCAGTTGAGTAGCTGAGTTTACTGTTCACATTAGTTTCAACTTCCCAAGCCTGGTTACGACAATTGGGCACTCGCATTTAATCAATCTGATCCCTAATAACACAATTAATCCCAAAGAGTTACTGAGATTGTTTATACATTAGTTTTAGTAGTTTTTAATATTATGATATATTTTCCATCCAACTCAATGCACTTCCTTTAAATTCCCTTTAAAGCTAAGTAACACAAATAATGATGGGTAAACTATCTTATTTTCATTGATGACAGTCCCTCTAATATGTTTCATCCTCACATATTTCTCTATCGTTTTAGTAACAACTAGTGTCAGAATATTTGATATTTAATTAAAGATCTTTAAAAGAGTTTTGTCTAAACTTTTTTTCCAATGACCAAGATTAATTAAGTCTATCTCTTTCTTGTAATGGTTGTTATTCATCATTGGCCGCTTCATCAGTTGGATATTAAAAATATCTTTTTACATGGAGAATTGGAGGAGAAAATTTATATGGATCAATCTTTCGATTTTATTGTTCCTGACAATTCTAAACTTGTTTGACGGTTTCGTCGTCCTCTTTATGGGCTGAAACAGTCCCCATGTACTTGGTTTGGTTGCTTCAGCTTTGCCTTAATACAGTTCGGAATGACCAGATGTGAAGCAAATCACTATATTTTCTTCCTTCATTCCTCCACCGAACACTTTCTTGTGGTTTATATTGATGACATTGTTATCACTGGAGACGATATTGAGTGTATCCAACAACTCAAAACGCATCTTTAAAAAAAATATTAAGACAAAAGATTTGGGTCCACTAAGATACTTCTTAAGTATTGAAGTTACACAGTCCTCATTCGACATTGCAATCAACCAACACAAATATACCTTCGACATTCTCAATTAAACTGATACGTTTGATTATCGTCCTGTTGATACTCCAATGGATCCCAACGTCAAGCTTCTTTCGGACCAGGGGGAGTCATTGAAAGACCCTAGAAGATTTTGATGGCTTGTGGGAAGACTCAACTGTCTTATAGTCACCATACCATATATGACATTTGTAGTGATCAATGTAAGCTAGTTTCTGAACGCTCCTTATGATAGTCATTGAGATATAATAATTCAAATTCTTAGATATATATAAAGAATGCACGAGGAATAAAAATATTATATGAAGATAAGGGTGATGCTAAAATCATTTGTTATTCAGATGCAGACTATGCCTAATTACCGTCAGATAGGAGACCCACATCTGAATATTGTGCTTTGATTGGAGGTAATATGATTTCATGGGGAACCAGGAAATAAATTACAGTTGCACACTATCTAATGCTGAAATTGAATACAATGTTATGGAAGCAACCTCAAAAGAGCTTGCATGGCTGAAAAATATACTCTTAAAATTATGATATGAGATCTTCAAAACAAAAAAATCATATGCGATAATCAAGCAACACTTCACATTGCATCTAATTCTTTTTTTCATGAACAGGGTAAGTGTAACACCCTTCTAAATACCCCAAATTATTATAATTAAAATAACAATATATTCATCAGAGTAATTATGCCCCGAAGGGTGTCACACAATCATTTCACAACAATTATCAAAATATCCTGTCATGCTCATTTATTTAATCAAAATAAGGTTCCTTTGCATAATTCGCAGCGGAATAAAATCCAACATCAATGTAAAACATGTAACACACTACATGAAAATCATTCAACAACCAATCTCAAATTAATTAAAACATCCCCTCCCGATGTTACATCTATCAGAGCATGACCCATAAGAACTACCCTAGACTCCAAGCATTAGCTTCTACTCAACTCATTTCTCGCTACCTGAAAAATAGATGTAAGGGTGAGTTCCTCAATCAATATAATAAGCATTTTAAAACAACATGTAATGCTAAGTAATTAACACATTAATTCACCCAATTTAGGCTAAGCCTTCAGCAACATCAATATCCGTTCAAAACATCACACTCGACAGTAGATTCTCAACTATATTCAACATTAACAACGCAACACACAACACACATATAATACTGGAATACATCCGTTCATATTATATGCCATACATTCATTATGCAATGAGACTCTATGCATGCGGTACCGACTATGTTGTGAACATATAGTTCAACCTCACCGTCCAAATCCAGGCACGGCTACCAAGCTCACTAGTCCCACTCATTTGAGACATAGTGACTCACTCACTAATTCCTCACCATGGGAATTAGCTACCACCCCAACTGGGCCATGTTATGCAAGCTACTCACCTAGCAAGCAAAAATCAACAAAAATCAAAATGATTTACTCACTAATTCCTCACCATGGGAATTTAGCTACCACCCGAAGGCCACAATATGCATGCTAATCACCTAGCAATGCAACATCAACAAAATCAAGAATAGACACATGCTCACACTCTAAGCCATAATACAGTCTATTCACAATTGTATACATTCACATCATCATGTATACCATCACACATTATCAACATAATTAATCACAAAAGCATATCCTATCATGCCACAAAATCAAACACAGTATTAGCACACTCTACTTAATACCTTTACCACTCAAAACAACGGGAAATGATCCCTATCACATCATATCTCGGCTAAGTCGCATCACTCAGCCTAAACAACCGAAACTGCACAGCAGTAGCACAGAAAAATCACAATTCTGCCCATACGCGTATTGCCCATGTCCATACGCGTATTGCCCAAACCTGACCAAGTTCATACGCGTAACGCCCACTCTCATACGCGTATTGCGCATTGCCTCGCTCAACTCATACGCGTATTACCTACTCCATACGCGTACCAACAGAGACCAATTTACGTTCAAAATACCATCTTTTCCACCCATACGCGTAAGGCTTCCTCCATACGCGTACCAGCCAGCTCATACGCGTATTGCCTAGTGCCATACGCGTATGACCAGAAACCAGAATTCTCAGATCTGCTATGGCTTCCTCTGCTACGAAACCTATTCGATCCAACCTTCCACAGTCCAAATTACACAAAATAATCGCCCACATCATCTACACGAATCCTATCCTATTCATCTTCATCAATCCTCACATTATCCCTCCTAATTCCTACGAATTCTTTTCAATTATCATTCAATTTCATTCATCCAATATTTCACAAACTCATCATACATCAATCAAATTAGAGGTACAACCAATGGTTATCACTACTCAGTACATATTATCATATAATACCCTTTAACCGATGATAAACCCCCCTTACCTGAGTTAATCCGGTAGCCTCCGAGCTCTAAGCTTTTCCTTCCTTCAACCTTCGTCCTCTGGCTTTTTGCCCTTTCTGCCTTTTTTTCCCTTTTTCACGTGAAATAACCTTTTTACCAAAAAAATGGGATTTTTCTCATTTCCAACTTATATATTATTCCAATAAATAATTATCCCAATAATTATTATTCCAAAATAATAATAATAATAATAATAATTCAATTATTTAATTAAATCAATAAATATATTATTAACTTAATTTAAATAATTATTATATTATTATCGGGGTGTTACAACTCTCCCCCACTAAAAGAGTTTTCGTCCTCGAAAACATACCTCAATCGAACAACTCCGGATAAGACTCCTTCATCTGGCTCTCCAGTTCCCAAGTCACATTGCCACCTGCTGGTCCTCCCCAAGCTACCTTCACCAAGGCAATCTCTTTACCCCGCAACTGCTTCAACTCTCGATCCTCGATCCTCATAGGTGATGTTTCAACAGTCATGTTATCTCTCACTTGTACATCATCTACTTGGACAACATGCGACGGATCATGAATGTATCTCCTCAACTGAGACACATGAAAAACATCATGCAAATTCGCAAGCGACGGCGGTAAAGCGATACGATAGGCTACCTCTCCTATCTTCTCCAAAATCTGATAAGGACCAATAAATCGAGGTGTCAACTTCTTCGACTTCAAGGCTCGACCAACACCAGTTATCGGAGTAACACGAAGAAACACATGATCTCCCTCTTGGAACTCAAGTGACTTCCTCCTCTTGTCATGATAACTCTTTTGACGACTCTGAGCAATTCTCATCTTATCCTGAATCATCTTAATCTTTCCCGTAGTTTGTTGAACCATCTCCGGTCCAACCACAGCACTCTCACCGGACTCATACCAACATAAAGGTGTCCGACATCTCCTACCATACAAAGCTTCAAACGGTGCCATACCAATGCTCGAATGAAAACTATTGTTGTAGGTAAACTCAATCAAAGGCAAATAACAATCCCAAGCACCTCCATTTTCCAAAACACAAGCCCTCAAAAGATCCTCTAGTGACTGAATCGTCCTCTCAGTCTGACCATCAGTCTGCGGATGATATGCAGAACTCAATCTCAGCTTAGTTCCCAAAGCCTTCTGCAAACCTTCCCAAAACTTCGATGTAAATCTAGGATCTCTGTCCGAAACAATACTAGACGGAATACCATGCAAACTTACAATCTTCTCAATATACAACTCAGCTAGCCTCTCTAACGGATAATCCATTCTGATCGGAATGAAATGAGCCGACTTCGTCAATCTATCCACAATCACCCAAATAGCCTCAAAATTCTTACTTGTTCTCGGCAAACCAGAAACAAAATCCATACTGATACTGTCCCACTTCCACTCTGGAATAGCCAACGGTTGCATTAGCCCAGACGGCTTCTGATGCTCAATCTTCGACTTCTGACAAGTCAAACAAGAATACACAAAACTTGCAATTTCTCTTTTCATTCCCGGCCACCAAAATAACCCTTTCAAATCATGGTACATCTTCGTAGCTCCAGGATGAATACTCAAGCCACTACGATGTCCTTCCTCAAGGATACTCTTCTTAAGTTCTGTAACATCCGGAATACACACCCGACTACCAAATTTCAAAATACCATTCTCATCAACTCTGAATTCGCCACCTTGACCTTGATTCACTAAAGTCAACTTATCAACCAAAAGTGCATCGGATTTCTGACCCTCTCTGATCTCGTCCAGAATACCACTCGTTAACTTCAACATTCCCAGTTTAACACTATTGTGAGTACTCTCACACACCAAACTCAGATCTCTAAACTGCTCAATTAAGTCCAATTCCTTAACCATTAACATAGACATATGTAATGATTTCCGACTCAATGCATCAGCTACTACATTTGCTTTACCCGGATGGTAATTCAAACCAAAATCATAATCCTTCAGAAATTCTAACCATCTCCTCTGCCTCATATTCAGCTCTTTCTGATCAAACAAATACTTTAAACTCTTATGGTCACTGAAAACTTCAAATCTTGAACCGTACAAATAATGCCTCCATAACTTCAGAACAAATACTACAGCTGCCAGCTCTAAATCATGTGTCGGATAATTCCTCTCGTGAACCCTTAGCTGTCTCGAAGCATAAGCTATAACCTGCTTATTCTGCATCAACACACCACCTAAACCCAACAATGAAGCATCACAATAAACCTCAAATAGTTCCGACGAACTCGGTAATATCAGGATAGGAGCAGTAGTTAACCTTCTCTTTAACTCTTGGAAACCTTCTTCACATTTTGAGTCCCAAACAAACGCTTGCCCCCTTCTAGTCAACATTGTCAACGGTAACGCCAACTTAGAAAATCCCTCAATGAACTTCCTATAATACCCAGCCAAACCAAGGAAACTTCGAATCTCAGTAACAGACTTAGGAGTTTCCCACTTAGACACCGCTTCTATCTTAGAAGGATCAACAGCAATACCACCTCTGGAAATCACATGACCAAGAAAACTAACTTCTTCTAACCAAAATTCACACTTAGACAGTTTAGCAAATAACTTCTTTTCTCGCAGAACTCCTAAAACCTCTCTCAAATGTTCAGCATGCTCTTCTTCAGATTTCGAATACACCAAAATGTCATCAATAAACACCACAACAAACTGATCTAGGTACGGATGGAAAATCCTATTCATATACTCCATAAATACTCCAGGTGCATTAGTCACACCAAAAGGCATTACAGAATACTCATAATGTCCATACCTTGTTCTGAAGGCAGTCTTCTGAATATCCTCAGTTTTCACACGTATCTGATGATATCCCGATCTCAAATCTATTTTGCTGAACACTCTCGCACCAACCAACTGATCCATTAAATCATCAATCCTCGGCAAAGGATACCGATTCTTGATCGTCACTTTATTCAGTTGCCTGTAATCTACACACAACCTCATAGTACCTTCTTTTTTCTTAACCAACAACACTGGTGCACCCCACGGTGACACACTCGGACGAATAAATTTCTTATCTAACAGATCTTCCAGCTGACTCTTCAATTCAGCTAGTTCAACAGCAGACATACGATAAGGAGCCATCGATATCGGTCTAGTACCAGGTACCAAGTCAATCGAGAACTCAACTTCACGCTCTGGCGGCAATTCATTCACCTCTTCCGGGAACACATCAGGAAAATCACACACCACAGCTAGATCGCCAATCCCCAGTTTATCTTTAGTCTCCAAGGTCGCTAACAGCATAAACAACTCTGCCCCATCTGCCACTTCCTCACTCACTTGTCTTGCTGATAGAAACAAACTCTTTCCTTCCTCATCCTCAGGAAATATCACAGTCTTATCAAAACAATTAATATAAACTCGGTTAAACACCAACCAGTTCATACCCAGAATAACATCAATCTGCACTAATGGAAGACACACAAGGTCTATCCCAAAGTCTCTACCAAAAATACTCAAAGGACATCTCAAACAAACCGAAGTAGTAGTCACCGAACCCTTCGCAGGAGTATCAATCACCATACTACCCCGCATCTCAGATATCTCTAACTTAAGTTTCACAGCACAATCCAAGGATATAAAAGAATGAGTCGCACCTGTGTCAATAATAGCTACAAGAGGAAAGCCATTAATATAACACGTACCTCGGATCAAACGATCATCTGCAGAAGTCTCAGAACCCGATAAAGCAAAAACCTTGCCTCCTGACTGATTCTCTCTCTTCGGCTTAGGACACTGTGGGCTGATATGACCCACTTCTCCACAGTTGAAGCAAGTCACAGTCTTCAACCGGCAATCTGCAGCCAAATGACCACCTTTCCCACATTTGAAACACTTCTTCTCACTACTGGTACACTCATGGATACGATGTCCAGCCTGACCACATCTGTAACACTTAACAGGAGCACTAGAGTCTCCCCCACTAGGCCTCTTCATCCCACTCTGCCTCTGAAAACCTTTGCCAGCTGCATACGGTTTTCCACGATCAATCTGATTCTTACCTTTTCTATCAGCCTTCTGCTGATAGCTCTCAGCTCTGGCCTTGGAATCCTGTTCGAAAATCCTGCAACAGTCAACCAAATCAGAAAACACTCTAATCCTTTGATATCCAATAGCCTGCTTGATCTCGGGACGCAACCCGTTCTCAAACTTCACACACTTTGAAAATTCCCCAGCAGCCTCAGCATAGGGAGTATAATACTTCGACAGTTCTGTGAACTTAGCAGCATACTCCGTAACAGACCTGTTACCCTGCTTCAATTCCAAGAACTCTATCTCCTTCTTTCCTCTGACATCCTCGGGAAAATACTTCCTCAGAAATCTCTCTCTGAACACCGCCCAAGAAATCTCAGCATTTCCAGCAGTTTCCAACTCAGTGCGGGTAGCAACCCACCAATCATCGGCTTCTTCTGACAGCATATGTGTACCGAACCTGACCTTCTGGTTATCAGCACACTCAGTTACTCTGAAGATCCTCTCTATCTCCTTCAACCACTTCTGAGCACCATCTGGATCGTATGCTCCTTTGAACATTGGAGGATTGTTCTTCTGGAACTCACTCAACTGACGAGCAGCTCCCATTCCCATAACATTCGGATTTCCTCCAAGTACTCCAGCTAGCATACCCAGAGCCTCAGCAATCGCAGCATCATCTCTACCTCTCCCAGCCATCTCTATTCTGAAACCCAACAACTAAAACAATAAGTACTGATAGGGTTACACAACACCTATATCGTACAAGGGAAACAGAATAATTACGACTCGACACGACCGACTATGCTCTGATACCACTAATGTAACACCCTTCTAAATACCCCAAATTATTATAATTAAAATAACAATATATTCATCAGAGTAATTATGCCCCGAAGGGTGTCACACAATCATTTCACAACAATTATCAAAATATCCTGTCATGCTCATTTATTTAATCAAAATAAGGTTCCTTTGCATAATTCGCAGCGGAATAAAATCCAACATCAATGTAAAACATGTAACACACTACATGAAAATCATTCAACAACCAATCTCAAATTAATTAAAACATCCCCTCCCGATGTTACATCTATCAGAGCATGACCCATAAGAACTACCCTAGACTCCAAGCATTAGCTTCTACTCAACTCATTTCTCGCTACCTGAAAAATAGATGTAAGGGTGAGTTCCTCAATCAATATAATAAGCATTTTAAAACAACATGTAATGCTAAGTAATTAACACATTAATTCACCCAATTTAGGCTAAGCCTTCAGCAACATCAATATCCGTTCAAAACATCACACTCGACAGTAGATTCTCAACTATATTCAACATTAACAACGCAACACACAACACACATATAATACTGGAATACATCCGTTCATATTATATGCCATACATTCATTATGCAATGAGACTCTATGCATGCGGTACCGACTATGTTGTGAACATATAGTTCAACCTCACCGTCCAAATCCAGGCACGGCTACCAAGCTCACTAGTCCCACTCATTTGAGACATAGTGACTCACTCACTAATTCCTCACCATGGGAATTAGCTACCACCCCAACTGGGCCATGTTATGCAAGCTACTCACCTAGCAAGCAAAAATCAACAAAAATCAAAATGATTTACTCACTAATTCCTCACCATGGGAATTTAGCTACCACCCGAAGGCCACAATATGCATGCTAATCACCTAGCAATGCAACATCAACAAAATCAAGAATAGACACATGCTCACACTCTAAGCCATAATACAGTCTATTCACAATTGTATACATTCACATCATCATGTATACCATCACACATTATCAACATAATTAATCACAAAAGCATATCCTATCATGCCACAAAATCAAACACAGTATTAGCACACTCTACTTAATACCTTTACCACTCAAAACAACGGGAAATGATCCCTATCACATCATATCTCGGCTAAGTCGCATCACTCAGCCTAAACAACCGAAACTGCACAGCAGTAGCACAGAAAAATCACAATTCTGCCCATACGCGTATTGCCCATGTCCATACGCGTATTGCCCAAACCTGACCAAGTTCATACGCGTAACGCCCACTCTCATACGCGTATTGCGCATTGCCTCGCTCAACTCATACGCGTATTACCTACTCCATACGCGTACCAACAGAGACCAATTTACGTTCAAAATACCATCTTTTCCACCCATACGCGTAAGGCTTCCTCCATACGCGTACCAGCCAGCTCATACGCGTATTGCCTAGTGCCATACGCGTATGACCAGAAACCAGAATTCTCAGATCTGCTATGGCTTCCTCTGCTACGAAACCTATTCGATCCAACCTTCCACAGTCCAAATTACACAAAATAATCGCCCACATCATCTACACGAATCCTATCCTATTCATCTTCATCAATCCTCACATTATCCCTCCTAATTCCTACGAATTCTTTTCAATTATCATTCAATTTCATTCATCCAATATTTCACAAACTCATCATACATCAATCAAATTAGAGGTACAACCAATGGTTATCACTACTCAGTACATATTATCATATAATACCCTTTAACCGATGATAAACCCCCCTTACCTGAGTTAATCCGGTAGCCTCCGAGCTCTAAGCTTTTCCTTCCTTCAACCTTCGTCCTCTGGCTTTTTGCCCTTTCTGCCTTTTTTTCCCTTTTTCACGTGAAATAACCTTTTTACCAAAAAAATGGGATTTTTCTCATTTCCAACTTATATATTATTCCAATAAATAATTATCCCAATAATTATTATTCCAAAATAATAATAATAATAATAATAATTCAATTATTTAATTAAATCAATAAATATATTATTAACTTAATTTAAATAATTATTATATTATTATCGGGGTGTTACAGTAAGTACATAGAAATAAGATGTCATTATGTAATGGACAATGTAATGTAATGAGAAATCACCACAAATTTCGTAAAATCTGAAGATCAATTAGTTGATATGTTTACAAAGTATCTTAGGGGTTCTCTAGTGGATTAAATTTGTAACGAACTCGGTTCATATGACATATATGATCCAACTTGAAAGGTGTGTTAAGAATTGATCTTACCTGACCAGGAGGGCCTTCTAACAATTGGACACGAACAGCTAGGTTGATGGAATGGAATGGGGTGTACCTGCAAGGCGCTCTGATGCCAAAGTCAATAGAGGTACAGAAGTGATAAGTTAGAAGAGTTAAATCAGAATACCTGACCCTTTAGTGAAAAGGGTATTTATAATGAGCCTCCAGCGCTGGGCCAAGGTCCTTCCTTGGGTTGGATCAGCGAGGCCAAAAGAAGAACTGCCAAGGTACGCATAAGGAGCGTGTAGACCTAGAAAATGGTCTAATCCTTGGTCCAACCGCTCATATCTTTCAGGAGATAATGGGGGACAGTTGAGTGACGTGGTAAGTGGAATGGAAGACATGTTCTTTGCCCGTCTCGCATAGTGTATGTCTGACTCATGAAACGCCTGCCCGGCTGTTAAGTGGATTTCGCTCATCCAACAAGTGTGTTTGCTCGAGCGTATGGGTGTCTGCTCGACGTATTGGTCCACGACCCAATACAGTCTCTAGAGGCCCAGTCCAGAACAAGAATATTTGTATATAAAATAGTTCTACATCGACTAATAGCATGTAATTAGCTGTAATATCTCTATATATAATACAATCTCCGTAATGCCTTTTAGATACATGATTTATTCAAACGTCTCTTCATGTTTTATACTTTGATAAGAGACAACTTTTTTAGAACATCCGCAAGGTCCATGATTAAGGACCCAAGAGCGAGTTCTAAGTAGAAAGACACGCGAAACAAATAGATCTTCACTCTGATTAGAAGCAAGACGATTTTGCCTTCCAACACATCAATCATCGTCCGATTCAATTAGACAGATATCTATACAATAGTAAACTACATCATACATGTATTGTTTCAACCTATGAAGGATAAATATCGAAAACATGACACCAGCACTGATACGTTGACACCGATGATACTAATAACTTGAAAAAATAAAGAAATTAAACTTAATGACATTGGCACGAACACATTTTCGTAGGTGTCTCGATGTTAAATAGATTTCAATCGCTCTTGATATATGGCAAAAACACGTCATTTCAAATCTTTAAATTCATTTTCACTCGGATTTTTTTCTCATTGACTTGAACTTTGGAGTCTTAACTTTTCATATTCATCCTGTTCCGTCGCATTAGAAATATTGCTCCATAGCAGTGAGAGAAAACTCCACCACCTCACCTCATCTTCTACTTATAATTTATAACCCAACATTTTGTAATGAGTAATTATTTTATTATGGCTTGTGTATGACGGAAAGGAACTCTTGTTAATACTATTAGTATATCACTTTTTTACTATTTGATATGGATTTTTTAGTTTAGAAATGCAGTTAAACAATATAAAAGGCTGTAGTTAATAGTTATAAAGTAATAGTAGCAACTAGCAAAATAGTGTGGGACTTTGAAGAAAACTCGCAGTTTCTCAAATTAGGGTATGTGAAATTCTTTGGTTAATCTTTTACTATTAATAAAACCATATAGAAATATGCATCAATTTCAACCATTATATAAACTAAACACACTTGTCATACAAATGTTTATCCACAAATATACTTAAATTGACTCAACGTGTAAAGAAACAAAAGTATGTTTATATTTTCAACTGAATCTTGTTATATGTAGCTTCTCAGAATCCTAGCAGCTACTTGTAGTTGCCATCAACTGTAACCTTTCCGGCAGTAATACGAAATGGATAATAAAAAGTGAGCCTTATTTGACAACTTTTTCAACTTTGACTCGTTTCAAACCAATACAGATATGATCTATATCATATCATCCATTATTATACTATTATTTTTTTGTTTAGTACTGGACTTGTAAACACTAACTTTTGACATTTTTTTCACAATTGTATAATGATTTGTTCTAGCAGTTGAGTTGCTGAGTTACTGTTCAAGTTAGCTTCAACTTCCCACTTTCTGGTTGGAATATGATAGAAGGAAGTATAGTTATCAAACTACCTATCTATCTATTAGCTTGTCTTATACAATAAAGTATATTGTTGAACGACACACCTTATTTGACATAAAAGTAGTATGAAAACCAAGTTTTTTTAATAAAATTGTTACAGAATTTAAGCCGCGACAAAAAGATAACGAAACAGTCTATATTGTTTTTCTCTGTTTTAATAGAGTGAAGAAAAATCACACTTAAACACCGTAACAAAAAATATTCAAATGTCCCGTTAAATCAGATCAGTTGATAGTTGTGTAGTGACATCAGATACCGGGATACGAATTTAACAATTTGACTACTTGACAAAAAAAAATATACCCAAGTCATCAGGCAAATGTCAATTTCTATAAATACTAGGAATTTAAGATGTGTCTAACAAACGAGTTGGAAAACCAAGCATAAGCAGAAAATTGATCCATTGTGTTATAGATGCATTGAAGTAGATACATTACATTAGGCCAAATCTGGTTCATGAGACAAAACAAAATGTCAAATCTGGTTATTTTAATTCAGCACTTTGCATTTGGAATATTAGGTGAAGTAGATACATTACATTAGGCCAAATCTGGTTCATGAGACAAAACCCAAAGCATGAATATGCAACCAAATTATTGAGTTGCAAAAGAAAATGAAAATTGTTTTGAAACATTTGATTGCTTGCTTGGTTAATTTAAAAAAGTGAAAGCGTGAAGTGGAGTAATTAAGTGGTGTTGTTGGACTAGAAACATGGATGGCGCGTCACGTTATGTTAGTTATAGTACCACATCGAATCATATAGTGATATAGGAATAATTGGATGCTATAAGAGTAAAAGATTAAGTATCGCTTAAACCATGATCCTTCAGGCAGAAATGGGAAATGAGGAGTGGTCGAGTCTCGCACTTAATATGCGAGTTGGGTGTTCGCCCCAAGCCTGGTTACGACAATTGGGCACTCTCATCTAATCAATCTGATCCCTAATAGCCCAACACCAAAGAGTTAATTAAGTTTTTTTACTTTTCTACATTAGTTTTGTAAGTTTTTAATCTATTTTTAATAATCACCCTTCTGTATTTCTGTTAATTTTTTGTTGTGTTGTTATTTTACAATCATCAAATTAATTATATTTGAAAATTTCACTTCTCACTTTTAGAACCTAATCTCAGCAATTTCAAATTTTTAATAATTTAAGGACCAATCAGCACATTTAATATTCAATAGTTAACGCTCCTCTAAGTTTTTTTTTAAATTTGGTCTTGTGATTGACTAATCTAAAATAATTAATCTAGTTGGATCTTGTTTAAGGATTGATTCAATATATTCATAGTAAAACTGATCCAATACATAGATTGTAAGCACCTAATAGGATTTGAACTTAAGATTTTGAAAGGAGTTTTTAAATCTAGTTTTGTGACCGACTAATCTAAAATAATCAATCTAATTGGGTCTCGTTTAAAGCCATAGTAAAGTTCTGAATGAATTGATCCAATAAAAATCATAGTAAAGTTTTGTATTGATTGATTCAATACATAGATTGTTAACACCTGCTAGGATTTGAATTTAAGATCTTGAAAGGAGTATGCTTTCAAGACCCAAGACTTCACCATTAGACCAATCATTGGGATTAATTACCATAATTATTGATATACTTTATCATTTTTTAATTTCTTCCCTGCATTTTTTGAAACTCCTGTGAGATATACAAACAACAATGGATTGTTGGAATATTAAGTAATCTTAGATATCTTCATATGATTAGTAACCCTTCTTTTCTAAGTTAATAATAATAAATATGGATGAAATCTATACCTTGGTATCGAACATAAAAACAAGCATATATTCTATTTACAACTTTCCTTCAAAAGCATATAATAAAAGAAAGTGATATCCTATGCCAAAAAATGTTCTATATAGCTTTCTTTTCTATACGAAGTACCTAGTAAATTTCAAAGCAAACAATTTAAAAAAAACAAAAAAAAACTATGTATATATTTACAATATATGAATTGACAATGTTGGATTATAAAAACTGGAGAGTTATTCAATCCACTCTTTAAATCTGTCAAAATATTCTACAGATAGCATGCTTTCTGATAGTATATTTTGATAGAAAATACATTATAGAAAAAGTTCTTTTAATAAATTCTTGTGTTATAGGGATTGATTGAAAAACACTTTAAAATTAACCAACAAAATGCTGAGCATCTTATAGGCCATCCATAACATCCAAGTCCAACTTTGTTGAGAAGAGCCACTTAGCTGGTGAACTACCAACACTGTTGCTAAAATGCCAAACCATAGCTTCTTTTTTGTTAGTCCCTGCAAGATTCTCACTTTTGCTAATTCCTGGAATCCATCTCCTCGTAGTTACCTCTTCCAACAATCTCTTGTCCTCTTCAGACAACTGAGTCAGTGAAATGAATTGCAACATCTTTGACTGAAAATGAAGTCCTTTGTTGGGAGAACAAGTTCTTGTACTAGACATTGGTCTTGTGGCATTGTGTCTGTATCTTGCAAAGGTAACTAAATGGTGAAGCAGAACCAATAGTTCCAGGATGTGAAAATCTATCTTCTGTTTGTCGGCGTAATGTAGTGTGTGAAGGCGAATAAGGTTGGTTTCATTGCCCGCTATCTTTTCTACAAACTCATTACTGCAAAATCCACATCAAAAGTTAATAATCACAAACTAAATGCCAAGTCTAATTGTCCCATAAAACAAGTAAAACTAGCACGTGTTTGAATTGACGATGAATTTGACAGAACCATCGTGGATGACAGTAATTTTGAAAAAATCTACATTTTAAAGTTTCAAGAAGTCACATTGCTACCATAATTTAATCAAACTCGTGCACTAAACAAACCAGTCTACCTTGTATTTGCCCATTCGCCAACCCATCCAAAACCTTGGTGTGCTCTGCAGCATATACAGATAAGAAAAATAGAATAAGACATTTATAAGGTATCAATTTTGAAGAAAAGGTGATGAATAATGTGCCGCGGTTTCAAGTTATTTTGTTTTTAATTATAAAAATGGAAAATTTCATTAACATGAATGATATATATCCTATTTATTTTTCAAACAAAGATTCATTACGGTTACTTGGTGTGAAAGTTACACTTATTTGCATGTATTTTTAATTAACAGATGCATCATACAACTTGTATATTTTAAGAAAATAGAGGGACATGTGTGTAATTGAAATTTTTGTATCAACATTAGTTACACAAATAAACGGGGGAGAATATGATTATATACACTTAGATGTATAGCAAAGTTATTTAAATTTCAAATATTGATTTGTCAATGAGTAAATATAATTAGTCACTTCATCTTTTAAAGTGACACTTTTGTTTTTAGAGAAAGTCAAATTACTTATTTTCAATTCAAATAACAAAACAAGGCAACTGGGATACCATGTGCAAAGAATAATAGTATTATCTTACTTGGTCGTATTTGTAGCAAATGGAGTAAGCCACTGGAGAATCTTATCCATTTCAGTTTTGACTTGAGCAATGGAGAGCTACACAATATTTCCAATTAGCATATTCCAAACAAGAAACTAAACTCCAATCTTCAAGCAGAAGGTAAAAAGTACTAGAAAAGTTGTATATACCTCTCTTCTAACGCTATCGTTTTGCAACCGGGAAGGAAGAGCGTTCTTAATATTTTCGGGTAAACCTTTATACAATGTGTCCCTCATATTCGGAGGAAGAATGGTTGGGCGTGATGCCTGATATAAAGTTAGAAACCATCAGTTTAAGTAGATACAGAAACCAAATAAATTAGCAAGTTAGTATACAAACTAGACTTACTATCACATTTATCTGATTGATAATGTTAGCATAGTGCAGTGCAAGACCAGCTTCGCCTAGTCTTTGAGGTCCGTTACGATTTTTTACTGCAATTGTACCTGCTATAAGAATCCCGGATTTAATGAAAAAATTATGCATATAATTCAGACAAGTAGCAATTGATTTCAAATTCTTCTTTGGTATGTTTCCATACCATTTTTCCCGAGGAACTCGAAAATCGCTTGGTCTATGTGTGCGGCTATATCAACAAGCTTTTCAACTATCTGTAGTAAGTACATGCAAAGAATAAGTCCATTATTGTAAAATGTGCTGAAATGGAACAGTTATTCAACAATGATAGATTCAAATGGGGAACTATTTCTTTATATACCTCCTCCAAATTTTTGGACCAAAGGGATCTCCTTTGCAGACTCTTCACAAGCTTTCTTTGATGCTTGAGCTCACTATGAAAAGCTGTGAGACCTTCCCCTACAATAACAAAGAAACTGACTTATGAATGTGTAGATACAAAACAAACATTTTAGTCTAAGATTTTCTAGAAATCATGACATAGATTA
Organism: Lathyrus aphaca; assembly: GCA_963966055.1. NCBI lineage: Eukaryota > Viridiplantae > Streptophyta > Magnoliopsida > Fabales > Fabaceae > Lathyrus > Lathyrus aphaca. Next base: position 646,053,380 of record OZ014520.1, on the reverse strand, counting down.
CAAGCAAAATTCAAAATAATCTCAGCAAATTCTAAAAAAACATTGATCATTGAAATTGAAAGTTGCAACTTCTGAGGGGAAACCATTTAATGAAGTTTCTAACCCTTGAGAGGAAGATTTAAGGACTCCAACTCCTTAACCTTTTGGTTATAATCTTGTTGAAAACGGTCCAATGCATTCAACTCATGGTATAATTCCTACACACAGAAAATAACATTACTTATTTAAAGAAGGAACTAAGAAAATCTTAGTACAAAGCAGAAATTCAACCACATCAGAAGTAGAAAACACTGGAAATCTAAATTCTAAACATTGATAATAGCCTAAACACTAACTTAATATGAATAAATTTTGTTGGTATGTTTCAAAATGAATATTCATATACTTTAAGGTACTGTATAAGAAACAATACGAAGCAGCATGCGTGTAATGCAAGATAATCAAATATCAACATGGTGTTTTTGCTCTTTCCTCGGAATCAGTTAACCAATTCGATAAACAACAGAAGCAAAACTTTATTTAAAAAATTACTATTTGCTTACAGCAGTATTCTGAGATAGAGAGGACAAGTCTTGCATAGTCTTTTCTGCCTCTACCCTAGGTTGTTTATTGCTCAAGGCATCCAAATTTAATCTGAAATTGTTTGTGATATACAATTATAATCCGAAACATTCTTCATTTGCTTCTAAATGATTTACCATATAATATATTCCTAAGCTTGCATGTAAAATCAAACAAACTCACCGCAAGAAATATCGATCGAGGTTATGCCACTGAGGGTCCTTACAAGTATTTCCGAATCTAACTACTTCCCGGGAAAAGACATTGAATTCTTCCCTGCAAAATAACCCAAAATTCAAAGATAATGAACATAAGAAAAAGCAAAATATAATACATTCATAGGATTTTGAAACTTATGATGGTATAGGAACAAGTAAGAACCTTTTATCAGCCTCCACAAAACTGATTAACTCCTTTGTATCAATCGAAACTAACTTTTGCACACCTTCTGATTGTAGAATCTCATTCTTAAGTAATTGAATATTTTCTTCAGATAATGAATGAAACAAAATTGATCCTTTTGTTATTGTATTAGCTACTTCAAATGCCAACATAGATATTTTATTCCTTTTAGGAACCATGCCAGTTATAAAACCATCACTGGTACTTAACTTGGGCAAACTACTTCCTAGTGTGTCCAAAACTTCCACTGCCTTTTCACCAGCTCTTCCTAGCAAGGACCCTCTTTGGGAGACCTATAAAACATAATCATCATAAATCAAAATGTGAAACATGAAAATAAATCAAGTGTAAGTGTCAATTTTGGATATCAACTCTCACACACAGACACACATTTATTCAGAGGTATCGATGCTAAAGAGAATCATATGCCATAAATTCTGATACTATAAGTTACCTTATCATTAATCGACTATTTACCTAATACAAACATAGTACTAATTAACATTAACAAATAAATTAATACTAAAATCGATTATTAGAGAAAGTAATTACCTGTTTTCTCTTTGTTAATTTGAGATTTGTATAATCATCAACTAGTTTGAATTCATTAGAAAATCCAGAGTTTGACTTCTTTGAATTCGAATAACAATTTCCATTTCTGTTTAGAAAGCTCTTTATTCTCTTAAGATTCCCCACACCGGAAACTTCATTCTCACTGTTTTTATTTTTCTCGGCCTTACCAGCCGAACAAACCGATCCCATAACGGTCGAAAAACTAAAATCCTGCACAAATTCAATTGAAATGAAAACAATAACTAACACATTGACATACACAAAAGCATAAAAAAAAGTTAGTTAGTTAGTTAGTTAGGATGAATATAGTGTACCTGTTGAATCAGTGTAAAGAAGAGAGTATCGACATGTTAAACCGAAATTCAGTTAAGAATTGAACACGAGTATTATATTTCAATAAGGAATTAATCTCATGAGTTTGACTAAAAGAGAATGAGAGAAATGTGAAGGATATTCGCAGAGTTGAATATTGGAATTAATAAAAGTAAACGTAGAAATTAAAGAAAGAGACGCGGAAATGGAATTGAAAGGGGATTGAAACATGTGGTTATGGAAGTTTCGTGGCAAGAATCACGACGACGAAGAAACTATGGTAATAGAGAGAAAGGAAGACTGTTTCAATGATAGTAAATTTGAAGTACGTATGCATCGCAGGTCGCTATCTTGGACTAGGTAAATGAGAGAGAAAGAAAGGTGAAAATGAACGTAGTTTTGGTGCCGCCCTTTGCCTACTATGGACTTGTTTCGTTTGTTTTAGGCTATGCTTTTCTTCTCAATACCATCATCAGTGAAGGTTTGGTACACGTGATAAACATATTAATTCCAATGACTCAGTAAAACTCTTTACCAATTTAAAATTCATAGTTTAACATTACATTTCAAGTTGATGTTAGACTAGTTTCTTAAATTTCAATTCCAAAAGAAAAAAAACAGTTGGATTTTATGAGGAAATAAAGTTTTTTTTTTTGTGTGTGTGTGAATGTTATAACATACTTGTTATTTTAGTAACGGAAGGAGTGAGACTGACTACTCCAAAAACATGATATTGATATTGGACGAGTGAGAATGTTTGATCATAAATAATTAATATCGGAATAAAATAAATATAGTAGAGATGAGTGGTAAGATTAAGTCTGATAAAATTATAAATGATAATATTAAAAATAGTATTAGGATACAAGGTATAATAGAAAAAAAAAATTGTGAAAATAAATTTAGGTGATTTAGAAATATAAAAGAGGAATTTGTGCAAAGAAAAATAAATAAAATTTAATAGAGGTAGATAAAATCTAAAAAAAATTATAAAAACAATTATTAAGAAAATTTTGAAATTATGGCAAAAAATTAATGAACATGTAACTTATTTCATTTAGTAGAATAAATTTTGGCATTCGATGTAGATGGTGACTTGAAAGAAGAAATGATGATGATAGCAGAAGTAAAATCAATCAATTTGGATTGAACTATGAATAATTAGAATTAGTTAGCAGTCATGAAAGAAGAACTCAAGTCAAAATTGAGAAGAACAAGACCTGTGAACTTGTCGAAAAGTCAGTCAAGAAGCTAATTGACGTGAAGTGGATTTACAAGCTGAAACGAATGTTTAATGTGAAATTGTCATGCATAAGGCAAAACTAGTGGCAAGAGGTTTTCTGCAAAAACCTGATATTGATTTCGACAAAGTCTACGCACCCGTTGTAAGGCTGGAGACAACTAGAATTGTTTTGTCGACAATAGCATACAGAGGGAGGAAGATAAATCAGTTAGATGTAAAATCCACTTTTCTGAATTGACCTCTGGAAGAAGAAGTTTCGGTCGGTCAACCACCAGGATTTAAAATCAAAGGCAGGAGTCGAAGGTGTACAAATTGACGAAAGTTCTCTGTGGTTTGAAACAAGCTCCAAGAACTTGGAATAAGATAATAGATAACTTCCTGATCGAAGCAGGTTTCCCAAAATGTGTCTCTTAAATTATAGTGTATGTCAATGATGCATATAGGGTCAGTCGAATCATCATATGTATGTTTGTAGATGATTTGTTAATTACAAGTACATATGAAACAGAGATAACAAAAGTCTAGTCGAAGCTGATGTAAGAATTTGAAATGTTTGGTCTAGAAAATTTATCATGTTTCTTAGGGATGGAGTTCAAACACACAAGTGAAGGAGTGTTCCTACACCAAACGAAGTATGCCCAAGATATCTTGATGAGGTTCAAGATGAGCCACTGTAATGCAGTTGTTACGCCATTAGAAACTGGAGCAAAGTTGAGGAAGGAGACAATTGATGAGTTTGTTAGTGCGACATTGTATAAACAAATCATTGGATCCCTGAGGTATCTTTGCAATACCAGTCCAGAAATTTGTCAAATTGTCGAATTGTTAAGCAGATTCATGGAGAAATCCCAAGAATATCATCTCATTGTTGTTAAGACGGTGTTGAGACACATAAAGGGTGCAATTGAACATTGTGTGTTGATGTTGAGGCATACGAAGGCCAACATAGATGCAAAAATATATGGTTACGTTGATTCATATTCCAGCGGAGATCAAGACGAAAAGAAGAGTATTACAAGATACATATTCATGATTGAAGGTGTTACAATCTCATGGAGTTCATGGAAGCAAAGCATTGTGACTTTGTCATCTTGTGAAGCTGAGTACATGGCTGCATTATATGCAGCATGCCAAGCGCATGGATAGAGATGTTGCTTGAATAACTCAAGTTAATAAAACCTAAAAATATCAAGTTGTTTGTCGACAACAAATCAACTATCGACATGGCGAACCATCTACTGTGTCATAGTCGAAGTAAGTATATAAAGAGGAGATATCATTTTCTGAGGGATCAAGTCAACAAAAAAAAGTTTGAACTTGAGCATTGCAAGACAGAATTCACCAAACCCCCCGAAGAAAGTCATGTTCAACTAGTTAAAGAGAAACATCAAGATGAGAAGTCTAGAGAACGTGAATTATGGGGTGTGTTAAAAGTAGTAATTCGATGTTCTGATTGAAAGGTAGCATTCGACTGTTTTGAAGTAGCTAGTCAAAGTTCAGGAGTCAGTTGTACTTGACATAGTCGAATACAGCATATAGTTGTGTCGAAATGTAATTTGTAATTTTGTATTTTGCATCTTGTACGTTTTGAATTTGTGTTGGTTTGTATAGTTTGGGTATGAGCTTTAGTCACTTATATAAATAATTTTGTATGATGTCAACATAGAAATTCACTCAATCCTAATTTTTATAATTCAGTTTATTGTTTTCTCTCTTTTCTCTCTTCTTCTTTATCTTTTATCTTTCTTTAAAAATATTTGTTCCAATAATTTTCTCTCACATTTAAAAGAATTTTAAAAAATTCTATAAATAAAGTGTTTTAGATTCTTTCATGTCTTATAAAAATTCTTTTGTTATTGCCTCTCATTAAATTCATAAATTCAGTGATAAAAAAATAAATGATATAACATTGTTATTAACGCTTTTATTTTTAATTTTTTTAATTTTATATTTTAGCTTCTGATTATGCAAGTTCAAATTCTTACAGGGGTATTGGAATTTTCATATCAATCATATAACTAAATATCTCCTTTTAAGATAACTCATCCATAACATCCATACAACAATATCTACATGTAAAATAATATTAGCTACTTATTATTGAATTGTAGTCTTAAGTAATTAAGCCAGAATTCAAGTTCACCGATTACCACTGACATAAACATGTAATTTTCAGAAGGTTTTATGTGTCCTTACTTGAGTTAATGAACTTGAAATCAAACCAATAATATTTAATCAACTTTAGCAACTTATACGTCAGACAACTAGTCCCTAAAGGTGAAGTATTATATTTTCCTGCAGGTAAAGCATCAATTGTTGGTGTGGTAATCAAGATCGGATCCTGCGCTTATTGAAGTTTCTAGATGAGTTGTTTCTGCGCTGTTCGGAATTTGGAGCTATCATTCATTTCATCCCGGCTCGCCTGATCTTTCGGCAATGATGTCGCTGCTGTGTTGGATATCTCGACAGAGGCGTTGCTGGCTGTGACGGCATTTTTTACTGGTTATGGTTGGTCTTAGTTTCTCAGACCTGCTTGAAGTGGCTCATGGAGTGAGGAAAGTACAGCAGCTCTTGTATTTTCTGCTCTCTGTCTTTTGGGACTTTTGAAATTCTTCTTATTCTCTCGTGCACACAGACATTGATAATTATGATAGGGCAATATTCCCTGAACGTGTTGCTTGTTGTTGTATCCCTTTTCTAACTTTCTTTTTCAACTTGATCCTTTTCACATAACAATTTGTCCACATTTTGTGAGGAAAATTACAGAAAATTTAATGAAGATTTCCTAAAACAAAACTAATAATGTTAACAGTATCCTAAAAATCGAAGGTTATAAAGAGATTATTTTATGTGTCATTAGAAGAGTGAGTTTTATGAATGTTTCAGTTTGTGGATATGGTGGATTGTTAAGTTTTTGTTTGCGTGAGAGATGGAGAATCAAAACTAAATGTTTTTTGCAAACACACTCCAGGTTTAAGAATTACAATGACTTTATAAGCTATCATGATTCTTTGGATTTATGGATCAAAAAATCCTTGTTGAGGTGAAGATATGGGTGAACTAGGTTCAAAGTTCAGTATGGATAGACAGTTTAGTTTTGCAGGCATAAAAAACTTTATGCATTCTCATAAATGAGGAGCTAGATGAAGTTTTGGAGAAACTGATTATGGTGTAGAAATGCATTAAAACTACACAATATCAATTCAAAAATAGCACCTCAAATCAAACAGTAATAACTTTGTTTCAGGACATTAACATAGTTCTTGACAGAACAGGCAGCAACTGACTAGATCATGGTTTCAAGTCCCCATCAAATACATTCAACCAATCCTTTGCTCCCTCATCTCATTGTTAGAAGAACCAAAATAAAAAGGAAAACAAAAAGGTAGGCACAAAGATACTACAAAGTATTTAATTCTGCACTAAGATACTAAGTATTTTAATTCTGCTTTTTAACAAAAGCATGGTAACAAACCATCAAAACTTTGACAGTACTAATAGTATATTGTCCTGGCATTAATTCATCTTATTGATGAGCTCGTTGATGAGATCTTCACGGTCCCCTGAATCCCCACCATTCTTGAAGCGGTTTTTCAATCCTTTTAAGCCATCTGCTGGCTTGTTCAGTTCAAAAGGCCACATAAACCTGACAACTTCCTTAAAGTGAGGACCAACATTCTCAATTTGATGCACAATGTCTTCTATGCAAACAATGCCGAACTTTCCTAATTCCTGCAAGGCAAAAAGTGGAAGAATTTCAAAAACAATTAAGGCTATTATCATATAGCATTACCAAAAGAAAGCTAGTAATCTATAAATATCATATACCATTACCTGCTCAATAAGGTTATTATCTGTCAAAGGAACTTTTCGCCTGTCTAATTTTGCATTTCCCTTCTTGTAAATTAGCTCCTTTATGCTTTTAAGATTGGGATACCTTCAAAAGAAACAGAGTTCCACAAAATTAGGAAAAATACACAAACAAACTTTGGGATAATGCAACATGAGCAAAGATACTAGAAAGCAGCAAAACCATCTTTTCAAAAAGTGGTATGCAAATGCATCATGTGTATGGCATTCCTCTCAATACACTATATTATAAGTAGTATGCATAAGGTTTAGCATTCTCCTATCCTAAGTTAGTTGCAAGCTTCTGTTATAATATCCTCAATCGCCAAACTCCGAGGCATGCATAATTGGTAAAGTATCCAATCCTGACATGTGAACAGTACTCGTAATACTTAGTTTTTTTTCATTAGCCATTTCAAGTGAAATTTGTGATTTAATTATGTTCTAACTTACAACAACAACTTTTTGACGTCGATCATGATGTTCTACAGTGAATTGAAGAGATTAGCTCTCTAACAGTACACAGTTCCATACTCATACCTAAACATCATAGGTTATATGAGATGACAAGGGTATCGTCTTTGTTATTGCAATTTGTTCAAATTCTACAACAGAATCGCACCACTATTCAGCAACACTTGATACTAAATATTGTACCACAAAACAATAGTGATTTGTTCAAATTCCTCTATGCTACATCACAATATCCAACAGCTATCTATTCAACAACACTGGAACCCTAAAGCCTAAAATTAATCAAAAGTTGCACAAATCTAACCTAGTATAACATAAACTCATAATCATCAATCTCCAATACAAACAATATAACAAAATAAAAATTAACAAAACTCTTACCCATAGGTAACATATGGTTCAACTCTAGCCAGCTTAGCCATGACTCCATCCGTTGGCTTCAAAAACACAGCACTGAAAATTCTCCTCAATCCCAAACTAAACAAGTGCTTCCTAGTAGTAGCATGCATATCTTGCTTCCTAAAACAACAAAATAAAAACGTCGTAACCATAATTCCCAGAAACAAAAAAAAAATCAAAACATCATAGAAAAAAAACGAAACACTACAAACCCTTGTATACGAATGACTATTATGGGCTTATTGATTGAGGTAGTTTTTTCTGAACGTTTCCTCTTAACCCTACGTTTCATCCTAACGAGATCAATCTCTCTGTTACGAAATTCAAAGATGAAATCCTCGGGCTTTTTGATGAAGTCCTTGGATTTTCTGATTTGGAAACTTTTCTTCTGGAGTTGATCCTTTTTTCTCAAAGCCCATGCTTCACTGTGTTTCCTCTTCTTCAATATAACCTCTGGTATATAGTTCAGAGCTTTGGGTACTTCTTCAGCCATTTTGTTACTGCATTCAAAAACACAATTAGGTATTCAATTCGTATGAAATTACATAGTGACAAGAAAGGAGTAGAAAAGAGGATGCAGTGGCATACGTGAATGAGAGAAGACGGAAGAGGGTATGCGATAGTGGCGGCTAGCTGTAGATGAAATGTGGAGAAGAGGAAGCTAGGGTTTATCTTTGTGGGCTTGGGCTTTATAAATAAACTAATTAGTAGGTTTTATCTTACACCCCACAATTAGTCTTATACCCCTACACTCATTATTTTACTAAAATGCCCTTGTATAAATAGTTAAAAACTCAGATTTTCTTTCTATTTTTACCTTTCATCCAAAGTTACCGCGCAAAAGAATTTTTTTGACATTAAGCCGAATTTACCGGAAGACTTAAAGTAAGTCTTCCGTTTTGATTTTTAACGTACCGGAAGAGTTTTTGCAAGTGTTCCGGTACCGGAAGACTTTGTGAAAATCTTCCGGTTTAATGTGTTTTTTAAAAAAGACTTCCGGAAGACTTTGAAGAAGTCTTCCGGTTTAATGTGTTTTTTAAAAAAGATTTTCGGAAGACTTTGAAGAAGTCTTCCGGTTTGATACGTGATTGGAAAGTCTTCTGGATGACTTAAAAAAAGTCTTCCGGTATGGTTATACACAAACATGTGTACCGGAAATCTTTTTGAAAGTCTTCCGGAATTTTTTTTTAAAATTTTTTTTTGTATTAACTATTTTTTTTCTTCAGTGGTGTGTTCACGAGGCAGGGATTAGAGGATACCGGTTCGATCTATGGGACAGGGCAATACGTCTAGTAGGACACACGTAGATGATGTCGGTACATCTGCTGCTGCAGCAGATCCAGATGGATATCCTGGAGGTCTGTACGATACCAGTGTTTTGGTTTCGTACGAGCATCATGTTGCCAGACGGTTATGGTTCGGTGAGGTAAGTAAATTATAATTTTTTACTACTGAATAAAAATTGAAATTATAATTATTTAGTATTGAATAAAAACTGAAATTATAATTATCTATTGTATAATTTGTTTAATTTTATTTGTTTTCAGGAGAGAGGTGCAAAGAAGGAGTTGAAGGTTGCAGGACATGGATTGAAGTTGACTCATATGGTTCCACAGTAGCTTCCACCGGAGATTGAGGCTTTCATATCTAGGTCTGATTTAGCTTTCCTACAGAGAACCAGTTTGAAGAAGATCGATGCAAACTTGGTTTCTGCATTTATTGAGAGGTGGCATCTAGAGACATCTTCATTTCACATGTTGTTTGGTGAAATGACGATTACTCTGGATGACGTGGCGTGTTTGCTTCACTTGCCCATCAGGGGGTATTCTGGACCCCTCAACCCATCAGTGAAGACCTGGCTGTTGAGTGGGTCGTTGACTACCTTGGAGTGTCAGCGAGAGTGGCATAATACCAGGTCCGTGAGTGCAGAGGTTCGTACTACAAGAATGAGTGGTTATATGATCGATTCGTAGAGCATCGAGTTGTTTCATCGTGGGCATATGCGATCAGATGTTATTTGATGATGTTAGTGGGTTGCACGATCTTTACGGATAAGTCGTTTACATTTGTGGAGGCACGATACTTGGCACTATTTAGGGACTTGGATGGGTTGTCGAACTATAGTTGGGCAGCAACTGCATTGGTGACCTTGTATAGGTATCTTGGAGATGCGTCCATGTTCAGTTGTAAACAGCTCGGTGGTTATCCGACTCTCTTACAAGTATATATTTAAATTCAGTTTATTTATTTTTTTTAAAGTCTAATGTTAATTTTATTATGTTCATTATGTTATATTTAATTATTATGTTATTGTTTTTTTAACAGTGTTGGATTCATGAATATTTTCCTACACTTGAAAAAAAAGGAGAGAATTGGATACCAGCTCAGAATTGTGGTCTCCCGCGAGCGATGAGGTGGACATACAAACAAGGCGCGTTAAAGGTGGATGAGTTGCGACCTATTATGGATGAGATGACACTGACCGATGTCATATGGCGGCCATTCGAGGATCATAGAGTTCATCGTCATTTTTATGAGATTTCTCTATATAGGGGTTGTTTGAGGTGGGGTGACACTATTGTTCCATACATGCCTGACAGGTGTCTTCGACAGTTTGGATACCGTCAGTATATACCACCTGCACCTATTGATCATACGATGGCTTGTGATATTGATGTTGAGTGGATTAGTTACATCCAGAGTGTTGGGTAGGTGATTCGTTCGACAACACTGGCGACTATCCCATTTGAGGTAGATGATGGATATCTTGAGTGGTATTATCGTGTTTCGCATCCTCGATTGGTACCGCCTAGCCATGATGAGCCGAGAGTTGCATCTGTTCCTGAGTACGATGCGGGACCATCAGATCCTGCCTGGGGTTGTGTGTCTACATTGATTCATCGTTACCTTTAGCAGAATACAACTGAAGAGGATGATCCACATTTTGTTGATCTATTTGCAGCTTTACGTATTGCTCGTTCACAGTGGTCTATAGTTATGTTTATGTTATATGTTATTGATATTTTTTAGACTTGGTTTCTGAATATCTTGACATTTGAACTTATATGTACGATCTTATTTATGTTATATGTTATTGATAATTTTTAGACTTAAAAATTGAAATTAAAATTTAATTCCATATATTATAATTCATAAAGTGTTGCAAACATATAATATAATTCATGAATAAAAATGAATAACATAGTTTATAATTCATAATGTGTTCGTAATATAGGCGTAAGTTGTTGTCAATGTTGTAGACGTGCTGCAAATCCTACCATCCACGATGTTGCTGCTGGATAACGAAAGTTCTTCCAATCTGTTGTCACTGGTGGCAATGGAAATCCTTCTTTCATGTTAACCTGTATACAAAATTAAACAAAACATTATTTAACATTACTCAAAACATTTACTAATAATATCTAATTATAACAATGTTTACCTGAATCCAATGATTTGAGTTTACAAATCCAATGCAATAAGATGAGACATTCGGTGAGAATGTAGTTATCATAGGGAAGAAAGTCAAGCATTCGAATCCTAAACAGACAAGTACCACATTATACCGATTCGCAATCACGTAACCCATGTCTGGTAGAGTCAACCATTTATTTGGTGGTTGAGAACCACTTCCCTCTATCTTCAAAGAATCTCTCTAAATCCACAATTAAGCATCTTCAGCAAAACCCCGTAATGAAACAATCACTCTAAATCCACAATTACCATCTGACAATACGTTGACTATGTCATCAATAAATGACCTAATATGATTAGGAAATTGAAGGATGAACCATTTAGATGATTGTGCAGTTTGTGATAATTTCAACTTCTTTTTCAGAGGTTGTGATGGTTGAGATTTCTTTTTTTAATTTTGTGATGGTTGAGATTGTCGTTGTGAAGATTGAGATGCTTGATCAACATACTCATGATATGAAGGGTCCCTATAAACATCATACCCTACAGGTTTTTTGTCTTTTTTCTTGACTCCACCTTTTATTTTTATTTTTTCAGGTGGTGGAAACAAAGAAGTCGTTGTGGTAAATGCAAGTTCATAAACCCTACTATGTAATGCCCTTCTTCCAACAACATCTTGTAACTTATACCTTTTCCATAACTCATCCATTGCAGATTTCATACTCACCTCTGATTCCTCGTCTAAGTCTTCTTCCAACTTAATTTCCATACTTAGTTTCCTCCAATGTACATGCACAGTGTCAATTGGTATCAGAATACCACTAATTCTATACCCTGCCAACTCACACGCTCAAGGTAATCCATAGGTTGTTCTAAGAGTACAACGACATTTGTCCTTGTTAGTTCCAATATAATCAATTCTAGTTAACTCTTCAGCAACGCGCCTCAATGCAGCTCGCGACACTGAAGTACGTAAATATGTGTAAAATGGACTTGAATAGACATGTGCAACTTCATACACACTCTTTTGAAACGAAGCTCGAATGTTACTAATTTGTATCTTTAAGTTGTCATTCATGGCCTCCCAACATTTGACCATGTCATCAATACTGTTACCCAACATCTGCTTTAACTTCCAATGAGCATACTCAACTTTATAATAATACATATTTAAACTAAGTAAGAAAAATACAAAATTCACAAAAATTATATTTCGGGATCTAAATCAAAACATACCGATTAGTTGTCGTGTTACCCATATGTAGGACTCGATTAATCCATGCGCAAACAAATCTCTGTCTATGTGGTGTCAACCATGTGTCGTTCACGTACTCAAAAAATTTAGGACAATCAACACACTCCTGCTCAAGTTCTTTTAAATGTTGAGCATACTCAACCTCATCACTAGCCCATACAACATCCGTCCATAATTTTCCAATTGACTCTTGCATATCAGGAGCCACTAATAATTTCCTTTTTGCACCAACATTTTTTTTAATGTGAAACTGACATAGCAAATTATTTGTCCTTGGAAACACAGTCTCAACGAATTTCATCAAAGCAAGATCTCTATATGTCATCATCCCTTGTGGAAACAAATCTTTCTTCACAAACAATTGTTTAAGCTTATCTAACACCCAACAAAAAGTCTCAGTCTGCTCAAACTCAATATACGTAAATGCAACAGCAAAAGTCAACTCGGTTGATGTCATGCCAACAATTTCAAACAAAGGTTGTATGTATTTGTTTGTCTTGTAAGTGTTATCCATAACTAACATAATAGGAAAAATATTCAACAACTTAACTGAATCTGGATGTGCCCAAAATATATCTTTAATAACTTCAGAGTCGTCTCTTTTTCTACACCAATAAACATAACCTGCAGCCTCGATAAGCTTAAACAAATGTTGTATCTCACTTCTAGGACCTCTTATCTCTTTTTCCATCATACTTTTCTGCTTGTATATTTGCGTGATTCGAGTGACACAATCTGGATCTCGCTCATGCAAGGAATGCAATATATTTCCAGGTGCAACCTTTCTCTTTGTTAAATCAACAACATGTTGCTTCTGATTCGCTGTCAACCTACCAACAAATGAGTGAGCTTCTAATCTATCAGGTAAATCATGGTTATGAACCCCGCATTTTACATCAATCTTCCATCTAGATCCATCTTTTGTCGGAGTCGACCTGATCTTAAATGGACATCCACATTTTTTCGTCGCACTTTCGATTTCACTACGAATATCCTTGTATTTCTCACCTTTATCACAACCAAATATTATTTTGTTACTTCTTACTCTCTTGCCTGTTTGTGTATTTGAACGATTGATGATGAACGTCACTTTATTTCGTAATCCGGTGTCTTTAACCCATCTTATCACCTCATCTCGTGTACCAAATCTCTCTGACATTGTAAATACATCTGACGTTTCCATACATATTGGTTCTTTTTCGTATATAGGTACTGCACCTACACAATAAAAGTATTTTTTAATAACAAATTATAAAAATATTTAAAAAAAAAAAGAAAAAAAAAGACACACCGGAAACACTTTATGTAAGTCTTTCGGTATTGTACTTGATACAAACCGGAACACTTACATGAAGTGTTCCGGTACAGAGACACATGGCTACCAGAAGACTTAATGGAAGTGTTTCGTACCGGAACACTTACATTAAGACTTCCGGTGAACAAAAATAACAAAATCGAAAGACTTTCCCAAAGTCTTCCGGTTTGATAAATAACGTACCGGAACTCATTCTTTAAGTCTTCCGGAACGTGCTTTTTTGGGTCACTTTTTCAGAACTCTGACGGTCTGACATAAATGGTAAAAAATAAAATAATAAAATATAATCAGGGTTATAATAGGCATTTTGAAAAATATGTATGAGTAAATGTATAAATGTGGGGGTATACGGTAAAGCCTTCAACTAATTATATGGAATTTCTTAATCTAACTCGTGGATCTCTTAGGCATCTAGCGCATTTTTGATGGATCTCTTAGGCTTCTAGCATGTTTCCGAAAACACCTCATTTTTGGAGATATATTTTTCAGAAGCTTTATTTTATTCAATGTTGGGTTTTTCCATAGATACATCTCCGAAAGCAACAACAACGCATTTTTATTCGTTTTTGAGTCAGGTCCTCAAAGTTGCAAATAAATTGTTTTCGTAGATATATCTACAAAAACAATTAATTTAGGGATCTGACTCAAAAACGTTAACAAAAAGCTAAAAAAATTGAATCAAAGTTAAGTAAAAAAAATGTACGGTCGAAGATACATTTTCGAAAACAGAAGGATAAAATTGGAAACCCACATCGTACGTAAGAGTCCATGGGGTGGGGTGAGAAATCCTCTTAAATATAAACTATTTGTAAAATCATTCTCGACACTTAATGAAAAATAGTGATATACTCCCTTAATTTTTTATTATAAATCATTTTTTATTTATATTAATGATTCATTGATATTATAAAAAGTTTTATACTGACATCCTCCTTGACAGCTTGAACCACCATTGCACCATACTTATTAATCTATGTATCAGATGAAGATTTATCGTCATAGACATCCTTAAAATATTATTCACAACACCAACCTCCTTGATAGCTTTGTCCTTCTCTTAATTTGAAAACTCAAGGTGGATTTGTAATTCATCTCATTCTTCATGTAGCCTTCTTGAAGCCATAACTTCACCATTTCTAACAATTATAAGGGAAATAAGTGCGGAGGCACTTTGCATATGAAAAACGATATTTTCCATCAGCTCACTACGGATAGGTATAGTTGTTCTCTTGTATAACATTTTGAAGATATTTGATCGTCCTAGACTAAAGAAGAAGCATGGAAGTTGTTGGTGTTAAAAATGCAAGTGTAGTTAATATTACTTATCTATATTAATTGCAATTATTTTATCAAGACAGAATGAATTATAATTGTTATTCAGTAACTAATGACATAATTGTTCTAAACAAGAGGTACACGTAGCGTAACTCAATTGGTTTTACAATTATTGTAAAAAGTAATAAAATAACTAATAATGGAAAATTCTAATAAGAGAAATGATTAAACTCTCATTTGAATCATTTGCCCTTTTTACAATATGGTTAATCCCCACCAGAACTTATAACGATTATTCTTATATCATGACTATTTTATAAAATAGTCGTGTGTGATGTTTTGTCACGCAACTTGTCGCGTCTTATTATAATCCCTCAATCTCTTAGGCATAGTCGCAACCGATGAAGGTTTGATTGAACATAAAAGAATATTTCATGACTACTAATACTCGATATCTAGTGATTATAAAAAACCTTCTATAAAAATTATTTCAATATCATAATCTATGGTTAGTTCTCAAAGGTTATTTAAATCGATCACCCCATTTCCATAGACAGGAAAAAAATGTAAAAACATAAAATATGTTATTGAATAACTATAAGAAGTAGATCATTATAGAGATTGGAACCAAACAGATCACATGGTTCACATAGGCAAAGATAAATTCACCTAATGGAACTTAATCTAGGGAAACTAGTCACTTGTTCTTAAGGGATTCAAGACAAATTCAATGTAAATTAATCAATTATACCTTACAAACGATGAGGGATGAACCCCATATGATGCATTACCTTATCCCCTGCTCCAATGCTCCTAAATATGTCATTTCCTCATAAAAATTAGAACCCAAATAACTGAAATGTTTTACAATTTATAAACAAAATTTGTTTTTGTAAAATCACTTCAAATTTATAGAAGTTGTAGTTAATAGATTGTAGAATCCCGTCTTTCTGCATTATCTTGTACGACGGTATTTTTCCAAAATTGAAGTTTTTTTTTGTTCTAAACTGCAAAGCTTTGTTTATCTGGTGTAACATATTTTTCTCTATAATTTTAACTTTTCATCCATTTCTGGCGTTCAATTCCTCTCATTCTTACATCATCATAACTCACAGTGAAAACACCGCATAATTTTTCTGGTTAGGATGGTTTTGATACGGATCAATCTTTATCACAATTCTTCAAAATCTTTATTAAAACCTATAAAACATAAACAATTAAAAGTAAAAGTACTCAAAACGAATTAACATATACTAAAAACATGTAATAATGAATTGTCATCACAACCTCAAAGTTGAACATTTCCTTGTCATCGAGGGAAAAGCTTGAAAATTAAGATTATACAAAAAAAACATAAGAACTTACTTGCTTGGATGATAATTTCTAAGTTAGATGTTATTGTAGCGGTAAAATCGTGAGTGTAAGCTATCGATTAACTTCACTCAATATACACAGAGTCACCACCGCGCTTTTATTTATTTCCAAAAGGAAAAAGGCAAAAAGAACGAAGAAAGCCTAAAGAATCTAAAAGCTAAAAGCTAAAAGAAACAAACAGAGAATGGGTACGGAGATTGGTTACAAATCGGGAAGGTTTTACGCACCCGACTTGTCCGTGGTACTCCACGGGAACCCTTTGAAATATTTACTGCATTTTTTGGTTTGAAAATGTTTGCTTGAAAAAAGGATTGAAGAGATGAGAAGAAGAATGTTTTTTAAGATTTTGGTGTTTGAAGAGACGAACGTCTCATGCCTACGTACCCACAAAGTGCAATGCGAGATCAAAACCCCGTAGTTCGTGGTACAAATTGTGAAAAGGCAAATGAGTTGAATTGATTTTAGAATGTAAAGATAAGTCGTCATTCTTTAGCGAATAATTCCGCTAGAAAGAATGAATCATATCTAAACATAAAAAATGGTTAAAAGAAACGTGCACGAGGGCACAAAATCAATTGAATGAGTTTTGAAAGTTTCAAAGTTTTGAGAAGAAAAGTTTTGATATGCTTATGTGGTTTAGCATTTATTTAAGGAAATGAAATGAAAAGGTAAAAGCACATGACCGAAGTCAAGGTTTGATTGAGAAAATGTTTGAAATTTGAAAACAAAGAAGATTAGAAGATAGGAAGAAGATTTGAAAATTGAATAAGATGGGAAGAGATGAAGGGACTATCCTAAAACTTGAAAATAAAAGCTAAAGGAAGAATGATCAAACCATATGGCAAGCAATCTTCGAAACAATTGGATTTCCATCTTCATAATCAAGTGAACTTAATCGGAGCCAAAGTCTTCAATCTATAACAACTTGAGCAAAGAGATGATCCTAGAATCTAAGTCCGAAACTCCAATGCTAAGGATAGTAACCATAGTCCGAAATTAAAGTCACCAATTTTTTAGATGTTTAATCCGTTATTAGTGTTTTTGTGTTCAAATGGACAAAAGAAAAATCACAAGCATAATAATATAAACAATAAGCAATATGATGAATAATATAGAAGCATAATAAGAGAGATAGGGAACGAGAGATTGAAATAAAAGAGGATAAGGTGCGAGAGATTGAATTAAAATGGATTATATTCACATTATTATTATATTTACAATATAAGTGGCATGATGAACTTAATCAAGCACAACCACAAAAAGAAAAATAAAATCGAGGCAACCGGATCTAAGTGGATCTTAATCCGAACCGGGACAACTTTAGGTCTATGTTAAGCAATCGCCGAGTAATTTACGGAGTAATTACCCTACAAATGAGGCCGGCCACCACTAATTAAAGTGGAAAATATTCGTGTCAATGCATGTTAGAGAAGCGATATTATGGATCGTTCTCCGAAAACATGCCACACTAAAAGAAAAAGAACGGTCTAATCTTAATCGAGATTTTCGTTGAATTTATCGAAAAGCAACCTATCACGATCTCAAAGTATGGAGAATGATCCAAATGATCATTCATCCATAGATTTGAAATAATGAAGATTAAACCTATCGGAAATCAACAATCTACGAATCGGAGATTGTCATCGACCAAAAATAAAAAGATGAAGAAAAATGGATCTAAAGTAGATCCATAAAAAGAAATTGAAATATATATTTTTTTAAAATTCTTTTCTTAAAACATATTTCTAAATTGTTTATAAAACATTTTTCCTAAATCTTTTTCTAAAACAAATTTTATAACAAATCTTATATCCTAAACAAATAAATTGAAACAAAACCTTAAAAATAAGAAAATAAGAAAATAAAGAAAAGAGAAGAAGAAAAAAAAAAGGAAGGGGAGGGGGAGATGTCCACGGGTTGTGTGGTGATGACAGCAACACCAACCTATGGCCTTAGGCCCAACTCTATTTATTAAGAAAAACAACAAACATAAAAGAAATAAAAAAAAAAGAAAACATAGAAAATAGAAGCAATCAAAGCTTTTTCTTCTTCACACGCACAAAACGCAGCGACACACTCCCTCACCTTCACGGAATTAAACCGAGCAAACAAACAACGAAATCACTCGCGATTTTTTTTCTCTTCTTCTTCGGATCACCTTTCTTCTTCTTCTTTTCCGGATCCTTCTCTCTCACATCGCAAGCTCTCTCCTCTTCTTCTCTTTCTCAGTTCTTTCTATGGCTATCTATTGATTCGATTCTGAATATTTGAAGTTGTTGATGAATGAAATTGAATTTGATTTGAAATTGAAAAAAATGAATGTAGTGTTTGGATTTGTGCAGGGATTTCTTGGCTTTGAAAGCTTAAGCCAAATGGAGAAGGAAGGGGTTGTTTAAATAGAGGATGAAGGTGAGAGATTGCGATGCCGTTTTGGTGCAAATCTATGCGTTTGGGCTCATGAAGAAAGCGTGTTTCGTTTTCGTTCTGAGTTTGTAAACTTTGCGTTTTGATGCTATTTGGCTTCAGCGTTTTGCAAGTCCGTGCCGTGCGTGCGGTGAGGCTTACGGATTGGCGTGTGAAGACTTGTTGTGTGGGCTTGTGGTGTTGCTTGGGCCGCGTGAAGGAAAGGAGCAGCTTGCGTGAGGCCTGGGAAAATTTTGTGTATGCCGCGTGCGTTGCGTGATAATTATTGGGCTAGCTTGAGGTTGTTATTATGTTGGCTTGATGCAGTTGTGGCTTAGGAATATGCTTGCTGTTTGTTGTGATGTATTTGCGGCGTAAAGTTGGAGCTGGGTTGTGATGGCAAAGTAGGCTGAAGCTGTTGGAGTTTCTTTTGGAACTGGAAAAAGTGAAGTGTGCGTGTGATGGCTTTGCTAGTGGGCCTGAAGCCTTGCGAAAAGTTGCTTTGGGAAGCTAGCTGTTGTTGATGTTTGCAGCTTGGCATGTGGTTTGAAAAGTGGGTGTCACATGGCTTGTTGGCCTTTGGGATAAAGCTTGATTTGGATAGGCTTAAGAAAAACAACCATGGGCCTAAAAAAATGTACACAGGCTTATTTTGTAATTATATATTTTGTTTTGGTAAAGAAAAGATTATTTGGAAATTGAAAATAAATTGGGATACTTTGTTAATTTTTGATAGAAATGGATAAAATGATAATTGAAAATGGTTATTTGAAATGGAAAAAAAAATCAAAAAATGAATTATAAAATGGTTATTGGAAATGGGTAATGAATGATCGGTAAAAATTGAAAAATGAATATGGATATTCAAAAAGAATAAGAATTTTGAAAGGTGAGTTTAATATGAATAATCGGAAAAAATTGGAAAATGAATAGAAATGGATAATGGCTATATGTAAAAAAGTGATGGTTTATGGATCGAATAAAAATGGATGGAACGGATAAATGGATATGAAGTGATGATTTTTAAGCCCACGACCAACTCCTGATTTTTTTTTGTACAAGCCACTGATAATGATGAATACAGCCAAACATGAACCATTGAACGACTTGCCACTTACATCACAAACCCTTGAGTCATCTGAAAATTGCCCTGATAGCTTGAATCCATGCCGAGAAAAATAAATCCTCAGATGATCCCATAATGCACTGATGAACATTAAAGATTCGAACCAAACTTCGCACAAAACACTGCCTGATAACTGATGACTTCCACACACAACACAACTTGAACTTTTAAATACGCACTGTCTGAGAAATGAACCACTGGCACACACGAGTTGAAGTCGAAACAATCTTTTGATAGTTTGACCAATATTAGGTCAAACGTCCATCTGAATCGAATTGTGACTGAACAAACGCCTCTGAATTGAAAATATTGCCCTGTCCTTGAAATCCTGCAACACAGAAGAAGAAGAGACAACTGCAACATATTTTGTGTATTTTGGTTAGAAGTTAGTGAGTATAAACAAATAACAGAAATTAAACATGGTGATCCTCTGCAAGGCATAGACCTGCACCTGAAAAAGGATAAACGACCAGTGCGTGATCTTGTTTGTATGCAAAATGCAGATGAGATACGAAAAATCTTAGGGTCAAAAATTAGGGTCTGACAGTTATATACTGTAATACTTTTAAGATCATGCTTAAGTTTTACTTATGTTCTTAAACCTTAAGATTGATAAATCAAGGAACGTCGATCTTACTTGTATATATTCAACTTTTGCTCTTTTTCTCGCCAATTTACTCAAATGATAAGGGTATCACTTAATACACGTATAAAGATCATTTACCGTAGTCTTGAACAATTTTTAAGTAGTTTATCAAATCAAAAGTATTACACACACTTTTAGGGTTTTAAAGATTGTAACGTGATTTGGGTTAAGGTGAGACTAATTTAGGAAAATAGCCTAAATCTTTGGATTTAAGTTCTATATTCATTTGTTCATCCAATTTTTCAAACATTTTATTTTACCACAATCAAACACTCTCTTCATTTTTAAATTTTCTCGAAGACCACCACCCCAAAGTAAAAATGTTGATATTCAAGAGAAACTCTAAACTTAACATTTTGTTTTTTTTATGAATTTTCTCATGACTACCTAACTCTAATGAGATAACATCAATTACAAGTACTTTTACTCCTCAGTCTTATAAGTTTTCTTATAAACCAATAAGGGGATATGTTTGTCGTACCTCGAAAAATACGATCCTCGCGAATGCGGTCGTGGCTCTATTTTTGATTTATTCCCAAAGAGGGAAAGGAAAAATATAGATAAAACCCGGGAGGAAAGGATAAGATTAAGTCATCGTAACCGTTGTCTGGGTTCGGAAGTCAGTTATGCAAGGGGAAGGTATTAGCACCTCATACATCTGTTGTACTCAACGGAACCATCTAAGTTGTCACGCGAGAAAGGATGTATATGCCTAATGAATTACTTGCTAAGGTTGATTGATCCTAGGTAATCGGTAGGGATTCAGATCTGTGTGCATATGTATTCCCTCGTGTAATGGGAAAATCAGAGCTTCGTAGTTCGGCTCATTACGGGTGGTTGATTGTTGATTTTATTACCTTTCTTTGAAAAAAAGGATTTAGGAGTCGAATTGTACTAAAAAAAATATGGATAGAGGTGACTATTCCGCCCAACAAGCCAACAGTCTTGCGTCAAAATAATTGGAGCGAGTAACGAGATTCCCATTATCCTCCTCCTACTGCTTAAAGATCGTGTCATACAATTATTCTCATATTATTAATGTGTTTTATTACCTAAGACCACTTGACGTTGGATCAAGGGTTTGGATCTAAAAGAATCATTTTGAAATTGAGATGACCAAGTATATAGTGCCATAGCCATTCATCTTTGCTAGTTGCACTTGCAAGACACCTATGCTCCATCACATTTAGTTCAATATTGAGATATTGGAGCCTTCAAGATCAACCTACCACCTGCATCGACGACTCTAATCACCATGTCTTCGATTGATACCTTGTAGTTCTTTTCGACCAATTGCCTTATACTGAGCAAATTACTCTTCATGCCTGGTATATACAAAACGTTGGAAATTACTGACCTCTTTACAACTTTCCTTTTAATAAGAACATCACCAATACCTTCAGGGGCTAGAGTATTGTCATTTGCAAATTTCACCGTGTTGTTCATTGAGGGTTTCATGTTGACAAACCAATCTTTCCTACCAGTCATGTGTGATGAGCATCCCGAGTCCAAGTACCATTGATCTTGGAATCTCTCTTTATCTCTTGTTGTGACCACCAGCAACATATCTTCTTCTTCGTGTTTTGCCGGCTTAGCATCAGAATCTTGATTCTTTTGCTTTTTTGGACAACCACTAAAATAGTGACCATACTTCTGACAATTGAAACACTGAATGTGACTCTTGCCTGACTTTAGACCACCACCCCTTCCTCTACCTGTAGCACCATCTCTTTGGTTGCCTTGGTTTCAGGGTTTTCTCTGATTCGACCAGTTTGCTTCTTGCTGATTTTAACTAGTATAATTGTTATAGCCACCTCTGCCTCTATTGTCGAACACCTTTCCTATCTATTGTTGATTGAACCTATAGAGCCACATCACTCTTCGACTTCCCTGCTTCTCTTTCATCCATTCTTTGTTCATGAGATTCAAACATCCCTTGAAGATCTTCTTTAGTCACCTTCAACAAATCTTTTGATTCTTCTATGGCTACTACAACATGGTCGAACTTTGGAGCCAACGATCTCAAAATCTTTGAGACAACTGTTTTCGTCGTCAGCACTTCTCCACATGTTTTGATTTGATTCACAAGTTTTGTAACTCCTGTGAAGAAATCTATTATGCTTTCATTGTCTTCCATCTGAAGCAATTCATAAGCCCTTTTGTGAGTTTGTAACCTCACCTCGTTCACGTTCTCTGCACCTCCAAACGATTTCTCAAGAATCTCTCATGCTTCTTTTTCAGACTCTACATCACTAACTTTTTCAAAGTTATCCAGATCAACACATTGATGGATTATAAAGAGAGCTTTATATTATTTCTTCTTCAATTCTTTGTATGCAACCTTTTCCTCTTCCGTTGCGTTCTCTGCAAACGTTGTTACTCATTCCCTCACAAGATCCCATAAATCTTGATAATAAAAAACAACCTTAATTTGCTTGCACCAATTCTCATAGTTATCTTTCTTGAGAATCGAAAGACTCGTCGGAAAATGCCCATTCGGATGATTCATTGACATCGTGTTACCAGATGTTGAAATTATCCCAAAATCTATGGGAATTCCGTAGCTGTCACGCAGTAGAAACGTGAAGAAAAATAGATAAGAAAATTAGGGTTCTTGAGAAAATTGAAAAGATGAATGTTGTTGTCCACAAACCGTGGGACTTTCTTTCTCTTATTGCTACTCACTCTGCAACTGCAGAACTGTGAGTGAAATAATGTTGTGATATTTTACAATAAGAGAAACTCTCTATTTATAGAATTACGTTTGCTTGCATCTCAAGACAAAGTCCAAAACTATAAAAGCCCAAAATATTTATTTTGAATTAAATCTAATATAGATCAAATCAAATTTTTCTTTCTGTCGAGCAACCTGCTTAGACACAAGGAATTACAATTTAACATATATAACAAACTCTCCATTAAAACTAACTCGTCCAATTTTCTATTAATTATATTACTAATTATTTTGCAAAGCAACGGTTTTTTTTTATGTCATTTACATTCATTTTATATATTTAGAAGTTCAATTAATTAAATATTTTTTCTACTACAAAATTATTGTTCATTTTAGTATGTAGTTGATTGTTTCGTACATCATTTGTCAATGTGATATCTACCTGATACATGGTGAATAAATGACTCAACTTGAAATTGGATTGTGGAAGATGACATTATAAGATGAATGTCATAACATTAATTTTTAATTTATTTTTGTTACTCAATGTTAATTTACACTAGTATGTTTTTTTCCTTATTTATGTTTTCTTATTATTTAGTTATTATTCTGTTCTTTTTATATGTTTTTCATGGTTTTTATATTTATTTATTTTTAATTTTAAATTCTATCATTTACATATATGATTTGTACAATGTTATTAGTTTTATATATGAGATTTTATTTATATATTTACACTTTTCAAATTTTATTATATTTTACTTTTAAATATTTTTAATTATATTAACATTATATTTTTTTTTATAAAATACAAACTATTACCTTATTTATATTTTGTATAAAACAGTATATATATATATATATATATATATATATATATATATATATATATATATATATATATATATATATATATATATATATATATATATATATATATATATATATATATATATTGATTTAATAAAATTTATTTGTGCAACGCACGGGTAGACGATTAATTTTATTAACATTAATTATTTTAGGTTAAATAGTATAAAATCAATAATGCTATTATTAATTGATTTAGGGAAAAACTTGATCTAGTGAATAAACTTAATATTTATTTTTGTAAAATTTAATACTGTAAAAATTAATTAGATTTAAAAATATTTCTAAGTTTGTAATCAATCATCTCAAAATGTGTTATTTAAAGTTTTTTTCCTTAGTCTTTTAAACTCGTTGGTTCAGGATCAACTCTACTGAGAAAACTTTTAAATTGTTTTTCGATTTCGATTAACGTATTATTTATTTATAAATTAATACAAAAATAAATAAAATATACACTAAAACAATTTCCTATCACTTCTTTTATTAAAATGTTTATTTCCTCACCACTAAAAACATATACACTAAAATAATTTCCTTTCAAACAAATTTTTATTAAAATAATTATTTCCTTGCAACTAAAAATATATACAGTAAAATAATTTCCTTTCAAACAAATTTTTATTAAAATAATTATTTCCTAAAAAATATTGCATACAAATCTTAACTTGATTGATTTTTGTATTTATTTTAAGAATTGCATAAATGATAATTATTGAAATTTATTATTAGTAAGACTTAATTCATCTTTTTGTCCTTTAACTTAATTTATTATTTCGATTTAGTCAAAAAAATGTTACGTTTTAGTCCTAACAGGTCACTTCTGTTAAATTTTATAAGAAAAACATTAAATAATACATATGTGGCAGTTGTGCAATAATATGTAGTAATTTTACGTTATGACATGACATATTATTTGATTTTTTCAATTATTAATATATTTATTTTAATTTAAATTATTTAATTTCACATAAAATTGTTTTAATTTATTAACAACCTTCCCCTCTTCTCCAAACCCTAGCCGTCACTCTTACTCAAACTCTTTCGAACATCTTCTTTGCAAATTCTACAAATCCATTCTTCACTTACCTTTCTACTTCACTTACCGATCAACAAAAAGCTTTCGTTCTCATATTTTCCTTTATTCTCTCTATTTTAAAAATTATCGAAATTGCTACCAAAATCATTCTCTTTTTTTGTTTTTGAGAGATTTTGAAGAGTGAGTAAAAATGGTAAATCTTTTACAACACATGAATACAAATGTGAAGGACATGAATACAAATGTGAAGGTTGGTGGTGAAACACAGATCATCACACTTTTTTATATGTTGTTAGCATTGTTCCAGCTCTATCGGGTGATGAATTTTTCCCAAATCAAGGTTTTTATCTATTCATCTCATATTGCTTATGTTTCTTTAATGTTTCTTTTTAAGTGATGAACATTATGATTTGATTTTGAATGATAAGATCCAATTGGGTGGAAATACTGCGTGATATGAACATCAATGTTATCTTAAGGTTTCAAATTCATCTCATATTATTTGTTCAATGTTATCTTAAGGTTTCAAATTCATCTCATATTATTTATGTTTCTTTACCCAATGAACATTGATTTTGAATAAGATCCAATTGGGTCAGTTATGGAAACACTGTTCCAAGCACCTTGTGCTCCCATTCTAATTTCAGGTTTTGTGCAATCACAGAATCACACATTACACATTAACAAGACAATGAGAAGCAGAATAAGACAGAAGGAGATTTTGGAGAATCACACATTAACAAGACAATGAGAAGGAGATTTTGGAGAATCACACATTAACAAGACAATGAGAAGGAGATTTTGGAGAATCACACATTAACAAGACAATGAGAAGGAGATTTTGGAGAATCACACATTAACAAGACAATGAGAAGGAGATTTTGGAGAATCACACATTAAGATTTTGGAGAATCACACATTAACAACAATGAGAAGGAGATTTTGGAGAATCACACATTAACAAGACTCGATATTTTGGAGAATCACACATTAACAACAATGAGAAGGAGATTTTGGAGAATCACACATTAACAAGATTTTGGAGAATCACACATTAACAAGACAATGAGAAGGAGATTTTGGAGAATCACACATTAACAAGACAATGAGAAGGAGATTTTTGGAGAATCACATTAACAAGGAGATTTTGGAGAATCACACATTAACAAGACAATGAGAAGGAGATTTTTGGAGAATCACATTAACAAGGAGATTTTGGAGAATCACACATTAACAAGACAATGAGAAGGAGATTTTGGAGAATCACACATTAACAAGACAATGAGAAGGAGATTTTTGGAGATTTTTGGAGAATCACATTAACAAGGAGATTTTGGAGAATCACATTAACAAGACAATGAGAAGGAGATTTTGGAGAATGGAGTGATTGTAAATTAATTTGTAAATAAATTTGATTTATGTAAATTTGATTTATAATTTGATTTATATAAATTTGATTTATTGTAATTTAATTTGAGTTAATTATTCTAAATTAATTTTATGTAAATTAATTAATAGGTATTGTAAATTAGTTTGTTAATTAATTAATTTTTATAATGACTTAGCAATAATTTGATTTTAAACAATTTTTTATTAATTTATTTGATGACTCAGCATCCATTTGGCTTGCCACCGTGGCAAATGTTAACGGCAAAACACAATAATCAACAAATGTTAACGGCAAAACACAATAATCAACGCAGTGGATCAAAATTCTTAACGGAAGTAATATTATGGGACTAACTTGAAATGTTTTTTTATTGTGAAACTAAATCGAAATTAACGATCAATGAAGTTTGGATCGTGAATGATATGATCACATATATGGTTATTCTAATTTTTACATGAAATTTGTCGAAGAAAATGGAAGAATAATGAAGTGACATTTTATTAGATAAGTTTGACATGGTTTAGTATTTGTCAAAATAATAGATATGCCGAGGATTAGAAATTATAATAATATTATTTAATAATAGGTATACGTCTGAATAGTTGTTTAAAAATTTTAAATTTTTTTTTATAGAATTAGAAATTTTAAAACAGTGTTGTTATTATTATTATTATATAATATTATTTCCAAAAAAGTGTATAGAGTAATTCTACACATCTCTTCCTAGTATGGATTTAAATTTTGACTTATTTTTTAAATTATATTTTGTAAGAGAATTTCCTTTGGAACAAGTCAAAACTAGTAATTATTAATAATCGATATACACACGTCTAAAATAGAAAATAAAAATAAATATTAAAAATGATGTTAGTTATTTGTTATAATTTAATCTAATGGTTGAAAAGTGGACACCAACATAACTCTTTTGGGTTTAAACTATTTCTAATGAGATTATTTTTGTTTGTTGTTTTTTCTTAATTAGTGGAGTGATTTAATTGGTAATTCCTGTTCAAGTCTCACATTTTAAGTAGATATTAGATGTGCGTTCAGATACGAATTGTGGTAATCCCTATTTTGGGAATTTCGGTTGTTAACGAGTTGTCGATTTTAAACTATTTATTATCTTGGTGTTGCAAATTTGACTAAACAATCACAAAATGAATGATGTTAGTTTGTGGATGGTGGTTTGCTGGAGCATTTAGTGGACGAGGAATCACATTTTATTAGATGATGAAATTGTTGATCCGGATACCATTGTTTTGCGAGTCAAATTTTTTTCTTGGTGGTGGCTTCAAACTTTATCTAAGGGAGAATGCTTTGTAATTTTTATGAATGACATAAACAACCATTACATTTCTTGTAAATGTTGGTCTAATCCTTTGAATTGTTGGTTGTAATGAGGGTTGAGGTACCCCTAGTATATTGTTGGTTTTAATACATTTTAGCTTATAAAAAAATGTGTGTCCGACTGTGTTTTGTATTCCGTCACTGATATCACGTCTCTACGGAACATGTCGTCTTGGTTATGTTTCTTAGGTTGTGGACTAAGTTTGAGAGGGTGTCTTCTAACTTACCTTTAAGCATTTCATGTCTTTTTTTATACCATTTTTATTTCATTTATTTTTTATCTTCCTTATTTTTCATAATATAGTTGTAATAGATGTTAGTTGGCCTTGCCCCGAGGTTTTAGGATATATTCCAAACTATCTTAAATAGAACATTGTAAGTTCATTTTGTTCTTCGTCTAAACTCTCGTCCACCGGTTGAGAAAGATATGGTCATAGAACCAATTAGAGATAATAAAAAATGTATAGTAATGTAGTGTCCTCAAAGGTCCACTTTAGGGGCGTTATACATGTATGATAATGGTGCTGAAGATTTAGAAATTAAAATACCATTCAACGAGTTTGAGCGTGAAGTCCTTAAGGCATTGAACATACCACCCTCCCAACTTCACACTAAAATTTGGGCCTTCACAAGGCCATTTGAGATTGTCTATCATGGCCTCAACCTATAGTTAACTATAGAAGTGTTGTTTTCCTTTACCACATTGGGGGATTTATAAAAGATCCTAGGTTTCACTGAGAAGCCAACCCGACCAAATTGATTTTTTGGTCCTATCAGTCCTACTATGAGGATTTTAAGACATGCTTTTTAAGAGTGATGGATGGAAAGGAATATCTTGAGATCATCTTTGACCACCTCGGAAACCCTAAGGTTCTCTTGTACTAGGAAAAACACCACATCGCCATCAAGAGATGCAGATGCAATCAATTGATTGATTTTTAGAAGTGTATAATTCATTTTCTAGAGAAGTTTGCTATGGTAAATTTGAAAAAATTAATTGGATAATAAGTGTGACAACATTAATCTTTTCAATTTTCTAAGCAAGTATCTTTATTTTCATGTGCTGTTATAATGAATTTGTTGATTTTTACTAACATGTTTTTATTTTTGCAAGAAGGATATTTTCAGTCAAGATTGAGGAGCTTAAGGCCTTTTTACTAAAAAAAAAAGGAATATAAGGTGAATGAGTTGTAACTCGAGCTTAAGACCTCCCCATCAATTATCTAAAAATTCAAAGCAAGGAATGTAAAGGGTTGGGGATCGATTTCAGGAGGAAATTTTGGCTCATTTTTAAAGTTTTATTATTATTATTGAGTTGGTCAATGAAGCTCAAGCGATCAAAAAGCTCACAAGAAAGCTATGAATAACAAATGTAATAAAGGAAGAATGAGTCTACCTAGGAGAAATAAAATAAGTCTCGATAACTAGGCATATTTATCGCTTAATTAATTGGAAAAAATCAAGGTTACCATTGAAGTAATCAAATCATTTGGAGTTAATGGGCTTTTCGCATTCATAAGTCGAGTTAGGGTTTATAATGACTACTTTTTATCTTTGATAATGCAAATATGAAATTGTTTGTCCCCAATAGTTATTATTTACATTGCATCATCTTATTGTTCAAGGTCAAATGATAATACAATGCATGAAGGAATTTGCTTACACTTGCAAATAAATAACTTGTTATCCGAAATTGAGAAACATTCTAATTTAGGACCAAGAGAGTTTATCCTAAGCCAAAGGAAGAATAAGTTATTAAGAATGTAGTAAAATGCAAGTGAGTCAAGTATTTTTCAAGTCAACTGAGGTCATTATATTTGTGTGTACAAAATTAATTGTGAAAATGTCAATATTTTTCCCCCACACTTAAAGACCGCTTGTAGTTGCTACTCAAGTGTTTCTACCCAAGAAAATAAGATACCGTTCGATTTTAGGAGAGCAATATATTATCCTTAAATTTAATTCATTAAGTATTGATCATTTAATTTTAAATTGATTTTGTAGACAACCATTATTCAACCAAGTTCAATAATTATAAAAAATTTATCTTGATTTTACTAGTATATAAAAACAATGCATTCAAACAATCTGACTATCCGAGTCCCTCTAACATAGGAATCCATTTGATAAATTCATATATTTTAAAACGGGATTATGCTAAATCTTTAGAACAAAATTATCTACAAAATATAGAACAATACATTTTTTTTATATAAGTTTGAATCATTTGTAGCATTCACCATTTTCATATTAAAGGGTATAGTGGTTAACCTTATTTTCTTTTACGAAGTTCATTAAAGTTTTCATAGAACTAAAAATATCTAAATATTATTATTATAAGATATTATTTTCAAAAATATTTTGTGCATTAATTCTACCATATCTTCCATTGGCACTAATCAATACTAGTAAATATTAACAACAAGTATACACATCAAAGTTCTTATGTTTTTCATCATCAAAACGTGAGATTCTTAGAACCAAATTAATCTAAAGAATAGTTATTTCTAATTTTGATTTTGATGATAATAATATTGACAACTATTAGATGCGAGTAAAGTTAATGTCTAAGTCTCTGAACTAATAATATTTGGGTGAAGACTAGTTTTATGCTTACATCTATAATTTTTTAGGATTTGGTAGAAAAATGATTTTTTTTTTATCAGGATTGACTTCTACCCCTTTAGACAATAATGAACATAAAAAATTCATGCTATAAATCCAAAATAATTTATTTAAAATTCGATCTTGTTGACTTTTTTTAGGTCTTTGGAGTGAAACTTTTCACCTGAAGTCTTTGATCACCATAATCATTGAGAATATTTATATCAATTAGTGAAAATTGAAAGGAAAAAAATTGACAAGAAAAGAAATCACCACACATACAAATGAATACATAAAAACATTAAAAGAAAAAGATTATATAATCCGAACTAACATAAATATGAGAATCTAGAATTTTTCTTGGATTATATGTGATGTTCAATTTTAAATTTTAAAACATATTTTTGAATTTTCAATAAACTTCTTACATATGGTGAATGGGAAAATAACTTAGATTAATGGGTGGTACAGCCAAATTAATCATTGCCATGAATCATTTTTCACAAAACAAAGAATCTCAAAAATTAATATTATAAAGATATTTTTTTCCAAAAATATTTCATGTCTAATTATCCCTTAAACTTGAACAAACTCAACAAGAGTTTTTTTTAATTACATCCATCACAAAAAGAATTTCCTTTCCCACCAACCAATATACCACCAGTATACACATCTCAAAAAGAGATGAAAATCAAACAAAATAAACATCAACATTAACTTGTCAGCTATTTCTTCTACTTTCATCCAACGGTTGAAAATAGACCCCTTCAATAAACTCTTCCGATGGTAAATTCAGATCAGGAATATCTCTTGGGCCTCTGTTACGGCCCAATCCAATAGAAGAAGAAGAAGGCCCATTATTCTGATTCTGATGATGTTGTTGCTTCTGCTTCTTCTGTTCTTCATTTTCAACCGTTGATTTTATTGAACTGTTGACTAAACCAACGGCTTGATCATTCTTTCCAATTTCCATATTGGGGCTTTTCAGTTTACTGTTGAGATCACTTGTAGTACTAGCACCACATAGTAGCTGTAAAAAAAATGGTAATTTTCATAAATCAGAAAAAAAAAATTTAATATTAAAAAAAACGAAATCACTGGAAAATTATGATGAAAAAAAAAAACAGATTAGTTATATTTTATACCTGTTGCTTCTTCAGTTTCAACTTCAAATTAAAACTTTTCAGCTGATCATAGTGATTCTTCACCTTCTCTATCTCCTGTTTAATTTTCTCAGATTAATTAATAAAAAAAATCAATCGATAAAAAATCGAAAAAGAAAATAAAAAATAAACTTACTTGATTGATTGAAGCTTGGGTGTTAGTCAAATCTTGAATAATTTTAAGCGATATTTCTTTTTCCTTTTGACAGAAAAAATAAAATAAATAAATAAATACAAAACCTAAAAATCCGAAACCAAACCCAGAAAGAGCGAAAAAGAAAATTACGAAAGAAAATGAATCAAGAAAGGAAAAAAAATGAGAATACCTTTTTGAGAGAAATTTTCTTCTTGGAACGTTTGAGTTTATCATCAGATTCAGTAGCCGGAAACGAAAGAGGCGTTGCAGGACTGGTAGCTTTAGCTCGACGGAGAATGACGGCGGCGGTGGCGACATTAACACGACGGTAACGCTGTTTCGGAATGGATCTCTTTCTTCTGCATCTCCAAGTGAATGGGACGCTACTGAACAAAGAGACACGGTATAAATCACGAATGATTTCAGCAACCTCTTTCTCAGTTTGTGACCATTGGGATGTGGATGAGGGAATTTTGAATATCGTCATCGAATCTGAATCAGTGAGAATTTTGCTGAATGGAATGAATTGAAGAAGGAGAAGAACGAAAGAGTGAGGTTATAATAATTAGTGTAAAGTGTGAGTGAGATGAGAGAGTGAAGAGGATCAGAGAGAAATTATTTATATGCGTGGCCTCTCTTTAAATCAACCCAAGAAACTCGTAAATACATATTCCTTGCCTCTTCATACGTGTCACTCTCATTCTGTTTAGGTTTTTTTTTTATTTTTTTATTATATTTATATTTAATAAATACTATACATATAAATATAACATAATTACTTGAACTAAAAAAGTTAATATCTAATTTATTTGTATATTAAACAAGATATACATGACGGTTACTATTGAGACAATGAGTTAACTTATTACAGTTGTGGCGGTGACAGTCTTGAGTATGTCTAGATTGTACTATGGTAAAATATTTGAAAATATTAAACATATATAAAATGTTAAAATTGATGACTAAAATGTTATTTTCAATTTACAATGTGGTATAGTAGATTAAATAGTCTTGTAGATTTGAATTCAAAATTATTATTTTTAAAGAATATGACTATGAATACTTATAAATGATTTTATAGCAAAATACAATAAAACATTGTAAGGGAATATAAATAAGTATTTTGGCTATTATTTATTATGATATTGTTTTTTTTTTTTTTCGATTTTAAGTATAATTGGTTAAGTCATTCATCGATTATAATAAATGAGAAAAATATTATATATGTATAAGAAATATGATTCGATTTATGATTTCAGGTAGAGATGAGAACTCTCATCCTCTTGTTAATCTTAAATCATTGATTTGTTGTTCATGTTAGCGCTAACGTTCATCTGAACTCGTTAACAAATGTTATTAAAGCCCTAGTTCATGATCATAAGAAAATGGGAATGAATCATATATAGAATGTGAGAGACTCAAATTTAAGATATTTGTTTGAGTTCAAATACGAGTGGTTAATATGATTACTCGATCAAATATGATTATTCAACGAACAATAGTTCAATAAATATATTAAAGTAATACATAATTAGAAATAATAGAAACACAAATAGACAGATACATTACACGTCGATAATTAATAATAATGCAATAAAATACATATTTAAAGTAAATAGGGACGTAAAACGTTCTAAAAAAATTAGGGTTTTAAAGAAGTTAATTATTTATAGAAATATGAGTTATTTACCCTAATAACATCTTATTCCGTTGTTCATTTAATCGTTTAATTGTTGCAATACCTTATTTTCTTAATGTTAAAGTAATTTGGTTAAATAAATTTACAATTCAATTTTAGTACTTAGATTGTTTTTAGGTGGAATTATGTTAGGCTTTAGTTCTACACGTACATGTAGCATGCTACAATTAAAAAAATAGATCAAAGATAAAATTGATGAGATAATCGATTCATGGTTAACTGATTCAATCGATTGAATTGGATAATAAACATGTATAAAAAATATGACTCGATTTATGATTTCAAGTAGAGGTGAGAACTCTCATCCTCTTGTTGTTAAACTTAAATCATTGGTTTGTTGTTCCTGTTAGCGCTAACGCTCATCTGAACCCATTAACAAATGTTATTAAAGCCCTAGTTCATGATCATAAGAAAGAGAGACTCATAAGATATTTATTAAGTTCAAATACGAGTAGTTAATATGATTACTCGATCAAATATGATTATTCAACGAACAATAGTTCAATAAATATATTAAAGTAATACATAATTAGAAAAAAGAAACACAAATAGACAGGTACATTACACGCTGATAATTAATAATAATGCTATAAAATACATATTTAAAGTAAATAGTGAAGTAAATTATTCTAAAGAAAGCAATTGAGGTTTGATAGAAGTTGATTATTTATAGAAATATGAGTTATTTACCCGAATGATATCTTCTTATGTTGTTCTATTTAATCGTTTGATTGTTGCAATACCCTATTTTCTTAATATTAAAGTAATTTGGTTAAATAAATTTATAATTCAATTTTAATACTTAGATTGTTTTTAGGTGAAATTATGTTAGGCTTTTGTTGTCCATGTGCATGTAGCATGCTACAACTAAAAAATAGACCAGAGATGAAATTGATGAGATAATTGATTCATGGTTTAACTGATTCAACCGATTGAATTGGATAATAAATAAATAAATAGGTAAGAAAACCAAATATAAAACTAAATATTAAATAATAAAACCTCAAAAGTTATTATAAGTTTAATAATTTTAAATGTAAACTATTTATTTTTAAGGATAATAAATAGTCCACTTAGTTGTCATCATGAAGGTCCAAACCTAAATAACTTGTTTTGGGTCTGCTACAACTTGAAGAGTCCAATCCAAAACTCCCCCACCCACCTAAGAGTAGAAAACAAGTAGTTTTAACTACAGGATTTCTCACTGAAGCCAAACATCACGCTCAGGCGTTGGATTAAATTTAACGACCTCATGCATTTCACGCCGCACTCACAGGGGGTGGGATGAGTGAAGGGATTTTGTTGTCTATATATAAGCGTGATTTCTCACCATACCAATGTATAATTCATTATATACATATAATATACATCTCTATGACCTCACAGATTTGGGTGTTAAAATGTTAATCTTTCACACATCATCTACACTTACTAGAAACTTTTACATATGTAGCCAAAAGTATCCATAACACACTTCAACAAAACATTACCAATGTCATGTTCTATATCATAATAGTGGCGACATATGTAGGAATCAGTTCATGATTTTTAAGAAATTCCATGTTTATTTCCTCTAATCTTCTCAGTTGTGTAGCAACAACCATTTTTTCTAACTAGTTCAATCAATAAAAAGTTTCATAATCGTCACCAATGATAACTTCCATGGAATAGTCATGCATCATATCATCATTTCTACAATTGATATGGTGCACAAGTCCTCAAATCCATTTCTAAAGATCATCTTCCTCCTTAAGGGATGAAAGTTCTAGTCCTAGTAACTTCTCTGACTACCACATCTAGCTAGATTATGATCTCTCAGCTGGTTAGACATGGATCATTTTAGGTTCTACCATCGTTCCAACCACTTCAAAAACTACTCCATGATCAAACTTTAAAACAACCTCTACCTCAAGTGCATTTGTTAGGACTAAAAATCTCACATAAAATTCAAAAACTCTAGGCCACACTTGGGATATAAGGCGTGAACGAACTCATAACAAATTACAACCTAGTGTAGCAACACATCACACACCTTTTAAATGAGAGAATACTAATTATAGAGGAGAAGTAGACAAAATCGCTGACACAAACAACTACATAAATAGAGGTACCTCAACACAAAAATCTCAAAACCACACATATCACAATTTCCAGCGAAGTCACATCATAGCGAACGAGGACGTCCAAATCTCCATCAAAACATCAACCTTAAGCTAGTAACTTCTCTCCTCACAACTTATTAGGTGGATATGGTATCCACATCCCTCAAGAGGATCGTTTCCCTAAGAGATCCATGTCATACCATTCTAAAAAGAAGAACAAGCAATGCATCATTAACTAAGCCCAATCTCATTATCAAGGAAAAAAATCTCCAAACACGTTATCAATGCAAGATTCCTAATTCCATACAAAAACCACTAAAGTTGGACAATTATGACATGGCTATAGACTCAGACAAGCACATAGATCCCATAAAGACTATGCTCGATTATCGTCACACCAGGAACCCTATGAAATGAAAACTATTCATGATTCTTGGAAGACCAGTATGCAAATGTTTCTTGAGGCACAAAGTTTAGATGTTTGGAAAATGGTTAAAATGAAGATGAAATGGAAAGTTTGTCACTTTCAAATAGCAACAACATTGATATCAACATAGGCATCAAATATTTGTGAAGAAGATAAATGTCTAATTATGTGATATTAATATTCATCTATCATGATATATATTTCCTATGATATCACTTTGCCTTGGACTTTATTCTATTTTTTCTTCTTTGTGATTATGTCAAAAGGGTGAGAAATAGTAGGTATCGTACTTGTTTTTATTCATAATATTTTCAGGGGATACAACCTTAAATTGCAAAAGAATGGGGAATATAAAAGATATGAGGAGATTCTAGTTGTTGCACAAAATCGCAAAAGTCATATATATTAAAGCAACTTTTTTATAAACAAGAAATATTAAAAAAAAAATGTTTGTCATCATAAAAAATGGGAAGATTGCGTCTAAAATTTCTTCTTGACCTTGATTAAAGTTTTGATGAAGACAAACACATCAACAAAACGAAGACAAAAGCTTGTCTAAGAAGAAAAAGATTGAAGGCCAACACAATCAAAGGAAAGAATCAAGATGATTATAGTATGCATTACAATTCATATTATACATTTTAATGACTCAAAATATATCACTACTAAAAATGCAATTTTGCGGCAAAAATTAGTGAATGAAGTAAATCTCTCACTAATTGCGATGAATTTAGTGAGGAAAACCCATATACATGATAAAATTAAAATGGGTGAACACTGGCGAAGACATTTATGACAAAATCATTCTCTCACAAAAATTTCCTCACAAATTCTTTCACAAAATCGATAAGAGTACATTTAGTGATGGATTTTAAGACAATTTTTATTTCTCTCTAATGTTTCTTTCAAAATTTCCCTGTTATTTAAAAGAGTTGTTTCATCTCTAACATATTTATATATAGAAAATTTGAAAATAATTTTTGTATAATGAAATTGTAGCTTTTTTTTAATATATTATTATTTTAATATATATATATATATATATATATATATATATATATATATATATATATATATATATATATTTCAAAAGTATAAATATAAATGAAAAATAAATAGTTTTATGTTATATATAAAAAGTTATTTTAATTTTTATTCTATAATTTACTTAAATTAAAAGTATAAGATAAAAATGTTTTAGACTAAAATTTGGACAAAATGAAAAGTAAAAAAATATACTTAAAATAAAATAAATTCAAATGATATAAAATCAAAGTCTATAAAAGATATTTTATTAGCATATTAGTTAAAATTAATTAAGGTAGAAGTATAATTAGCATACTAAAAATTGGTTACCTCTAAATTTTTAAAATTTTCCTTTCATATTTGACTCCTACACTAAACTAATTCCACGTTCCTCCTATATTTTCTTATTCATTGAAAAACTAATTTCAATTTCCCTCTTACTCACAAATCAATTTTCAATTTCACTCTAATAATATTTTCGAATATCAACTTCCCCTTTATTTGTTACACCAAAGAAAACACTAAAACAATAAGCCCTCAAACTAAGAACAAGAAACCCTAGAATGAATGTTCAGTAGGTCTTGGATGCATAGTCTTGTCGGATCTAATAACACAAGTGAGTACCATTGTGAATCTGCTAAGAGACTTGTTCGAAATAAGCCTTAAATTTGATGGCATAACATCGAAGGTCCGGTCAGTCATGGATTTACATTGTTGGCCAACAACGTTTTGAGTCTACACACGTTTCTATGAAATCCAGGTTGTTGAAATATGAACCTTCAGTTCCATAGTTGCAGGTAGATTGTAATATAGATTCTTTGAGTTGAATATTTGGTAGATTTTTTGAGTTTATTTCGTGTGTTCTCAATAGTTTTATTTTCATATGTAGATGACTTTTTGACTATGCTCACAGTAAATTTCACGAATGTGTTTACTTGATAGATTGATCAACCATTATACGATATCTGAGAGTGAAATGCCCATCTATTTCCTCGAGTTTATCCATGGTCAAGCAACAATGTTATACCTTGGGGATGAGCATATTATTCCATCCACTGGAGTGCAACAAGGTGACCTGTTAGGGTCACTACTTTTTCTCTTATGTTACACCCACGTATTCATCAGATCAATGTCAATTGTAAGCTTCATCTTCATGCCAGGTACCTAAATGATGAAACCATCATAGGGGAATCAGAGGAGGTGGCTAAAACCTTGCATCATTCAGGAAACTGGACCAGGATTAGGCCTTGAATTGAATATTCATAAAGCTGAGATCTTTTGGCCTTTGTGTGATGATATTAAACTCCACGAGGACTTGTTTCCTTCAAACATTGGAAGGCCGGTGTTGGGGATAAAGTTGCTAAAAGGGGTTTTTGGTCGAGATAAAGGCTTTATCAAGGGTTTGTCCATGAAAAGAGCAACCAGGGCTATTAAGCTCATGCATCTTCTACCACAACTAAGGGATTCTCAGAGTGAGATTATTATACTCCCTTTTTGCATGGGTATTGCCAAACTATTTTTTAGACTTAGAACACATAAACATAATCATATAGATAAAACAACTATTTGGTTTGATAAAGAGTTATGATGGGTGATTGAAGATATTGTGGTTGGTGGAGGTCCTTTCTTTGGGGACCTTCAATGGACGGTGGCTTATATTCCTATTAGAGTTGCAGGTTTGGGTTTGTACTTAGAGTTAAAGTCTTCGTTGTACACGTTTGTGGCTTCTAGGGATAAATCTTGGATGCTACAAGATCATATATTGAGAGGCAGTGAGATATATGGTATGAACCTTGATTTCTACAAAAATTTAGATGGTCTTAGTATTGTGATTCCATATTTTAACCTTAGCGGTCTTAAAGGACACCGTCCTTCCTAAAGTCTTATATGTTTTGGCGAGTTCCCTTTTTAGTAAAAGTTTTCAAAACATGGAAGTAAGGTTTGATATGACCACAAGACAAAAAACAATCTTTGGTTGTTTGCAAGTAGCACATGCTCAAGAATTTTTCCTTGATATCCCTATTAATGGTCTAGGATAAGGTATGTCTATGGTAGAGTATCATACCATCCTTAAATACTATCTTACGACTCCCTTATTTTTTGTTGATGAGGTTTGCCATGTTTGCCGCAATATGTGCTTGGATACATTTGGGGAACATACTATTCATTGCTAAAAGATTTCAGGATTCAAATATCGACATGACTTTGTCAGGGATGTCCTATTTAATATATTTAGGCGTACATGGGTATCTATAAAGAAAGAGGCATATGTGAATTTCTTAACTGACCCACATGAGGGGAGATCGACTTTTAGGCTAACCGATGTGTTGGTGTATGAGTGGGTAGAAGGGAAATATGCATATGCCGACTTGACCAGAGTTTCCCTATTGATGGGATTGAGGATTTAATGTTTAATCGCGGGACAAACATCTTTTAAAGCTACTTCAAGTAAAGTGACCAAGCATGAGAAAATGTGTTTCGACAATCAACATGCTTTCATACCATTTGCCTTTGACACATTTGGTTTTCTAGCACCAGAAGCAATGAATCTTTACAAAGAGTGCAAAGGCTCATGAATACAAATGTTGTGTCACCTAAGACAATAAGTGTGGTATTTGAGACGATTGATTTTTTCATCCAAAAAGGGCGTAGCACGCAATTTGTTGCCCGTTTTCCTACTATTTTTGTATAATATTGATTATAATATATAATATGAATTTAATTTCACGGTTGATATGCGTAATAAAAATTTAAGTAACTTTTGATATATTAGGATTACTATGAATAGGAATAAACAAAGACATATATGTTGGCTTTATCTAACATTTTAACTTTGTACAAGAGAATTATAAACAAAGGCACAAATTATCTATTGAGTTATACCTAGTTTTTGAATCATTTAAAACTCGATTGAGACAATAAATTTCTATTTTGACGCCATCATCATCCTCTTCGGCTAACAAACTGCCTATTGTCGAATCAAACATAGAAATGTGCAACCTCGTAACTTTATCTCTCACGGGAGGCAATAAAATATGAGGTTTCGACAGATACACCTACAACCACAAGTTTTCATTCTTAAGGCCCATCTTTTTAAACAATTATGAATAAATTATGTAATAGGAGATTCCTTTATCAATGAGTATTTAGGATACATGGAAATGGTCGACCATATCATTTATGACTATAGGGAAGATGTCATTCAAGGTTCTCCCGTCTTTCTCGTCATCCCGAAACCCGAGCATTGGTCTATCTGGGGTCTTAGGTGTGGTATTTCTTTCTTATGGATGACCACTAATTCCACAATATTCCTCTTCATCGTTACCTTGGACGAGATGTTCACCCGAGGTGCACCCATAGTAATGGTCGCAATATTTTGGCGTTTCCCCTTACTTACTCATTTATCTTCACCGCCAGTCCCTTCCCTATTGGTCATAACATCCATTGTTATGGACACAAATTGTTCCTTGGAGACTTTTCTCTATCTCTCTTGTAGCCTTCAGCTGGATGCAACCGTCATTGGTGTAGTTATGCCTCTTGTGAAAACGACAATATTTTGTCTTGTCAGTCCTAGAAGATTCTCTAACATGGAAAAGGTTTTGGATCCCATCCTTCCAGAATTTTGTGTTGTCACACTCCTAGTATATATTCTCCCAGGAAGTATTAAAGGGTTGTACTTGTCATATCGATCACGAGTCCCACAGTCAGTTTCTTCTCTTTACCTATTGAAATATTTCCCAAATGGCCAGTTGGAACCTACATCGGTTGTTTCTTGGCTATCCCTCCAAGAAATAGTTTTCCTCTAAATTGATGAAATACTTTGCCCCATTTAGAAGCTCCTTCAAATTATGGGCTACTATACTCCCTAACTTATGCTTAAAGGATATGTACATCTTCAATATGTTCTCAAAGGTCCAACACTTGACTCTTTCGCCAGGCCTCCTACCTCTACTGTTACTTGTGTGAAACTGTCAATATACAAATGCAAACTTTCCTTCCCCCTTGTGTGATTCCACTGAGGGAAGATATTATCATTGGTTGCCTTTTTCGAGCCGTGAAAAAAGCGATGAAGCTCTCACACAGATCGGTCTATGAACCACTGCTGCCATCCGCCAGATCCTGTAAGTGTTAGTGCAAATAGTTTGCACTATGCTACCTCATCAGTTTGGTAGTAATTTAAATGGTCGTCAATATGTTGTATATGCTCGTCGAAATCTTCTTTTCCATAACACCCTTTAAAATTTTGAGGTTTCTCTAAAGATTTTGGTATCTGGCTGTCAAGGATATGGGCAGAAAGAGGAAGATTATGTGGATTGATCATCAACAATTTCTCTACTTATGGATGCCTCAACCTCCTCCTTGATTATGAGGAGGCGTTTGATGTCTCTTGATTTTCTGGTGATTTGAAGATCTCAAAACTACATCTCGTTGTGACGCAGTTGGCTCGAGAATGAATGTTCGACTTCTTTAGGAGATGACTTCCTACATCGTGCTACCTTTTAGATTCACGTTGTGTATCTTTCTTCAAGACAAAACATCATTTCTTCTATAGCTAGTGATTTTTGTTGTCAAACTATGTTATACATATTGTTCTACAACTCGTCTACACCTTGCACTTTAAAATTAAATTGTAATAATTAAAAACCAGGTAGTGTCTCCTATCCCGGTATTGCTGCTGGTAATGGAGGTATGAGCGAAGGCTCACCTTGTTGGGACTGCGAAACAAATCCTATGAACATAGGCGGTTGAAAGAGATTTGAA
The DNA here is from genome assembly GCA_963966055.1 of Lathyrus aphaca. Taxonomy (NCBI): domain Eukaryota; kingdom Viridiplantae; phylum Streptophyta; class Magnoliopsida; order Fabales; family Fabaceae; genus Lathyrus; species Lathyrus aphaca. Next base: position 646,011,524 of record OZ014520.1, on the reverse strand, counting down.
TGTAATTTAGTGTTCACGACGATATGGTATGCACTACCTTAATAAAGACACAATGGATCTTTTGTGGCTTGAGCAGCAGAGACGGTCGTTTCGTGTAAATAACGACGGTAGATATTTCCGTTGTCGGAAGATCTAAAGATTAAAGACTTGGGGAGTTTAAAAGTCATAATTGATCTTCTGAAGATTAGAGGCTACAATCAATTATTTTCATATATTTGTTTATTTAAAATTAATGACACCTTCATTTTCTTAATTACATGTGATTTATATTTTTTATTTTTAGAAGTTCATAACTTTTTTTGTTATCTCTTACTCATTTTTATCTTAAAAATTAGTGACATATTCATTTTTGTATGATCTATAATTTATATGTTTTATCTTTAAAGTTTATAAAAGAAATTATTGAATAATTTATTATGTTTCATAAATAACAGATCATTTTAAAAAATATATTCTTAATTTCAAGTAAAAAAATAAAAGAAATGTGTCAAAAATATTTAAATTTAAAATATCGAAATTAGCACCATGAATTAGGTATAATAGAGTGCAAAAAGTGTAATTTAATGAAATATTTTTTTTTCATAATTTTCACTTAAAATTATAAGACACAAATATATTTAAAACTTTTAAATATAATTAAAATTTTGACATAAATAAAATGATTTGAAGTAAAAAAATAAAATAAAGTTGTCCTCTCATTTTTCTTTATAAAAATTTACTTTATTTAGAAGGGATTTTGCTCTCATTTCACCTCTCACATCCTCTTAATGAACCCAATTATTATTACTTCCAAGAAAGATAGAACAAAAGAGAAACAAATTTTGTAAGTTATTATTGCTTCCAAGAAAAACAAAGTAAAAAATATGACATTGTTTTGATTACTTCCTAACTTATACTTCAAATTTAAAAAAATAAATAGAAACCTAAGACATTATTACAAGATATTATTTTTAAATCACATTTATTGCCGGAATCATGTCTTAATGTGTACATAACTTCAACCATCTCAATAATATTTTTATAATTTTTAATTAGATCATTATAATAACAAATAATCAATATCAATAATCAATAATTAAATTTCTAAAGTAAATATAAAATAAAATAAACATTAAATTTAATTTTTTGAAAAGACCAATTAATTATTTTAATAAAAATAAAATTTACTCCAACATTAGGTGTACCCACCACAAATTTACAAAGAAAACAATAAAATCCAAAAGAATTACATAATTAGTCAATTTTTTAAAAGTTTTTACAAGAATTTTTTGTGAACAAACTCTTATTCTTTTTTTTTTCTGAAAAATATGCAAAAATTTGTTCACCAAAAATTCATGAAAAACAAAAAAAAAATTTGTCCCTTACCATCCTGGTGACTTGAAATACTAACAAACATCAAGATTGATGTTACTTCTGTTCTTGAGTGAGACTAATTTCCTTGTTGTTTTACTCTCTTTTTTCTTTAATTTTTTCTCCTTTTACTTTCTCTTTGTTCTCTTTTTTTGAGTCTGATAATACTAAGCCTTCTCTTCCTAGCATAAGCTGCTGAAATAGCTCTATTTGCCGTAGTTTCATTCGAAGGTAAATTCTGAACAAGAACTGCTATTGGGCCATTATTATCACTGTTGATGTTACGGCCCAATCCAGTAGTAGAAAGCCCATTATTCTGTAGTTGGAGTTCATGCTTCTTTATTTTCAAGTTCAGATTCAAATCTTTCAACCGATCATGATATTTCTTCACATTCTCTATCTCCTGTTTTTAAAGATTAAAATTTTCAGAAAATAACAATAAGAAAAGTTAATCATAAAGTTAAATTTAAGAGTTCAAAATTTTCATTTAAAAAAAAAAAACGAAACACAGAGAAATAAAAAAAAAAAACTTACTTGATTGAGTATGGTTTTGGTTTTCGTCAAATCTTCAATAGTTTTAAGAGATGATTCTTTTTTCTATCAACACAAACAACAACAAAAAAATTTAAAATTAGATTAAACATATCCTAAAAGATGAAAAAATATAAATAGAATTGAGAAAGAAAATTATAATACCTTTTCAAGAGAAATTTTGTTTTTCAAATGTTTGATTTGCTCTTCAGAATCAGAAACTGGAAAAGAAAAAGGGGTTGTAGGACTTGAAGTTTCACCTTTAAGAACGATAGTGTCACCGCCATTAAAAGTATTTTTGTTTGAAGAAGAAGAAACTTTGTTTTGAATTGATGTTCTCTTTCTTTTACACCCCCAACTGAAAGGTACACTACTCAATAAACAAACAGAATACAAATCACGAATAATTTCAGCAACTTCTTTCTCAGTCTCAGACCACTTTGAAGAAGAACAAATTAATTTCAATTTTTTCATCTTAGAATTTTATTAACAATGCTACTCAACAGTAAACCCTAACTCTATGTTGAATGAAATATCAAATGGAGTGAAATTGTGTGAGGTTTATTTATATATGAATAAAAAGAAAAAAGAACGAGAAAGCTTAATATGTGAAATGTGGGAAGATTTTGAAATGTTAGTGAGGAATTTTTGTTTTTGCTTGTATTTTTTTTTTGCATTTAAAAAAAATCAAATCAAATTCAAAGATTTTTTAAAATTATATTCAAGGCTAATTGATGTGAGTCACTATATTAGTGATTATTTATATATCTTAGACAAATTAATATTAATTAAATATATTTATATATATATATATATATATATATATATATATATATATATATATATATATATATATATATATATATATATATATATATATATATATATATTTATATATATAAAATTAAATATATGAAGCACATTTATTTGCGTCCATCAAATTAAAATATATTTTTTATTTCATCTAAAATAAAATAAAATAAAGATATATTTCTTTTTCATCTAAAATAAAATAAAATAAAAATGAAGATTAATTCTAGTTTTACCTTATTTACATTTGTTTGGTTTATAAAAAAGAGACGCGGAAAGATATGAAAGAGAAAAGATGAATAAATAATGATGATTCAATAATAAGAGAAAAAAATTGAATGTATAATAAAGAGGAACCTGATATGTATTAATAAAATGACATAAATGTTCTTAAGCAAAATTTAATAATAATATAATTATTTTTAAAAATTAAAATATTAATTTCATTACAATCAACATAATATTAAAACATATAAAATAAAAGAGAAATTAACACTCACATTCTTGATTTTTTTTTTAAATAACATAATTTATTAAATTAAATTTCAAAATAATATAGTTTTCGAAAATATTAACAAAGTAACCTATTTTGATGTTTGGTCGCCAATCCATATAGCAAATGAGAACAAATTTGAATTTAATTTTGCATGTTGTCGTCATATGATATGGCGAATGGGTACGTTTTTATTTTTTTTTTTGCAATTCATGTTGCACTCATTCGCCAACTGAGGTGGCGAATGAGTTGAAAATCACAATATGCTTTCGCTATATGGATTGACGAAATCTTTTAAAGAAAATAAAAAAAATCTAACACTTTCGCCATATGGATTGGCGAAACCTTTTTAAAAAAAAATCTAACACTTTCGTCATATGGATTGGCGAAAGCTTTAAGATAATAATAAAAAAATTCACATAACACATGTTAGCCAATTAGATTGACGAATGCATTCCAATTTTGTTCACATTCGTCATATGGATTGGTGACAGAACACACAAACTAAGCTACTTTTGTAATATTTTGAAAAATTATGTTATTTTAAAATTTAATTTAATAAACTAATTTATTTTTTTAAAAAAAATCCACATTCTTTAAAAATCTATTAAGTCACATACACCCCTCTAATTTTAAAATATGTACTAACATCTTCTATGTGCAAAAATCATATATCTATATTTATGATTTTTTTTAAGTGACACTGAAAACTTGTCTTAGTATATGTCAACTCTTTTTTCTAGCATGTTAATGAGAAAGATAAATGTTTATATAATTGATAAAAAAATCAAAGAAGTTAGTGCTTATTTTAAAATTAAATTAATTGTGAGTGTCATTTAAATAGATAATAGAAGAGGTGAGTATAATTTTCTCTATATTAAATAAAGAAATAGAAAGAAATATTTTGTAATAATCAATTTTTTAAGTTTAATTTTTTATAATCACAAGTACTTTTGTTTTAATGAAAGGAGCATAAGCCCATGAAATAAATGAAAAATAGGTACATAAATGAGGGGCAACAACCTGACCTTAAACCTATCTAATTCTAAAGAAATATAAGCCTAATCTATTTTCGTTAAAGTCTGTTTGGATCGTCAGATGAACCTCATCTCACCAAGTAAAACAGTTAACTAATAATCTAATGTTAGCTAAACTATTTGTACAAGAATTTCCTTCACAAAAATATGAGAGGCAAAAAATTTAAAATTCCTTAACCTAGACAAACAAAGATCTCATCTATTTCTAATACCCCAAGGAATAAACATTGGAGTTAGAAAACGCCGAGACAACCAATGAAGAATCAGATTCCAACCACAAATTATCCCAATTTCTATCCAAGGCAGACTCCAAAACAAAAATAAACCCCTAAAAACTCCGCTTGAATCGCATTCACAACCCCCAACGAACAACCAAAGTTGCCCAAATGATTACCAACACTATCACATGAAATTCCAACACACAAAGCCTGCAAAGAAAAACCTCCCGAAGACCCATCCATATTAACTTTTATCCAACTCTGTTGGGGAGATGACCAAAGAACCTCAATCACTTCAAGAGGCCGAGGAGGATGAAGCTCCGCCTAGAATTTTTTTAGTAAAACAAAATCTTTAATGGAGGAGTTAACCCTGCAAGTAGTAGTATTACCCAAAAGAGATGTAAAATAACAAATTTCAACACAAATAAAATTACGATGCAGAAGTTTGTCTTGAAATCTCGTAAGATTCCTAGCATTCCAAATTCCAACTATTGTGTTCAAGATTGATGATCTTCAATAATTCTTAAACAGTCCGTCAAACCGATGACTTGAAATCTCGTAAATTCCTAGCATTCCAAATTCCAACTATTGTGTTCAAGATTAATGATCTTCAATAATTCTTAAACAGTCCGTCAAACCGATGACTTGAAATCTCGTAAGATTCCTAGCATTCCAAATTCCAACTATTGTGTTCAAGATTGATGATCTTTAATAATTCTTAAACAGTCCGTCAAATCGATGAGTAATCCATAATCTAATCACATTTGTAAATAAATAAATAAATAAATAAATAATATTCAACTTTTTTAATGTATTTATAGGCCGTGTATTTAATATTTCTTCAACAAATACAACTCACTCAAAATTTAGAATTTTAGAGAGATTAATTTAACAATTGGTATATAAACTATTTTGTATTAGAATAGAAAAATATGTAAGACATAGAAGATGACCTTTGTAGAAAGACTTATGGTATGGTGACCAATGTCTTCGACAATCAACAAGGAATATTTAGAATATTAACATTTCAAGTTAGCATCTGAAAGTAATATAACTATGTAAATGAATATGATAAGAATATATAAGTGACTCAAAGTCACACTTATATATGGTTGATAATTAAAACCGTTATCGTGTGATCCAACTTGAATTACATATAACTATTGTATATATATTTGTTGGTACTTTTGGGATATGTTGCATTATGCAAAACATGGAGTTTGTTATAAAAAAATAGCACAAAGTAAAAATTATGACACTGTTTTGATTACTTCCTAACTTATTATTCAAATTTCATCAAAAAGAGTAATCTCAAACATTATTACAAGATATTATTTTCAATCATATTTATTGTCAGAATCACAATATCTCTCATGTTTTAATTTGTACTTAAACTTCAACAATCTTAATAATATTTTCATTGGAAAATGTTTAATAGTAAGAAAATGTGAAAACAAGAAATGCAAGAATAAATTTCAATCATTCATTATCACAACTATTCCATGATCCTTATTAAAAAGAAAGTTAAAGTAAAAACAATTTAAAATTAACCTCTAAAATAGTGACATGTATGCATTCTTACCTTTCTTCTTCAAATTCATTCGTACTAAATAGTATTGCTCATTTTCATTATTTATTAATTAGATCTCAATAATAACTAATAAACTAAATTACAGTTTTTGTCATCCTCACGAAATGATTCTATCTATTTATTTTTTAAACAGTTTTGATCTTTATATCTATATCTATTTTTTTTGTCAAACATACTGAAGTGTCATTTTTTTAATAGGTGTTATTTTATTTTTCTAGTTTTTTACCGATCATTTTTATATTATCAAAAACAAAAAAAAACTCATTCTTTTCTTCTTTTATTTATTTATTCCTTCATTTTCTAGCATTTTGTCTCATCTTGAGATTTTTTTTAAAATCTATTTGTTCCTTGTTGGGGCGATTCGGGGAGTCAACGATAAAGTATTTCTATTTGGAGCAAACCTTTGTGAGAGACACACCACATATCCAACTAAAACCTTAATGTGATATGTGTGTGGGTTCTCTCACTTATATAATGTTGAATCTTCAATTTTCTAACCAATGTGAGACTTCTTCCTCACACTTGATTCTCAACATTCCTAATTCAAATCAAATAAAAAAAACTAAATATACTAATCAACAAGCTGCTATCTTCTTTTGCCGATAAAAGTTGAAGAAGTAAACATTGCAAGAAACATTTCCTAACCCAGATGCTTCCAAATACATCTGTGTCTGGCTTGTTGTGGCCATGTCCACCTCCAATCCTTTTCATACAAGTTAAATGAAAACTTCTAATCATTGATTTCGAGCATAGTCACATAAATCGCAGGTACTCCCGTGAACCGCAAATTGATTCACGTGTACCATTTCGCGGTACTTTTGCGAATTGGTTCGCACGAATTCATGTGAAATTCATGTAAAATGAAGTACCAGTGAACCAAATATAAATTTCAAGTTTAAATGAGACAATAATTGTCAAATAAACTAGAATCTAAAAAAACTTTTTAACTATTATTTTAATTATGATAATGTTTGTATCACTTTGATAAAAATGAATATTAATGATTAGTACTAATTAAAACTAAAATTGTTGTTAGTTAATATAAGAGTGGTGATTGGTGAGTATACATTAGCTATTTATAACTGATTTTTCAAAGTAATACAATAAAGTAGTCGATGTGGGACTATGAAGTCTTTCTCCCAACCAATTTTCATTATAAGTAAACAATTTTTTTAATAATAACATACATATTATTATATTTGAACGTACCACGGACATAAATAGCGTCCCAACTATATATATATATATATATATATATATATATATATATATATCCCTCACATATCTAATTCTTAGAGAGTTGCGAACCACGTACTCGAATTCGTACACGTATCAAAATGAATTGCGAACCATGTGACTATGATTTCGAGAGCGGTGATTTGGAAGAAGCGACAAACTTCACAGTAGATTTGAGTTTATTGTTGAATGTCATGCCATTCACAATTAAATTATGTCACTCTTAGAATTTGAGTTTAAGATGAAGATTTGGGTCCCCTAAGTTATTTTTTGAGTGTTGATATATCTGGTCACCCTAGTGGCATCTTTCTCACCCAAAGCACTTATGCCTTAGAGATCATCGAACGTGTTGGCATGACATCATGCAAACCATCTATTACTCTTGTTAACACTAAGAAGAAACTTAACACCTCCTTCGACACACCTTATGAGGACCCCTCTCTATATCAGAGTACTGTAGGGGACTTACATTATCTCACCTTCACTCGAACTTGGTGTAATCCTCTAGTCAAAATAAAATTTGGTTGTCGTCTCCCATTCTAAATAATAGACATAGAAAAGCTAGTTACACACTGCATGCTCAACTTTATAATAATGGGAGGAAACCCGTTTCATTTTAAATAAAATTCCAAGAAATCCTAATTAAAATGATCATAGGCCTTTTCAAGATCTATTTGAATACCATATCAACCTTTTTCCTTTTTAGATTTACGCATAGAATGAACTGTTTCTTGAAGGATAATGACATTATTAGTAATCCCTTTACCAGAAAAAAAACTACTATGGAAAAGTTCAACTATATGATTTAGATAAGGGCCTGAATTCCTTTAATTTTTTTGGGCATTCTACCATATGAATTAATATAATAAGAGTCTCAGAAAGAGATGTGTGTAAGCTACTTGTCACAAAAGCATTTGATATAAGTTGGACAACATCATTTGCAACTATATGTCAATTTTTTCAAAAATAAAATACCCTTGAATCCATCATAGGCCAAGCGCCTTGAAAGGGTGCATTTGATTCAATGCATAAATAATGTTTCCATCTTCACTTGTTTAGTCAAAGAGTGCTGGGCTTCTTCAGTAAGGCTTTGAGCCATAATTGAGTCACCCATACTAGCATTGAGTATATGAGATGTAAGGTAAAAAAGACATCTAAAAAATTTAGTGCTTATTTCTTGAGAATAGTATCACCATTGCACCAAATACCATTGGGAAGATAAATGTCATGAACTATATTTCTCTTCCGCCTGATTAACGTCTGGGTATGAAAAAGTTGGTGTTTTGATCTGCCAATTTAATTCAATCATCTCAAGCCTTTTGATACAAATTAATCTTTTCTTGCGCAATAATCCCATCATATTTCCATTGAAGCTCCTGTTGGAGATAAACTAGTCATGTTGAATCTATTATCTCCCAAGAATGTTGGATACCCCTGAGTCTCTTTTCAATGTTGTGTTTCGTTTACTGATATTGCCAAAAGTTTGCTTATAAAAATGGATAGAATCGTGTTGCACATTTTTAAGACAAGATAAAATGCCATATAGGCATTTCCCCCAAGCAGACTGGACTATATTAGAAAGGAAGATCACACCTAACGAGAATTGAGCTGTGATCATGATGAAATTTACAAACACCTCAACACATGCCTCAATAACCATGCGCTGAGCAACATTGCTCAATACCCTATCCAACTTGTGATAGACCATTTAATTACCAATATAAGACTTATTTCAAGTGAAATGTTGATTAGTGGCGGTAGAAATATATCTACGAGAATGAAAATGAAGTTGATGACAAATAAAAAGAAATATGTTGAGTTAAAGTGGATATAATTAAAGTACCACATCACTGATCCGCTGTTGCTGCTTTAAAAAGGTATCAATCCAAATTCCTTGGCTGCATATTTTATTCATAATGATGGTTGGTTATTCCCAGATTCCTGGCTTGCTTGGTTCCCCTTCCTTCGTATCGTGATCGACTCCGTCCCTTTAAATCAAAACAATACTGATTCTTTATTCTGGTGCCACTCCGATTTTGGTTTTCTTAGTTTGAAAGATGCATACAATTTCAAATCAGTCCAACCTCGCTCGGCTCCTTAGGCGAAATCTTTATGGAATTCTTCCATTCCTCCAAGTCGAGCTTGTACTATTTGGAAGATGATCCACTGTTCTCTTCGAACCGACGATTTTCTTATTAGAAGAGGTATTTATTTAGCTTCGAAATGTCACATTTGCCATGTTGCTGCTAATTCTTTAGACCACATTCTTTTTTACTGCGATTTTGCTAGAAAAAATTGGAACTGGTTAAATGAGAAATTATCCCTTACATCCCTGTCTGAATTCTGTCTTGGATTGCTTGCTGTTTGGAACTTCTTTTTCCCCTCAGGTCGCATTCGTTTATCAGGTGGCGATTATCAACACTCTGGCTCTGATTTGGTGTTCTCGTAACGAGTCTAAACATGGTAAAACAAAATTCCCTTCAGATTAGCTACTAACTGAATCTCCCATCAAGTTTTGCTTTCGAGAAACTCCTGTTCAAAAAGCTCATATATCAATATGTATGACTTTTCTATCATCAAATCATTCGATGTGTTTATTAAACTGCCTGTCATACCCTAATATTTTCCCCTAAGATTTTTCACATTTTCATTTGCATTTTGCATACAAATAGGATCACGCACTGGTTCGTCTATCCTTTTTCGTCGCAGGTTTATGCCTCACGGAGGATCACCATTGCTTTTGTTTGTCTTTTATTTGTTTATGTTTACTAACCTTTAATTAAAATCCAAAAATATTTTGTTTTCTTTCATTAACATATTCAGGGGAAGAACAGGTTAAAAATACCAAAAATAGCAGTCTCACGGTTCAAATGAATTTCATTTGAACAAATTCAAAGTTGATTCGCAAACAATTCAAATTTATCTGATCAAGGATTCCTTAGGTTTTCATTGATTCATTCAAGGAATTCCAAGGTTCATGTGTATATTTCCATACCTTCTTCGACGCGCAAAAAAATCGAACTGAAACAACAAAGCAATCAAAAGAACAAAAATTCAATTTTCTGACTTGGTTAATCGATCAACCAATGTGTTAATCGATTAACCTGGGCGAATTTGAATATTTTGTTTAAATTCAGCATCATCTTAGCCCTTGATCTCACTTGGAATATTCTAGATCCACATCATTTTAATTTCCTACATCATTTTGATCATTTCCCACCATATACCTTCACTAATAACCACTTTTTTTTATGAATTTCCCTCCAAATTTGAATTCCAAGCCAAATTTTGATTTTTGAAAGCAAGCTCCATTCCACCAAATTTCCATACCTAAACTCTTTAAATAGAGGTCTATTTTCATTCATTTTTCAAGCTTTAGAAAGCCAAAAAAAACCTTGCAAAATATCTCTTCAAACCACAAAATTCACCAAAACTCATTTTCTTCTTTTGAAAGTTATCAAGATTTTGCATTGAATTTGATTAAATTTGAGCTAAACCTTCATCCTTTTCATTTTTCTTCATCAATTTCATTAGATCAAGCCTGCTTGTGGAGTAATTTGAAGTTTGTTCTTGGTAATTCATCTGCCTCCATTTTTACACCTTTATCACCGTCATTCAAGATGTAGATCTCTGATGCTCTTGGTTATTGATCATTTGGATCATAAATTATTGCTTGATTGCAGGGATTCCACTGTATTTTTCACTTTATAATTTGTTCCAATTCAGTTCATGATCATAAGGTATTTGAAAATTGTTTTAAAAGAGGATCATGCTGAATTTTGACCAATTTTCTGGTTCTGTGTTAACCGATTAAGCAGTTGCAGTACAAACTGGTTAATCGATTAACTAATGTAAAAATGGCGCAGATTTGAAAATTTTAATGTGTTAACCGATTAACCAAATGATTAACCGATTAACACTAATCCAAAGGCAGTTTTTGGGATTGTTTTGCCTCTTTTTCCTCCTCTTCCACTTTCTTCTTATTTTTACCTTGGGAGACTTTTTTGAGACTGATTTCTCTTTAAATTCAATAGACTTTGGATGTAGATTAAAGGAGTTAATATTCATTAGTTTAAATCGATCCATAAGTGAATTATTTAATTCACTTTAGGTGCTTTGAATTAGTGATATATTTTCATACCTTGAATCCATCAAAATGAGTGATTGAACTTAAAGATGAAAGAATACCATAAGTATAACTCAATTTGGTATTCATCTTTATTTTTGTGCGGTATTGCGTTCGGTTGGCGATTTACATATCGTTTATCTCGCATGTATTAGCACTAACATCGTTAACCTTAATTGGTTTTGGCCGACCTCATTTGTAGGGTAATTACTTTGTAAATTACTCGGCGATTGCTTAACATAGATCTAAATGTATCCCTACTTCGGAATAAAAATCCAATTGGATACTTGCAATTCATGGACCGGACCTCGTGTTGGTCGCGTCATCCCAATGTTGATTAATCATTTGCATTAGATCCACGACTGTTGAAGCTTGATGCGTAGTTGCTTTGGGTATCACACTCTTCTTTGAAGTCTTTATCGAATTTGGGTCTAATTGCATCGGTTAATCACTATAGTGTAAGATACTAAGCGGAATCGGTTGCCTTTTTGGCTTTTGGCATTAAATGTCTTGTTACTCTTTTGGTTGTGGATGATTAAGTTCACCATACCAGTATTATTAGGGGTGGAAAACGGTCAGGCCCGCCCCGTTTAGGCCCTCCCTGCAAAAGCCCGCAAAAAAATGGGGCGGGGCTGTCAAAGTTGAGGATGCGGGTCTAAAACCTAAGCCCATCCCTGCAAAAAAATGAGGGCGGGGCAGGGAAAGCCTGCAGGTATTGCACTTTTAAGCCTAAAAATATAAAAGTTTAAGTAAATATGCATGCCCGTAAAAGCCCGCGAAGAAAACAAGACGGAGCGGGGCGGACACTATAGAGGGTGAGGGCATAAATCCTTGGTCCTCCTCGCACTAAAGTGCGGGCAAAACGGGAATGTCCAACGGGCCGGGCCCATTTTGTCACCCCTAACTATTATGTATATATATTATTATTATTACTATTATATTACTATTTTAATTTTCCTCTTGCACCTTATCCTCTTTAATTTCTTTCTCGCTCCCTTATTTCCTTTACTTTTATTATTTTTTATCATCTTTATGTTTATATTTATATATCTTTGTGCTTTTTCTTTTATCCATTTGGAAACAAAAATATTAATAAAGAATTAAATCTCTAAAAAAACTTGTGATCTTGATCTTGAACTATGGTTACTATCCTTTGCATTGAAATTGGAGTTTTGAACTTAAATTCTAGGACACATTCCCTTTGCTTTGATCATCATGGAGTTGGTATTTTAGCCTTGGCCATTTGCTAGCTTATGCTTTTAAGGGTGTAACTCTTGTGCTTATGCTTGAAAGTATCATCAAGTTTGGTTAGATTTTTTCTCTTTTATCTCTTTTATTTTCTTTTAGGATAACCTCTTCATCTTCTCCTCTTCTTCAATTTTCAAAACTTCCTCTCTTTTTCAAAGGATTTTTTTTCTTAAAACCTTCACCTCTTTAATAAATCAAACCTTGACTTTTGTCAAGTGGCTTTTACTTCTTCTTTTCTTTTGATAAATGTCAATGAACTTAATCATTTTAAATTCAATTCAAAAATAAAAAGAACCAAACTCATTCAAGTGGTTTTGTGCCTTTGTGCACTTCTTTTGTCTTCATTTCTTAAAATCAATCAAAACCAACAAATTTTCACTATTTGTACCACGAATTACATGGTTTTGATCTTATATTGCACATAGTGGATACTTAGGCATGAGATGAAAGTCTCCTCAAACACAAAAACATTAAAAATTAATTTTTTCCCCACCCCTTCACTCCATTTAACAAATCATTTTCAAACCAAGAACAACAAATTTTTCAAAGGGCTCCCGTAGAGTACCACAAATATTTTGGATGCTAATACCTTCCCATTTTGTAACCAACCCCTTGCCCATTGTCTACTTGTTTCTTAAACTTTTTGCTTTTAGATTCATCTTAGGATTTATTCGCTCTTTTTTTCCTTTTACTTTTGGAATAAAATAAAAGCACGGTGACGAATCTGTTTACCTTGAGTTAAGTTAATCAATAGCTTACACTCATGATTTTACCACTACACCGTCCAAAGCTCCTTCCATTATAGAGGTCCTCTGCGGGCCTCTCTCTTTGGGTTGGACCAAATGTAACTGTGACGGTACCTTCGTTCATGATTCCACTTTGTTGTTAGTCTTTGTGGACAAATTTCATTGTGATTCCCATTCCCATGCTGAGTTTGAAGCTGCGATCAAATCATGGAAACCACAATTTTGAGGGGTTGGACTAAGCTTTGGCTAGAAACTGATACTTCCTTGGTGGATACAACTTTTTACAAAAGTAATTTGGTTCCTAGGAAGTATAAGAACCGTTGGAACTGTTGTTTACTCCTCGAGAAGATAATTATCGTGCCGACTTTTTGGCGAACTATGCGCATCATCTCTTTTAATATGTAAATAATATGTTAAATTTATCTTTCTGTAAATTCTCTTATTTTGAGACTAACTTACTTCTTTTTTGTATCAGCTTTCTTTTAAAATATATATAGCAGATTTATAAATAAAAAATAAAAAAAATCAAATCCCACATGGAGTAATATAAAAAATGAAAAAAGAGTTATTATAAATATATATAGAGTCCATAAAGTAAATTGTAATGAAGAAGATTTACAATTTTCGCGGCGTAGTTAGTTATAAATTTGGATAGTCACTAAGATATGTTATAGTGGAGAGGAGAGGGTTTACAAATTTGTCGGTCTACAACATCAAGGTTAGTTATAAATTTTTATTGTCAATTATTTATTTTATTATTGTTTTATTTATACTTTTGTGAAGATTGTTTCTAATTGCTTTTTTATCGTACACCTGTTGTAGATTATTAATAAAAAATGTATAAAATTTGACGTGTTCAAATCATTTGGTTTTTGTATAATTTGACTGAGTATAAACCCCATTAATTCTTTTTATCTCTTCTAAATAATTACCATTTTACTTAAGCTCCAAGTAATATTTGTGACACAAAATTAATCTTTGAGAACTTTCAACACATTTCCTTCGTTCTATTTCACATTTTACTAATTTTTTTCAATATCCGGGCTAAATATAAGATACAATTATTATGGAAATAAATTAATAATTGGGATATCTTCCTTAAAGACCAAGATATTTCTTATTAATATTCAGATACTAATATATTTTAGTATATAATTTTATAAAATCTATTAATAAATTGCGAAATAAACAATTAATTTTAATAGTAATTAATACGAGAAGAACTGCAATTTGATCATAAACTATATATAAGTGGTGAAAAAAAATCAAAAATAAAATAATGAAATAAATTGAGTATATATATTCACCAAAAATAAACCAAAAACACAAAGTAGTTGAAAAGAGGCCTATAAACCCTAGTTATGTATTCAAAGAGGCGCACAAGTGATTTCCAAAAGGACACGTGTCAGCAGCATAATACCTGAGCCACTTCTTGTTGCCGTGAAATAAGAAGAACAAGAACAATCCTCTCCTTTTTTCTCTCTCACTTTTTCTTCTTCTTCCTCCTCATTATAACACTCTCTTTTCATTCACCACTGTTTCATCTATAAATCCTTTTTCTTCTAAAATTTCAAACTAGAAAAAACAGAGAGAGATGGAACAGAGTAGTAGCGATTGGTTAGAGAGTGAGATTGAAACTGCTGAAATTCTTACTCATTTGCATCACACTTTCTCTTTGTTCAGCCATGTACCTTACTCATGGGTCTGTAGAAAGAAGAGATCTGCAATTCGTAATACACCTCCTTCTAATGGCGCCGGCGCAGCCACCGTTGTTCCTCCTCCTCCTCCTCCTCCTTCTAACACCGTTAAATTTAAAGTGAAAGCTTCAAGTCCAACAACACCTCATTCATTTCCAACAACTGAATCAGATGAAAAGATTAAACATTCCGATAGAACAACTTCTCTCAAAAGGGTAAAATTATTTCTCTTTCTTTTCTTCTTCTTATCCCTCTCTCTATTAATGAATTTCTTTTCTTTTTTTAATTGTTTTTTTTAGTTTTTCTATTATTTTTGCCATATTAACGTTGTTTTGTGGAGAAAAAAATACCCAATTTTATAGTTCTATATTTTTTTTTCTTCTGAATTTTGAGTTATGGTTTTTGTGTGAACAGAAGAAAGAGCAATATCTTAATATTATTGAAGATTTGACGAAAACTAAAGACTCCATCACTCAAGTAAGTTTTTTATTTTTTATTTATTAGAATTTTCATGAAATGCGTTTTGTTTTTCTGAATGTTTGATATTTAAAACGGAAATAGGAGATTGCAAATTGGAAACGTGATTGTGAACAGTTGAAGCTCGCCAATTCCAAATTGAAAGCAAAGGGAAAACAGGTCTGCTCTTTTTTCTTTAATTATTATTATTATATCAATTCCTAATTTTTCACAAAATTTCATCTTATTTGATTTTATTTGATTTTTGGGATTATTTTGCTTATCCTTTATTTATTTATAAAATTCATATTATTTTTTTGGACTTGTTTGTTTTATATTTGTTGTATTGTGTCCATGGTGGGGCCAATATTGTTTTTTGATTTATGAAAATTGCTATTTTTACAGCTAAATATTAATGGTCCCAAAGATGAATACAAGATTCCCAATTTAGAAATTAATAATCCAAATAAAGTGAATGATATCATCAAAAATTCAGTCAATCCTTCAAAATCCACCACTGAAAATGAAGAGCAAAGAATTCATCATGCCAACAATTTTGGGGTTGATCCAACGACGTCGTTGGGAGTGGCATCATCATCATCATCTTCAATGGGCCAAAACAATGGTAATATGTGCCCATTATTCATTCCTGATTTGAACATATCATTTGAAACAATTAAAGATTTGAGTAAAGTAAGAGAAGCTCAAGCAAGACAGAGAAGGATTCAAATTTTGAGACTCAAGAGAAGTAATGGCAAACAACACCAATCTTCTTCTATTAGATAGTATTGTATGTAGTAATGCTCAAACTACATTGAGCTGCTACAGGAAGACAGTTTTGTTATAGATTTTTTAATCTATTTTAGAAATTTATATATTGATATTCATTATGAATATTTCTTGACTATAAAATTCTTGTGACATTGGACTGAGCTGAGATTGCTATATAAACACTACATTAGCAAATCTTGTGGATTTTGGTCAACAAACTATTTTTGAATATATTATATATGTTTAGTAATTTTTGAGATTCTTAGTAGCAATTGATTTTGGAGACAGATATTTGACAACAATTTATAATGTTTGCTTACACGTTTTTTTTTTTTTTTTTTTTTTAATTTATAAGTAAATTTAAAAAAAAAAAAACTTGTCCTTTAAGAAAAATATTTGACTTTTGCTTATATTTAAGATAATAATTTTTTTTTAAATTTGTTTATATATGAGACCGGAGGGAGTATATTATAAACAAAAGTCAAACATTTTTCTTGAAGGACGAGTTTTTTTGTAAAAAAATATCAACGACGATTTTCATGGATCTTAGAATATTTGACAATCACAGAAGGATTGCATGAATAATATTAATTATTGTAAATTTATTAAGATTGAAATATATGTTTTATACAAATTATTTTATATTTACTAAATATTGAAACAAATTAGAAAAAAAATCATATATATTATGGTAAACCAGATTTATAAATAAGAATTAAGTGTGTTGTTGGCAAAAATGGTTGAGTCATCATCACATGTGTATTATGATGTGATAACTAGTTTTGAAGAACCAGAAGTTTCTTTAATCCAATAAAATGTGTTCCTAAAGAAAAATTTGAGAAATTAAGTTTTATGACATTAATTGTTAAATCGACTTAAAAATCGTGCAAATGTCTATTCACAGCTAGAAATTTGTGAAATTATCGTCTCAACTAATTGGACTAAGATCTTATTTTCTGAATTTTTCAAAAATTCCTTGATAAGTATCACATATATTACTAAAATTAATATTGAACATCTTAAAGGAGATGCTCATAAAAACAATGGACTTGAAGATCCATTCTTTAGACGTCTAAAGTTGATTATATAGTTGATACTTGTGAGATAATCATCAATTCTAAATTAGATATTTGAAACACACAAAGTATGGTATTTAGATATTTATTTGTATTAAGTCAAAAAATTAGTACATGATAATTCTCCCCTTAACTTAAAAATTTATTTTAGGTTCATAATCTAATACTTCCCATCTGAGTAAATTTTTGGATGTGTTGTGATTATTCAATTACTCCAATATAGTACACTAAGATGAGTTTTGAAATAATATTGAGAAAATGCATTTTACATGAATATCGTATTTGAGGTTTTATCTTGGTAAAATAATTGGATACTTGTTTGAAGTACAGTAGGTTGATTATCAATTTATAAATTAATTTTCTCAATACTAGGGGGAGAGAACAAGCAGCACAAAGTATGAACGAGAAGTTCAAATAAAAAATTTGAAATAAAATATTGTTATATTATTTTGATCCTCGAAATTCAGAACACAATTCATTTGCAAAGTTTATACAACAAATTATCAGTTGCTAATACTCTACTTAAAGTAGTTTTTCCTATTAGACAACCTAATATTGCAAATGATTTGTAGCCGCATTTGAAGCGTGGTAGGAAAGTCGGTTCAAATGTTAAAAGTCCTCTACCAAGAAAAGAAAATAAAGTTAAAGATGACCCAAGTGAGGATATGAAAATTCTAAGAGAATGTTGACATACTTTAGTTTTTCAGTTCTAGAAGAACTAATCAAGTACTTGAAATATAAAATAAAGAGATCTTGATAAATTATGTCATGAATGAAATGCGATGGAACCGAAATTAAGATAACCAAAATAAAGTCAATATTGACATTGTTTTCGGATAAAATACAACGCTAAAGATGATAAATGATAACGAGGATCATGAATCAAAATCTATCAAAGATTGTAGACAAAGTAAGAATTGAACAACATGAACATATTCAATTGAAGAAGAATTAAACTCACTTTATAAGTGACTCAATTTTGGACCTGTAGTCCGAACACCTCAAGGGGTGAAGCCAGTTGGATACATATGGGTTTTCGTTCGAAAATGAAATGAAAATAATTAAATTGTGAGATACAAAACTCGACTTGTCGCTCAAGGATTTTCGCAAAGACCTAAAATGGATATTGATGTGACATATTCACCTATAATGGATACAAGCACTTTTCGATATCTAATAAGCCTTGTATCACATGAAGGACTTAATTTGCACATAATGGATGTTGTAACAACTTATCTGTATGGTTCACTTGATAGTGAAATTTACATGAAACTCCCTGAAGGGTTCAAAATACCAGATGCACACAACTTCGAATATCGAGAAAACTACTCCATAAAATTGAACAAGTATCTCTATGTGCTGAAACAATCTGGACACATGTGGTATAATCGTCTCAATGAATATTTGCTTAAATAGGGATATACAAATAACTGCATTTGTCCTTGTATTTTTGTAAAAAGATCAGGAAAAGAATTTGCAATAATAGCTGTCTATGTGGATGACATAAATATTATTGGAACTCCCGAAGAGCTCCTAAAGGCTATGAATTTCTTAAAGAAATACTTTGAGATGAAGGACCTAGGAAAGACAAAATTATGTCTAGGTTTACAAATTAAGCATTTAGACAAAGGAATATTTGTACATCAAGAAGATTATTTAGAAAAAGTGTTAAAACGCTTCTATATGGACAAATGTCACCCGTTGTCTACTCCAATGGTTGCTAGATCATTAGATATGGAGAAAGATCCTTTTAGACCTCGAGGAAAGGATGAAGAATTGATTGGTCCTGAAGTACCATATCTCATTGCAATTGGAGCACTAATCTAACTTGCTAATTATACACGTCCTTATATATTATTTGATGTCAATCTTTTAGCAAGATACAATTCTTCAACTACACGAAGACATTGGAATAAAGTCACACATATACTTCGTTACCTTAAAGGTACAATAGACATGGGTTTGTTTTATACCAAAATATCCAGATTCTGATTAACAGGTTATGCAGATGCAAGTTACTTGTCAGATCCCTATAATGGTAAATCACAAATATGTCACTTGTTTACTTGTGGAGGTACAACTACTACAAAGAGTATTGTATCACATATAGTATTGTATCACATATAAATATATGCATGAGGGGGAGAAATAAACATATTCTGCACTCTTTTTCCCTTCACCATGGTTTTGTCCCACCGAGTTTTTATGGTAAGGTTTTTAACGAGTCTGTCGCTCCCGGGATTTTCATCCTAGTACAAACGCGAAAGTGGCGCGGAAAGGTTAGAGTCGCCAGCCAGACATTTTTATCCCGAATGAATGGGAAAGGTAATGTTGCACAAACCTAAGGAAGAAGGAAATGACAAGGCCTTGCGAACCAAAGATCTGAGTTCGGGAGTCGGTTACGAACTGGGAAGGTATTAGCACCCCAGATCGTCCGCCGTACCCGACGGGATCCACGCTTGCTTGTTTTGTTTCAAAGGGTGAGAAGAATAACTGCTGCTGAATAAAACCTCTGACTGGAAATTGGAATGAAATGAGAAAAGAACTTAAATAAGAAAATGGAAAGAAAGAATGGGGAAAATGTAGGGAAAATAAAGAATGTGCTCGAACGGGCCCTACCCCGCTGCCTACGTACCTCATCGGGATAATGAGGATCAGAGTCGACGTAGTTCGCCTAACCTAGGCGGGAACTATTTGTTTGTGTTTTTTACAGCTGGAACTGCGTATGTCTATGCTCAGGTGTTGCAGGCTCGTCTGGTACGAGTGCGTTTACCGTCTTGCAAATGAGACAAGTCGCCGCGAGTTCGCGTTGTGAGTGAATGAGATGAGAAGAGAAATTCCCGCAGGATAGTCGCTTATTATTTGTTTTTGTCTTTTAAAAGAAGTGTTTTGAATTTGTTTGTGAACTGTCTTGTACTAAGACCTATCCATCGCGGGGAGTATTTACACCTCGCCCCGAAACAGGACGCGTATAAACACTCCGCAACAAAGTCTCGTGTC
Organism: Lathyrus aphaca; assembly: GCA_963966055.1. Taxonomy (NCBI): domain Eukaryota; kingdom Viridiplantae; phylum Streptophyta; class Magnoliopsida; order Fabales; family Fabaceae; genus Lathyrus; species Lathyrus aphaca. Next base: position 645,991,138 of record OZ014520.1, on the reverse strand, counting down.
GTACAAGATTGTCCGGTTTTTATTAAGTATTTTATTGCTTTTCTTTTGAAGGGAGAAAGAAAGACTCAAGTTGATACAAGGAAAAATCTAAGGGACTAAGACACAATCCTATTTTTTGTTTATTTATTTACAAGTGATCCTAATGGTTAGTGAGGTTTTCTATTCCTAATGGAAACTTAAAACTACTAGAATTCAACTTACTTCTTAATGAAGTTAAGTTGATTCTAAGAACAAAGGGGGAACCCTATTAAAGTTGTGAAATCAAATGAAGCAAAAAATGAAATTAAACATAAGGAATAAAATTCTAAAAGGGATTCAATGACATGAATAAAAAAAATAGTCTACTTTATTTATTCTAATTCTAAATGGAAAATGAAATTTCAAGCCTAAGTACTAAATCTAAGCTAATCTTAATATTCATTATGAAAAAAAAATCAAACTAAACTAAACCTAAGTCTAATATTAAATTCTATGACTAAATTTAATCTAGACTATTATTATTTTTTTGTATTGAACTTTATTTTCTTTTAATGGCCTAAACTAAGGGAATTATGCATAACTAGGCCTAAAACTAATATTCTAAAAAATATTAAATCTTCTAGAAAAATTATGAAACTTAAACCGTGGGATCCTACCATTATCTCTAATCTTATACTAAGAGGGATCCTAAAAATTTCTATTTTTCTATGCCTAACAAATAATTATTTCCAGCTAAGAATTAACCATTATTTCCTAAGGATTATATCACTAAAACCTATGATAAAAGGCCCTAAAAAATCCATAAAAAATATCCTAAGAACTATTATGAGTCTTTAAATTACAGAAAAAAGAATGGCTCAAAAAAGTTGCTGGAAGCTACTTAAATAAAATGAACAAAATTCAGCACAAATAAAAAAAACAATAAAAACTAAATGAAAGAATAATTCAGAATTAATTCAAAAATAATCAAATTTCAGAAAATAAAAATATCACAAATTTCTAAATTGATTTATTAAGCTACTTTAATTTTTGGGGAATTTATTGTGTTTTTTCCTATTTTTTTATGAATTTAATTCTAACTATGATTAACTTAAAAAATAAATTCTAAAGAACTAATGCAGGGGGGTATATTTAGTTATTTTTCTGGTTACTATTTTCCATGGGCCTAACAGAGGGAGTACAGATAGCAATGGACTTGAGCCCATTTCATTAGAACCAGGGAGGTGCTGGAAGTGACTTTTTATTTGTTTTTTCCGCATGGGCCTATAAGTGGGGGTGCCAAAATTAAACATATTAATTTAAAGGATGAATTGGAATAATCTTACAAAAAAGGGGTTAAATTCTAATCTTATAAAAAATGGATTCTAATCTTATGAAAAAAAGGATTAAATTCTAATCTTATGATAATATTTGATTAAAATCTGAATTAAAAAATGAATTAAATCTTAATCTAATATTTTTATATAAACTCTTAATCTTAGAAAATAAACTAAATATTAATCTCATGATTATATCAATTAAGCTAATATTTTAACTTAAGAAAAATAATTAAACTAACTTGTGATTAAAATTTCCTAAAATCTTAATTTAAAAATGAATTAAACTTATCCTAATATATTATTTAATGGTTGATTTTGGAATTAATTAACAAGAAAACTTAATTAACAATGTCCAATTCAAATTATCATAAAACTTACTTATTACAATTAATAGAACTTAATCTTATACTATTTTCCTAATTCTTAAAAATGAATTAAAATCTTAATCTACAAATGACTTAAATCTTTAATCTAAAAAATAGGAATTAAACTAATAATCTTTTTTATAATATTTCTCTTAAAATTTGAATTAAAGAAAATATTGAACTAAACTAATATTTTCTAAAAAAAACTTAATTAAGAAAATATTAAACTAAACTAATATTTTTTCTAAAAAAAATCTAAACTTAACTAATACTTTCTAAAAACTTAATTTAAAATTAAACTAAACTTATAATATTTCTTAAAAACTTAAATTAAACAAAAGAATTACCTAATCCTATTATAATATTTAGTTGAAATCTTAATTAAAGAAAAAGAATTAAACAGAACTTAAACTAATATTTCCAAAATTCTAATCTTATAAAATGTGAATTAAATTCTAATCTTGTAAAATGAATTAAGATAATAATCCTGTGATAATGAATTAAATACAAATCTTGTGTCATGAATTAAGAATCAGATTAATAAAAAAAGAAAATTGTGTTAATTATTTAAAACCAAATCAACAAGGCCCAAACCCTAAATTCCTTTCTTCTTCCTCTTTCTTCTACCTCTCATCGCCTTCACCCTTCGGCCGCCGCGACCTCTCACCGCCCCCTTCTCCCTTTCGAAACCACCACCATGTCATATTTTTCTTCTTAGGCATCATCTCTCCCTGATATCTAACCTTATCACCAAAACTAAACCTAAATCCTCAACAAGATTTTCCAATCATCACCTCTAATATTCAAACAAACAAAAAAACTCAACCAATTTCGCCAATCGAACGCTTCATCTACTTTTATTACAGATTGGTGTTTGTGTACCTGTGAGTCGAGAAGAACAATACGCGGCGGTTACACGGTGAGTTCGCAGGCCGCGAATCAGTGATATGTTACGAAGTCCTCGCGGTTGTGGTTAACGGCCGGACGATGAAGAAGCTCGCGGGAAAAGATAGTGACTATGTCGAAGCTCCTTCGAAATTCACTGCCTTGTTGTTTGACTTCAAAGTTTGCGAGTCTCGGATCGATCTCTTTGTGACCATTTTCGAATGCTCTTCAGGTATGGATCCGAACCTCGATTCGCAACTTCTTTCGCCTTGTTTCAATTAGTCATTGATGTGTGTTCACTGTTTCAGAATCGTTCCTGCCGCGATGTGAAACGATGCGGTTGCAACGTTGTGTCTATTGTAAGTCTGTTCTTGAATTTTGCTGCAGCTTTGATTGATGCATTGTATGAATTTGCACAGCTTGATTCTTGTCGTCGTTGCAATTCGTATTGTTGCAGGATTCTTATTTTTGATAATTTGACGAAGACACCGTTGAATTACTGAAGATTGGTTATGGATTGAAGGTGAGGAGTGAAGAAGAAGATTGAGAAGGATGGTGAAGTGTTTGGAAAATTGGGGAAGAAACTAATGAAGAGCAATGCTTCCGATCTTATAGAAGCTAAACTTCTGGATTCTTCTGGAAGACTTTCAGGTAAATTCTAGAATCTTTCTGTTAGGATCAGTTGAAGGTTGTTATGAGATTAGTTAGGATATGAATGTTTGTAGCTTTTGTTGCGAATTGGCTTAACAGCTAACTGATTTTTTATTCTGATACTCCCTCTTGCAATTCTGTTTTCCATATTACCAGCCTCTCATCAGTTGGGGTTCCCTTTTTCTTTTGACGATTTCTAACGGCTTTCCGCTAATGCCGTTATTGTGTTCCCTGGTTTTTCCGCAAGAATTGGAGAAAAGATTGGTCCTTAGAGTACAACAAATCAAAAGCAAAAGGACGAAATTCAGCCTTCATATAGCTGGCACTGACTTCTTCTTGCGAGCTCAAACACCGAATACGCGTTTGCTTCTGATGTGTGATACATGATTGGTAAGTAATCTGCTCCCAAAATTGTTTGTGAAAATGGTTAGAGATTGAAAGAGTTGAATGCCAAGTTCAACGGTAACTATTGTGTCCATAGTAGCAAATTTATTTGTGAATTGTCCCTTGCAGGTCCATGCGGCTGTATTCGGAACAGTATAACTACAAATAGGCTAATGTGGATTTTTGTCAACACTGCCTTCATCCTAATCAGTTTCATAAAAGCATTGAGATGGAGCATGACGTCCCGAAATGCGTTGAAAAAGCTTGCAGCTGCCTTGTTTGGACGTGTGACGGATACGCAATGACAAACCAATGGTGATGAGGTTGCTTCCTTTTGAGTTGCGGTGTATATTCCACTATACCATTTTTGATTCCTCTTTTGTAATTTCCTTCAATAGATATGAAAGATTGAGAGCTGATTTTTTTTTTGTTAATTTATGTTACTGGATGTTGTTGAACTTTGTTACGGTTTATGCTCTTTTCTATTGGGAGTAGGCTTTGAGATTTTGTGTTTGGGAATTAAAATTTGCTTAAGAATAATAACATGACAAAATAAATGACAACTTTGGGTTAGAGAAGAAACAATGGAACTAGATGAAAAAATATGAGTTTTAAACGGAGTAAGGCCAATGAGCTTGATGCATCAAAAGAAGTATCACTTGATGTAGGTGAAACAAATCTAACCAACATGAAGATTCATGATTTGTATATTTTATTATGGATTATAATGAGCTTGAAATTGTGACAAAAATAATGGATGTGGTTTGGGAAATCTAAATGAACTTAAGATTAAAATGGTTTTCAAATATAGGATTTGGTCAATGAATTTGAACGTGAGCATGAACAATTGGGCTAAGAGCCAATTAGGACGAAACGTCACATGGGCTCGAATGGCCCAACAAAATAGAATTAGGTTTTATCGTTTGAAATGGACATGAAATTGGCATAAGTGAGAATTAAGAAAGGTGACAACAAGAACTTAGAACAAATTCTATTCAAACTTTGACAATTGGCCTATGGTTGTAAAAAATGAGAAAATAACTGATTGACGATTATGCCTATTGAAAAGAATAGAGATTATTAAAGGAGGAGTATATGAGGGCAAAATGGATATGGACACCAATAAGTGGAGAGATGAATAAACGAAGAATGGAAATAAAAGTGAAACGAAATAATCGGGAATGGTTTATGAAAATGAGAACAAAGCAATGGATGGGTATGACATCTCAATCTTAACCCTAGGTCCATTTTGAATTCTTTCCACAAGTCTATAAACACAGTCATTTCTGAGCCACCGAATAATTTTCCAGATAAATTACACCCCCCTTTGAATCGTCTGAACTTTAAATATGCCTTGTTTAAGAAACCGTCCAGTGGCCCAAAATAATCTTGCCGCTGCAGTGATATTTCAATAATTTGACCAAAATTAAGTCACACTCCCATCTAAATTGAGACACAACTGAACACCCGCATTCGAAGTAGAACCAATACCCAGTGAATATTCTCCACCATTTCAATCTCTGACAGATACAGATAAGGAGCGAAACCCTAGATTCAAGGGCCTGAATCACATGCCTCAGAAATCCATGAAATGCACTAATATGATATTAAATGCAGATGAATGCGAAATGATACGCCAATAAAGAGAATAAATATGAGGGCAAATTTTGAGGTATTACAGCTGCCCCTATTCAATCATCTGCAAGCCTGAACGAGTAATTGCAACGGCTTTTAGACGTTCAAGGTATGGAGTGATTGAATACTCGAATAAGACCTGAAAATTTGCACACTGAGGGTAATGGAGATGCCATCTGCCCATTTATTTATTTATGTATTTTTTTGATTTTGACCTCTGAATAGGTAGCGAAAATAGAAACAGGCGGAATAAAATCAATGCAATCACTGCGACTGCTGAGCGAAACAAAGCCACACCGAGGGTGCCTGTTATCGAAACAGGACTTAGCGCAACATTAACCGATTTGCGACTCAAATAAGATCAACCGATCTAACACGAAGATGGTATCAACCGATCCACCCCGGAAACGCGAGAATGTAATATCATCCGATTTACAACTCGAAGAGAAATGATATCAACCGATTCATAACTCAAATAAGATCAACCGATCTAACACGGAGATGGTATCAACCGATCCATAACCAAGAAACGCGAGAATGTAATATCATCCGATTTACAGCTCGAAGAGAAATGATATCAACCGATTCATAACTCAAATAAGATCAACCGATCTAACACGGAGATGGTATCAACCGATCCATAACCAAGAAACGCGAGAATGTAATATCATCTGATTTACAACTCGAAGAGAAATGATATCAACCGATTCATGACTCAAATAAGATCAACCGATCTAACACGGAAATGGTATCAACCGATCCATTATCTTCGCACTGAAACGAGACCATTGTACTTAAATGGAGACTCGAAAGGAATGGGATCGTTGTACTTAAACGAGAGCCCAAGACGCGACCGTTGTACTGAAACGGAGACGCGAAAAAAATGAGATTGTTGTACTGAAACAAGACTCAAAGACGAGACCATTGTACTTAAATGGAGACTCGAAAGGACCGGGATCGTTGTACTTAAACGAGAGCCCAAGACGCGACCGTTGTACTGAAACGGAGACGCGAAAAAATGAGACTGTTGTACTTAAACAAGACTCAAAGACGAGACCATTGTACTTAAATGGAGACTCGAAAGGAACGGGATCGTTGTACTTAAACGAGAGCCCAAGACGTAACCGTTGGACTGAAACGGAGACGCGAAAAAATGAGACTGTTGTACTGAAACAAAACTCAACTGGGGATAACAACAAGACTTGGTGGAAACAACCCCCTGGGAGATGAAGATGCATTCTGTGGGGAATATCTCAATCTGATTGGAGATGCAACGGGTCTTATGTAATATACCTCAAAACTGGCCCATGCTGGTATGCATATGTTTGGATTTATGGCGTAATGCTCCATAATGATGGAAATGCTACGCTTTGGAAGATGCAAATGTAACGATGATTATACTGGATGCAAATGCAAATGCAAAAGGGTCTCCCGATGAGGAGAAAGTGGATATCCCAGATGGCTTGACTGGGGAGGAACTGATGATCACTGCATTGATCTGGTTGATCCTTGTGAGGAGAAGACAACTCTGCGGGGAAGGCTGTCAATGATATACCGGCTCTGAACTGCCGCCATTGCCAAAAATAAATTGGACCTTGAGATTGGAGAGCCAAGACCCTGCTGGATGAGGGCTCTTCTTGAACTCTGATGGGGAAATGAAGACCTCCTGACTTGGCTGAGAACGAAGGCACGACACTGTCGAGGAAGCAACTGTTGGGGAGGCAAGACACTCCTTATACGGCTGAGAATTGCCCCTGTCTGAAGGGAAACTTCTTCTTGGGGACGAAACCCACTCTCTGCTACCTTGCTGGGTGAAATTTCAACTTCCACATGGCTGGGGATGACGGGTGATATCAATGATAAAGCTTCCTGCTGAAGATAAAAGCTCAAGCTGCCACTTGCTGGGGATAAGAGATAAATCCTCTCATGTTGGTAAGGAGTTTCATGCTGGGGATGAGAGACGATGATACCCTTCTGATCAAGAAGTAACTTTCGCTTCGCCACACAGCTGGAGAAGGGCTTGTCTAATGAGACTAGCTAAGACATTTTGATCAATGAAGCTTGCTGATGAAATAACTCTTGAAGTACTATGCTGACAATGACTTTGCCCCTAGCCCCGGGTTGATAGGTTGTCAACTAATCATGAGTGAACAATGGTTCTTTACAATATTCAACTCGCCCTCTACTAGGATCTATCAAAATATAATGTCTCAAGAAGATTTTACAGAAGACTGGCATACGAGATGCCTCAGTGTCTTCAAACTCTTGGAGAGACTCGTCGGATCTCGAAATAACTGCCCCAGACTGCATGGTTCGTGCAAGAATTTGCCTCGCAAGGATTCATGAAGAACCTCATATCACTGTGAGATATTCTGCTCCAGTATATTGAACTCCGGATAGGTGCTTTTGATAAACCGTCTTCGGGAGAGAGTAACTTCTAGTGCTCTTGGGGTGGCCTGCCCCAGTATGAGCCTTGAAGTGATCACCTCTGAATGACTGTGCTCTGAAGAAAACACCCAGATCAATTGTTCTTTGAGAGATTGGATCTCGAAGTAATTGCCCCAGTTTGGCTAAAATTTGAATGCATGCATCAGACTAATGGCTCTTTGAGAGATTTGAATCTCGAAGTGATTGCCCCGGCTTGGCTGAACTTTGAAGATATTGCTCGACATGACTTCCCCAGATTAGTTGGCTCTTACCACAACTGTTAGGAAAGTCCCTACTCAATGGAGTTTTCTTGAAAAGTACACCTCGACAGATTGTCCTTCGGAAGTTTCAAACTTCTCAACTTGGCAAGATTAAGCTTCTGGACTGAGATTCCATACACAGACTTTTATGATGCCAAACAAATGTATGCAAGCAGAAAATATTTATTTTAAGAAAGAAAATTCTAATGCAACACACATATTAATCTTGAAGTTTTACTAAAAAAGATGTCGCAAACCTTTGTGAGCGAATCACTGGTTAAGATACGACATTGATTTTTGAATAATAGAAAGCATGCACATGCAACACCAACAAAAATCTTTCAACACCACTCATAGGAGTCAGGAACGCGGTCTCGTGGCAGTACGCTCTCAAAATAACCCTGTTTCAGTTAGGACTTTTGAGGGTTGTATCGTGGCCTGGTTCACGGTTATAGAAGCAAAGGATATAGGCTCGAAATTTATTTATGCCCACCTATCTTCGTGATGTCCTCCGTTCCTATGTTCAGCTAGCTTAGCACAAGCGCTCACCTTTCGAAAAGGGGTTTTGTGATGATTGAGGAACCAATTACACTAACGGTTTAAGCACCACTCAGGTTGTCATTTGGAGTCAGTCACACCTTTGCCTTCCGTGTCTGTATCACACGACTTTGTTCTTGTTCAAGGATCTTTCTTGTGTAATCCTTTTCGTCTTTCGCTTTTGCATTATTTTTCTTATCCCTAACTTTTGCCTGGACTGATTCTTGTGAATCTTTGATTGTGAAGTCCAGCGGGATGCCCTAACTTTTGCCTAAGTCGCTTGTTTTCAAGTTTCGACTTAGCGGGCTTCTCATCATTTTTTTATATTCTTTTTTTTGAACAAATCGTGTGACACTGTTTGTCCTGATTGCTTTGAAAGGATCGTGACTGTCTCACTTCTTGGTTGATGAGTAATAACCAATGTGGTTTCCGGTCTTTGGACCACTTACTTGGGATAACCATTGTGGTTTCTAGTCATTGGACCTCTTGATTTGGTAAAACGAAAGGTAATGGAGCCTCATATGTACACTCCTTTTTGAAATTTGAACGCTAGGTCAAACTAACTGACGCCTACCCTGCCCCTGGGTTAAATGCAAGGGTTTTTTCATGCGAAAAGAAACTCCTACTTCAAGGCTCAAATGGGTTGGCGAGGGTCTATCTCCCTTATATCTCCAGTGTTTAGGATTTGAAACAATGCCTGTACATCGTCAACAAGGTCTTTCTCAAAAGCACACAATTAGAGACTTTTGCGTTGTTATTTCGTCATTCTCCCTCATAGAGTTTAAGCACGACAGTTGGTATTGCAATGCACGTACACAAAATCATGAGTGAATACGAATGGATTACTTCAAGAAAAACATGTGCATTTTACTATGGTTAACATTCAAAAACAAATAAATTTCATACAAGTAAACAAATGTTTAGCATATAAAAGAAACTACAAATGGAAATGCAGTAAAGAAACTGAATGTAGCCGTAGTTGAGGAGGCTTGGCTCCGTCTGGACCCGTCAGTCTTGGATACTTTCAGCGATCAACAACCCTTTCACGGACTTGTAGTCTTCAATTCGCAGCGGTATAATTACCCACGACAATCATACCTCTTCTTCTAGTTATTCTGACTCCGATACGAGACATCTGAAGGGAAAAGTGAAGCTGGAGAGTAAAGCTGCCCCATAAGGTTGCTCGGAAAGACCTGACGATCTTCTGCCTACGTATCTCCATTGACCCAAGACCAATGAAGAATCAGAGCGACGTAGTTCCCCTCAATAGGGATGAAACTGCACTGCAAAGACGCACCATTACCAAAACAAGAGTATCTGAATTACTTCTGGCTTCAAAACTTCGAATCAAAGAAAGTGTCATCTCTCTTATATGTTTGGTGAGAAGTTGATAGCTTTCGAGTCGATTAAGTCCTGCACTGTGTGGTGAAAAGCTTTACATCTATCAATATGATGTCCTGGCGCCCCAGAATGAAAATCACAGTTGACATTGGCATCCCATCCGTCCGGTAGTGGAAAAGGAGGTGGAGACAGCTTGCGAAGCCCAACCAACTTCAATTGAAGCAAATGCTGGAGAAGATCGGTGTAAGACATTGGCAAAGAGTCAAAAAATCTTTCTCTCCTTTGTTGCTGACCCTGTTGAGGATTATGCTGACGACGATTTTGCTGTTGTGAACGTGTGGCACTTGGGATGATCATAGATGCCGTCTGGTAACGCGAACCTTGATTTCTCTTCTTTCGTTGGACACAAACTGCCCCTGCTTCTTCGTACTGCTTCTTTTTCTCATTGGACAACAACTTCTTAGTTCCAGAAGTGGAGGCACCGTTGAACTGAATCTTTCCTCGCTTCATCCAATTTTCAATTCTTTCACCAGTCAAGACGATATCAGAAAAACCGTTAGCTGAACAGCCTGCCAAACGTTCAATGAAGTGCCCCGGGAGGGTATCCATGAATAGGTCTACCATTTCTCTCTCCTGCAATGATGGTTGTACTCTGGCTGCGACCTCGCGCCACCTCTGTGCATACTCCTTAAAGCTCTCGGAATTCTTTTGTGACATGCTCTGAAGCTGGGTTCGGTTGGGAGCCATGTCAATATTATACTGGTACTGCTTGAGAAAGGCTTCCCCAAGTTCCTTCCAATTGCGGACATAGTTCTTTTCCAGCTTTATGTACCATTCTAACGAACCCCCGGAAAGGCTGTCTTGGAAGTGGTACATCCAAAGCTTCTCATCTTTCGTATGTGCAGCGATTTTGTGATGGAAGGCCTGCAAGTGCATTTTCGGGCAAGATCTACCACTGTACTTGTCGAAAACAGGAGGTCTGAACTTTGGAGGGATCACCAACCCTGAAACCAGCCCCATATCAGCAACATCAATGCCAAGGGTGTCTTTGCATTCTAAAGCCTTTACCTTCTCGGTTAGCATCTGAAAGTCCTGGTTATTGGCCCCAGAACCAAATCCCACATCTTCATTGAGAAAAGTAAATTGATTCTCCTGTCGGTCTGCTACACGAACAGGAATTGGACCAATGCCTTCAGGGATAGGAGGCCTATTATCCGTAGATGGGATGACTGTGTTGATCGGATTGCCTTCGGCGTCCAAGGTAACCATTGGAGGATCAACCTGTGGACGATTAAACCTCAGCATGGCGGTTCTCATCTCTTGTTGCCCCTGCACTATACTCTGCATTGTTACCATGAACTCCCCCATCTGAGTGCGAAAATCGTTCAACTCGGCTTGTACTGTATTCATGATTTGACTCGGGTATCGTACTGGTGCAGCTGATACTTCTCCTGAAATGGTCAAATAAATTAGGAAATCCAGATAACTCGTTAGTATGCAAAAAATGATATGCGTGAAAATGCCATGTCACTGATCCCACTTCATTCAGATCAGGGGACAGATACCCACGGAGTGCCACATCATAAGATAAACTCTGAGAGAGTGCTGTGTATCGAGGATTCAAAATAAAATTGCCAAGATAAAAAGTTGCAACAATGGTACCGACACACTTCCATAAAGCAAAGAATACACCAGCACGCGAAACCTTATACAATTATTTGCCAACAACTGAAATACAGGAAAATGTCACAATCCACAACAGAAAAACCAAAAGATTCCTTCAACAGCTCTGAAGGTAATCCAGAAACACAAGAGAGCCAAATACATGTATCAAAGAAATCTACATCTCCTGATTTGAGCTTCGTGCGGCCTGCATGGCCAGCTGGATCAAAGGCTTCAACTCCTGAGGTACCCTTCTGGTGTAATGATCCCTGAATCAATTAGATATTGGACATTTTGCTTGAAGGCTTTGCACTCATCGATGGTATGTCCAAATGTTCCGGAGTGGAACTCACATCTGACATCCATATTGTAATCTGGGGGAATGGGGTAGGGTATTGGCAAGGCATTCCCTGGCTGAATCAAAGAATTCTCGAGCAAACGGGCAAACACTTGACTAGGAGTAAACACTTCTTCAACCTGCTTGAACTTGAGTCTCCCCTGTTGTTGATAATTCTGATGATGAGATGAATTCGAACACCTAGAGTTCTTCTGCACTTTCTTCTTTATGTCGGATCGGTGAATGGGTAAAGGTGCCTGGCACGATGTCTTCAAAACCCAGATCGGAGGCACACACCCCTGATTGGGTATAATTCTTGTGGTAAGGAAAGGAGAAGTTCCTCCTAGTGATATGAAATCTTTTGACACATCCCCGCTGATCGGTGAAAACTCGATTACTTTTGCATCAATGAGCTCTTGAACTTGATGCTTAAGCCTTTTGCAGTTTTCCACATGGTGACCAGGTGCCCCAGAATGGAAAACACATCTGGCATTGGCGTCAAAATCTGGGGGAAGCTTTTTGGATGTGGCTGCTACGGTGACAAGTTCAACCAAATTAAGCTCGAGCAAACAAACAAGCAACTGTGCATATGACACCGGGATCAAATCAAACTTGGCTTTAGACGTCTTTGGCATTTGTCCGCAGCTTTTGCCTTTACCTTCCCTTTGATGAACTGGAAGAGTCTGCAAATTGAGAGGCTTTGCATCCCGAAGTTGAAGAGGGTTTCCGCGAAACGCTTCCTGATCTTGAAACAAAATCACCGAGCTGGGATGACCACTAACTTCTGCAGCAATAAAGGGGAGGTGGTGCCCTTCTCGGAGCTTTGGGGCTTCCCTGGTCTGGTTCTCTTGTTTCTTCAGTTGGTAGACCTCCTTCATCAATAACGTGTGGTCATGGCACAAGGTCTGCATGTCCTCCGAGAGTTGATCCATTCGGACTTTCATTTCAGCTATTTCTGCTCGGCATTGTTCCATACCCACCTCTTGATGACTGTGATTCACATTGGCCATTCTGAAGAGTAAACGAATCAGGATGAGAATCTGTCCCCGGACACCTGTAATGAGAGTAAGGATGCATGAAAATGCCATGTTCGATTATTTCCAAGGGATCCAATCTGCTTTGATTCCAATTTGGATATAGGAGCATATAATGACATGGTTCAAACATAGGATATTTGGAAATAGCCGAACACGTATGATAGAATGCTATGATGTTATGTATGCAACAGACATGTGATCATTGCAGTGTCTGCGATGTTCCAATCATATAATCAGGTGTCGGTGCAAGGTCTCAGAATCCATATATCACAATAATCATCCCTCTGATCCGGGATCCATAACTTAAGAACAGAAATCCAGATCACAAAACTGAACCAAAGGCAAAGTGGGTATGCTGAAGGTATCAGGGTTCCTGCAAACCTGTAAACCCCTCCCAATCTCACGGGTGTGCTACTCGGGTCAACATCACGGACTCTCAAAGCCGAATAGCAATAATACGTTCACCATTTCTGAGAAATGGCTCATGACCAAATCAGGGAATCGGTTTGGCATTATGTACTACTCAGGGAGGCCTCAGCTGAATTCCGGAAAAACAAGCATCACTCACAAGTCTCCAGCTTCAAGCACTGAATCGAGAAACAATAGTACATTCATCCCGAAGGGTACAATACTATCGTCATACGAACAGTTTGCTTTAACTGAATTCATATGAGAGAACCAGGCCATCCTATGCGAGTTCCCAATGGACCCTCGGATGCGAGTGGGTTTGCCAACAAATGTGGTCTGCCACTGTCATCACTGGAGAGGGGTGTTTCCATTAAGGTCCTCGAAGATCGGTCACCAGATGCACATAACTATCAAGGTCGTACCCAGAAGTGAGGTAATCCCCACACAGAATAGTTCCAAGACGGTCGCAATCTGGGTGTGGAACACATCGCCACCCATCATGGTGAGATACCATAAGATTACAATGTCTGTCCACTCTAATCCTATGGTGCACTCAAGCCGGGTAGTTGGCTTATCTCACAGTAACTCCCAACCCACAGAAAAAATGAAAACCAGCACAGCCAGACAGTCCAGTATAATATGATGCATGGCAAATAAAATACTGAAAGCGATAAATAAATGTGATAAAGTAAAGCTGTAAATAAAACAGTAAAGCTAAACTAAAGCACTCAGCAACAAACATATATACGCCCAAAGAAACAAAACCAAACAGGCGCTAGGATTGACTCTACAAGGGAAACCGGAAGAATCAGGTTAGTCCCCAGCAGAGTCGCCAGCTGTCGCTCCCGGGATTTTCATCCTAGTACAAACGCGAAAGTGGCGCGGAAAGGTTAGAGTCGCCAGCCAGACATTTTTATCCCGAATGAATGGGAAAGGTAATGTTGCACAAACCTAAGGAAGAAGGAAAGGACAAGGCCTTGCGAACCAAAGATCTGAGTTCGGGAGTCGGTTACGAACTGGGAAGGTATTAGCACCCCAGATCGTCCGCCGTACCCGACGGGATCCACGCTTGCTTGTTTTGTTTCAAAGGGTGAGAAGAATAACTGCTGCTGAATAAAACCTCTGACTGGAAATTGGAATGAAATGAGAAAAGAACTTAAATAAGAAAATGGAAAGAAAGAATGGGGAAAATGTAGGGAAAATAAAGAATGTGCTCGAACGGGCCCTACCCCGCTGCCTACGTACCTCATCGGGATAATGAGGATCAGAGTCGACGTAGTTCGCCTAACCTAGGCGGGAACTATTTGTTTGTGTTTTTTACAGCTGGAACTGTGTATGTCTATGCTCAGGTGTTGCAGGCTCGTCTGGTACGAGTGCGTTTACCGTCTTGCAAATGAGACAAGTCGCCGCGAGTTCGTGTTGTGAGTGAATGAGATGAGAAGAGAAATTCCCGCAGGATAGTCGCTTATTATTTGTTTTTGTCTTTTAAAAGAAGTGTTTTGAATTTGTTTGTGAACTGTCTTGTACTAAGACCTATCCATCGCGGGGAGTATTTACACCTCGCCCCGAAACAGGACGCGTATAAACACTCCGCAACAAAGTCTCGTGTCGTACAAGATTGTCCGGTTTTTATTAAGTATTTTATTGCTTTTCTTTTGAAGGGAGAAAGAAAGACTCAAGTTGATACAAGGAAAAAATCTAAGGGACTAAGACACAATCCTATTTTTTGTTTATTTATTTACAAGTGATCCTAATGGTTAGTGAGGTTTTCTATTCCTAATGGAAACTTAAAACTACTAGAATTCAACTTACTTCTTAATGAAGTTAAGTTGATTCTAAGAACAAAGGGGGAACCCTATTAAAGTTGTGAAATCAAATGAAGCAAAAAATGAAATTAAACATAAGGAATAAAATTCTAAAAGGGATTCAATGACATGAATAAAAAAAATAGTCTACTTTATTTATTCTAATTCTAAATGGAAAATGAAATTTCAAGCCTAAGTACTAAATCTAAGCTAATCTTAATATTCATTATGAAAAAAAATCAAACTAAACTAAACCTAAGTCTAATATTAAATTCTATGACTAAATTTAATCTAGACTATTATTATTTTTTTGTATTGAACTTTATTTTCTTTTAATGGCCTAAACTAAGGGAATTATGCATAACTAGGCCTAAAACTAATATTCTAAAAAATATTAAATCTTCTAGAAAAATTATGAAACTTAAACCGTGGGATCCTACCATTATCTCTAATCTTATACTAAGAGGGATCCTAAAAATTTCTATTTTTCTATGCCTAACAAATAATTATTTCCAGCTAAGAATTAACCATTATTTCCTAAGGATTATATCACTAAAACCTATGATAAAAGGCCCTAAAAAATCCATAAAAAATATCCTAAGAACTATTATGAGTCTTTAAATTAAAGAAAAAAGAATGGCTCAAAAAAGTTGCTGGAAGCTACTTAAATAAAATGAACAAAATTCAGCACAAATAAAAAAAACAATAAAAACTAAATGAAAGAATAATTCAGAATTAATTCAAAAATAATCAAATTTCAGAAAATAAAAATATCACAAATTTCTAAATTGATTTATTAAGCTACTTTAATTTTTGGGGAATTTATTGTGTTTTTTCCTATTTTTTTATGAATTTAATTCTAACTATGATTAACTTAAAAAATAAATTCTAAAGAACTAATGCAGGGGGGTATATTTAGTTATTTTTCTGGTTACTATTTTCCATGGGCCTAACAGAGGGAGTACAGATAGCAATGGACTTGAGCCCATTTCATTAGAACCAGGGAGGTGCTGGAAGTGACTTTTTATTTGTTTTTTCCGCATGGGCCTATAAGTGGGGGTGCCAAAATTAAACATATTAATTTAAAGGATGAATTGGACTAATCTTACAAAAAAGGGGTTAAATTCTAATCTTATAAAAAATGGATTCTAATCTTATGAAAAAAAGGATTAAATTCTAATCTTATGATAATATTTGATTAAAATCTGAATTAAAAAATGAATTAAATCTTAATCTAATATTTTTATATAAACTCTTAATCTTAGAAAATAAACTAAATATTAATCTCATGATTATATCAATTAAGCTAATATTTTAACTTAAGAAAAATAATTAAACTAACTTGTGATTAAAATTTCCTAAAATCTTAATTTAAAAATGAATTAAACTTATCCTAATATATTATTTAATGGTTGATTTTGGAATTAATTAACAAGAAAACTTAATTAACAATGTCCAATCCAAATTATCATAAAACTTACTTATTACAATTAATAGAACTTAATCTTATACTATTTTCCTAATTCTTAAAAATGAATTAAAATCTTAATCTACAAATGACTTAAATCTTTAATCTAAAAAATAGGAATTAAACTAATAATCTTTTTTATAATATTTCTCTTAAAATTTGAATTAAAGAAAATATTGAACTAAACTAATATTTTCTAAAAAAAACTTAATTAAGAAAATATTAAACTAAACTAATATTTTTTCTAAAAAAAATCTAAACTTAACTAATACTTTCTAAATACTTAATTTAAAATTAAACTAAACTTATAATATTTCTTAAAAACTTAAATTAAACAAAAGAATTACCTAATCCTATTATAATATTTAGTTGAAATCTTAATTAAAGAAAAAGAATTAAACAGAACTTAAACTAATATTTCCAAAATTCTAATCTTATAAAATGTGAATTAAATTATAATCTTGTAAAATGAATTAAGATAATAATCCTGTGATAATGAATTAAATACAAATCTTGTGTCATGAATTAAGAATCAGATTAATAAAAAAAGAAAATTGTGTTAATTATTTAAAACCAAATCAACAAGGCCCAAACCCTAAATTCCTTTCTTCTTCCTCTTTCTTCTACCTCTCATCGCCTTCACCCTTCGGCCGCCGCGACCTCTCACCGCCCCCTTCTCCCTTTCGAAACCACCACCATGTCATATTTTTCTTCTTAGGCATCATCTCTCCCTGATATCTAACCTTATCACCAAAACTAAACCTAAATCCTCAACAAGATTTTCCAATCATCACCTCTAATATTCAAACAAACAAAAAAACTCAACCAATTTCGCCAATCGAACGCTTCATCTACTTTTATTACAGATTGGTGTTTGTGTACCTGTGAGTCGAGAAGAACAATACGCGGCGGTTACACGGTGAGTTCGCAGGCCGCGAATCAGTGATATGTTACGAAGTCCTCGCGGTTGTGGTTAACGGCCGGACGATGAAGAAGCTCGCGGGAAAAGATAGTGACTATGTCGAAGCTCCTTCGAAATTCACTGCCTTGTTGTTTGACTTCAAAGTTTGCGAGTCTCGGATCGATCTCTTTGTGACCATTTTCGAATGCTCTTCAGGTATGGATCCGAACCTCGATTCGCAACTTCTTTCGCCTTGTTTCAATTAGTCATTGATGTGTGTTCACTGTTTCAGAATCGTTCCTGCCGCGATGTGAAACGATGAGGTTGCAACGTTGTGTCTATTGTAAGTCTGTTCTTGAATTTTGCTGCAGCTTTGATTGATGCATTGTATGAATTTGCACAGCTTGATTCTTGTCGTCGTTGCAATTCGTATTGTTGCAGGATTCTTATTTTTGATAATTTGACGAAGACACCGTTGAATTACTGAAGATTGGTTATGGATTGAAGGTGAGGAGTGAAGAAGAAGATTGAGAAGGATGGTGAAGTGTTTGGAAAATTGGGGAAGAAACTAATGAAGAGCAATGCTTCCGATCTTATAGAAGCTAAACTTCTGGATTCTTCTGGAAGACTTTCAGGTAAATTCTAGAATCTTTCTGTTAGGATCAGTTGAAGGTTGTTATGAGATTAGTTAGGATATGAATGTTTGTAGCTTTTGTTGCGAATTGGCTTAACAGCTAACTGATTTTTTATTCTGATACTCCCTCTTGCAATTCTGTTTTCCATATTACCAGCCTCTCATCAGTTGGGGTTCCCTTTTTCTTTTGACGATTTCTAACGGCTTTCCGCTAATGCCGTTATTGTGTTCCCTGGTTTTTCCGCAGGAATTGGAGAAAAGATTGGTCCTTAGAGTACAACAAATCAAAAGCAAAAGGACGGAATTCAGCCTTCATATAGCTGGCACTGACTTCTTCTTGCGAGCTCAAACACCGAATACGCGTTTGCTTCTGATGTGTGATACAGGATTGGTAAGTAATCTGCTCCCAAAATTGTTTGTGAAAATGGTTAGAGATTGAAAGAGTTGAATGCCAAGTTCAACGGTAACTATTGTGTCCATAGTAGCAAATTTATTTGTGAATTGTCCCTTGCAGGTCCATGCGGCTGTATTCGGAACAGTATAACTACAAATAGGCTAATGTGGATTTTTGTCAACACTGCCTTCATCCTAATCAGTTTCATAAAAGCATTGAGATGGAGCATGACATCCCGAAATGCGTTGAAAAAGCTTGCAGCTGCCTTGTTTGGACGTGTGACGGATACGCAATGACAAACCAATGGTGATGAGGTTGCTGCCTTTTGAGTTGCGGTGTATATTCCACTATACCATTTTTGATTCCTCTTTTGTAATTTCCTTCAATAGATATGAAAGATTGAGAGCTGATTTTTTTTTTGTTAATTTATGTTACTGGATGTTGTTGAACTTTGTTACGGTTTATGCTCTTTTCTATTGGGAGTAGGCTTTGAGATTTTGTGTTTGGGAATTAAAGTTTGCTTAAGAATAATAACATGACAAAATAAATGACAACTTTGGGTTAGAGAAGAAACAATGGAACTAGATGAAAAAATATGAGTTTTAAACGGAGTAAGGCCAATGAGCTTGATGCATCAAAAGAAGTATCACTTGATGTAGGTGAAACAAATCTAACCAACATGAAGATTCATGATTTGTATATTTTATTATGGATTATAATGAGCTTGAAATTGTGACAAAAATAATGGATGTGGTTTGGGAAATCTAAATGAACTTAAGATTAAAATGGTTTTCAAATATAGGATTTGGTCAATGAATTTGAACGTGAGCATGAACAATTGGGCTAAGAGCCAATTAGGACGAAACGTCACATGGGCTCGAATGGCCCAACAAAATAGAATTAGGTTTTATCGTTTGAAATGGACATGAAATTGGCATAAGTGAGAATTAAGAAAGGTGACAACAAGAACTTAGAACAAATTCTATTCAAACTTTGACAATTGGCCTATGGTTGTAAAAAATGAGAAAATAATTGATTGACGATTATGCCTATTGAAAAGAATAGAGATTATTAAAGGAGGAGTATATGAGGGCAAAATGGATATGGACACCAATAAGTGGAGATATGAATAAACGAAGAATGGAAATAAAAGTGAAACGAAATAATCGGGAATGGTTTATGAAAATGAGAACAAAGCAATGGATGGGTATGACATCTCAATCTTAACCCTAGGTCCATTTTGAATTCTTTCCACAAGTCTATAAACACAGTCATTTCTGAGCCACCGAATAATTTTCCAGATAAATTACACCCCCCTTTTGAATCGTCTGAACTTTAAATATGCCTTGTTTAAGAAACCGTACAGTGGCCCAAAATAATCTTGCCGCTGCAGTGATATTTCAATAATTTGACCAAAATTAAGTCACACTCCCATCTAAATTGAGACACAACTGAACACCCGCATTCGAAGTAGAACCAATACCCAGTGAATATTCTCCACCATTTCAATCTCTGACAGATACAGATAAGGAGCGAAACCCTAGATTCAAGGGCCTGAATCACATGCCTCAGAAATCCATGAAATGCACTAATATGATATTAAATGCAGATGAATGCGAAATGATACGCCAATAAAGAGAATAAATATGAGGGCAAATTTTGAGGTATTACAGAGTCATTTCTCATTCAAAGGATATTGTACTCTTTTTCATTCACTAGATTTTTTTCCACTGAGGTTTTTTCTGGTAAGGTTTTAATGAGACATATCCTCAATGGACATCCAAGGAAGAGTGTTATAAATTATAGGGTTAAATACGTTTTTGGTCCCTCTAAATATCTCAATTTCGTTTTTAGTCCCTCTAAATTTTTTATTTAAAGAATGGTCCTCCTAAAAATTTAATATTTAACTTTTGGTCCCTCATGATAAAATCATAGCTAAAATGGTCTCTAATTCCGTCGCTAAATAAAAAATCGTCGCTAAAACTGTCACTAAACCGTAAAAACCGTCGCTAAATTGCAGTAGGGACCAAAAGTTAAAATTAAAATTTTTAGGAGGACCATTCTTTGAGGGAAAATTTTAGAGGGACTAAAAACGAAATTTAAGATATTTAGAGGGACCAAAAACATACTTAACCCTAAATTATAATAAATAGATGTGAATGTTTATTTAACTAACTTTATATATTCCTTAACTCCAATGGGTTATTTTCCTAACCTTTGTGTATTTCTTAAGTTAATGGATATTCATTGGTCATGTACTATAGATAAGAACCACATTGCAATGTAAATGATACTTTTGGAAGACGATAATAAAATATTACTTTCTCTCTTCTCTTTCTCTCTTTGATCTCTATATTGTTTTACTTAGTTTAATAACATCAACAAAATTAAGGATGACAATGAGAAGGACTTGAGTAGGATACTACAATATTTTTTTTCTTCGTATCCACAGTTTAAAAACATCTATGTATTCGAGCTCATATTTGCGTTGACACCAACTTTAATATTCTTACTCGTATCTCATGGGTATTTAAGTACCCATACTTGTATTTTATGTGTATCTAAGTACCATAATGCTACATGTTATTAACATTTTTATTAAAAAATTAACCTATTAATTATAAAATATCATATTTTTTTAAGTTTTTTAACAACATTTAAAAATGTTTTCAAATATTTTACCGTTGAATTATAAAATAAACTAATATTAAAATGTGTAATTGTTATTATTGATGTATTTTGTTTAGAATTGATATACATACATTATTATATAATAGTCACATCCTTGTTGAGGTTTTAAAGAACTCTAGATGTTAGAGATATGTTTGAGATTAATTGCTCAACCATAAAGGAAACTTACAACTTCTTTGCTAAACCTGGTCAACATTTTCTTCGATATAAACATTTTTAATATTTTCCCTCTTATCTCAAGCATCTCAATGGTGGAATTCTCCAATAACAAAGTATTATCAATTAAGCTTCATTCTCTTCATCTTCCTCTCATTGTGGATGTGCTTTGGAAACTTTCTCCTCTTGAGTGGATAAAAGAAATTCAGATGATATGGCATTTGGGACTCTTACTATAATTACTTGCGGTGGAATATTTTGCAACTCATTAAGTGAGCATGTGGGTAGCTTCTCCAACTTCATTGAAAATGGTAATATTCTTTATTCTGAATTCATTGGAGCAATGATGGTTGTGGATATTGCTTCTCAAAATAATTGGTCATATTTTTTGCAGGAATTTGTTTGCTTGCTTGTAGTTCAAGCCTTCTCCAATCACATTTTTTTTTCCTTGGGACCTTAAGGCTTAACGGCTAGATTACATCAAGATAACTCTGTCGGTTGTTTCAGGAAAGACAATCTACCTTAATTTTTCCTTAATGTGGAGTTTCATGTTGTCGCCGACCTTTGAAAATATCTCTCGCATCGCTTCCTATTCGGTCAAAATGGAGATATTTGATTTACCTCCTTCCATACAACCATCATCATCAAACTTAAGTCTTTTCCAATGAGGGAAAACTTTGTCCATTCTTATTGGCTCACCTAATTTCAATTTTATTAAAATAACATAAGCATATGGGAGACCATTTCACAATAGTGCAACCACACTTTGCGTTATCAGAGCCTACATTTTCAGCTCGTTTGACCCCGTGAAAGATATAGTTCAACCCCACACGAAGAATTTTGCCTACCAACTGAGAATAAAGCATGTTGTCGTTTAATCGATGTTCCAATATTGTTATTCTCCAATCAAAAGTTATTTGTATCTCATTATGGTGGTTTTTAATCATGAGATTCACCGAGTTCTAATCTTGACACAAATCACCCTTGATATTGCCTAACCAAATTTTCAGAGTAGCATGTGCCGACTCAACTCTATTGGTATTTGTGTTTCCAAGGTGTCAGACATTATCAGTCCATGCATAAACTATCTTCTCCTTCACCTGATCAAGAATTATGCTTTCAACGTATTTCAACAAAGCCAAATACTTTTCACACACTTTCCGGAAATGAATGACGAAATCGGCATATAATTCTTTTATGAGAATTTATAATACTATTCCATGCATCCATAATTTTTTCAATAATTACACCCGACTTCAACAATTTTTCATCTTCGGTCTCCACTTGTTTCGTCCCTACCATGGGTTTAACCCGACTTCTCACATTCTTTGTTATGTGATACCTACAAAGTAATACATAAGAAGAAAGGAATAACTTTAAACCGCGTTCATCATGCGGTATCGCGGTCCGTAACAATAGCCTTAGGCGTCTCAACTTAATCTTTCAAAAGTGACTGACACACCTCTAAAGTCCAAGTAAAATTATCCTTTTTTTTCACACTCTTTAAAAGTAAAACTAACGAAATATGTCTTCTCGGTGGAGGTAACACCAACAATCTCAAATAACGGAAGCCTATACTTGTTGGTCTTGTAGGTAGAATCAAGAATGAGCACTGTCGAAAACACGTTGAACAACTTTATCGATTCTAGATGAGTCCAAAACATATCTCTAACCGTAACTCCACTGGCGCAAGTTCGGTACCGGGACACATAATTGTTATCATCCAACAATTTGAATAGTTGTTGCATCTCTGATCTATCTCCCCTAATGGCCTTGTTATTACGGTACCGAATGTTATAAACTTGCCTAATATTTGAAATATTATGGGATTCCTTTTGTTTCAATGATGCAAGTATTTTTTTCGGTTGGACAAAATTCAAGGTCATGTCATTAATACATGTCTTCTCTTTTGGGTTGAGCCGACATACACTAGGATGACCTTGTAACTTTAAGCACAATTCATGGTTATACAAAGCACAAATAACACTAAATCTCCCCTTCTTGGCAGACAACATGTAACCACGAGTTTTAAAACGACATTCACATTTTCTACTACCCGTATCGTCTCTTTTAAACTTTCATAGAGGAGTCTGATATATCCTGCTTCTTTCGTACAACAAAGTTACAAAAGCGTTCTTCTTTCCGAACCATTATTTGATTTTCCTATAACCACACCAAAACCAAGTCTAGTTGCAGTCCTATGAATCCATGTGAGCATGTTATCACGATCATCAAACTTTTGTTTGTTATTAAAGTCATCGCCGATATTTATCTTCTTTATGAAAACCCATTGAACATTCACTACTACAAAACGCACAAACAACGAAGTCAGATTTACAATAGATTCATATACATTTTTGTAATAGGTTAAAAATTTCACAGCTGGTTTATAATGCCAGATTTAACGACAGTTGACTTAAAAACCGTTGTAATACATCCAGATTTAACGGTTGTCTTTAAAACCGTTGTAATACATGATGTGTAACACGCCTCAATTTCCAACAAATACATTTTTAATCATACTTTTACATTTTAAACGTATATTTTATTTCATTTTTTAGTGTTTCGGGGACTTTAACCTCAAAACACAAAATTCATCTTTGTTTTTCCATTTTTAAGCGAAAGAGAATAGTTTGATCAAAACTTCATTAAAATTCAAATTCATATTATTATTTTATTTTTTAGTGTTATTACCCTCAAAACTCAAAACTTCATTAAAAAAAATTGAAAGAGATGATCATATATAAAAGAGAACTTTATTATAATTCCAAAAAAGAAGAGTACATTGATAATAATATTACATATATTTATCAAATGTCTGAGCCCATAACAACAAATTCATCTTCATAATCTTGGACTCTCTCCCCACTTCCCTCATCAGAATCATAAAAAAAAAGTCATAATCTGCTTATTTTTCTTTTTCTTCTTCGGCTTCTTCTTCTTGGTCTTCCTCACCCTTAACATATCCCTGACAACCAAGTTTACCGCTGTTTGGACCTCCTCATTTGGCCGTTGACGTTGTTTATTTATGACCTCATTTGTGATGTTTGTGTTAGCATTCTCATTGGTTGAACTCATTGTTACGAAGAATATATTATGAAGAAATGTTAAACCGTCTATTTATAAATGATGTTGAAGATGAAAAGTCTGATGGTTTGGTGCTTGCAATGATGATAAATTGTAATGATTGATATTCTCGAACGATATTTTTGAAAAACAAAGAAAATCATAAATCATTATTATACTTGAGAAGAACGTTTCTCTCTTCCGAAAAGAGAAAATGTTGTAATATTACAACGGTTTCTTATTATAACTGTTGTGATATATTAGGTAAAATTGAAAAAATGTTGTTGCTAGGAGTCGAACCTTGTACAAAATAAAAGGGTATCACTATGATTCTTATGTTTAACAGTTGTGATATATTTATAATAAATATATACTTATCATTACTTTTTTTTTGCGATAATTGTTGTGAATTATTTACCCATATAAGCGAATTAACTTTCCCATATTGAAAGTAGCGTCGTTTCCTTCACAACGAAATCCTAGCACCCATTTTTTTCTATTGTGCTTCATTCATTAAGGTATTCTTCTTCTTCCATCTATTGTTAGATATTTCTCATTATCTCTTTTGTTGTATGTTGTTTATTATTCTCCATCTTCTTCCATCTTAGGCATCAAACTTCGTCTAGTTTTAGAAACAACGAAAAGAAATATAAGAAGTATGAAACTCATGGTTAAACTTCTTTCTACTTGTATTTCTACTTCATTATTTCACAAACTAGATGAACAAGGTGATGATGCTGGCGGTAGCAAGCTTAATGTATATATTGTTTGTGTAGATATGGAAAATATATTGTATTCTTCTACTTCAATCTTTTTGTTAGATAGTCCCCATTATCTCGTTTGCTTCATTTTGTTTTTGTTGATTCTTCTAATTTTTTCAAATTTGTCTTCTATGCATTAACAAAGACCATACTTTGGATATGAGACATATTGTTTGTGTAACAATGGAAAAAAGTATAAGAAGTATGAAGCTAAACTTCATCCACCTTATACTTTTTCATCATTGCTTCACGAACAAGATTTTTTTTCAAACTCAGGATGCTTCACAGGCTAGGTGAACTTCATTGTAATGGTACATATGACAATAATGTATCTTGTTTGTTTAACTTTCCCTTTTATTGGTTTTGTTTTGAATACTAACTTTCTTTTATTTGAAACAGCTAAAGTTGTTTAGTAAAGATGATACATGGTGATGATGATGATGGTAGCAAACGTATAGTTTGAGTTGATAAGGTACATATATATATGAAGTCATCTTGATATTGTATATGAAATTTAGTTTATTATATACTATGTATATTGTTTGTTTCACTATCCTTTTATTGATCATGATTGTTATGATGATAAAATCGCAATGATAGGCGGCAATGATGAGGTAAACTATAATAAAAGATATCGATGGATTGAAGGAAACCTACCATTGAACCATGTTTGTGTTAAAGAACATAAAATGTGCACGATGAGACACATGCAATTCGGAAAACAGTGGTGTGTTTAAGTTGGTTTTCAAAAACAGTTTAATTTTCAGATTATATAGTTCTTTATCAATTTTAATGATTGTATTTCTTTAATTAGGTGTATGGTAAAACAAGCAATATACATTTGCATCCAATAAACTAAGGGTAAATTCAACAACGATTGAAACTCATAACCGTTGTGATATTCAATATATATTACAACGGTTGTTATGCCTAACCGTTGCAATAAACCACGCGCTTTTCATAATACAACAATAGTCCTAGGTCTGTGATTATAAGTAGCGTACTTACGACAATACTCTACATAACAACGCCTTGATCTGTGTCATTATACGTAGTTTCCAGTTGTTGTTAAATGGGTTTTCCGTAGTAGTGATTCGCAGAAACATCGTTTGTAGAAACTAATTCTTGTGAGATATTATCGGGGTGCCCCATATCTATTTGTAAACAATATGAAAAATAAACAAAATTTAAAATTCTGCTGTAAAAATACAACACATAAACGTTCTGCAGATGTACATCCGGAAGTGTTCATCTTCAACATGTTCCAGAGGTTCATATACGGAAGGAACACTACTTTTGTTTTCAAAAGATTGATGATTAATGTGAGCAATGTAGTTAACAAAGTACAATTTTTATCTGAAATTCGATCTTCTCTTGCTCCCTTTGATTTGTTGCACTAAAAAGTTGGAGTTTTGGAATGAAATATGAGATTGAAAATGTAGGATATTTTAGGGTGGTAAGAGTGAGTTTGTAAACAAGGTTAACAATGAGGGAGTGATCACGCAAGTTTGAAATATATCAGAACCTTCTGCAGTTACATCTACGGAACAATTTGGTGTTGAGACGTTCCGTATTTGCATCTACGGAAGTTTTACCTGAACTTAATTATTCAAAAGTTTTTTTTAACGTATGCCTATTTAAAATATTTCTGTAGATACATTTATGAAAAAATCTAATGTTTAGCAAAAAATAGTGCCCCCGAATATATATCTTTGAAAATAAAGGGATATAATAAGAAATGTGTTAGGTGCCTAAGAGTGTGTTTGGATGAAGTATTTTAATGAGGGAATTTGAAATGATTTGATCAAAATTTATTGTTTGGATAAAAAAATTGGGAATTGTTAAAATGATGTAAATTTATGGAGTATTTTATTCATGTTAAATTTAAAAAATTTAAAATGACACCAAAAAGTAAGAAATTTCAA
Source organism: Lathyrus aphaca (assembly GCA_963966055.1). Classification (NCBI taxonomy): domain Eukaryota; kingdom Viridiplantae; phylum Streptophyta; class Magnoliopsida; order Fabales; family Fabaceae; genus Lathyrus; species Lathyrus aphaca. Next base: position 645,964,110 of record OZ014520.1, on the reverse strand, counting down.
ATTGCTTCATCACTATATATAATATGAATGTTAAATTGTTTATCATTAATTTTCAAATTTTGCAAAATAGTCCTCATATTTTATTAAAATTTCAAATTCACCCCCAAATTTTTTAAAAATTACAAATAAGTCCCTAATAATTTTCAAATTTTACAAATTGGTCCTTCAAATTTTCAAAAATTACAAATTGATCCTTATTTTTCATATTTTAGATTTGACACTAAAAACTTTAAAAATTATGAAAATTGCCCCAAGTTTTTTAAAATGAATCATTTTAATACTCTATCCAAACAATAGAATTTAAAATTGAATAAATTCTAATTGAATCATTTGAATTACCTAGAATTTTGAATTCCTTAAAAATTTTCGATTATTCCATCCAAACACACTCTAAGAGTATTAAGGGATGGATAAAGAAATTCTCTATATTAAATGTATAGAAAAGAAAAATGGATTTTTTTGGGTCGGATGAAAGCAACATCGGTTTCTTCTTAGATCCATTTCCTTATTTTAACATTTTTTTTTTCACATTAATTTTCAAATCGTAAACTCATTAAATTACAAGATTTTTCAAATATTTTCCTCTTCTTTTATTCTTCTTAAAAAACCAGTATTAATCGGAACAAGAAATGTCTTCATCCGTAATGTATTTATTTATCATTATAAAGTGAGATTTGAAACGAGAATGGAAAAGGAAAATTAGAATTTAGAATTTCCAATAGGTTAGATATTAGGTTGCATAAATATAAATATGAGTTATAACGATAAACAAGATGTTTGAGAAAGAAGAACTTTGATTTAGAAATTCAAACTTATTTATTTATTATTATTTTGTAATACAATATTTGATATTTAGTTATTTAAAATTTATTTATTTAATATAATATATGATATTTTTAATAATTTATAAACTATCAGGTTTGTCCAGTCTTATGGATCATCGTTTACCTTCTTTTCATTACGTTAAGTCTATTATCTTTGATATATATATATATGTAGTAAGGAGGATATGAAGGTTGTCGAGAGATTTACTGTTATGATAAATGAGATATGATTAACTTTTCATAAGTAATAGGAATGGTTTTTGACTCAACATGCTCACGATAATGATAATGGTAAACAATACTCTGCGTCTATGAATCTGCCTCCTGTAGAGTGGTTAAAATGCAATGTGAATAAATATTGGAGAACTACTAATAGAAGTTGGTGTGTTCGGAATAATCTTGAAAATTTCATTGTTGTAGAAGTGGTTTGGAATCCAGGTACTTCTTCCACCATTTAGGCAGATGCTAACTATTTTACCTGTTCGTTCACAGTTTTTAATTAGTTCTACCTATAGGTTGATAATCTCGGTTAAACATCACAAGAATTTTCTAACAAAGAAATATTTTTTTTTTAATGATTGATTTATAAATATCAACAAGTTACCTTTAACCCAATTAAAAATTGCCAATTGAGCTACCACAACCATCCTAAAAAATATTTAAATTGAATATTCCTATATAATTTTTTTTACAAAAGATTTAGAAAAAAAAGAACTAAATCGAAGTTGTTTGCATTGTAACACCTCATCAGAACATTTTATAAAGTATTTGGAGTTTAAATCGAAATCGAATTCAAACTCGAGTATGATAGTACTATCTAATAGAAGAAGATTGGTGTTTATTTCTCTTGAGTCTCAAAATTTGAATCCTTCTCTGTCTTGCTTGAGCTTCCTTTACTTTACTCAAATCTTTAATTTCTTCAAATGATATGTTCAAATCATGAATGATTAATGGGCCCATATTATCCCTGTTTCGGCCCATTGAAGATGAGGATGATACCACTCCCAACGACGTCGTTGGATCAACCCCAAAATTGTTGGCATGCTGCATTTGTATTTTGTGCTCTTCATTTTGAGTAGTGGATTTGGAATTGTTGACTGAACTATCATTCAGTTTCATTGGGTTATTAATTTCTAAATTGGGGTTTTTGTGCTCACCGTTGGGACCATTAATATTTAGCTGTAAAAATAGTAATTTCCATAAATCAAAACACCATATTGGCCCTACCATGGACACAATACAACAAATCCAATAATATGAATCTTATAAATAAATAAAGGATAAACAAACTAATCCGAAAAACCAAATAAAATTAAAGTAGATGAAATTTTGTGAAAATTTTGAGAATTCATATAATAATAAAGAGAAAAAGAGCATACCTGTTTTCCCATTGCTTTCAATTGTTCAAAATCACGTATCACATTTGCAATATCCTATTTCCATTTTAAACATTCAGAAAAACACAAAATACAGCATTTCATGAAAATCCTAATAATTAAGAATAAAATTGAGTATTTTTTTTCTCAACGAAACAACGTTAATATGGCAAAAATAATAGAAAAACTAAAAAAAACAATAAAAAAAAAAGAAATTCATTAATAGGGAGAGGGATAAGAAGAAGAAAAGAAAGAGAAATAATTTTACCCTTTTGAGAGAAGTTGTTCTATCGGAATGTTTAATCTTTTCATCTGATTCAGTTGTTGGAAATGAATGAGGTGTTGTTGGACTTGAAGCTTTCACTTTAAATTTAACGGTGTTAGAAGGAGGAGGAGGAGGAGGAGGAACAACGGTGGTTGCGCCGGCGCCATTAGAAGGAGGTGTATTACGAATTGCAGATCTCTTCTTTCTACAGACCCATGAGTAAGGTACATGGCTGAACAAAGAGAAAGTGTGATGCAAATGAGTAAGAATTTCAGCAGTTTCAATCTCACTCTCTAGCCAATCACTACTACTCTGTTCCATCTTTCTCTGTTTTTTCTAGTTTGAAATTTTAGAAGAAAAAGGATTTATAGATAAACAGTGAATGAAAAAAGAGTAGTATAATGAAGAAGAAAAGTGAAAAAAAAGTTTGAGCAAGTTCTTGTACTTATTTCACGGCGAAGAAAAAGAAAAGGGTCAGGTATTTATCCGCTGACACGTGTCTACATAACTAGGGTTTAGGCCTCTTTTCACTCACACAAGACTAGTTTTTGGGGGAATGACTCTTGATTTTATTTGATATTCATTTTATAAATAAACAATTAATAATAATTTTAATTTTTTTTAAAAATGATTTTTTTTAATGTTTTGTGTTTATATATAAGCACAAAAACTTAAAAATAAATATTTTTAAAAAAATTAAAATTGTTATTAATTATTTATTTATAAAATGAATATAATTATATAGTCATTCCCCTAAAAAAATCATAGCACAAGTATTATGTGAGTGAAAAGAGGCCTGAACCCTAGTTATATATAATTTGTTTTTTGATATAGTCTTTTTTTTCTCTTTCAATTATAGCTTTTTTATTTATTTTTTGTTTTAAATTTTAAGGTTATGTTTGATAAAAATAGTGGTTGACTAATAAATTAATTTATAACGGATGTCTGATGACTGATGATTAATAGTTTATTGTTTATGGTTGATGACTGATAGCAGATAAGCGAATTGAAGTGTTTAGTAAAATTAAATGAGTTTATTACATATAACATTGTCGTATACCTATCACCACCATATCTTCACGTGATTTCATAGTATCTTTTGTCTTGACTTTAATGTTTATAAGCTCCAACCAAACTATCACATACATTTTCTCCACATGCATCACATCAAGATAATGTATTACATCGAAACTAAACTAATATGGAATATCAAAGAACATCAACCTCTTTTTCCAAATATTTTTCTCCACAACACCTTTTTTGTTTCTTTCCAAAGACAACATTAATATATTGTTGTCTTTTATAAAATTACTTCCCAGTTAAGGGCTTTAGAGTGATACCAAACTCATATTTTCTGTTAAATGCCTTATGTAATCTACGATATGGATGACTAGGTCTTAGAATTTTTCGATGCCCAAGGTACACAATATTTTTTTTCCATTTTTTTTTTTAAATTTCTGAAAGTGTGCATCATCTTCATATATACGACACATTTTATGTACCTTGACGATATACATAGACAAATTATCGTATGTTGAAAAGTTATTGATTATGCAAAACAACATGGCACACAATTTAAAGTTTTCACTTGTATATGCATCATCAAAATCAATGCCTTCTTCCCACAAAATTCATAAATCATCAATCAACAACATTAAATAAACATCTATGTCATTCCCTGGTTATTTTGGACCCGAAATCATCGTTGATAACATCATGTATTTTCCCTTCATGCACAACCACATAAATAGTTTATAAGTTATGATAAGAGCATGCCATGAAGTATGCTTAGTACTCAAATTTCCAAACGAGTTCATTCTACCGGTGGCAAGTCCAAGCCCAAGGTTCCTTGGATCAAGGGGAAAATCTAGAAACAACGAAACAATTTTCTTCCATTACAAAGAATCAATTACATAACAAATTTTTCCATCACACACTTTTTCATCTTCATACCATATAATATTTTTTACGTCATTTACATTAGCAAATAATCTCTTGAACTTTTGAATTACCGATAAGTAACACATCACCTAGGAAGGAACATCTTTTCTAGTTACACCATCATCGTCTTCAACACCATTTTCCTTCAGCTTGTAGCGTGACTCCCCACACCTCAGACATTCCTTCAAGTTTTTATATTCTTTCATATATAATATGCAATCATTACGACATGAATGTATTTTGATATAGTCCAAACCCATTAGAGACAACATCTTATTGGCCCCATAACTTCGGTTTGACAACATGTCACCTTCTGGAAGCATTTCTTGCAATAATTCAAACAATTCATTGAAACTCTTATCCGCCCCCCCACATATTACCTATATGATTGAATATAACATCTATTAGATGTTTTTTTTTGCGTATTTCGACAATTTTTACAAGGAAAACAAAAAATCTCATTATCATTAGGTAGGTTTTTTTTCCCGCGAATTTAAGAAATTGAATCACTCCAGGCTCATACTTTTTACTTAATCTATTAACTTTCATCCAACTACGATCCATAATCATATACAACTTTTGAAAATACTCGAACATTCCATCTCAATAAAACAACAATAACAATAAACAACAACAATAACTAAAAAACTTGAACAACAAACTACATTGTACCTTAAATCTCGTAAATCATAAAAATAACAAAAACAAAAACAATGACGATGAAAACAACAACATCAATGACGACAATAGCAACACCAACAATAACAACAACAACAGCTGTCATGGAGAAGCTTTACATACCGAAAATGTGTTGGTTTGATGTTCGATTTTCCTTCCTCCTAGGAGAAGAGGAAGAATATGGATAAGATTGGTGTTACTTTTGTTCGTTGAGAAGACTAGTGTTCCTTTCGTTTGCTAGGATGCAAAAATTGAATGAGACTTAACAATCCGATGAAGGAATAAAATATTGTTTTGAGTTATCATCTCGGTTTTTGGAAAAAATGAGGGAATATCTCTGAGGTAAAAGGTGTTTTTAATTTAATTAAATAAAATATCAATAAACATTTCATGTCTATTTTATATAAAACTGAGAGATAAGATGATTTATAAAATAAGTTCCCCTTTTTGGTTCTAAATAAAAACTTAAAATTGCAAGAGTTGAGAATAAAAGCTCAAACACTGAGTGACATTTTATGTTGATTTTGGGAAAAACCAAGGTATAAGATTAATTTAAAAAAGAAAAAAGAAAAATGATGGGTTCCAGGTCATTTGACCTCGGATTTTCAATAGTTGAAGTGCAAGTTTTTTCATGAAATATATTATTTATAGTGATGTATCCTTTTTCAAGAATTTTCCTCTTACGAACAATTCTTAACTAACAAATGATGACTTGTGATCCTTTCTTTCGTTCAAGTTGTTCAAGTGCAAGGAAGATTGAACTTCTTCAAAGGTAAGAGAATCTCTTCCATACAAGAGAGTTTCTTTGAAATGAGAATGAGAAATAGGTAAGGTAAACAACATCAATATTTTATTTCATCATCAATCCTAACATCGATATTCTCTAGATCAGGAATCAACTTGTTCAACATATCTAACCGCCCGGTCAAGACTTTGTCTTCACTCATGTTGAATAAATACAAAGCTTGCTTCAGGTAGAGACGGTTGAACAAAGACTTGGTCATGTACAAACCTTCAAGTTTGATCCACACATTTGTTGCAGTTTTCTCCATCGATACCTACCTGAGAACCTTATCACCAAGGCTCAATATGATGACATTATGATATTTCTCAATAATCGTCGCCTTCTCCCTCTTCTATAGGGCAACATCCATGTTTTCAGACCCCATCAGCTCTTCTAGCATACCTTCCTGAACAAGAAAATCTCACATATTCAAGCACCATAATCCGAAATTATTTACTCCAATGAATTTCTGAATTTAATACTTTGTTGATGGCATCTAGCTCCCCTCTCACCGTAGCATATTGTTGTGATAATCGATGTCAAAAGCGAAGTAAGAATATGAAAAAGAGAAAATTTCTTGATCAAGCAAGAACCCGTTCAATTCAAGAAGAGATGTGAGAGATAAAACATGGTTGGTTATAATGATTATTCAATTCACTTTCTCACTAAGCGTTAAATGATTACAAGTGAAAAATAGCAATCAACCTCTCTCGTAACATGTGAGAGATTAACCTATTTACATACTACTAACATATGTATGTTATGTATGATTATAACCCTCATACATGACATACATAACTACAATATAACATAATACATAAACTATCTTCCACTCTTGTGTGATTGAACAAACTTTAACTACAACACCCACATTTGACCCTGTCGAATCTTGAAACTACCCTTATCGAGTTTGGAATTCGATCCAAACTACAAATATTTAATTATTTATATATTTAGGAAATATTTGTACTTTTTCCCCCAAAACTATATTGATAACTATTTTATTTATTAGCATAGTCGGCCCAATCAATCTGAAAATTATGTTCTAATTTAAAAAATAGGTATAAATTAAAAAAAAAATACAATTTTGATAATTAAAAATGATGTATAAAAAAATACACTTATTTATTAACTAAAAAGTGCCCAGTTATAATCGTTTTGACTTTTGATTCATTTTTTAAAAGTCTTTTTTCTTATGTTTAATCATAAATAAAAAATTGGGCCTCTTAAGATTTGGGATCAACACGATAGAGCATGTTGCTGCGTGAATGGTGGACCCTGTTTAATAGTAATATATTTTAAGTATGGGATTGTTCCCTATCCTTAGTGGTGAAAAGCCACCTTTAAGAATCCGAAAAAAGCCCTTGAAATACTCCGGAAGTTAAACCCCAGACGTCTTTCATATACACCAAAACACTTCGTATGTTAGCCACCCTTATTTTGCTAAAAAAAGTTAGTACGAAAATTAATCTTTGTATCATGGAAGGATGAATATGTAGTTTAAGTTTTAGATTAAATATTTGGACATATTTTGAACTCATGATAATGTATTTATTTCACAATTCAATGGAGTTTACAAAATTTAACCTCCATATTAACCTACGGGACAATAAATTTTCCCCTTATGCAATATTTTTTCTATAATTTTGACGTAAATTAATAAACTTATACAATTCAATCAAACCATACATTGATCACAAAATACAATAAAAAATCAAATCATACTTTGATCACAAAATATAATCAAAATACCATATATAATTCAATCAACCCATACACTTATGTAATTAAATCAAAATACCAAATATTAAGTCAAAATTCAAACCATACATTATTAAAAAAATACAAACAAAAATACAAATTATTAAAATAAAAAATCAACTATTGAGTATATATGACCCACCGTTTCGTTCTCTACCTCCTGTACTGCAAGACATTCTGTGTCTCGGCTATCTTGGCCTCTATAACGCCATCCCAAGAGTGCTTTTCGAAAACTCTCTATCCTCTCTCTCTCTCTCTCTCTCTATATATATATATATATATATATATATATATATATATATATATATATATAAATATATAAATATATATATATATATATATATATATATATATATATATATCCCAATAGCCATAATACATTAGCAGATCGACAACACATCAACAACATGTTGCGCTTTAGCCCGCTCCTTCTCTAATATCTCCTTATGAGTGGTCTAGGCGTATCTTCTTATGCATCCAGTTTCAAGTAAGAATGTGACACTTTAAAAAAACATTGGATATATCCGTATAAAGTACTTAATTGTCGAGAAGTTGACACACTATGTAAATCCTCTAGGACTAGATAATCATGGTAATCCACAAATATCTCATTAACATATCTTCGACATAATGTGGGAAGAACAACAAAGGTAAAGACTCTAGGAATACCCTACAAATATCTGAAATGGTGAATTACTCGCTCAAGTAGATGTTGATAAATCAGGCATGATTCATACTCTTCAACATAGATGTTAAAACTTGAATTTGGTTGATTTTTGGTATGATTAGATGTTAAGTTTCAAATTTTATAAACATTATTAATTTTTTACTAGAATATGTCAGTCCCCCAAATCGCAACTCAAATTTTATGAATATTATTAATTTTTCACTCTTCGACATAGATAAGGCCTATAACAACACTTAAAACAATCACTTTATCTTAAGATATATAAAAAAATGTTTAATAAAAAAAGTCTCATATCTTATTATTTTTAAATCAAGTTAGTAAAATTTAATTAAATTTTTTTACTATTTCATTAAAGATAAAATCTATTGACTTTAATATCAATTAAAAATAAATTACTAATAAAATTAATTATATTAATTTTAAAAATATTTTTTTAAACCATCTCAAAAATAAAATTTAAAAAATAAACTTAATTTTATTAAAACACCATTATGCAACAAAGTCTAGAGTCATATTTTCCCTTTTAAATATTAAACATATATTGTGGCTTTGGGCCTCTGGGCTTTGTTCCTCTTTAATACACCCATGCTGACTATTACAAAATATCATATCGTGGCACTATTAGCATCACCGATTTTGCTGATAAATACATTTTGATCTTCTATTTTTGTCTAAAATAAATTATATTTGTTTTTAAATTAGGTTTTTTATTTCTGTATTATACAATTATATATATTTCACACCCACACAATTTTGGATGTTAACTTTCTCATGTATTAAAATATAAATGACATTTAATAATCATGTTCAATTTTAGGGATATTCGCGGTTCATTTGGATCGGTTTTAAAAGAAAATATCATCCGATCTAAAAGTAAATTTATTTGCGGTTTAGTTCGATTTTGGATGATTGATTAAAAAAATACGATCCGATCCGATCCAATTTTATACAATTTAATTTGAATCGTTTTTTAAAATATCCAAATTGTAAATTATAGCTTTTATTAATATTCTAAAAATACTAATAAATAGTAAGTTTTATATAATATATAATATATTATATCAAAAGTTAATGTTACAAGATGAAAAAAATAAAAATAAATAGATACAATCAAACTAATAAATAGTATTTTAAAAAATAAGTATCATCTACAAAACATATATACTAACAAAAAATAAATAAGTAAATATATATATATATATATATATATATATATATATATATATATATATATATATATATATATATATGTGGTTTGGTTTGGATCGGTTTTGAAAAATCAATCCGAAATCCGATCCAAACCGATTAGTTTTTACAAAATATCATCCAAATACATTCAAAAATTTCGTTTTTTTGTGTGGTTTTCGGTTTTTTTATCGGTTTTCGATTTTTATTTAAATTGTTTTGGATTTGAATTAGAATGTTTGAATTAGAAAAACTCTAACTCTAATACTCCTTTCGCTTTCTATTATACCCTGATTATCTCTCTATCTAAGTTTATCTTTCTCTTACAATTAATGAATGTCAATTTTATGAAATCATTCGTAATATATATTTTCTATAACACATCAATTGCAATTCTTAATATGTGCGGAAATGTAAAAATACTTATATTAAAAAATGGAGATATTAATAAGGAGTAATGATTATCAAGCCATAATTGTCTATCTATTTTTTTTATTTTTAATTTAAGTACATTAGATGAATTAATCATATAAAACATAATAAATAATGGTGTATGATCAACGCTATAGTGGTCGAATTTATTGTTCTATATATACAAAAAAAAACTCATTTTATACTTGAAATTAGAAGGTTATAAAGATATTCTTGAAATATTAACACAGTTCAACAAAATGAGGCCATAACAACACATCGATTGTTTATCTTGAGCAACGAAAATTTCTAAAACTTGAAAATTTAGATGAGTTAGAATATAAGACTATAATTACCTAAGATGTTTTTTCCTCAAAATGTTGTGTTGTTTTGATTGAATAAGAGGATTAAATTATGTTGTTGAATTAGTCGTAAATTGATTATTCAGTGTTATTTGTGTATGAGTATGTTGTGTTGTTTTTTGAATTTGTGTACTGGGTTGATTGGATAATTAGTTTGAGATGAAACCTTGAAGGAATTACAGAGACGAAAGAAGAATGAAAAAAATAGAGAAGAACGCAGGTTTTGACTGTGGAACGACTGTCCCAATTGCCTGACGTCCATCTGGGAAGTGTGACGTCTGTCACTTTCCTGGGACGACCGTCACAGGTCACATGTATGACGATGGTCACACGGGTTTATGTTGAAAATTTGGTCTCTGCTTCGTGGTTTCTGTTGTGTAGCCTGTCATGCTTACTGATATCTTAGTTCTAGTTCAGAGGCATAATTAAATCATGTAACTAATTACCAGAGACTTAATTAATTGAATTAGAATCATTGTAAGTGATTTAAATAGTAGTACTGTGGTAAATTAGTAGAAGAATAATTATGTGACAGTGAGGTAATACTTGGTGGCATGTTTTGATAAATTATTTTACTGACAGTGTTGCTGGAAATTAACAGAGGCATAATAAGAGTTAGTAAGAGGTAGAATTAATAGAGTTTTAGTAGATAATTAGTTAATCGGTTCTAGTCGAAACTTGTACGAATAGTAATGCGGTATAATTGGTTGTTCTTGTGTTGTGTTTCTTTTGTAAGTTACGAAGTTGTTGATTGTGGATTTTATTGCAGTGCTTTATTCAGGGAAATAATACAAGTTGCAGGCCTATGGCCAAAGTTGAAACGTTGTTGTGTTGCTATGTAATTATAATTGTTGTTGTTTGACATTCACATTGAGTCGCATACATAACATTATTTAAGTCGGAGCTGTTGCTCGGTACGTTGGCCTAGATTGACAAAATTAAGTTGAAGGCTTATGCCTTGTTGTTGACGCCTCTATTAATAAGAAAGATTATTAAGTTGGAAGTTCTGCTCCAATGGTACCACATGCATGTGCATTTATCTAAGTTGCATTTCAAAGTTGCATAATATGTTGTTGTGTTGTATCTTGTCTTGATTTAAGTTGTTTGTGAGTTGTGAAGTGGTGGTTTATATAATCTGATCTAATATGTTACTTATCATATATTTGAATATATTATTCGATATCTCACCTCTTCTGTTTGAATGTTGTCCTCTGTTGGTAATATGCATGCAATTCAGAGTAGAGTTTCTTACCTTAGTAGATTCGAGTCGGTGTTGTCGCTCTGATACGTAGCACTCGAGGGATAACACATGTTTTCTTTATTCATTGGATTTTGTTATGTTGCTGAATTTTAAGTTGTTTTAATTAAAGGATTATTGTTTTTAAACTGTTTTGATGTTGATCACAAGTCATGTTATTTTGAGTTGAATTTTATGAATTCGCTGCATAGTAATGTAAGTTTTATTTTAAAGACTAATCAATTGTTTGTATTTCGCTGTTTAAGTTGAAAATGTAGTATTCCATTGTATGTTGGAAATTTTTATACTATGAATTTACTATTAATTTCCGGGTAGAAATAAAATGTTTCACAATTGAAATGATGATTATGAAATAACAGTATAACACACACAAAGTAACAAGAAGATAAAATAAGATTTGAGAGATAATGAATAAAAAAGTAAAGAATATGGACCTTTTCTAGACATGTTATAATGAATAGTTATTGTTCTAATCTATTATATGAATTTAATGCAATAAATTAAAGAGCATCTACAATTGATTAACACGAGGATTATATTTCTAATTGATTAGGTAGAAGGCCTAATCAATTACATGACATATGTTCTTACCAATCCCCCATTTAGGAGCAGAGGATAAAAACTTGATAAAATCCATAGATGATTGCTTCAGACAATTAATATTGTTATATTGTTTGGAGTTTTATGTTGTAAAGCACACATGCAACATAATTTTAGTTTTTAAATATTGATACAAAAATATTTTTGTGTCCTCTTGTATCAGTGGAGTGTGAATAATTCATATTGAGTCATGATCTTTTTTTAAAGAGTTGAGATAAAGCATTTGGGGTCTATTTCATTTCATGATTTTCCTTAAGAAAATAAGTTGCAATATGGTCATTTTTACCACAATAAGTTCACTCAAACATGTTATTTTTACCACAATAAATACACTTAAACATGTTATGATTAGAATTTCCTTTAGCTTAACAAAATTTATTAAAATATTTGGTGTTATTAACCTAGACCAGTTTTTGTAGCAATGTTTTAAAAATCAAATCGGAGATCGGATTGATGAAACTTCCGATTTAATGTTCAATTAGTTTAATCGATTAAATCCACGGTCGAACTGTTTATTAAATAAACTAATAATATAAAACTAAATTTCATAGATATGTCATATATAATCATATGTTCACAACTTAATAAAATAGATATTTCAAAAATCCATTACAAACTTAATACAACAATATTGATAGTACATATGTTAACATAATATAGTTGTACATTTCATTTAAACCTTCATTTAAGAATATTTTGAAAATAATTAAAGAGTTACAATAAAATAAATAAAACTAACTCAAACCAAAATTAAAATAATATAATAACTAAAATAACGTAATGTTCAAATAATTAAGAATACATAAATTAAATAAGATAAAAAAAAATACTTAATTAAAAAACAAAAAATAAATTTAAATTGAACTACGACAAACAAGTTATTACTGGCAACAACAAACAATATTGACTTGAACGTCAATGAATCTTGAGTTGAACAATGTGACTATATTTGAACGACAATAACATGACAAAACTCAAAAGTTTGTATGATTGTAAAAAGAATTCGATTTTTTTGTGTGATTGAAGAATGTATATTAAGTTTTGATATTGACATATTAAACTTTAAAAATTGCCAATTTGATGTTTATTTTAATCGGACGGTTTTACAAAATCGGCTCCGTTTTTTTTGTTCGAATGGTTCTGGACAGTTCAATTCAGTTTTTCCGATTTTAACCCACTAACAGTTTTGAAAAGTTGACCCAATCTGATTCATCTCCGGTTCTTGGTCCAATCGATTGAACCGATCGGTTCAGTTCAGTTTTTAAAACATTGTTTTCTAGGTCTATGTGTTGTCAAGGTAAAAGTCTTCTAATGGTTTCGATGATAACAACTCAATAAGGAAGAATTAATCAAAATCTAAATAAATATCAAGTATTTATAGTTCTAGTTGAAAGAGATAAACAAAGTTAAATCGAGTAATATAAAGGATTTGAAGTTGTGATGTTATGAAAACTCACATGATCTTGCACTTAATATTTTATCTTGCACTTAATATTTTATCTTATATTACAATCAATTAAATTTAAATACAACAATAATAATTTTTGCAATAGTAAGGCGATGCACACACGCACTAAAACCCATTTTTAAATCTTCATCTTTTTCTTAAAGTTTCTCAAAACAATATGGGTAAGTACTTAATCAATTAAGAAGATTTCTAATAAATTAGGAAAATAAAATTCAACTATCTAATCAAGTAAGTCCTTCATATAATCATTAAGAGGAATTGTAACGCCTCTTAATTGATTAGGTAGAATTTTTAATCGATGAAGTGACTTCTTAGATTATGATTTCTTTTTCTGGCTTAACCTAATGTATTAGGCAGATGTACTAATCGATTACAAAAAGACTAAAACTATGGATTGTTTCCTTTTTCATCAAATTTTTTCCTATATAAAAGAGTTCTCTCCTCACTTATAAGCTTTACGAATAACCATCTCTCATATCTGACTTCTTCTCTTTATTTTATAAGTTTTATTCACCTTAAGTTGCTCTAGTGCTGAGAGAATGAAAAGTTTCATATTAGAGTTGCGTTATCCTAATGTTGTGTTGAATTTGTATATTCAAGAGCATATTTATCTCGTGATCTTGTAATAGATTTAAACGTTGCAAGCTAAACCTGTAAAAAAAAATTGGTGTAAGGTTGATGGGTTGATTCAGTGTAAAAGCTCAAGTTGGTTAAGGTTGTATAGTTAAATATGTAAGCTCAAGATGCTTTTAGTAGAAATCTCGGAAGGAAACTCTTGAGAATTGGAATAGACCACATAATTCAAGGCAGGACCATGATAGTATCTAGCGTGATCTATCTTACTAGATTTCATTATATTTGCGTCATTGATCTTTTTCATTGCTTAATCTTTATTAATATCCACTTTTTAATATAAATCTTTTCAAAATCAATTAATTTTCTAAAATATTGTCAAAATCCAAATATCACAATTCACCCCTCTTATATTTGGAGTCGCTTCTTCAACAACTTTCTTATAGGTTCCTCTTAACTATATAAAATCATATCTAAACCATCTCTACCTTTGATAAATTTACTAAAGATTTGATGCAAATCTTCAACTTTATTTTTTAAAGTCTCGAAACATACACACTTGATATCCATAATATCAAAGAGAATATAAACATAATTAACATTTAAAACATGTTTTCTAAGTACTTATTTTTTTCTTCATTTTCAAGAGATGTAATAGAATTTTTAGAAGCGGAGATGATATATGTCAATTTAATATAGTTTTTTTTAATCAAAATTCTTATAAAGAAAATAATTCATGAAAGATAAATTCATATTGTAGTCTATTATATGACATAAGTCAACTTTATCCTTTTACCCTAATTCATCAGATGAGTCTATATTATAGTTTATTAAATATAAAAGCTAAATTTCCTGAATGCAAAATCTCATATTTTAAAGCTGTGGATGTCTTAGATTTCCAACAACTATTTAAAAATTCAATAAATTTGTAGACAAATAATTTTTAAGTGATTACCATGAGTTTGTAGAGAGTTTATCTTCTGGAAAAACCAAATTTAAAAATCTTCTTTAGATCTTTCAATTGATCATGAATATTTATATATAAGATGTGGTTTATCATACTCTACTTTCTCTTTACAGGTACAATGTCTTTTATAAGCAATTTTTTTATTGTTAAAGGGAATATCATAAGAATACTCCAATCTAATACAATGCCTTATAAAAAAATCATTTTTAATTAACTAATGTTACTTATAAATTAGTTGAATATAAAGTTGTTTATTACTTTTTATATTTATTTAAAACAGAATTGAATAATAAATTTAAGCATAAAAATATAATTTAGATTAATTCTAACTTCAAATTAAATCAATTCCAAAAAAAAAAGAAGATTAATTGAATCATTTTTAATTAGGATAATATAATTATTTATTTTAACAAAATAAATGACTCATTTTTATTTTAATTTTTTTAAATATTAAATAATAAAAATTGTGATAATCTAGTTAAGGGCCTGAGCCCATTTCGTTACAGTTTCAGCCCAGTTCCAAATATACATTATCGATGTATGTATGTCCTTTATAAACAGTTACAATATTAGTTAAAATTTCAATATGGGACAAAATAGTACAAATTTTTGAAATTAATCTTATTGAAAGTGAAATAGGTGAGAATTTTATGGAGAAAATTGGCTATATTGGAATTTTGAGAGAGAATGTTGAGAAAATTAGAAAAAATGTTATCTTTTGGATCTATAATAAAAATATAATTTAAATTTTAGTATTTTGATTGACGGATGATTATGTATTTTTTTAAATCAAGTAATATATAGAATGAGTACTAAGGATACTCTATTTGAACACAAAGAGAGATCAAGACAAAGCTTGCCAAAAACAAAAAGAAATATTACTTACCAAATTGTATTATGATAAGAAAAACAATGGGTCCTTGTAGAACTCGTATAAAGTGCAATTGAGATGACTAATTTCCCCATCAAAAAACACATCCAAATGGAAATCTTGATCTTCCAAACTATGTCTACAATATTCCAATTCGAATTACAAAAATTGATCTCATTCCTCATCACCCAAATGTTCCAAATGACCGCCAACCATAAACTTCCTTCTCTACCTTTCGCAACATTACTGGATTTGCAAAAAGCAAACCAATCCAAAAAACTTCCCTTAAGGTCTAAAGTTATGCCCGACTTGAAATTTAGCCACGAAGAAATATCCTTCCAATCAAGCTTAAATACCATACAATTTAATAAGAGGTGATGAAAAATATTGGGACACAAAGAACAAAAGGGACAAAATTGCGCATTGATATCCAAGATAACTCCTTTGCGCAACAAAGAGCTTCTAGTCGGCAAGCTATTCAAGAAACACCGCCACCCGAAAACGTTGACTTTAAAAGGAGCCACCGATTTCCAAACCAACTCAAAAACCCGATCATTCCGATTGGAAGGACCTAGCGGAATAAAACGAGAAAAGGCTAAATGGTAATAGGAACTCACCGAGAAAAATCCATTGCCATCCCCATTCCAAATAACTCTGTCCTTCCCAATATGATTCAACCTAAACTCCTCCAAAAAACTCATCATCCTCTGATACTCCTCTAAAGAACCATTAACACCTTGCACAGAAGAAATCGGCGCTGCCAAAAGAGACTTAGCCTGTCCAGAAACAACTGAGTCCACCACAAAATCAGCAGTCAAAGGATTATACGTAAGACTAAGCAAGACTAAGCAAAACATCGATTTAAGTAAAGTGATACGACCCCAAGACTAAGCAAACGACTCTTCCAAGAGGAGAGTCTTTTCTTGATCTTATCCACCAAACCACTCCACAACGAAAGCCTCATAGGACTAGAACCGATCTGTATGCCAAGAAAAGTGAAACTACTTTCCTCCCTCATACACTACAAAAAATAAGTCGCCGTTTCCGAAAAATAAGAATTCGAATTAATACCAATAAATTTACTTTTTTGATAATTAATTCTCAATCCCGATACAAGCTCGAAACTCCTAAGAACCGCTTTAACTGTCCACATTTGTTTCCAATTACTTCCGTCCATCACAACGTGTCATCCGCAAATTGAAGGATGTCAACCGAACACCCCCTATTCACCCAAACACCTTCATAATCCCTTATATCCACCGCTTTCTTAACCAAGTCCGATAAAGCCTCCGCTACTATAACAAAAAGAAACAGTGATAAGGGGTCTCCTTGCCTTAATCCTTTCTCCATCCTAAAGTCCTTAGTAGGACTACCATTCACAAAAACTGACATGTTACTATTGAAAACTAATAAATTGATCCACCTCTTTCAAATCTCCCCGAAACCCATCCTACACATCAAGTATCTAAAAAAATTCCAATTAACTTTATCGTAGGCTAACATTTAATTATGACAATTAGAATTAGTTAGAGAAAATAATACAATGAGTGCTTTGTGAAAAATTTAACTCAATCATTTTAAATATTCATGTGTGTAGAGTATAAGATACTCTAGAGATTTTAAAAAATACTAAAGTGTTCAGATGCATATTTGATTCATTTAATTTAGAATGAACTTCAACAATCATAACAAATGTTGCATGCTATATAGAAAGAAAAAAATTGTGTGTTTACTTTAGATAGCCTACCATATTTGATTAGCACAATACAGCTGGAGTGCCTTCACAAACAACTGTCAAGGTCGGTTTTATTAATGGTTCATTCCTTCTTCACATCTTTCATGCATCTAATTTCATATATATCACCATCTACCAAACCCATATACTTCACGACACTTTTTTGCTAACTTTTGGGTATCCAAAATTTAATTCAGCTCTTGTACTTTTCTGTCTGCATTATTTTTTTTGAACTCCTAAGTCTATTTATGATGCAAACTAGCTAACTCTTTATTTAATAATCGGAAGCTTACATGTCAAATCATTTATAAAGTGGAAATTTTATTTTAAAACTTTATTTTTAAAAATCTATATATTTGTTTATATAAGATTTAAGATATTATCTACTAATTATATAATTTATGGACAATCCTTATATATTTAGCTACAATAATAAATCATGATTTTTTTTTTCAAAAATAAAAAGCATTTTAAGAATTATAAAAAATAATTATTTTTAATTTGTTTCTAAATTTTCTTCAAAAACAATTTTCTTAATAATATAATATTTAATTAAAAATGAAATAACTTAATGAAAAAAAACATTCGAGATGATAGAAATTTCTTTAAATGTTATAGAGTTTTGATAAGTGTTAAAACTCGCCATTCCAAACAAAATACTGTTCTTACATGAGTGGCAAGCAATGTAGCTTGACTATAGCCAATTGAACTTAGACTTTGACATCTCTTCCACCTCATAGAAAACCTGTTGGATGCAAATGGATTTTGAAGGTCAAGTAGATCCCGGATTGCCAAGTGAATAAGTACAAAGCCATACTTATAGCCAAAGGCAATCATCAACAATTTGATTTTGACTTTAATGAAATTTTTTGTCGAACTATGAAGCCTACGATAACAAGAGTAATTATAACTCTTGCCCTGATCAACACATGGGAACTTCAACAAATTAACATCAACAATACTTTTCTAAATGGCTCTCTTCAAGAAGAGGTTTATATGTCTCAACCACCTGGATTTGAAAAGTAAGATTCCACCCTAGTTTGCAATTTGAACAAATCTCTCTATATCTAGACTTAAGCAAGCTCTAAAGGTCTGGAATGAAAACTTATCCCAATCATTAATTCAGTTTGACTTCTTTCATAGCAGATGTGATCATTCTCTATTCATCTACTCTCATCAAAGGCCTCGCCACATATGCTTTGGCCTATGTTGATGACATACTTATAATAGGGTTCTCCTCCTAGTTTACAAACTCATTGATTCTCTCCACGCCATATTTGTTCTCAAAAAGCTTGGTGAAATTTAGTATTTTTTAGGCATTGAAGTCAAGCATCTCCTCACTGATGGTACTCAAAACAAATACATTTCAAGATTTACTCACTCGAGCCAATGTGTGACATGAAAATGATGTTACTACTCCTATAATGAGTACTTGCAAACTTAACAAGCATGTTTCTTCCACATTCTAAGATCTATATCTATATAAATCAATGGTTGGATCACTCAAATATGTCACTCTCACAGGACATGACATTTCCTTTAGTTTGAATAAAGTTTACTAATTCATGACATCTTCTTCTGATTCTCATTGGTTTGCAATTATTAGGATCTTGCGCCATCTAAGTGGCACCATTACACATGGCTTACTTCTCACTCCAACTTCATTACACAAATTTTTCTCTAACGGTCTATAGTGACCCATACTAGGTAAATGACCTAGATGATCGTAGATCTACTTCTAGTTCCTACATTGTTTTTGGCCCAAACCTTTTGTCATGGAGCTCGAAGAGCAACTTATTGTTGATAAATCAAGAGCTGAATCCGAATACCATGTCTTGATTCACACTACCTCATAAGTGTTTTGGATAGAAATTTTCCTCAATGGACGTGTCGTGTTATTCCATTCTCTCACTCTTCTTTATGATATCCTTAGTTCAACGATTTTGTCACACAATCCAATTCTTTATGCTAGGACAAAACATATTGAGTTAGACATCCCCTTTGTTCATGAAAGAGTTATAAAAAAAATGATGATTTCCAAACATATTCGTAGCAGTGTGCAAGTGGCAGACATCCTCAAAAAACTGTTTGGTACATTTGCCTTTCAAGATCAACCAAACTCAAAGTCACGACTTACATCTCTCCTTGATCTTGTGGGAGAGTAGTAGAATATAACATTTCATGGTGTGACATGTAATAGATTACATCAAGCATTTGTATGTTTAAGATCAATTTGTAAGCATATAACACCATGCACATGTGTGAAGAATCTTGCACGGTGACATGAGTTCTCCATGTATGAGCTTCTATAAATATGAGTGTCATGACTTGCAAGGTTAACTCATTAATGCATAATGCTAAATAAAGTTCACATATTTTATCACGTTGAAGATATAAGTGTTCTTCTACTTCAACCTGATATCAGAATATTTACAAATACTCCAACGTTCAAATAAGTGATAATTGTAGATGATAGATTTTAGAGCTAAAATAACATGTACATAAACTTGATATTATAATAAATTTTTTATAATGAAATCTTTTAAAAACATATATTTTGAATAACAAATATATTTGTAGATCACATATCCTGACGACCTAATTTATCTCGTGAGATATCTAAATTTTCATTTCTTGAGTCGGATCAAAATAACCCATTTGAATTCAATTTTTCACTCTTTTCACCCAAATCCCAATTGTATATGTCAATTTAAGCAAATTTTGGTCCGGTTAAAAAGGATCACGGACGTGTATGAAGTTTTTGTCCACCTATATAAGTTAAGCTATTAAATTATTTGAAAAATAAATTGATGTGTCCATGGCATCAACCAACCATCCATCCAGCACATCTTCAATTTAGAGAGACCGACGTCGGTAGTACAAAGCAATATGCAAATGAAACTGAACTAGGTAACCCTTCCTTTGACTCATATTTTCATTATTATTTTTAAAATTGACCCTTGATATCCCCAATAACATTCTTCAACTTTTCAATATCCATTTATTTTTGGATAATCATTACTCACACACACACTATTTAATTAGACAAGAATTGTGGGGTTTTGTGAGAGTGAGGCAATCATATCATGACAAAAATAGAAAGTTCAACTATGCACTAAGATTCTTCAAAGCCACCCACCATGCATCATCTCTGGTTGCCTCCAAATTATATACATAGTTTACTTTACTCCAAGAAAAGCAATACTCCAGCTAGCAATTTTTGTTGATATTCTTCTCATCACCTATAAATACCACCTCATTATATCTCAATTTTCTCACACTTAATTTCCATTCTCTCAACCTCAACCATGGCTTTCTCTAAGCTTCTAGCTGCTTCTCTTCTTGCATCACTTCTCTTTCTCCATTTTGTTGATGCTGCACATCAATCTGTATGCTTTTTTTCTCTTTTATAATCTAGTTACGTTTATTTTATATTTTTTTTAAGGATCTACTTTACTAATTCATGCATGTTTTTGATGAGCTGCAGGAATATACCCAAACACAGGGTTCTCTTCTTCAGCAAATAGGTACAAATTCATGCATAATATAATATAAGAGTATTTGAGATATATGTGTGTGTGTGTGATTATAATTTTTGATGAATTTGAAAACGTGATTACATATTTCAGATTGTAATGGATCATGTGTTGCAAGGTGCCGTTTATCATCTCGACCAAGATTGTGTCAAAGAGCATGTGGGACATGTTGTAAAAGATGTAACTGCGTGCCACCTGGTACTGCTGGAAACCAAGAAAAGTGTCCTTGTTATGCCAGCTTGACTACTCGTGGTGGCAAAGCCAAGTGCCCATAGAATAACAAAAAGTCAAAAATTACCTTAAATGGAATTTGGAATCAGAATCTTTTTTCATAAATATCCAAAACATATTACCATGCATTAACAATTAATAAATAAATCTTTGGTCACTATAGACTGAAGTCTGAACCACATGGAAAATAAAATCCGTACATGTTTTCAATACCTATTGAATTATTGAGTGCTAATTTAAAATAATAACTATCTTGTTTGTGATGCTTTCAATTCTTGTGTATTGTATTTACTTCTTTTGTACTACTACCTATCATTAAATAAATATTTTTTCTTTTATAATGTCACTTGCAAATTATTATTGATATCGCTGTATCGGAATTGTGTTTGAGGTATGTGTTTCATAGTTCATGAATGAGGAGAAACTCCGTGCAACAATAAACAATAGATTGTCCATCCATAACCTTTAAATCTAACAGCTTGATGAACACTGATTTTTTCTTCTTTTATTATAAGCAATGATATGAATTAGTGAGAGAAAAAATATTCTCCTACCCAATACAAAAATCAAACAAAAAGATGAACAATCTCTGAACAACTACAAAAAGTTTAGAGAAAATTTTGTCCTAGTATAATTTCTACGACTATTAGAACCTATAGCCAACTAACTCCATGAAAGGACAACAATGATCTCTATGATCTCCAAAGTAGACAACTTAATCACGCAGCAAACCCATGACCAAACAAAGCCAACATCTCATAGTGTTTCTCTAAATTACATCGCTAATATGTTATGCAATTAAATCACACTATTGGGGGCTCATGAAATTATAAAGGATTTTGTTAACGAATATTTCCGAGATATTCTTTAAAGATTTCATATTAAAAAATTATTCCTTAAAAGTTATATCCATGTTTTTTTAACTAGCATTACATATTTTTAACAAGGAATTATTAGATAAGAGATCACATTAAGAAATCAACCTTGAACGTTTTCCAACTCTTGTAATTTATCATAGAGAATAATGTTTTACTTCATGCAACTGCTTTCATTATCAATATTTTTATTACGTTAAGTTGTATTTCAACACTTTGCATACAAGATGAATGGTTGAAGGCATGTCCTTTAAATACTTTTTCCATGTTACCAGTTCAATCAAGGTAATAAATAGATCATAAACAAAATTATAAAAAAAAGTTGCTAAAATGAAGTTGGTTGGATTCAAATATTTGTTCTTTGAATATTTTTCCCCTCGGTTGTGAGCTCAACCAAGAAAATAAATAGTATTTTTAAAGAAATGTGGCACGACTATGGTTTACACCTCGACTATTTGTTGGATAACATTATAGATTTGTCTTAGAATGTATCATTTATAGTATTAGGTACTGATAGTTCAACATGTGGTTAATTACTGATAGTTCAACATGTGGTTAGTGTTAACTCAACATAAGGTTACAAATAATTCAATACGTGGTTTGCAAATAGTTCAACATGTGGTTACTCCTAATTCAACATGTGTTTCCTACTTAATTTGTGTTTAATTACTAGAAGTTTCTGAAATAGTAGTATGATCACATATAAATAATGAAATATATGTTTGTAAAAATACTCAATTCTATTCCTATAATATATATATATATATATATATATATATATATATATATATATATATATATATATATATATATATATATATATATATATATATATATATATATATATATATATATATATATATATATATATAAAACCTCGAAAAATACGATTCTCGCGATGGACGCGAAACAACAGAGTCGCCACCTAATTCTATTTATTCTAACGGGAGAAAAGGAAGATATGGACACAACCTAATAAGGATAAGAAATGATCAACAAAACCAATAATCTAAGTTCGGGAGTCGGTTACGCAAGAGGAAGGTATGAAGCACCCCCCACGCCCGTTGTACTCAACGGGAACCTTTTAGTCTAATTTGCGCTTAAATGTTGATTTATGTTATTGTCTTCTTTTAATGATAGAGGTTTGTTAAAATTGTTCGCTTAAAGGGGAAAAGAATTGTTATTATTATTATTATTTATGACGAAGAAAAGATTAAATTTTATTATTATTGTGCTCGCGAAGGATTAAAATCCTAGTGCCTACGTATTCCATTGTGCAATGGGAAAGTCAGAGCTTCGTAGTTCGTGCAACTACGATTTGTGTTTTTTAATGAACAATTATTTAAAATGCTTTCTAACTGCTAAGCATTGACTTATTTACTCGCGATAGGAGGTTGAAGCGCCAAATTGTTTGCGAGATAGAAAGATTTAAACAATGTTCGTTTAGAGAAAAGTGTTTGACCTTTGTTAAGGTGTTTTAAAACGAAAGGGCGAATGAATCACAACGCGTGGGGCTAGCCCAAAAGTGATTTCATTCAAGAACTATGTGGAGTGCTAGACTCCAGAATTCAGTTCCTTCGTTGATTAATTATGAAAAAATAGTTTGCATTTGTTAGATATGTTTTAAGTTGTATTTGAAAGAAAGAGACAAGTCGTCATCTTTAAGGGAGATATCTCGCCTATTCCACCACAAACATTTGAGGAATGAAATCGAAAGAAGATTTAAACTTGGATACGAGGATTGACAAACAATGCCACATTCTTTCTTTGAGAAAATAAAATCGGAAGAAACTTTAAACTTGGATACGAGGATCGACAAATAATGCCACATTCTTCCCTTGAGAATAATTGTTTGTAAGATTTGATTTATGTTTGTGGAGATAAGAGGAATATCTTTCCTATGGAGATGAATCATGTCTCACCTTTTTGAGGAAGTTGAATGTTTTAAGTGTTTTGAATACGGAAGAGTGAATGAATCACGTCCCGTGGGGTTGGCCTCAGGAATGATCCGTTCAAGAACCCGTGGAATGCTAGACTCCAGAATTCAATTTCTTCGTATTTTATTTATAAATTATTTGATGTTTTAGGAACGAGAGGGCGAATAAACCACAACTTGAAGGCTAGCCTCAAGAATGATTTGTTCAAGAACTATGTGGAGTGTTAGACTCCAGAATTCAGTTCCTCCGTTATTTGATATGTGAATTAAGTATTTGCGTTTGTTTTTGATGATTTAGGATTTATAATTTTAGAAACGAAGGAGTAAATGAAACACAACTCGAAGGCTAGCCTCAAGAGTGATTCATTAAAGAATCCGGGGAATGCTAGATTTCTGAGTTCAGTTTCTCGTTAATTAATTTAGTTTGAATGTTTATTAAGTTAGAAAAGTTAGATGGCGATGCACGAAGCAATCGACTTACGGGTAAAATGCAGATGAAGGTTGGTTGTTTGATTGATTATACAGATTCGAATCCTAATCCCTAGGGGTGCTCCTAGTAATACGAAACCCTAACCGTATGGAATGTGTAAGTGTGCGAGTGAAATCGCTCGGTGTTGGACCGAGGGTTCGCGAATGAAATAAAAGCAATAAATATAGAGAAATAAATGAATTGCGTACAATGTAATCGAGAGAGGGGTACAAAATAATTACAAGGGATTGCGATAGAATAAAGGGTCTCGTTGTAATTTGCCCAAGAGAAAGCGTGTGTGCAGTGTATTAATTATTCGGAGGTGTCGAAATGTCGCTCGTTTACTACCTTGGAACCGATTCAATTGTTAAAACGACTTTGTAAGGAGTGGAACATTATTATTGTATAGAAATGCAAAATATAAAAATAAATAAAATAAGTAGACTAGATAAAATAAAATGAATTATTAAATAAAATAAATTAAATAAAATGGTCTCATATTAGTCACAATTTATCGATTTATTGGAATCGACTTAATCAGACTTTTTGTTATATCATCGGCCCAAAAGGTAAAATTAAAATAATAAGACATATTTTTAAAAAAACATTTTTCTAAACAAAGAAACTATTATCAAATAAAAATTTGAAAAATAAACTATAAGAATTAAAATAGAAACAAGATAATAAAAAATAAAAAATAAAAGAATAAAATAGATAGGGGAAGGGGTTCATCGCTTGGAATGTGTGTAATGGTAGCAATGTCAATCACCATGGACCATTTAACCCATAAATATGAAAACTTAAAATAACGTTAAAGTGAAATAAAAAGAAAAATAAAATAAAAAATAAAAGAAAGAAAAGAAAAAAAAACTCTATAGTCATATGTGATGCGTAAAATAAAAGCAGAAACTCAGAGTAAAAGAAAAAACACGCTTTTCTTCTCATAGTGAAAACACGTTTCAAAAGGTTATGGAAACCTACCCTCTGGTTTTGATCCTCAACGGTGGTGGCTCTCTCACCCTCACGAGAGAGAGAGAGAGAGAGAGAGAGAGAGAGAGAGAGAGAGAGTTAGGTTGCTCTCGTGTGCGCGGAAGGAGAAACCATGAGTAAAATTTGAATTTGAAGAGATTTCTCTTATTTTATGCGCTACAATGATCACATGAGAGAGATACTTTCCTTTTAGACTTACAAGCTTCCATTGAGTTGATTTCCATAAGATTTCACACATGCAAATACCAATTACGCCCCTTAGTAATTCAAATTGAACATTATCTAAGGCCTTGGTAAAAATATCTCTCAGTAGCTTAACTTCACTACTATAAAATACGCAAACAACAACGTCAGATTTACAACGAATTAATATACACCGTTGTAATAGGTTAAAATTTTCGCAGCTAGTTTATAACGCCAAATTTAACGACGGTTGTCTTAAAAACCGTTGTAATACATGATATTTAACAAGCATCGATTTGCAACAACTACATTTTTTTTTCATATTTTTACATTTTAAACATATATTTTATTTCATTTTTTAGTGTTACGGGGAATTTAACCTCAAAACACAAAATTCATCTTTATTTTTCTATTTTTAAGTGAAAGAGAATAGTTTGATCAAAACTTCATTAAAATTCAAATTCATCTTATTATTTCATTTTTTAGTGTTATTATCCTCAAAACTCAAAACTTCATTAAAAAAAAAGTGAAAGAGATGAGTATATATATAAAAGAAAACTTCATTAAAATTTCAAAAAAGAAGATTACATTGATAATCATACATTACATATATTTATCAAATGTCCAAGCCCATAACAACAAATGCATCTTCATAATCTGGGACTCCCTCCTCACTACCCTCATCAAAATCATAAAAAAATCATCCTATGCTTCTTTTTATTTTTCTTCTTTTGTTTATTCTTCTTCTTGGTCTTTCTCACCCTTAACGTATCCCTGACAGCCAACAATCCAGATAGTTGGACCTCCTCATTTGGCTGCTGACATTGTTCATTTGTAACCTCATTGACGATGTTTCTGTTAGCATTCTCATTTGTCGAACTCATTGTTACGAAGAATATATAATGAAGAAATGTAAAACTGTCTATTTATAGATGAGGTTGAAGATGAAAAGTCTGATAGTTTGTGTACAGAAAGAATTCGGACAGGTCTTCGTGGCCTTTAGCAGGGATTGTGGTTTGTTGGTAGGAGAGATGGTGGGGTACCTGCAAGTTACTCCGACGCTCAAGTCAGTTTGGGATCAACTAAAGCGTAAGTAAGAAGGGGATAGAAAAAGTGTGTACCTGACTCTCCTAGGAGGGAGAGTTTTATAGGGGCATTTGTCTGCATGCTACGGGCACGTGCCTTTGACTGTGTATAATTGCATCAGTGAATTCGTTGGGCAGTTGACCGCGTGGAAGACACTAAGCGCGTCGGATGGAAGTCCTCAACGGCCATATGCCAACGACTCTATTCTTGTAATGGTCATATCCTCGAGTGCCCCGTAATGGGCTTGTTCACAATTGTCTGCTGGATTGAGCCTCAATTTGGCGCTGGATACATGCTCGGCCAATCCAGAACAGTTTGGTGCTTGCAATGATGATAATTTGTAATGGTTGATATTCTCGAACGATATTTTTGAAAAACGGAGAAAATTTTAAATCATTATTATACTTGAGATGAGTGTTTCTCTCTTCCGGGAAGAGCAAATGTTGTAATATTACAACAGTTTCTTATAATAACCGTTGTGATATATTATGTAAAATTGAAAAAAATGTTGTTGTCAGGAGTCGAACCTTGTACTACGGTTCATATGGTTAACCGTTGTTATATATTTATAATAAATATATACCTATCCTTACTGTTATTTTCGATAACTGTTGTGAAATATTTACCCGTATAAGCGAATTAACTTTCCCTTATCGAACATAGCATCATTTCCTTCACAACGAAACCCTAACACCCATTTTTTATATTCTTCTTCACCATTACCACCCGTGAATCTTGTGCTTCAAACATTAAGATATTCTTCTTCTGTAATGTGTTCTTCCCCTTTCCAATTGAAACAAACCCTACATCAATTGAAACTAACCCAACCTCATCGTATTCTTTTCCCTTTCAATTGAAACAAATTCTAGATTTCAAATTCAATTAAACTCAATCAAAATCAACAACTGAAATAAACAATCTTCAACAACTAAACTCAATTAAAAGCAATAATTGAAATAAACAATTTTGAAGGACACTTTACTCACATAAAAGCATGTGATCCTTATCAAACTAGTGGAAAACACCTACAAGATTCACCTTTCACACACAAACTACGAAGCTAGTGCCAACAAACCATTTGCTGGAAGCTCTGTCGTTCAGGATTGTTACAGGGAACAGAGACAAATGCAGTGGAGACAGAGGGAGGAGCGCGGAGACCGCCCTCGAATATCTTCTTCTAGTTCTTCGAGTTCTTCATCTTCATTTTTTCAGCTGTAGTAATCCATGGGCCATCCAAAATGAAACAGAAAGGGGAAGAAATTAAAATCTAGGGTTTGTTTTAATTGGAAAGGCGAAGAACACGATGACTGGGGATGAAATTGTAATCTAATTTTTATTTTATTATGTAATTAATAATAATAACATATATTATTATCATATTTTAAATTCATATTATTTATTAAATATTTAAATATTTTTTTTTAATGATATGATAAATTAATTTTAATCAGAATTAATTATTACTTTGTCACATCAACGCTGATCATATTATATAGACCAAACCGAAGAGGGACTAGAATGATCCGAGAATAAAACTGCATTTAAACATAGATTTTAAAATATTGATTTGAGATTTTTTACCATAAATTTTTATTTACATATTTGTTTGTTTATGTTTGATTTAAAGTAGTATATTATATTTGATTAGTAGCACAATATAGCTGGAGTGCCGCCACAACCAGCTGTGAAGGTTGGCTTTATCAGCAATCATTTTCTTACTTTCCACTAATGCTTCATTCCTTTTCCACATCCATTTTGCATCTAATTCCATATATCTCACTATCTACCAAACCTAAACTACACGTTTGCTAATTTTTGGCTATCAAAATATAATTTAAGCTCTTGTAGTTTTCTGTCTGCATGAAAACATTTCAACTTCCTACATGTACTAACCGATACTTTCTCCTCTTTCCAATAATGCAACAAAGCCAACTCTATTGCAACTAAGCCAACTCTATTAATAAGCGGAAATTTACATGTCTATTCAATTTTTAAGTGAAATTTTGAAGGAAAAAAAAATCGAGAAACCGAAAAAACTATTTGTTAGGATTTAATATTTTTTTTAATAATTATAATTTGTTTAAACAAAGCGTGAAATTCTATGACTTTGCATAATAGAATAGTGGAAATACTTTATCAACTGAAATTTATATAATAATATAGGATGAATTCTTATTTATTCAATTCAAAAAGTTGGGTAAGGTTATCCTTAATGTAAAATACATTAAAAACAATAAATAATTGTACTATTATATAAATAATTAAAAATTAAATGGTGTCGTGTGATTGATTGAAGATACATTATTCGTCATTTTGTGATGTGTAAAGAAATTGTCCCCTAATATATAGGTCTTGATCTTACCGAATAAATTATAATTTTTTTTAAAACACGTGATAACTGATAATGGTGTGATTTAAATAATAATGATGAAAAAGATTGAAAGAATATTGACTTAAAACTATTATTCATTAACTCAATTTGATACAAATAAGTTAGACCATAGTGTCCGAAGTTCGTTGGGTATTTGTGGTCAGATTGTCCATCTCTTCCTCCGGAACTGACACAAAGAGGTTAATCAAGTAAACACAATCCTCATCCAGAGGAGGGAGTTGACGACCTTCAGTAGAGTGAGAACTAGATCCCATTAGCAAGGGGAGAGTAGTCTGGCCTGAGACGTTTGACGAAATCAACAGGTTCTCCACATCGACATTATTTCTTACCGGTCATACTCCTCGTCTAAAAAGTTGAAAGTTTCTTATTAGTCCATGTCATTGAGATAAATCCCCAATATATCACAAAGTATTAATAAACTTCATCAACCGACCTATTTAATACCGAGCCTCTTCAGATAAATCTTTTTCACTAAATAAGAAAAATTTATTCCCTAGTAGAAAGTGACTTTCACTCTATTACTTGGAAAACAGGTCGCCACACCTACCCTCTAGTCCATTACCAACGTCACAAATTGCAACATGGGCCTTGGGGATGACGGGGCTACCAGAAAGAACTAATCTTCAAAGGGCGGGAGCTTTGGGAGAGATTCAAACATGTGAATGATCGACTTGAGATGGAGTAATCTGCTACCCTTAGTTTGGGACTCTGAGTAACGAAGGATTTTGAAAAGGTGAAGAAAGAGGAACCACACATGGTCTTCCATTTACATACTCATACAAATACTAGTAGAATATCGTATATGAATAAAATAAAGGGTGAAATTGCAAATGAGCCATGTCCAAATATTTCAGAACCTCTATTTTAAAATAAATAAAAGGGATACAAAGGCCCATGGTGGAAAAACACACTCATAAAAAGAAATGACGCAAGCGTCATACTTGTCACATATTTTTTCGTCCTTAAAAGACTATGAATTCATCAATCATAGGATAAACCAACTTTTATCAAAGAACCATCAAGACCACCTAGTCTGGACAAAAAATAAGAGATGTAAGAATAAACATGATCCATCTAAGGGAATGAAGTATCCTTTTGAGTCTTGCTAATACTTTTATGTGATATTTTTGTTCACAATGCACTAACTTTGCAGTTGCAGGAAATGAAAGGCAGAAAAGCGTAACAGTTAAATTGAAAAAAGAAATACTAAAAAAAGGGAAGAGGATACTTATTATCCTAAAAAGAAAACCATGTCTTGTAAGAAATGTTTTTCACCAAACACATTTAATCACTAACATGCAACGCCCAAAGAAGTTTTGGTTTCCAAAAATCATATTGATGATATCTATGACTATACGTTTTGAAGTAGGGTGCATTAAATGCATGGTTCCTTGAAAATTTTTAAACGATTCTCTGTCATCTATCTTAAAAATAATCAGGTTGGGCGACATCCGACATTCTAATATCAAGCCTCTGCCCTCTTACTTACAAGGAATTAGGGGTAAATGTTCTGGTCAGACCAACCTCAAATGGATTTCTGCTGACAATACCAATCTAAACCAACAATCAGATAAAAGTCCGACTTCTTACAGAATCCTCCTAATACACAAAGATAAAAATATATTATAGGTAATGAATTGAGAAATATGATATCATATTAAAATGTAGAGTATAATGTTGTGACTTGCATAATAGAATGATAAAAAAGATATTTAACTAAAAAAATCTTCCTGATTTTTTAATATTATCTAACATATTAACAAATATAAATTCTAACAAACTAATTTTAATTCAAGTCTTACATAATTTATAATTTACAATTTACGTATGATTCTTATATATTTAGATACAATAAACCATAATATTTGTTTTTTTTTAAATGATAATAAAGTAACTTTAAGAACTATAAAATATATTTATTATTATTGTTCTGGGCCAATCAGACCGACTCCAAAAGTGTTCTCGCCGACCGTATCGATTCTGACTAACAATTATATAAATGTATTATTTCTTCCAGAATCCCCCTAATACGCAAAGATTAGCATTCTAGTGATCATCAAAGATCTCAACTTCAAAGCACCCAACGACTCTCTACAATTCGCTCCTAACTAATAGCAAATTAGTTATTCTTTCTCTACTATATATTGAGAAGGTGCCAAAATCAAATAACAAGTTTCAAATACAATTCTATTTCACTCTTCTTCTACATATACTGACTTGAATGTTGGAGTGTTAAGCATTCCTACATCCCCACTCCTTCACGTCGGAAGCCACAGTCTGCCACCACCACTGTTCACTTTCTCATTTCCAGTTCTCGAAAGGAACAATTGGTTTGATTTATTTTGATATATTCTTCATAAATATTTTTTTTGAATGGAAAATAAATGATATAAATAGACAAAAGAGAAAGTAATTAATAACAAAGTAAAAACAAGCAAAAAAACATAAGAAGTACAATAGAGGCAACAAACAACAAATGGAAAGGGATGAATGGCCTAATTATTGAAACATGTTGCAACAAAGACCCTTAATGGAGTCTGGAAATACTGTAACAACATTAGTTACAAAATTTTGACATGATAGTTTATAGGGGTGCTATAGAGCGAGTCTTAGAACACATGTTAAGTTTATGTTGTTCTAAATTCCAATTTTTGTTCTGTTTTGTCCTTTTCTATGGTTGGATCCGAGCGATCGCAATGTACTTATGGATTCTTTGAATTAGTACTAATTATGATTGATTAAAAAACCATAAAATAAAATCAACGTTAAAACAAACAACACAACAGAAGAACCAAGCAAAAACATAACACTAGAAAGTACATCACAAGACTCTTTCAAAAGAAAGAGTTAAGGGAAGGCTAAAGAGAACATCAACAAGATTAGATGAGTATGGTTTCCATCCAACACACCCCTATAAGCCCAAGTACATGAGCATGTCTTGAACTAAATTTACAAGAGAGACTTTAAGATCCAGAAATTAGGGTTGAACCCACTTTCAAGAAAGACAAATAATTGTAATTGCCTAGTGATTAACTGATGAGTTTTCCTGCTAAAATAACAAGTTTATTTCATAAATTCTAGATAGTCCAAACCAATGCATATCATATTGGAAAAAAACTAAAGACTCCCTCTTACCAATTCATAATCCCTAAACCAACTCATAAACCTGAAGAATGGACTGAGCAATATGCACTAGTATACAAAACCACTTAAAGACACTATATCATAAAACTGACGAGATTGCACAATGAATGGAGAAATTTTCAAGTGACTCAACCTGACCTAGGCATATTACACAATTACATTAAAAGGTATCCAACTATTCCAATAGGAAGCCAAAATCTAATATACTTTATTCGTCCCAATCTTCCCCTTATCGTAAGAGAGAAAAAACGATCATAGGAAGACTTCACTGAAAATTACCTTGAAAAAATAAGAATATAGGCTCAATCATCCTATTGATCTTATTTAAATCCCTAAATGATCCCAACAAGGACTCTCAAGAAGATCAAGCTCTCATACAAACATACTCCACCTCAAACTAAAATTCCAAACCCAGTCTCCACTCACCCAATTCCCAATCCTACTAACCACCTTAGATATCTACTTAGATATAATGAACAACCTCTTAAAAGGAACATACAACGGAATAAACCTAATACACACATCTTGACAAAATTGAGTGTGTAAACCATTCATCACCACCTTACTAATAGAAGAGGAAAACCAATCTGAAGGATCCACAAGCTTAGAGCTAGTGAGATAAATATATTTCCACTAATAATAACACTAATAAGCTATTTCCCTCCCCCATGGGAGAATTAAGTACGGAAAAGCAATACCACCTGAAATAATATCCCTCCATAATGAAGGCTCGTCTACTAGAAGCATTCATCGCCACTTACTCAGAAGGGAAAAGTTAACATGTCTCAAGTATCTAACCCCTAAACCTTCTAAATTATTAGCCTTACACACATCTTTCCACCTCACCTAAGAAACCTTGATCCCTCCTTAAGAACCTTCCAAAGAAAGTTCGTATGAAAACCAATCGTCTTCTTCCACATCGATGTCAACAACTTCATAAAAGAGAGAAAGAAAGTTGGGGTGAAGTTTAACATAAAATTCAAAAGGACAATTATGCCCCATAAGAATCATGAACCTATTCCACAATAAAGTCAATCTCTTAATGATGAGCCTTAATAGAGGCTTTCAAATCCCTTTTTTCTTAAAACTCACACCCACCAGAATCCTTAAATATTTCAATAGTAGTGAACCTACTTTGCCAAATAGATTGTTCTCGGAAAACTTAAAAAAACTTCAACGTTTTGGAATTAAACCAAATTTATTTCAAGAATTTCAACACAACTTGATGAATTTTGAACCAAACCTTGATTAACAATAAACAATCTTTCTGGTTGATTATCACGCTTGTTCTTCACTTTTCACTCGAGTGAATCAACAAATCTTGGTTGCAAGATTTCTCTTCACAATAATAATGAAAGAAAAAAAGAAATTTGAATTGAGAAGAAGTTAGGGTTTCAATGTGAGAGGGAAGAGAATAGACAGAGTTGTGAATTCTGCAGAGTTTCTCTCTGCTTCTCAAATTGAGAAATATTATTCAATTGTGCAGTTGCGTTTTTGTTGTGTTACAATTCACAATAAGGTTACTCCATATTTATAGATTTTAGGTTTGCTTGCTCCTTAAACAAAACTCAAAATACCTAATTCTACTAACACTAGAAAATTAAACCTTAGTCAGAATTCTTGTTGAGACACACTTTGACATTTCAACACTATCTTTCTTGTATCAAACATTATGCTTCGACACAAGAAATTACAATTCAACACAAAGTTCTTTTAAGAATTTGGTTCTTAAAGAACAAATAAGACACAACCAAGTAAAAAAATTGTAATTTTTTTTTTGTAAATGATTTCTTAGTAATTGAAGAGTCCAAGGTATCATATTAAAGTTCAAATTTTTTTCATAATTAAATTATAATTAGATAAATTCTCTTCACACATTTCTCATTATTAAACGATGACTAAATAAAATCTTACATGTTTAATTTTTTTAAAAAAGTTGTCTTCATAGTGTATATCGACTAGGGGTGTTTGCGATGTGGTTTGGATGGTTTTGACGCTATAAATCATCCAAACCACAAGAGAAAAAAGAATGAAGTTCAGTTTGGTTTGTTTAGCTTTTAGTAATAAAATTGAACCAAACCAATACGGTTTGGGTTGGTTCGATTTTTTACAAGATTTTTATTGAGGCATAGATACACATGTAGAAAACAACCTAACATTGTGTTTAGTCATTCATACATTATCAAATGACAAAACTCATCATATTTAGACAAAAACTTCTCATTCAACATATAAAAATAATATTAGACAAAAGTGAAATGAAAAATATAAAATAGTAGCTGAAAATAATATAAAAAATATTATAATAAAAAACAGAAGAGATGAGAGAATAGAGAAGATGAAAAAGAAAGAACATAAG
Source organism: Lathyrus aphaca (assembly GCA_963966055.1). Lineage (NCBI taxonomy): Eukaryota > Viridiplantae > Streptophyta > Magnoliopsida > Fabales > Fabaceae > Lathyrus > Lathyrus aphaca. Next base: position 645,929,162 of record OZ014520.1, on the reverse strand, counting down.
ATATGTAGGATTAGAGAAGAAAAATGCAATAAAAACGTAATTGAAAGAGAACACAATAACATACAAATGAGAAGATGAAAAAAAAAACATAAGAAGATGTGAGATGCACATGACAAAGAAGATTAGAAGAATGCACGATACTATTAAGAAAGATTTGAGAATGTTGAAACTAAAATCCTAAGTATGAGTAAGAGAATATTTGTATCTTGTAGGGTTAAGATATAATAGGTTTGAGTTTTGTGTTGGATGTGTGATAAAAACAAATTTGTGTTGTATGCGGTTTGATTTGGTTTAGTTCAGTTTGCAAAATACAAACTTTAAACTAAATCGATCTGTGCGATTTGTTAAAAAATGGTTCAAACACATCCGAACCAAATACAAATTTTTACGATTTCGATTTAATTTGGTTTAATTTATAATTTTTTATTGAATTAATTCAATTTTAAACATCCCTAATATTGATCATTCATCTGACACACCTTCCATTTAAAGTAGTAAATCGTAACAATATTCAAATGAAACTTAACTAGGTAGCTCTACTTTTAACACATAATTTACTCTTCTTTCTTTCTTTTTTTTTTTGAAAAATTAACTCATAATTTGACCAATAACACCCTACAAGTTTCTAATATGTACTTATTCCATATTTATTAGAATTAATATATTAATATGTATTTTCTAATAATAAGAATTAAAAAGAGTATATTCTTTTAGATAAGCATTACTCACACCTAATACTATAGACACGTTTCAATTATACAAGAGGTTGTGGGGTTGTAATAAAGAGATCAACTATACACTAGTTGCTGAATTAATATTATATTCTTCAAAAACAGCCATATTCTCCCACCATGCAAATTGCACCTTATCACCTTGGTTGCCTCCAAATTATACCAACCCCTTTTATCTTCAGTTACATATATATGATAATCTACTCGTACTCCAGCTAGCAAATTTTGTTTATATTCTTCTCATAAAGCTGCTCTCATCACATATAAATACTTGCTTATCATATCTCTCATTTCTCACACTTAATTTCCATTCTCAATATCATGCCTTTCTCTAAGCTTCTAGCTGCTTCATTTCTTGCATCACTTCTCCTTCTCCATCTTGTTGATGCAGCAGATCAATCGGTATATATATAGTTTTTGTTCATTAACTAATCACTTTCAATATAGTATCTTACTGTTTTTTATGAACTGCAGCAACATACAAAAACACAAGACTCTCTTCTTCAGAAAATAGGTACAACTACAACATGCAAATTCATGCATATAATATACATGCGTGTGTGAATTGTGATTATAATTTTGATCAATTTGAAAACATGATTACATATTTCAGATTGTCATGGAGCATGTGTTGCAAGGTGCCGTTTATCATCTCGACCAAGATTGTGTCAAAGAGCATGTGGGACATGTTGCAGTAGATGTAACTGTGTGCCACCTGGTACTGCTGGAAACCAAGAAAAGTGTCCCTGTTATGCCAGCTTGACTACTCATGGTGGCAAACGCAAGTGCCCTTAAAAAACAAAAACTGCCATAATTGGAATTTGGACTTAAAATCTCTTATTATAAATATCCAAAAGGTTACCATGCATTAATAATAAAAATTATGTATTCCTAAGTCACTATGGTCTGAACCACGTGGAAAATAAAATATGTACTTTTTCAATAATGTTGAAATATCGAGTGTTAATTTAAAATTGTAAAAAATTTCTTGTTTGTTATCGCTTTCAATTGTTTTGGTGCTATTGGGAGATAGTAGGGAATCATTGAATATTTAGTAGTTTTTGATTGGGAGTCCGAAAACGTCAAATCTTAATAATCTGATATTTATTTTTTTAATAAGCAAAAGAATATTATACATCGAAAATACAAAGTAATATTCGACCCATATATAATTACAAAAAATTAGCCCTAAAATCCTCGGAAATTATAACAAAAATTTCGAAGGATGAGTAAACCATTCATAATAATTACAACTAAATTTCTTTCTCTGTTTCTTTCCAATCCACCACCAAGATGACAAAATAATGTTCTGTATCACTTGTTCTTCTTTCCACAATCCATCCTTGAATAAAATTGAATTCCTACAAAGCCAAATATTCCAACCAATAACCAACCAAAAAGTCACACTAATCTTGGGACCGATTTTCTTCACCCTTAAAACATTTACCCAATTGAAAAAATGATCATAAATATGAGTGTATCTATCCACCTCAATGCCCAACCAAGAGTACATAAATTTCCAAATTTTTGCAACACCCAAATAAAATATGAAATAGAGATTCTTCCTTCATGAAACATAAAGGACATACTAAATCATGAGAAATATATATGATACCACGCACTTTTAAATTATCCCTTGTCGGAAGTCTATTATGAAAAATCCTCCAACCAAAAATTAAGGTGACAAAGCACCCCATAAAAGCTTAAATGCACCCGTTAATAGGCCATGGGATTGTACCGATTCATCTAGAGACATCAACCAATCATATCCGAACTTTACTGAATACTCCCGGGAAGAATCAAAAGGCCAATGGTATTCATCGATACCATTCAATTTAATCTCAACCGAATTAAGTAAAAGATGAAACTCCTCAAACTCTATCTTCAAGTTGTCGTCATCCGCTCTAATGGTAAGAATGGGCACAAATGAATCAACATGCCATCTCCAAATATTATCATACCAACCCCCGAAATCCACAATACAACCTTGTTTCAAAGATGATGCCTCCCATATAAATGGAAATAAAGAAGAAAGAGGTTCATTTCCAATCCATCTAGATTCCCAGAAATATAACTTTTTGCCATTATTCGATTTACCATGTAAAAGGACACCGAAATGTTTGTCACCAAACTTAGATACTATCTTAAAAAGATCTCTCCACGAAAGTGATGACACCAAGTTATATTTTGGCATTTCTCCTAAAATCAAAGGGAAAACATAATCATTATATCGATATCTCAAAATATTCTGCCATGAAACACTTTGGACCCAACTATCTTCCACACCCATTTCGCCATTAAAGTCACATTAAAATTCCGAATGTCTTTAATGCCAAGATCACCCTCAATTTTACTCTTGCAAATCAACTTCCAAATAATCCACGAAATTCCTTTTTTACAAATTGAACCATTCCAAAAAAAACCTTCTTTGGATTGTGGTAATGGTCTTTATAACATTGGAAGGCATAATAAAGAAAGACATGTAATGAATTGGTAAATTAGATAAAACCGATTTAATAAGAGTAGATCTACCTCCCATGGACAAAAATCGACCTTTCCAAGAAGCCAATCTAATCTTAATCTTATCAATTACCGACTTCCAAAAATTTATTTGTCTATGATTACCTGCAACCATGATGCCAAGGAGCTTGAAAGGACACCGACTAATCTTGCACGAAAGGAATCCTTCCGCCGCCACCATGAAGACTTCATCCAATCCAAAACCAATAATAGAACTTTTGGCAAAATTGATGTCTAAGCCCGAACAAAGTTGGAAAACCTTCAAAATAATCTTTAATGACCAAATATTATTCCAAAACCTTTCTCCAAGAATCACTGTATTATCTGCATATTGCAATAGATTGAAATAAATATCTTGGTTATGAATAATACCTTTAAAAGTCTCTATAGATACCACCCTATTCAAGAGAACCGCTAAGCCTTCAGCCGCAATAGCAAAGAGAAACGGAGAAAGGGGATCTCCTTGTCGAAGGCCTCTCGAAACAATAAAATCATTTGTAGGACTAACATTAACAAGGATGTACATAAAACTCTGCATAACACCCCCTTTAATCCAAGAAATCCACTTATCACTAAAGCCCGTATATCCCATTACCTTACAAAGATAAGACTAATCTACACAATCATATGCTTTTACGAAATCTACCTTCATCAACAAGACTTTCCTCTTACGTCTCTTAGTGAAGTCCACCGTTTTATTTAAAGCTAGAACTCCATCAAGTAAACTTCTCCTTCAATGAATGCAGTTTGAGAGATGAAAATGATACTACCCATAACCTTTTTGATTCTATCTACAAGAATTTTAGATACCACCTTGTACACACACCTAATCAAACAAATAGGTCTATAATCATCAAGATTTCTAGGATTGTCATTCTTGGGAATGAGAGCAAGGAAAGAATAATTTAGAACCTTAGGGAGACAACCAATATCGGAGAATTCCAAAATGCATTTAGTAAAGTCCTCACCAACTTTCTCCCAATAATGTTTAAAGAAGTCAAAATTAAATCAGTCAGGGCCTGAAGTTTTACCCCCACTACAATTAAAGACTACTCGCCTAATCTCCTCAATATCGACTTGCTGCTATAAATATTTACTATCTTCCATAGAAAGTTTTTTAAAACCTTCACGCCCAAGCAACATCATAGGTCTGTCCGCTTTCTGAAATCGTTTCTAAAAGTGATCAAAAACAACCTTTTTGATACCTGCCACGTCTTCCACTATCTGATCATCCATAATAATCGATGAAATATAATTCGTAATAAAACTTTTTTTAATAGCTGCATGAATTGTTTTTGTATTATAATCCCCTTCTTCAATCCATTTAAGACGAGCTTTTTGATGTAAAAGACTTTCCTTCATCCTTAATGGACTCTACATGTCATCCACAACTTTACTTCTAACCGAAAGGTCTTCCTCATCTACCTTACCATCTTACTGATCAATGAAGTCTTCAATGTCATTGATAACTCGGACATTTTCAATAATATTAGTATCAATCCAACCAAAAACTTTTTGTTCCACCGTTTTAAATTGGCAAGCAACAATTGAAGTTTATTTTTATATACAAAAGATGTATTTCCATGATATTCAGAAGCCTCCCAAGATTCTTTCACAAACTTCATAAATTCCGGGTGGTTAAACCAACAATTCAAATATCAGAACGGTTTCGGCCCCCAATTAACATTCCTAGCAGATATCCAAACATGTCTATGGTCCAAAATGTCTCTATCTCCAACATATTGAGTAACCACATTCCATTCATTCAATAGACCATTAGAGATAATAAATCTATCAAGCCTACTACAAGATTTACCCAAAGAATTAAACCAAGTGTACTTGTTATCTACAACTGGTAAGTCAACATATCCTGTGAGATCAATGAAGTCTCCTAATTCCTCCATAAGCTTTTTGCTTGAATTCGAGCTGCCCATCTTCTCATTATCACATTTGACGACATTAAAGTCACCACCGATCACCCATTCACTAGTTGCCATAGACAACTTGAGATGTAAAATTTGGCTCTAGAGGTTTCTTTTGTCCGCCAAAGTGCAAGGAGAATAAATGTTTACAAAATAACAATTAATCCCTTTCCAAATAACATTTAACCCCATATTAACTTTACCTCAAAAGCTGCATAAAGGTTGAATGAAATTGTTCCTCCATATAGTTAGAATGCCCCCTGATAAACCTTCTGCATTCGAACAAGACCAATGACAAAGATCATCCCCCCATAAGCTTACCACCAATTCATTAGTGATATTTGAACTTTTTGTTTCTTGTAAGAAAACCAAATCCACCCCTAATTTTAAAACCAGCTCCCTAATTTTCTTTCTTTTGATATGACTTCCACACCCTCTGATGTTGTATGTAAAAAAATTCATGATTTACTACTAGCAACATCCTTATTTCCCTTGTTCTTCTTCTTGAATTCCAATTTGCGAATAACCGATCTAGCAACATCGTCTTTGATATTTGCCTCCACACCAAGGTTTTTAATAGAATCCCATATTTTGTTAGGTAAACTATCCAATTTCTTCTTAATTTTGGAATTTCTCATCAAAACCTCAAAATCTCCTATCGAATCAGCCACAAACTCCGAGCCATCAGAATGATTAGATATGGAATCTGAAGACGTATCTTTGTTTAGACCAACCCCAGTTTTCTCCACTTGACGACCAAAAATCCCATCTAATTTGTTATCAGTAAGGAGAAGAGTAGAATAGTATGAGGGGGCAAATGGTATTTTGATTTTTTTTGTAAATTTCTTCCATCAACTTTTTCTTCCTAACTTTCTTTTTACCTTTAATTTGACTTTTTGAAATAACCGGACCAAACTCAACCCCCAAATCAACACACAAATTAATACTCTTGGAGTTCCCAAATTTATGTACAATGTTTGGGGGAATGGGACACATGTGGATTACGCAAAAAATCAGCATGAATAGTCTTGGAGGAATAAATGGCTTTAGCATCCTTACAAGTGGTAGAAGGACCTGCGCCCAAATATTGTTCAGCTGGTCCAACATGATCCAAAACATTTAATCCGAGTCAGTCTTATTTCGAACCGAGAAATACATTGAACCCTCATTATTAATATTTGTTTTCCTTGCTTTTATATCTAGGTTCAACACAAACATTAATTAGAGAAGGTCCCAGAAACTCAGAATCATTATTACCCACACCCACCTTGGATACCTTGCACATAACTTTATCTGCTGCAAGAATATTGTTTGGGAAATATAACTCATATGCATCCTTGCTACGCCCTCCGTCTCATCAAAAATGTCCTATTTGAGCAATGCGCGGTTCTTAAGAAAATGATTAGATGGGCTGGTTTTAGTGAAAAAACTAATATCTTTGACTTGAGCATGAAGTTTCAAAATCCTAGTTTGTGTTCATGAGGTCCTTTGACCTAGTTTGCTTTTGATTCTGACTTTGCTCTTTTGGCATGATGTTATCACTTGATTAATGAACACTTGTGCTTAGTTGTGGAATTTTTGAATGAAGTTCTGATTTGATTTGAATTTTCATGTGTGCTTGCCCTAGTTTTTGCCTTTTCTTTTAACATGATTAGTTCTTAGGCTAGAAGGGCACCTGTGCCAACTCCTATAGGTTGTTTAGAGCTCTTTTTCTATAAGGATAAATCCCTAGTCCTTGATTGGTGTTGGTGCTTTGTAAAGTTTTGTGTTTCTTGTCTTTGAAGTTTCTCACAAATGTATGCATGTTCACCTCACCGTCTTTGTCCATTTTCTCTCCATGATGCTTATGCTTGAGTTTGTATGCTTCTTCCCCATGTTTGTTCATGCTTCTTAGGCACATTTTAACATGATTAGGTCCCTAGTTTTTTTAGTTGATGCTTATGCTTATGCTTTGATTTGCATTTATTTGTTCTTACACTTATTCACATGTTCACTTCACTTCTCATTCTTGTGTTGATTGTGTTTGAACTTGTATGAACCTTTCTTTGGTATATTGTGTTATTGGTACCCATTCTTATAGGGATATGATTATGGTCTTGAAAAATATGATGCTTGTTAGGTTTGAATGATGTGTATAATCTCATGTTTGCTTTCTTCTTTCATAAGTAGTTCATGTTGCCTTGAGATGCCATGTTTGTTCCACTTTCATTTTGGTTTTATTTGGGGTTTGTTAGCATGTAAATAAGATGATTCACTTCTGGTTATGGTGTGTGGAGTTGATCTTTTTCTTGTTTATGCCTCACTTGATCTTGTTTGGTTTTATCTTGTCATATGTGTTTATTTCTAACCATTTCAGGGGCTCATGGTAAGTGAAGTGTGGAAGACATCCACATTTCAAGTCTTTCTCTCCTCTCATAATTTGCTTCCTATTTTATGTTTGTTGATGCGCCTTATGCCATCTTGTGTTTCAACTTGTCATCTTCCCCCTTTAGAAGCAACTTATCTCTTTTAGAGGAGTAAGTTGTTCTCTAGCTTTCTCCCTCTCTTCTTTTTCTTCTTTCTTAGGATAGTTTAAACCTCACTAACCTTAGGACCACATTTGCATGCTAATATTAGGTTTAGCCTTTCCCTATTAGACTTTTAACTTTAATTTCCTTTGTGGGTCTCTCTCTCTTCTCATCTCAAAACAAAAACCTAAAACACTTTAATAAAGAAAGAAGTGACCTGTTGTGTATAGCCTTGTTCCATGGGGCATATGTATTCATTACATCTTGGAATAGTACATTTGTCTGACATGATGCACAAGTCTGATCATGAGGTCATCTTCATCATGAAAACCATGAAAAACAGTTCTTCATTCTTAATTACTAAAACATCTAATTAGTTCAACAAGTTAATGAGCTTAAGCCCTTGACCTTGGAAACAAGTCTTGGATAAATTTTTCTTACTTGGTGTGCTTGTTCTATTATTCCATCTTGGAATGTAGTAACAAGTACACATTCCATGGAAAAGAGCTTGAGTTCATTTTCTTGTGTCACACTCTAAAAGACTCCTAAAAAACACAAAACAAAGAATAAGCGTCTCTCCTTCGGGAATTCTTTTGTCATCACCTTCACTCCTTTCGTAAGAACTTGCCTCTACTTGTCACTTTGCAAGACGGTTACGCACTTGTTGTTCGAGCCTGCAACACCTGAGCATTGACATAAGTAGTTCAAGCCTTAAGACACAAGAAATTTTTCCACCCCTAGTTAGGGGAACTACGACGACTCTGATCCTCATGTCCAGTAAGGTACGTAGGTAGCGGGGTAGGGCCCGTTCGAGCACAATCCTTATTTTCCCTACATTTTTCCTCTTTGTTTTCTTTCTCAATTCCTTTTCCAGTTTCAGTCCTTTATTTTTGTTGCAGCCTTCATTCTTTCACCCTTTGAAACAGTTTCTTTGCAAGCGTGGATCCCGTCGGGTACGGCGGACGATCTGGGATGCTAATACCTTCCCACGTCGTAACCGACTCCTGAACTCAGTTCTTTGGTTCGCAGGACCCGTGTCCTTCCTTTTCTTTTCTTCTAGTATGTGCATCATTACTGTTCCCGTTCCTTCGGGATAAAAATGCCTGGATGGCGACTCTACCTTCTTCCGCGCCACTTTCGCGTTTGTACCAGGATGGAAATCCAGGGTGTGACAATAGGTATACGTTCTATTTTGCCAGAAAAAGTAAGAAATGCCATAACTAAATTGCGTTTTTTCTTTAGGTCAATCTGTAGTAAGGTGATCGATCCCGAGATCTTACCAACACTACAAAAAGAGATTATAATTACCTTGTGTATGCTTGAAATGTATTTCCTCCGTCTTTTTTTTTTGACATAATGGTTCATCTAGTTGTTCATCTTGTGAAAGAGACACAGTTGTGTGGACCAGCTTATATGAGATGGATGTACCCTGCTGAACGATATATGAAAATATTAAAAGGGTACGTGAAATCGCGAAGTCGACCAGAGGGTTGTATTATTGAGCGATACAGTGTTGAAGAAGCTGTTGAGTTTTGTACTGAATATTTGTCTAACGTTCAATCGATTGGACTCCCCAAAGTTCAGATTTTTGAAAAAATGGAAGGTAAAAAATTAATTGGAAATAAAATTGTGACAATATCAAGGGATGAACGGGATCAAGTTCATTTGTATGTTCTGCACAATGATAATGAGGTTGAGCCATATGTTGAAATGCCCAAGGATGTACTCCGAAGGTTAAATCCGAACAGAAATGAAAATTGGATAGTTAGAGAACACAATCAAAGTTCATACAATGGTTAAAGGATCATATTTATTTGAAGCACTCTTCAGATCCTTCTTCGGTAACAGAAAGGTTGAGATGTTTGGCATATGGTCCAAGTTTGCATGTGTTTTTCTCATAGCGCATACTCAATTAATGGATACACATTTTATACCAAAGAACAAGATGATAAGAGTACTATGCAAAATAGTGGTGTCACCGTGCTAGCTGAAGCAATGCATATATCAAGTATGAAGGACTTAAACCCCAAATATGAAAATTTGTCATATTTTGGAGTTATTGAGCACATTTGGGTGTTTGATTACGAGAAGTTTCAGATTCCCATTTTTGGTTGCAAGTGGGTAAATAGTAGTGGCATACGAATGGATAAGTCTGGATTTTTGCAAGTTGATCTTACTAGGATGGGGTACAAAGATGAACCTTTTATTCTAGTATCTCAAGCTAAACAAGTGTTCTATGTAAATGACCCGACGAGTACAAAATGGTCTATAGTACTTTTTTTTAACAAAGTGGTTGATGATAGCAGTGTCGATCAATGTGATATTGATGTTGAGAATGAGTCATGCTTTAGACGGAATGAGTTGAATAGAAATGATGAAGATGAGGATCGTATAGAGGATGAGTCATATATAAGAAACGATCATAATGAGGGAATTTGGATCAATTCATCCGTACGCATTGCAAAGAAACAAGTGATTAATATTCCAACAAAGAAAAGAAAGAGATGTTAGTGAAAGAGGTAAATTATGCAATTATATCCTTGGTTTCTTGATTATAAGTTATATTTGATCATGCATGGTTTCTTTATTTTTTTTGTTTTCAATTGCTTTGATTATAAGTTATATTTGATCATGCATGGTTTCTTTATTTTTGTGTTTTCAATTGCTTTGATTATAAGTTATATTTGATCATGCATGGTTTCTTTATTTTTTTATTTTCAATTGATTTGATTATAAGTTATATTTGATCCTCCTTGGTTTCTTTATTATAGGTTAGACATGGCCACTAATGATGATAACCCACATGATGATCATTCGACACATGAAGGAGGTAGTAAAAAAGTATCAGCTGAAGAAGAGATTCAAAGAGGTATAACGGTTATGAGAAGAGTGGTCAATGGTAGATCTCGAGGCATCATTCTAGATGTGCATTGGAGCCATCAGGGGCAGCTTATAGAACCTAATGGGCACACCTTAACTAGTTTCATCAGTGCACTAGTAAGGAATGAAGTTCCCATTACTTGTGATGATTGGAGAAACACATATCTGAATGACTCCAAAGAAAGAATTTGGAGTGAGATAAAGGTACGATAATTATATCTTTAGTTATGCGAATCAATTATGTTTTTTCAATTACCTGTACTAACGCACAATCTGTATGTTTTTCTTAGCGGTGTTTTAACATCAAATAAGAAAGAAGAGGTTTTTGTATGAAATTGGCCAGAAAGCTTTTACGAGGGTTTAGAAATTTTTTATCATCCAAGTTCCTTAAGGATGCGAATGATAATTATGTTGATGCGGAGCTTCCTAAAAATATGAAAGTTTGATATCAGCAGAAGAATGAGAAGCCTTCAAATCCAAACGACAGGACCCGATATTTAAAAGACTAAGTGCCACAAATCGGGAAAGAGCATCAAGTCCCGCATATCCGTACCGAAAAGGACGTGTCGGATATGGACGCATAGAACAATCCATGGTAAGTATTTATAAATTGCGAAAACATATTTGTTCATCATATATTAGTTTTATTTGATCATATTGTATGACTTAATGTGTAGCTGCAGAAGGAGAAAAGTTCTGAAACATCTATTCCTGCACATGTTTTGTGGAAGGAAGCCCGTGTGGGAAAATCTGGAGTTCCTAAAGAAGATGTTTTACAAGTATACGAGAAATGTGTAAGTATAACATTTTTTTCTTTAATTAAATAAAAACTTTATAAACAAATATTTGACAAGCATACGATATTCATCTAATTTTCAGGAGGCGCTATCTCAGTCTTTACCTCCAGATGATACTAGGAGCATACTTAGTCGGGCATTAGATGTCCGTGAGTATTCTGGTCGGGTGAGGGGTAAGGGATTTGGAGTCACTCCGACCTCCTTGAGTATTAAAAAAGGAAAGGCTCCTAGTAATCGGGAGCTTCATGCAAAATTGGAAGCAATTCAAGCTGAGCTTGATGCATTAAGGAGAGAAAGAGAGGCTAGCGCCTCAGCATGTTTCAGAGATGGTTCGGACAAAGATAATATCAACTGTACCTTTCAGCCAAACATTCCAGAGGTAATTACATATAATTGTCTTAAATTGAACTATTTGCTTAAATTATGTATTTGACATATATACAAATTAAAAATTTCATTTTATTATTGGTTTTAGGGCATTTCCCATTGTCAGCTCTATTTATCGTCACCATATTATCGGATGGTTGGCAAGGGAAAAGTGCATAACATTAGCGGAGTATTACTTCACACTAGAGATCTCCCTGCTGGATTTTTGAAAGTATCAGTTGATATTGCAGTTGAGCCGAATGCATCATTACCATATCCTAACGATGGTTCAGATGCAACAACGGTGGACGAAGCAGTAGGTTCGTTTGTTGCATGGCCGACAAACCTCATTAGCGTAGGATATGAGGTATGCCTAAAACTTTTGTTAACCTTAATGTGTATATTCAAAGTTTTTACGCGCATTTTACATACATTTTTTACTTGGTTATGTTAAATAGACTCCCACAAGATCCAAATCAAAAGATAATGCTATTCCGCGACAAACCGAGTCTGTGGTTTCAAAAAAATAGGTACAATACAATTATATGACATATATGCATGGAAGTTGTTAAATTCTTAATTTCATCTAACTATTTATATGATTTGTAGCTTCAAGAAAAGGAGGTTAGCAACATCTCCGCACAACAAAAAAAGGAGGTTAGCAATGCCTCCGCACAACAAAAAAAGGAGGTTAGCAACTTCTTCGCACAACAAAAAAAGGCTGGTGCTTAGAAGACCGTAGCTAAGAAAAAACCTACCACCAAGTATAGGTCGTGCTTCCAGACATTTCTAGAGATGACATATATACCGACCGAAGGTGTTCGTCTTATGTATATGGAGGAAGGTATTTTAGGCTTTGATTACGAACAAATGATTGGTAATGAAGACTTCATGCAAGTTTTTGGTCGTGAAGAAATTGGAGTCAATGTTGTCAATACATATATCAGGTAAATCCGGTCTACTTTGTTATATTAATTGAACAACTTATTTACTTTATGTTTCAAATGAGTTATCTAATGTTAATGATGTTTTTATTTAAGGTTTTTGTATGACAAATTGACGCGCCCCAATGGATTGGACGTAACATTTGGATTCTTAGCACCCACGTCCGTCAACTTAAGTTTAATCTTAAGTAGACCGGATACCGTGATGGAGTACGTTCTCAGGATCCTCATGGCCAACAAAGATGCGGAGAAGTTGTTCTTTATACCATTTAATACCGGGTTAGAATTTCATTCTAAATTCATCTATTATAATTTTTTGTATTTTGAAGTCGTGTAAAAAATTTACACCTAACATTTGTTCAATAATACAATGGACATTGGTTGTTGCTCGCAATCAATTCTATCAGAGAAATCATTTATTATCTTGACTCGTTAGAAAATGATTGGACAGCATACCTGGATATGAAGGACACAATTGACACGTAAGTGATATTGTTCTAAATTTTCTTGTGTGTATTTATTAATTTATGTGAATTGTTCTAATTACTTCATTTTTATTTTATTAGCATCCTACAAGCTTTTCGAGCCCGACGAGATATCCAAACATCAAAGAGGAGAGCCAACTGCATTACATGGATAAAAGTGGCGGTATATTATTAATTATCACATTTTTTATTATATTAGCGATGATACTTGATAAAACTTAGGATTTATCCATATTTTCTTTTCATCTATAGTGTCCTCAGCAACGTAATCAAATAGATTGCATATATTTCATGTTGAGGTTTATGCGAGATACTCTTGTTTTGGGCCGATTAGAGATTCCCATCGATGTATGTATTTCTAACTTATGGGTTATTTTAATATTTACACATATCTCTCATATAATTAAATAGTTGAAATTAAATCAAATTATGTTATATTATTATGTAGTACTTTGATGAATTCGAGTGTGCATATTATACAAAAGATCAAGTGGACAAAATCAAAGAGGAATGGTGTCAATTCATTATAGAGCTCAGTGTTATATGAGATATAATATTGTACTCTTACTTTAATTGATGAGAATATTAAAAGGGTACATGAAACCGCGAAGTCGACCAGAGGGTTGTATTATTGAGCGATACATTGTTGAAGAAGCTGTTGAGTTTTGTACTGAATATTTGTCTAACGTTCAATCGATTGGACTCCCCAAAGTTCAGATTTTTGAAAAAATGGAAGGTAAAAAATTAATTGGAAATAAAATTGTGACAATATCAAGGGATGAACGGGATCAAGTTCATTTGTATGTTCTGCACAATGATAATGAGGTTGAGCCATATGTTGAAATGCCCAAGGATGTACTCCGAAGGTTAAATCCGAACAGAAATGAAAATTGGATAGTTAGAGAGCACAATCAAATTTCATACAATGGTTAAAGGATCATATTTATTTGAAGCACTCTTCAGATCCTTCTTCGGTAACAGAAAGGTTGAGATGTTTGGCATATGGTCCAAGTTTGCATGTGTTTTTCTCATAGCGCATACTCAATTAATGGATACACATTTTATACCAAAGAACAAGATGATAAGAGTACTATGCAAAATAGTGGTGTCACCGTGCTAGCTGAAGCAATGCATATATCAAGTATGAAGGACTTAAACCCCAAATATGAAAATTTGTCATATTTTGGAGTTATTGAGCACATTTGGGTGTTTGATTACGAGAAGTTTCAGATTCCCATTTTTGGTTGCAAGTGGGTAAATAGTAGTGGCATACGAATGGATAAGTCTGGATTTTTGCAAGTTGATCTTACTAGGATGGGGTACAAAGATGAACCTTTTATTCTAGTATCTCAAGCTAAACAAGTGTTCTATGTAAATGACCCGACGAGTACAAAATGGTCTATAGTACTTTTTTTTAACAAAGTGGTTGATGATAGCAGTGTCGATCAATGTGATATTGATGTTGAGAATGAGTCATGCTTTAGACGGAATGAGTTGAATAGAAATGATGAAGATGAGGATCGTATAGAGGATGAGTCATATATAAGAAACGATCATAATGAGGGAATTTGGATCAATTCATCCGTACGCATTGCAAAGAAACAAGTGATTAATATTCCAACAAAGAAAAGAAAGAGATGTTAGTGAAAGAGGTAAATTATGCAATTATATCCTTGGTTTCTTGATTATAAGTTATATTTGATCATGCATGGTTTCTTTATTTTTTTTGTTTTCAATTGCTTTGATTATAAGTTATATTTGATCATGCATGGTTTCTTTATTTTTGTGTTTTCAATTGCTTTGATTATAAGTTATATTTGATCATGCATGGTTTCTTTATTTTTTTATTTTCAATTGATTTGATTATAAGTTATATTTGATCCTCCTTGGTTTCTTTATTATAGGTTAGACATGGCCACTAATGATGATAACCCACATGATGATCATTCGACACATGAAGGAGGTAGTAAAAAAGTATCAGCTGAAGAAGAGATTCAAAGAGGTATAACGGTTATGAGAAGAGTGGTCAATGGTAGATCTCGAGGCATCATTCTAGATGTGCATTGGAGCCATCAGGGGCAGCTTATAGAACCTAATGGGCACACCTTAACTAGTTTCATCAGTGCACTAGTAAGGAGTGAAGTTCCCATTACTTGTGATGATTGGAGAAACACATATCTGAATGACTCCAAAGAAAGAATTTGGAGTGAGATAAAGGTACGATAATTATATCTTTAGTTATGCGAATCAATTATGTTTTTTCAATTACCTGTACTAACGCACAATCTGTATGTTTTTCTTAGCGGTGTTTTAACATCAAATAAGAAAGAAGAGGTTTTTGTATGAAATTGGCCAGAAAGCTTTTACGAGGGTTTAGAAATTTTTTATCATCCAAGTTCCTTAAGGATGCGAATGATAATTATGTTGATGCGGAGCTTCCTAAAAATATGAAAGTTTGATATCAGCAGAAGAATGAGAAGCCTTCAAATCCAAACGACAGGACCCGATATTTAAAAGACTAAGTGCCACAAATCGGGAAAGAGCATCAAGTCCCGCATATCCGTACCGAAAAGGACGTGTCGGATATGGACGCATAGAACAATCCATGGTAAGTATTTATAAATTGCGAAAACATATTTGTTCATCATATATTAGTTTTATTTGATCATATTGTATGACTTAATGTGTAGCTGCAGAAGGAGAAAAGTTCTGAAACATCTATTCCTGCACATGTTTTGTGAAAGGAAGCCCGTGTGGGAAAATCTGGAGTTCCTAAAGAAGATGTTTTACAAGTATACGAGAAATGTGTAAGTATAACATTTTTTTCTTTAATTAAATAAAAACTTTATAAACAAATATTTGACAAGCATACGATATTCATCTAATTTTCAGGAGGCGCTATCTCAGTCTTTACCTCCAGATGATACTAGGAGCATACTTAGTCAGGCATTAGATGTCCGTGAGTATTCTGGTCGGGTGAGGGGTAAGGGATTTGGAGTCACTCCGACCTCCTTGAGTATTAAAAAAGGAAAGGCTCCTAGTAATCGGGAGCTTCATGCAAAATTGGAAGCAATTCAAGCTGAGCTTGATGCATTAAGGAGAGAAAGAGAGGCTAGCGCCTCAGCATGTTTCAGAGATGGTTCGGACAAAGATAATATCAACTGTACCTTTCAGCCGAACATTCCAGAGGTAATTACATATAATTGTC
Organism: Lathyrus aphaca; assembly: GCA_963966055.1. Taxonomy (NCBI): domain Eukaryota; kingdom Viridiplantae; phylum Streptophyta; class Magnoliopsida; order Fabales; family Fabaceae; genus Lathyrus; species Lathyrus aphaca. The sequence continues at coordinate 645,912,802 of OZ014520.1, read as the reverse complement.
TTAAATTGAACTATTTGCTTAAATTATGTATTTGACATATATACAAATTAAAAATTTCATTTTATTATTGGTTTTAGGGCATTTCCCATTGTCAGCTCTATTTATCGTCACCATATTATCGGATGGTTGGCAAGGGAAAAGTGCATAACATTAGCGGAGTATTACTTCACACTAGAGATCTCCCTGCTGGATTTTTGAAAGTATCAGTTGATATTGCAGTTGAGCCGAATGCATCATTACCATATCCTAACGATGCTTCAGATGCAACAACGGTGGACGAAGCAGTAGGTTCGTTTGTTGCATGGCCGACAAACCTCATTAGCGTAGGATATGAGGTATGCCTAAAACTTTTGTTAACCTTAATGTGTATATTCAAAGTTTTTACGCGCATTTTACATACATTTTTTACTTGGTTATGTTAAATAGACTCCCACAAGATCCAAATCAAAAGATAATGCTATTCCGCGACAAACCGAGTCTGTGGTTTCAAAAAAATAGGTACAATACAATTATATGACATATATGCATGGAAGTTGTTAAATTCTTAATTTCATCTAACTATTTATATGATATGTAGCTTCAAGAAAAGGAGGTTAGCAACATCTCCGCACAACAAAAAAAGGAGGTTAGCAATGCCTCCGCACAACAAAAAAAGGAGGTTAGCAACTTCTTCGCACAACAAAAAAAGGCTGGTGCTTAGAAGACCGTAGCTAAGAAAAAACCTACCACCAAGTATAGGTCGTGCTTCCAGACATTTCTAGAGATGACATATATACCGACCGAAGGTGTTCGTCTTATGTATATGGAGGAAGGTATTTTAGGCTTTGATTACGAACAAATGATTGGTAATGAAGACTTCATGCAAGTTTTTGGTCGTGAAGAAATTGGAGTCAATGTTGTCAATACATATATCAGGTAAATCCGGTCTACTTTGTTATATTAATTGAACAACTTATTTACTTTATGTTTCAAATGAGTTATCTAATGTTAATGATGTTTTTATTTAAGGTTTTTGTATGACAAATTGACGCGCCCCAATGGATTGGACGTAACATTTGGATTCTTAGCACCCACGTCCGTCAACTTAAGTTTAATCTTAAGTAGACCGGATACCGTGATGGAGTACGTTCTCAGGATCCTCATGGCCAACAAAGATGCGGAGAAGTTGTTCTTTATACCATTTAATACCGGGTTAGAATTTCATTCTAAATTCATCTATTATAATTTTTTGTATTTTGAAGTCGTGTAAAAAATTTACACCTAACATTTGTTCAATAATACAATGGACATTGGTTGTTGCTCGCAATCAATTCTATCAGAGAAATCATTTATTATCTTGACTCGTTAGAAAATGATTGGACAGCATACCCGGATATGAAGGACACAATTGACACGTAAGTGATATTGTTCTAAATTTTCTTGTGTGTATTTATTAATTTATGTGAATTGTTCTAATTACTTCATTTTTATTTTATTAGCATCCTACAAGCTTTTCGAGCCCGACGAGATATCCAAACATCAAAGAGGAGAGCCAACTGCATTACATGGATAAAAGTGGCGGTATATTATTAATTATCACATTTTTTATTATATTAGCGATGATACTTGATAAAACTTAGGATTTATCCATATTTTCTTTTCATCTATAGTGTCCTCAGCAACGTAATCAAATAGATTGCATATATTTCATGTTGAGGTTTATGCGAGATACTCTTGTTTTGGGCCGATTAGAGATTCCCATCGATGTATGTATTTCTAACTTATGAGTTATTTTAATATTTACACATATCTCTCATATAATTAAATAGTTGAAATTAAATCAAATTATGTTATATTATTATGTAGTACTTTGATGAATTCGAGTGTGCATATTATACAAAAGATCAAGTGGACGAAATCAAAGAGGAATGGTGTCAATTCATTATAGAGCTCAGTGTTATATGAGGTATAATATTGTACTCTTACTTTAATATTGGGGAATATTTGAAATGATACGAGACTTTTCAGATCATTTATATATGTTAAAAGGGAAAGTTAAGATGGAAGTCCATGCAAAAAAATCATCTGAAAACTAGATTCTACGAAACTATTTGAAATGCAAGTTTCGATCAAAAATTATAGTATATTATACACTAGTTTCGGTCAAAAAGATAATATTTAAATGGGGACTATTTAAAATGATACGAGACTTTTCAGATCATTTATATATATTAAGAGGAAAGGTTATGATGGAAGTCCATGCAAAACATATATCTGAAAACTAGATTCTATGAAACTTTTGGAAATGCAAGTTTCGTTAAAAAAATCATTGTATATTATACACTAGTTTCGGTAAAAAAAAATCAAATTTAATTGGGGACTATTTGAAATGATACGAGACTTTTCAGATCATTTATCTATGTTAAAATGGAAGGTTATGATGGAAGTCCAGGCAAAAAAATCATCTGAAAACAAGATTCTACGAAACTTTTGGAAATGCAAGTTTCGGCCAAAAATTATAGTATATTATACACTAGTTTCGGTCAAAAAAATAAAATTTAATTGGGGTTATTTAAAATGATACGAGACTTTCCAGATCATTTATATATGTTAAGAGGTAAGGTTATGATGGAAGTCCATGCAAAAAAAATATCTGAAAACTAAATTCTATGAAACTTTTCGAAATGCAAGTTTTTGTAAAATAATATAGTATATTATACACTAGTTTCTGTAAAAAAATCAAATTTAATTGGGGACTATTTCAAATGATACGAGACTTTTCAGATCATTTATATATTTTAAGAGGGAAGGTTATGATGGAAGTCTATGCAAGAAAAGCATCAGAAAACTAGATTATATGAAACTTAGAAATGCAAGTTTCGGTAAAAAATCATAGTATATTATACAATAGTTTCAGTCAAAATAATAAAATTTAATTGAGGACTATTTGAAATGATACAAGACTTTTCAAATCATTTATATATGTTAAGTTGGAAGATTATGATGGAAGTCCAAGAAAAAAATCACTGGAAAACATGATTCTAAGGAACTTTTGAAATGCATGTTTCAGTTAAAAATCATAGTATATTATACACTAGTTTCGATCAAAAAAATAAAATTTAATTGGGGACAATTTGAAATGTTACGAGACTTTTCAGATCATTTATATATGTAAAGAGGGAAGGTTATGATCGAAGTCCATTCAAAAAAACATCTGAAAATTAGATTCTATGAAACTTTTTGAAATGCAAGTTTCGGTAAAAAGTCATATTATATTATACACCAGTTTCGGTCAAAATATCAAATTTAATTGAGGAATATTTGAAATGATACGAGACTTTTCAGATCATTTATATATGTTAAAAGGGAAGGTTATGATGGAAGTCCATGCAAAAAAATCATCTGAAAATGCAAGTTTCGGTAAAAAAATATAGTATATTATACACTAGTTTCGGTCGAAAAAATAATATTTAATAGGGGACAATTTAAAATGATATGAGGCTTTTCAGATCATTTACATATATTAAGAGGGAAGGTTATGATGGAAGTCCATGCAAAATAAAATCTGAAAACTAGATTCTATGAAACTTTTGGAAATGCAAATTTTGGTAAAAAAATCATAGTATGTTATACACTAGATTCGGTAAAAAAAATTAAATTTAATTGGGAACTATTTGAAATGATACGAGACTTTTCGGATAATTTATATATGTTAAGAGAGAAGGTTATGATGGAAGTCCATGAAAGAAAATCATTTGAAATCTACATTCTATGAAACTTTTCGAAATGCAAGTTTCAGTCAAAAAATCATAATATATTATACACTAGTTTATACTAGTTTTGGTGAAAAATCAAATTATATCGAGGACTGTTAGAAATAATACGAAACATCACATATAATTTATATATTTTAGGAGGGGAGGTTATGATGGAAGTCCATGCAAAAAATCATCTGAATATTAGATTCTATGAAACTTTTCAAAATGCAATTTCGGTAAAAAATCATAGTATATTATACAATAGTTACGGTAAAAAAAATCAAATTTAATTGGGGACTATTTGAAATGATACGAGACTATTAAGATCATTTATATATGTTAAGAGGGAATGTTATGATGGAAGTCCATGCAAAAAAATCATTGGAAAACTAGATTATATGGAACGTTTGGAAATGCAAGTTTCGGTCAAAAATCATAGTATATTATACACTAGTTTCGATCAAAAAAATAAAATTTAATTGGAGACTATTTAAAATGATACGAGACATTTCAGATCATTTATACATGTTAAGAGGGAAGGTTATGATGGAAGTCCAAGCAAAAAAACATCTGAAAATTAGATTCTATAAAACGTTTTTGAAATGCAAGTTTCGGTAAAAAATCATAGTATATTATACACTAGTTTTGGTCAAAAAATCAAATTTAATTGGGGAATATTTGAAATGATACGAGACTTTTCAGATCATTTATATATGTTAAAAGGGAAGGTTATGATGGAAGTCCAGACAAAAAAATCATCTGAAAACAAGATTCTACGAAACTTTTGGAAATGCAAGTTTCGATCAAAAATTATAGTATATTATACACTAGTTTCGGTCAAAAAAATAAAATTTAATTGGGGTTATTTAAAATGATACGAGACTTTCCAGATCATTTATATATGTTAAGAGGGAAGGTGAAGATGGAAGTCCATGCAAACAAAATATATGAAAACTAAATTCTATGAAACTTTTCGAAATGCAAGTTTTTGTAAAAAAATATAGTATATTATACACTAGTTTCTGTAAAAAAATCAAATTTTATTGGGGACTATTTCAAATGATATGAGACTTTTCAGATCATTTATATATGTTAAGAGGGAAGGTTATGATGGAAGTCTATGCAAGAAAAGCATCAGAAAACTAGATTATATGAAACTTTTAGAAATTGAAGTTTCGGTAAAAAATCATAGTATATTATACAATAGTTTCGGTAAAAAAAAATAAAATTTACTTGAGGACTATTTGAAATGATTCGAGACTTTTCAGATCATTTATATATGTTAAGTTGGAAGATTATGATGGAAGTCCATGAAAAAAAATCACTGGAAAACAAGATTCCATGAAACTTTTGAAATGCAAGTTTAGGTCAAAAATCATAGTATATTATACACTAGTTTCGATCAAAAAAATAAAATTTAATTGGGGAATATTTGAAATGTTACGAGACTTTTAAGATCATTTAAATATGTAAAAAGGGAAGGTTATGATGGAAGTCCATGCAAAAAATCATCTGAAAATTAGATTCTATAAAACTTTTCGAAATGCAAGTTTCGGTAAAAAGTCATATTATATTATACACTTGTTTCGGTCAAAAAACTCAAATTTAATTGAGGAATATTTGAAATGATACGAAACGTTTCAGATCATTTATATATGTTAAAAGGGAAGGTTATGATGGAAGTCCATGCAAAAAAATCATCTGAAAAAAAGATTCTACGAAACTTTTGGAAATGCAAGTTTCAGTAAAAAAATATAGTATATTATACACTAGTTTCGGTCGAAAAAATAAAATTTAATAGGGGACAATTTAAAATGATACGAGGCTTTTCAGATCATTTACATATGTTAAGAGCGAAGGTTATGGTGGAAGTCCATGCAAAATAAAATCTGAAAACTAGATTCTATGAAACTTTTGGAAATGCAAATTTTGGTAAAAAAATCATAGTATGTTATACACTAGATTCGGTAAAAAAGAATCAAATTTAATTGGGAACTATTTGAAATGATACGAGACTTTTCAGATAATTTATATATGTTAAGAGAGAAGTTTATGATGGAAGTCCATGAAAGAAAATCATTTGAAATCTACATTCTATGAAACTTTTCAAAATGCAAGTTTCAGTCAAAAAATCATAATATATTATACATTAGTTTATACTAGTTTTGGTCAAAAATAAAATTATATCGAGGACTGTTCGAAATAATACGAAACATCACATATTATTTATAAATTTTAGGAGGGAAGGTTATGATGGAAGTCCATGAAAAAAATCATCTGAATATTAGATTCTATGAAACTTTTCAAAATGCAAGTTTCGGTAAAAAATCATAGTATATTATACAATAGTTACAGTAAAAAAAATCAAATTTAATTGGGGACTATTTGCAATGATACGAGACTATTCAGATAATTTATATATGTTAAGAGAGAAGGTTATGATGGAAGTCCATGCAAAAAAATCATTGGAAAACTAGATTATATGGAACGTTTGGAAATGCAAGTTTCTATCAAAAATCATAGTATATTATACACTAGTTTCGATCAAAAAAATAAAATTTAATTGGAGATATTTAAAATGATACGAGACATTTCAGATCATTTATATATGTTAAGAGGGAAGGTTATGATGGAAGTCCATGCAAAAAATCATCTGAAAATTAGATTCTATGAAACTTTTCAAAATGCAAGTTTCGGTAAAAAATCATACTATACTATACACTAGTTTCGGTCAAAAAATCAAATTTAACTGGGGAATATTTGAAATGATACGAGACTTTACAGATCATTTATATATGTTAAAAGGGAAGGTTAGGATGGAAGTCCATGAAAAAAAATCATCTGAAAACTAGATTCTGCGAAACTTTTGGAAATGCAAGTTTCGGTAAAAAATTATAGTATATTATACACTAGTTTCGGTCATATAAATAAAATTTAATTGTGGACTATTTAAAATGATACGGGACTTTTCAAATCATTCATATATGTTAAGAGGGAAGGTTATGATGGAAGTCCATGCAAAACATATATCTGAAAACTAGATTCTATGAAACTTTTGGAAATACAAGTTTCGGTACAAAAATCTTAGTATATTATACACAAGTTTCGATAAAAAAAGTCAAATTTAACTGGGGATTATTTAAAATGATACGAGACTTCACATATCATTTATATATGTTAAGAGGGAAGGTTATAATGTAAGTCCATGGAAAAATATCATCTGAAAATTAGATTCTATGAAACTTTTCGAAATGCAAGTTTCGGTCAAAAATCATAGTATATTATACACTAGTTTCGTTCAAAAAAATAAAATTTAATTGGGCACTATTTGAAATGATACGAGACTTTTTATATCATGTAAATATGTTAAATATGAAGGTTGTGATGGAAGTGCATGTAAAAAAATTATCTGAAAACTAGATTCTATAAAACTTTTGGAAATGCAAGTTTCGGTCAAAAATCATAGTATATTATACACTACTTTCAGTCAAAAAAATCAAATTTAATTGGGGACTATTTGAAATGATACAAGATTTTTCAGATCATTTATATATGTTAAGAGGGAAGGTTATAATGGAAGTCTATGCAAAAAAATTATTTGAAAACTAGATTCAATGAAAATTTTGGAAATGCAAGTTTCGGTCAAAAATCATTGTATATTATACACTAGTTTCGGTCAAAAAAAATCAAATTTAAATGGGGACTATTTGAAATTATACAAGACTTTTCAGATCATTTATATATGTTAAGAGGGAAGGTTATGATGGAAGTCCATGCAAACAATCATCTGAAAATTAGATTCTTTGAAACTTTTCGAAATGCAAGTTTCGGTCAAAAATCATAGTATATTATACACTAGTTTCGGTCAAAAAAATCAAATTTAATTCGGGACTATTTGAAATAATACGAGACTTTTTCAGATCATTTATATATGTTAAAAGGGAAGGTTATGATGTAAGTGCATGCAAAAAAATCATATGAAAATTAGATTCTATGAAACTTTAGGAAATGCAAGTTTCGGTCAAAAATCATAGTATATTATACACGTTTCGGTCAAAAAAATCAAATTTAATTGGGCACTATTTGAAATGATAAGAGACTTTTCAGATGTTTTCAATATGTTAATAGGGAAGGTTGTGATGGAATTCCATGCAAAAAAATCATCTGAAAACTAGATTCTATGAAACTTTAAGAAATGCAAGTTTCGGTCAAAAATCATAGTATATTATACGCTACTTTCGGTCAAAAAAATCAAATTTAATTAGGGACTATTTGAAATGATACAAGACTTTTCAGATCATTTATATATGTTAAGAGGGAAGTTTATGAAGGAAGTCCATGCAAAAAATCATGTGAAAAATTGATTCTATGAAACTTTACGAAATGCATGTTTCGGTCAAAAATCATAGTATATTATACACTAGTTACATTCAAAAAAATCAAATTTAATTGGGGACTATTTAAAATGATACGAGACTTTTCACATCATTTAAATATGTTAAAAGGGATGTTTGTGATGGAAGTCCATGAAATAAAATCATCTGAAAACTAGATTCTATAAAACTTTTGGAAATGCATGTTTCGGTCAAAAATCATAGTATATTATACACTAGTTTCGGTCAAAAAAATCAAATTTAATTGGGAACTATTTGAAATGATACGAGACTTTTCAGATCATTTATATATGTTAATAGGGAAGGTTATGATGTAAGTGCATGCAAAAAATCATATGAAATTTGGATTCTCTGAAACATTACGAAATGCATGTTTCGGTCAAAAATCATAGTATATTATACACTAGTTTCGTTCAAAAAAATCAAAATTAATTGGGCACTATTTGAAATGATACGAGGATTTTCAGATCATTTAAATATGTTAAAAGGGAAGGTTGTGATGGAAGTCCATGCAAAAACATCATCTTAAAACTAGATTCTATGAAACTTTTGGAAATGCAAGTTTCAGTAAAAAAATCATTGTATATTATACACGTTTCGGTCAAAAAAATCAAATTTAATTGGGCACTATTTGAAATGATACGATACTTTTCATATCATTTATACATGTTAAGAGGGAAGGTTATGATGGAAGTACATGCAAAAAAAATATCTGAAAATTAGATTCTATGAAAATTTTGGAAATGCAAGTTTCGGTCAAAAATCATAGTATATTATACACTACTTTCGGTCAAAAAAATCAAATTTAATTGGGGACTATTTGAAATGATACAAGACTTTTCTGATCATTTATATATGTTAAGAGGGAAGGTTATGATGGAAGTCCATGCAAAAAATCATCTGAAAAATAGATTCTATGAAACTTTACGAAATGCATTTTTCGGTCAAAAATCATAGTATATTATACACTAGTTACGTTCAAAAAAATCAAATTTAATTGGGCGCTATTTAAAATGATACGAGACTTTTCAGATCATTTAAATATGTTAAAAGGGATGTTTGTGATGGAAGTCCATGAAATAAAATCATCTGAAAACTAGATTCTATGAAACTTTTGGAAATCCAAGTTTCGGTCAAAAATCATAGTATATTATACACTAGTTTTTGTCAAAAAAATCAAATTTAAATGGGGACTATTTGAAATGATACGAGACTTTTTAGATCATTTATATATGTTAAGAGGGAAGGTTATGATGGAAGTCCATGCAAAAAATCATTTGAAAATTAGATTCTAAAAAACTTTTCGAAATGCAAGTTTCGGTCAAAAATCATAGTATATTATACACTAGTTTCGGTCAAAAAAATCAAATTTAATTCGGGACTATTTGAAATGATATGAGACTTTTCAGATCATTTATATATGTTAAAAGGGAAGATTATGATGTAAGTGCATGCAAAAAAATCATATGAAAATTAGATTCTCTGAAACTTTACGAAATGCATGTTTCGGTCAAAAATCATAGTATATTATACACTAGTTTCGTTCAAAAAAATCAAATTTAATTGGGCACTATTTGAAATGATAAGAGACTTTTCAGATATTTTCAATATGTTAATAGGGAAGGTTGTGATGGAATTCCATGCAAAAAAATCATCTGAAAACTAGATTCTATGAAACTTTAGGAAATGCAAGTATCGGTCAAAAATCATAGTATATTATACACGTTTCGGTCAAAAAAATCAAATTTAATTGGGCACTATTTGAAATGATACGATACTTTTCATATCATTTATACATGTTAAGAGGGAATGTTATAAAGGAAGTCCATGAAAAAAAATCATTGGAAAACTAGATTCTATGGAACTTATGGAAATGCAAGTTCCGGTCAAAAATCATAGTATATTATACACTACTTTCGGTCAAAAAAATCAAATTTAATTGGGGACTATTTGAAATGATACGAGACTTTTCAGATCATTTATATATGTTAAGAGGGAAGTTTATGATGGAAGTCCATGCAAAAAATCATCTGAAAAATAGATTCTATGAAACTTTACGAAATGCATGTTTCGGTCAAAAATCATAGTATATTATACACTAGTTACATTCAAAAAAATTAAATTAAATTGGGGAATATTTAAAATGATACGAGACTTTTCACATCATTTAAATATGTTAAAAGGGATGTTTGTGATGGAAGTCCATGAAATAAAATCATCTGAAAACTAGATTCTATGAAACTTTTGGAAATCCAAGTTTCGGTCAAAAATCATAGTATATTATACACTAGTTTCGGTCAAAAAAATCAAATTTAATTGGGGACTATTTGAAATGATACGAGACTATTCAGATCATTTATATATTTTATGAGGGAAGGTTATGACGGAAGTCCATGCAAATAAATCATCTGAAAACTAGATTCTATGAAACTTTTTGAAATGCAAGTTTCGGTCAAAATCATAGTATATTATACACTACTTTCGGTCAAAAAAATCAAATTTAATTAGGGATTATTTGAAATGATACAAGACTTTTCAGGTCATTTATATATGTTAAGAGGGAAGGTTATAATGAAAGCCCATGCAAAAAATTATTTGAAAACTAGATTCTATGAAATATTTGGAAATGCAAGTTTCGTTCAAAAATCATAGTATATTATACACTACTTTCGGTCAAAAAAATCAAATTTAATTGGGGACTATTTGAAATGATACAAGATTTTTAAGATCATTTATATATGTTAAGAGGGACGGTTATAATGGAAGTCTATGCAAAAAATTATTTGAAAATTAGATTCTAAGAAACTTTTCGAAATGCAAGTTTCGGTCAAAAATCATAGTATATTATACACTAGTTTCGGTCAAAAAAATCAAATTTAATTCGGGATTATTTGAAATGATACGAGACTTTTCAGATCATTTATATATGTTAAAAGGGAAGGTTATGATGTAAGTGCATGCAAAAAAATCATATGAAAATTAGATTCTCTGAAACTTTACGAAATGCATGTTTCAGTCAAAAATCATAGTATATTATACACTAGTTTCGTTCAAAAAAATCAAATTTAATTGGGCACTATTTGAAATGATAAGAGACTTTTCAGATCTTTTCAATATGTTAATAGGGAAGGTTGTGATGGAAGTCCATGCAAAAAAATCATCTGAAAACTAGATTCTATGAAACTTTAGGAAATGTAAGTTTCGGTCAAAAATCATAGTATATTATACACATTTCGGTCAAAAAATCAAATTTAATTGGGAACTATTTGAAATGATACGATACTTTTCACATCATTTAAATATGTTAAAAGGGATGTTTGTGATGGAAGTCCATGAAATAAAATCATCTGAAAACTAGATTCTATGAAACTTTTGGAAATCCAAGTTTCGGTCAAAAATCATAGTATATTTTACACTAGTTTCGGTTAAAAAAATCAAATTTAATTGGGGACTATTTGAAACGATACGAGACTATTCAGATTATTTATATATTTTATGAGGGAAGGTTATGATTGAAGTCCATGCAAATAAATCATCTTAAAACTAGATTCTATGAAACTTTTTGAAATGCAAGTTTCGGTCAAAATCATAGTATATTATACACTACTTTCGGTCAAAAAAATCAAATTTAATTAGGGATTATTTGAAATGATACAAGACTTTTCAGGTCATTTATATATGTTAAGAGGGAAGGTTATAATGAAAGCCCATGCAAAAATTATTTGAAAACTAGATTCTATGAAATATTTGGAAATGCAAGTTTCGTTCAAAAATCATAGTATATTATACACTACTTTCGGTCAAAAAAATCAAATTTAATTGGGGACTATTTGAAATGATACAAGTTTTTTAAGATCATTTATATATGTTAAGAGGGACGGTTATAATGGAAGTCTATGCAAAAAATCATTTGAAAATTAGATTCTAAGAAACTTTTCGAAATGCAAGTTTCGGTCAAAAATCATAGTATATTATACACTAGTTTCGGTCAAAAAAATCAAATTTAATTCGGGATTATTTGAAATGATACGAGACTTTTCAGATCATTTGTATATGTTAAAAGGGAAGGTTATGATGTAAGTGCATGTAAAAAAATCATATGAAAATTAGATTCTTTGAAACTTTACGAAATGCATGTTTCGGTCAAAAATCATAGTATATTATACACTAGTTTCGTTCAAAAAAATCAAATTTAATTGGGCACTATTGGAAATGATAAGAGACTTTTCAGATCTTTTCAATATGTTAATAGGGAAGGTTGTGATGGAAGTCCATGCAAAAAAATCATCTGAAAACTAGATTCTATGAAACTTTAGGAAATGCAAGTTTCGGTCAAAAATCATAGTATATTATACACATTTCGGTCAAAAAATCAAATTTAATTGGGAACTATTTGAAATGATACGATACTTTTCACATCATTTAAATATGTTAAAAGGGATGTTTGTGATGGAAGTCCATGAAATAAAATCATCTGAAAACTAGATTCTATGAAACTTTTGGAAATCCAAGTTTCGGTCAAAAATCATAGTATATTTTACACTAGTTTCGGTCAAAAAAATCAAATTTAATTGGGGACTATTTGAAACGATACGAGACTATTCAGATTATTTATATATTTTATGAGGGAAGGTTATGATGGAAGTCCATGCAAATAAATCATCTTAAAACTAGATTCTATGAAACTTTTTGAAATGCAAGTTTCGGTCAAAATCATAGTATATTATACACTACTTTCGGTCAAAAAAATCAAATTTAATTAGGGATTATTTGAAATGATACAAGACTTTTCAGGTCATTTATATATGTTAAGAGGGAAGGTTATAATGAAAGCCCATGCAAAAATTATTTGAAAACTAGATTCTATGAAATATTTGGAAATGCAAGTTTCGTTCAAAAATCATAGTATATTATACACTACTTTCGGTCAAAAAAATCAAATTTAATTGGGGACTATTTGAAATGATACAAGTTTTTTAAGATCATTTATATATGTTAAGAGGGACGGTTATAATGGAAGTCTATGCAAAAAATCATTTGAAAATTAGATTCTAAGAAACTTTTCGAAATGCAAGTTTCGGTCAAAAATCATAGTATATTATACACTAGTTTCGGTCAAAAAAATCAAATTTAATTCGGGATTATTTGAAATGATACGAGACTTTTCAGATCATTTGTATATGTTAAAAGGGAAGGTTATGATGTAAGTGCATGTAAAAAAATCATATGAAAATTAGATTCTTTGAAACTTTACGAAATGCATGTTTCGGTCAAAAATCATAGTATATTATACACTAGTTTCGTTCAAAAAAATCAAATTTAATTGGGCACTATTGGAAATGATAAGAGACTTTTCAGATCTTTTCAATATGTTAATAGGGAAGGTTGTGATGGAAGTCCATGCAAAAAAATCATCTGAAAACTAGATTCTATGAAACTTTAGGAAATGCAAGTTTCGGTCAAAAATCATAGTATATTATACACATTTCGGTCAAAAAATCAAATTTAATTGGGAACTATTTGAAATGATACGATACTTTTCACATCATTTAAATATGTTAAAAGGGATGTTTGTGATGGAAGTCCATGAAATAAAATCATCTGAAAACTAGATTCTATGAAACTTTTGGAAATCCAAGTTTCGGTCAAAAATCATAGTATATTTTACACTAGTTTCGGTCAAAAAAATCAAATTTAATTGGGGACTATTTGAAACGATACGAGACTATTCAGATTATTTATATATTTTATGAGGGAAGGTTATGATGGAAGTCCATGCAAATAAATCATCTTAAAACTAGATTCTATGAAACTTTTTGAAATGCAAGTTTCGGTCAAAATCATAGTATATTATACACTACTTTCGGTCAAAAAAATCAAATTTAATTAGGGATTATTTGAAATGATACAAGACTTTTCAGGTCATTTATATATGTTAAGAGGGAAGGTTATAATGAAAGCCCATGCAAAAATTATTTGAAAACTAGATTCTATGAAATATTTGGAAATGCAAGTTTCGTTCAAAAATCATAGTATATTATACACTACTTTCGGTCAAAAAAATCAAATTTAATTGGGGACTATTTGAAATGATACAAGTTTTTTAAGATCATTTATATATGTTAAGAGGGACGGTTATAATGGAAGTCTATGCAAAAAATCATTTGAAAATTAGATTCTAAGAAACTTTTCGAAATGCAAGTTTCGGTCAAAAATCATAGTATATTATACACTAGTTTCGGTCAAAAAAATCAAATTTAATTCGGGATTATTTGAAATGATACGAGACTTTTCAGATCATTTGTATATGTTAAAAGGGAAGGTTATGATGTAAGTGCATGTAAAAAAATAATATGAAAATTAGATTCTCTGAAACTTTACGAAATGCATGTTTCGGTCAAAAATCATAGTATATTATACACTAGTTTCGTTCAAAAAAATCAAATTTAATTGGGCACTATTGGAAATGATAAGAGACTTTTCAGATCTTTTCAATATGTTAATAGGGAAGGTTGTGATGGAAGTCCATGCAAAAAAATCATCTGAAAACTAGATTCTATGAAACTTTAGGAAATGCAAGTTTCGGTCAAAAATCATAGTATATTATACACATTTCGGTCAAAAAATCAAATTTAATTGGGAACTATTTGAAATGATACGATACTTTTCACATCATTTAAATATGTTAAAAGGGATGTTTGTGATGGAAGTCCATGAAATAAAATCATCTGAAAACTAGATTCTATGAAACTTTTGGAAATCCAAGTTTCGGTCAAAAATCATAGTATATTTTACACTAGTTTCGGTCAAAAAAATCAAATTTAATTGGGGACTATTTGAAACGATACGAGACTATTCAGATTATTTATATATTTTATGAGGGAAGGTTATGATGGAAGTCCATGCAAATAAATCATCTTAAAACTAGATTCTATGAAACTTTTTGAAATGCAAGTTTCGGTCAAAATCATAGTATATTATACACTACTTTCGGTCAAAAAAATCAAATTTAATTAGGGATTATTTGAAATGATACAAGACTTTTCAGGTCATTTATATATGTTAAGAGGGAAGGTTATAATGAAAGCCCATGCAAAAATTATTTGAAAACTAGATTCTATGAAATATTTGGAAATGCAAGTTTCGTTCAAAAATCATAGTATATTATACACTACTTTCGGTCAAAAAAATCAAATTTAATTGGGGACTATTTGAAATGATACAAGTTTTTTAAGATCATTTATATATGTTAAGAGGGACGGTTATAATGGAAGTCTATGCAAAAAATCATTTGAAAATTAGATTCTAAGAAACTTTTCGAAATGCAAGTTTCGGTCAAAAATCATAGTATATTATACACTAGTTTCGGTCAAAAAAATCAAATTTAATTCGGGATTATTTGAAATGATACGAGACTTTTCAGATCATTTGTATATGTTAAAAGGGAAGGTTATGATGTAAGTGCATGTAAAAAAATAATATGAAAATTAGATTCTCTGAAACTTTACGAAATGCATGTTTCGGTCAAAAATCATAGTATATTATACACTAGTTTCGTTCAAAAAAATCAAATTTAATTGGGCACTATTGGAAATGATAAGAGACTTTTCAGATCTTTTCAATATGTTAATAGGGAAGGTTGTGATGGAAGTCCATGCAAAAAAATCATCTGAAAACTAGATTCTATGAAACTTTAGGAAATGCAAGTTTCGGTCAAAAATCATAGTATATTATACACATTTCGGTCAAAAAATCAAATTTAATTGGGAACTATTTGAAATGATACGATACTTTTCACATCATTTAAATATGTTAAAAGGGATGTTTGTGATGGAAGTCCATGAAATAAAATCATCTGAAAACTAGATTCTACGAAACTTTTGGAAATCCAAGTTTCGGTCAAAAATCATAGTATATTTTACACTAGTTTCGGTCAAAAAAATCAAATTTAATTGGGGACTATTTGAAATGATACGAGACTATTCAGATTATTTATATATTTTATGAGGGAAGGTTATGATGGAAGTCCATGCAAATAATTCATCTTAAAACTAGATTCTATGAAACTTTTTGAAATGCAAGTTTCGGTGAAAATCATAGTATATTATACACTACTTTCGGTCAAAAAAATCAAATTTAATTAGGGATTATTTGAAATGATACAAGACTTTTCAGGTCATTTATATATGTTAAGAGGGAAGGTTATAATGAAAGCCCATGCAAAAAATTATTTGAAAACTAGATTCTATGAAATATTTGGAAATGCACGTTTCGTTCAAAAATCATAGTATATTATACACTACTTTCGGTCAAAAAAATCAAATTTAATTGGGGACTATTTGAAATGATACAAGATTTTTAAGATCATTTATATATGTTAAGAGGGACGGTTATAATGGAAGTCTATGCAAAAAATCATTTGAAAATTAGATTCTAAGAAACTTTTCGAAATGCAAGTTTCGGTCAAAAATCATAGTATATTATACACTAGTTTCGGTCAAAAAAATCAAATTTAATTCGGGATTATTTGAAATGATACGAGACTTTTCAGATCATTTATATATGTTAAAAGGGAAGGTTATGATGTAAGTGCATGCAAAAAAATCATATGAAAATTAGATTCTTTGAAACTTTACGAAATGCATGTTTCGGTCAAAAATCATAGTATATTATACACTAGTTTCGTTCAAAAAAATCAAATTTAATTGGGCACTATTTGAAATGATAAGAGACTTTTCAGATCTTTTCAATATGTTAATAGGGAAGGTTGTGATGGAAGTCCATGCAAAAAAATCATCTGAAAACTAGATTCTATGAAACTTTAGGAAATGCAAGTTTTGGTAAAAAATCATAGTATATTATACACATTTCGGTCAAAAAATCAAATTTAATTGGGAACTATTTGAAATGATACGATACTTTTCACATCATTTAAATATGTTAAAAGGGATGTTTGTGATGGAAGTCCATGAAATAAAATCATCTGAAAACTAGATTCTATGAAACTTTTGGAAATCCAAGTTTCGGTCAAAAATCATAGTATATTTTACACTAGTTTCGGTCAAAAAAATCAAATTTAATTGGGGACTATTTGAAATGATACGAGACTATTCAGATCATTTATATATTTTATGAGGGAAGGTTATGATGGAAGTCCATGAAAATAAATCATCTTAAAACTAGATTCTATGAAACTTTTTGAAATGCAAGTTTCGGTCAAAATCATAGTATATTATACACTACTTTCGGTAAAAAAAAATCAAATTTAATTAGGGATTATTTGAAATGATACAAGACTTTTCAGGTCATTTATATATGTTAAGAGGGAAGGTTATAATGAAAGCCCATGCAAAAAATTATTTGAAAACTAGATTCTATGAAATATTTGGAAATGTAAGTTTCGTTCAAAAATCATAGTATATTATACACTACTTTCGGTCAAAAAAATCAAATTTAATTGGGGACTATTTGAAATGATACAAGATTTTTAAGATCATTTATATATGTTAAGAGGGACGGTTATAATGGAAGTCTATGCAAAAAATCATTTGAAAATTAGATTCTAAGAAACTTTTCGAAATGCAAGTTTCTGTCAAAAATCATAGTACATTATACACTAATTTCGGTCAAAAAAATCAAATTTAATTCGGGACTATTTGAAATGATACGAGACTTTTCAGATCATTTATATATGTTAAAAGGGAAGGTTATGATGTAAGTGCATGCAAAAAAATCATATGAAAATTAGATTCTCTGAAACTTTACGAAATGCATGTTTCGGTCAAAATTCATAGAATATTATACACTAGTTTCGTTCAAAAAAATCAAATTTAATTGGGCACTATTTGAAATGATAAGAGACTTTTCAGATCTTTTCAATATGTTAATAGGGGAGGTTGTGATGGAAGTCCATGCAAAAAAATCATCTGAAAACTAGATTCTATGAAACTTTAGGAAATGCAAGTTTCGGTCAAAAATCATAGTATATTATACACGTTTCGGTCAAAAAATCAAATTTAATTGGGCACTATTTGAAATGATACGATACTTTTCATATCATTTATACATGTTAAGAGGGAATGTTATAAAGGAAGTCCATGCAAAAAAATTATCTGAAAATTAGATTCTATGAAAATTTTGGAAATGCAAGTTTCGGTCAAAAATCATAGTATATTATACACTACTTTCGGTCAAAAAAATCAAATTTAATTGGGGACTATTTGAAATGATACGAGACTTTTCAGATCATTTATATATGTTAAGAGGGAAGTTTATGATGGAAGTCCATGCAAAAAATCATCTGAAAAATAGATTCTATGAAACTTTACGAAATGCATGTTTCGGTCAAAAATCATAGTATATTATACAATAGTTACATTCAAAAAAATCAAATTTAATAGGGGACTATTTAAAATGATACGAGACTTTTCACATCATTTAAATATGTTAAAAAATCTGAAAACTAGATTCTATGAAACTTTTGGAAATGCATGTTTCGGTCAAAAATCATAGTATATTATACACTAGTTTCGGTCAAAAAAATCAAATTTAATTGGGGACTATTTGACATGATAAGAGACTTTTCAGATCATTTATATATGATAAGAGGGAAGTTTATGATGGAAGTCCATGCAAAAAATCATCTGAAAATTAGATTCTATGAAACTTTCGAAATGCAAGTTTCAGTCAAAAATCATAATATATTATACACTACTTTCGGACAAAAAAATCAAATATAATCGGGGACTATTTGAAATGATACGACACTTTTCAGATCATTTATATATATTAAAAGGGAAGGTTATGATGTAAGTCCATGCAAAAAAATCATCTGAAAAATAGATTCTATGAAACTTTACGAAATGCATGTTCCGGTCAAAAATCATAGTATATTATACACTAGTTTCGTTCAAAAAAATCAAATTTAATTGGGCACTATTTGAAATGATACAAAACTTTTCAGATCATTTAAATATGTTAAAAAGGAAGGTTTTGATGGAAGTCCTTGCAAAAATATCATCTGAAAACTAGATTCTATGAAACTCTTGGAAATACAAGTTTCGGTCAAAAATCATAGTATATTATACACTACTTTCGGTCAAAAAAATCAAATTTAATTGTGGACTATTTGACATGATATGAGACTTTTCATATCATTTATATATGTTAAGAGTGAAGGTTAAGATGGGAGTCCATACAAAAAATCATCTGAAAATTAGATTCTATGAAACTTTTCAAAATCCAAGTTTCTGTAAAAAATCATAGTATAATATACACTAGTTTCGGTCAAAAAAATCAAATTTAATTGGGGATTATTGGAAATGATACGAGAGTATTCAGATCATTTATATATTTTTGAGGGAAGGTTAAGATGGAAGTCCATGCAAAAAAATCATCTGAAAACTAGATTCTATGAAACTTTTTGAAATGCAAGTTTCGGTCAAAATCATAGTATATTATACACTATTTTCGGTCAAAAAAATCAAATTTAATTGGGGATTATTGGAAATGATACAAGACTTTTCAGGTCATTTATATATGTTAAGAGGGAAGGTTATAATGGAAGCCCGTGCAAAAAATTATCTGGAAACTAGTTTCGTTCAAAAAAATCAAATTTAATTGGGCACTATTTGAAATGATAAGAGACTTTTCAGATCATTTCAATATGTTAATAAGGAAGGTTGTGATGGAAGTCCATGGAAAAAAATCATCTGAAAACTAGATTCTATGAAACTTTAGGAAATGCAAGTTTCGGTCAAAAATCATAGTATATTATACACGTTTCGGTCAAAAAAATCAAATTTAATTGGGCACTATTTGAAATGATACGATACTTTTCAAATCATTTATACATGTTAAGAGGGAAGGTTATAAAGGAAGTCCATGTAAAAAAATTATCTGAAAATTAGATTCTATGAAAATTTTGGAAATGCAAGTTTCGGTCAAAAATCATAGTATATTATACACTACTTTCGGTCAAAAAAATCAAATTTAATTGGGGACTATTTGAAATGATACGAGACTTTTCAGATCATTTATATATGTTAAGAGGGAAGTTTATGATGGAAGTCCATGCAAAAAATCATCTGAAAAATAGATTCTATGTAACTTTACGAAATGCATGTTTCGGTCAAATATCATAGTATATTATACACTAGATACATTAAAAAAAATCAAATTTAATTGGGGACTATTTAAAATGATACGAGACTTTTCACATCATTTAAATATGTTAAAAGGGATGTTTGTGATGGAAGTCCATGAAATAAAATCATCTGAAAACTAGATGCCATGAAACTTTTGGAAATGCATGTTTCGGTCAAAAATCATAGTATATTATACACTAGTTTCGATCAAAAAAATCAGATTTAATTGGGGACTATTTGACATGATAAGAGACTTTTCAGATCATTTATATATGATAAGAGGGAAGTTTATGATGGAAGTCCATGCAAAAAATCATAGGAAAATTAGATTCTCTGAAACTTTACGAAATGCATGTTTCGGTCAAAAATCATAGTATATTATACACTAGTTTCGTTCAAAAAAATCAAATTTAATTGGGCACTAATTGAAATGATACGTGACTTTTCAGATCATTTAAATATGTTAATAGGGAAGGTTGTGATGGAAGTCCATGCAAAAAAATCATCTTAAAACTAGATTCTATGAAACTTTTGGAAATGCAAGTTTCAGTAAAAAATCATTGTATATTATAAACGTTTCGGTCAAAAAAATCAAATTTAATTGGGCACAATTTGAAATGATACGATACTTTTCATATCATTTATACATGTTAAGAGGGAAGGTTATGATGGAAGTTCATGCAAAAAAATTATCTGAAAATTACATTCTATGAAAATTTTGGAAATGCAAGTTTCAGTCAAAAATCATAGTATATTATACACTAGTTTCTATCAAAAAAATCAAATTTAAATGGGGACTATTTGAAATGATACGAGACTTTTCAGATCATTTATATATGTTAAGAGGGAAGGTTATGATGGAAATCCAGCAAAAAATCATCTGAAAAATAGATTCTATGAAACTTTACGAAATGCATGTTTCGGTCAAAAATCATAGTATATTATACACTAGTTACGTTCAAAAAAATCAAATTTAATTCGGGACTATTTGAAATGATACGAGACTTTTCAGATCATTTAAATATGTTAAAAGGGATGTTTGTGATGGAAGTCCATGAAATAAAATCATCTGAAAACTAGATTCTATGAAACTTTTGGAAATCCAAGATTCTGTCAAAAATCATAGTATATTATACACTAGTTTCTGTCAAAAAAATCAAATTTAAATGGGGACTATTTGAAATGATACGAGACTTTTCAGATCATTTATATATTTTAAGAAGGAAGTTTCTGATGGAAGTCCATGCAAAAAATCATTTGAAAATTAGATTCTAAGAAACTTTTCGAAATGCAAGTTTCGTTAAAAAATCATAGTATATTATACACTAGTTTCAGTCAAAAAAATCAAATTTAATTCGGGTCTATTTGAAATGATATGAGACTTTTCAGATCATTTATATATGTTAAAAGGGAAGGTTATGATGTAAGTGCATGTAAAAAAATCATATGAAAATTAGATTCTCTGAAACTTTACGAAATGCATGTTTCGGTCAAAAATCATAGTATATTATACACTAGTTTCGTTCAAAAAAATCAAATTTAATTGGGCACTATTTGAAATGATAAGAGACTTTTCAGATCTTTTCAATATGTTAATAGGGAAGGTTTTGATGGAAGCCCATGCAAAAAAATCATCTGAAAACTAGATTCTATGAAACTTTAGGAAATGCAAGTTTAGGTCAAAAATCATAATATATTATACACGTTTCGGTCAAAAAAATCAAATTTAATTGGGCACTATTTGAAATGATACGATACATTTCATATCATTTATACATGTTAAGAGGGAAGGTTATAAAGGAAGTCCATGAAATAAAATCATCTGAAAACTAGAATCTATGACACTTTTGGAAATGCAAGTTTCGGTCAAAAATCATAGTATATTATACACTACTTTCGGTCAAAAAAATCAAATTTAAATGGGGACTATTTTAAATGATACGAGACTTTTCAGATCATTTATATATATTAAGAGGGAAGTTTATGATGAAAGTCAATGCAAAAAAATCATATGAAAATTAGATTCTCTGAAACATTACGAAATGCATGTTTCGGTCAAAAATCATAGTATATTATACACTAGTTTCGTTAAAAAAAAAATCAAATTTAACTGGGCACTATTTGAAATGATACGAGACTTTTCAGAACAATTAAATATGTTAATAGGGAAGATTGTGATGGAAGTCAATGCAAAAAAATCATCTTAAAACTAGATTCTATGAAACTTTTGGAAATGCAAGTTTCAGTAAAAAATCATTGTATATTATACACGTTTCGGTCAAAAAAATCAAATTTAATTGGGCTTTATTTGAAATGATACGATACTTTTTATATCATTTATACATGTAAAGAGGGAAGGTTATGATGGAAGTCCATGCAAAAAAATTATCTAAAAATTAGATTCTATGAAAATTTTGGAAATGCAAGTTTCGGTCAAAAATCATAGTATATTATACACTATTTTCGGTCAAAAAAATCAAATTTAATCGGGGACTATTTGATATGATACAAGACTTTTCTGATCATTTATATATGTTAAGAGGGAAGGTTATGATGGAAGTCCATGCAAAAAATCATCTGAAAAATAGATTCTATGAAACTTTACGAAATGCATGTTTCGGTCAAAAATCATAGTATATTATACACTAGTTTCGTTCAAAAAAATCAAATTTAATTGGGCACTATTTGAAATGATACGAAACTTTTTAGATCATTTAAATATGTTAAAAAGGAAGGTTTTGATGGAAGTCCTTGCAAAAATATCATCTGAAAACTAGATTCTATGAAACTTTTGGAAATACAAGTTTCGGTCAAAAATCATTGTATATTATACACTACTTTCGGTCAAAAAAATTAAATTTAATTGGGGACTATTTTTCATGATATCAGACTTTTCATATCATTTATATATGTTAAGAGTGAAGATTAAGATGGAACTCCATACAAAAAATCATATGAAAATTAGATTCTATGAAACTTTTCAAAATGCAAGTTTATGTAAAAAATCATAGTATATTATAAACTAGTTTCGGTCAAAAAAATCAAATTTAATTGGGGATTATTTGACATGATACGAGAGTATTCAGATCATTTATATATGTTATGAGGGAAGGTTAAGATGGAAGTCCATGAAAAAAAATTATCTGAAAACTAGATTCTATGAAACTTTTTGAAATGCAAGTTTCGGTCAAAATCATAGTATATTATACACTACTTTCGGTCAAAAAAATCAAATTTAATTGGGGATAATTTGAAATGATACAAGACTTTTCAGGTCATTTATATAAGTTAAGAGGGAAGGTTATAATGGAAGCCCGTGCAAAAAATTATCTGGAAACCAAATTCTATGAAAATTTTGGAAATGCAAGTTTCGGTCAAAAATCATAGTATATTATACACTAGTTTCGTTCAAAAAAATCAAATTTAATTAGGCACTATTTGAAATGATAAGAGACTTTTCAGATCATTTCAATATGTTAATAGGGAAGGTTGTGATGGAAGTCCATGGAAAAAAATCATCTGAAAACTAGATTCTATGAAACTTTAGGAAATGCAAGTTTCGGTCAAAAATCATAGTATATTATACATGTTTCGGTCAAAAAAATCAAATTTAATTGGGCACTATTTGAAATCATACGATACTTTTCATATCATTTATAAATGTTAAGAGGGAAGGTTATAAAGGAAGTCCATGCAATAAAATTATCTGAAAATTAGATTCTATGAAAATTTTGGAAATGCAAGTTTCGGTCAAAAATCATAGTATATTTTACACTACTTTCGGTCAAAAAAATCAAATTTAATTGGGGACTATTTGAAATGATACGAGACTTTTCAGATTATTTATATATGGTAAGAGGGAAGTTTATGATGGAAGTCCATGCAAAAAATCATCTGAAAAATAGATTCTATGAAACTTTACGAAATGCATGTTTCGGTCAAAAATCATAGTATATTATACACTAGTTACATTCAAAAAAATCAAATTTAATTGGGGACTATTTAAAATGATACGAGACTTTTCACATCATTTAAATATGTTAAAAGGGATGTTTGTGATGGAAGTCCATGAAATAAAATCATCTGAATACTAGATTCTATGAAACTTTTGAAAATGCATGTTTCAGTCAAAAATCATAGTATATTATACACTAGTTTCGGTCAAAAAAATCAGATTTAATTGGGTACTATTTGAAATGATACGAGACTTTTTCAGATCAATTATATATGTTAATAGGGAAGGTTATGATGTAAATGCATGCAAAAAATCATAGGAAAATTAGATTCTCTGAAACTTTACGAAATGCATGTTTCGGTCAAAAATCATAGTATATTATACACTAGTTTCGTTCAAAAAAATCAAATTTAATTGGGCACTAATTGAAATGATACGTGACTTTTCAGATCATTTAAATATGTTAATAGGGAAGGTTGTGATGGAAGTCCATGCAAAAAAATCATCTTAAAACTAGATTCTATGAAACTTTTGGAAATGCAAGTTTCAGTAAAAAATCATTGTATATTATAAACGTTTCGGTCAAAAAAATCAAATTTAATTGGGCACAATTTGAAATGATACGATACTTTTCATATCATTTATACATGTTAAGAGGGAAGGTTATGATGGAAGTTCATGCAAAAAAATTATCTGAAAATTAGATTCTATGAAAATTTTGGAAATGTAAGTTTCAGTCAAAAATCATAGTATATTATACACTAGTTTCTGTCAAAAAAATAAATTTAAATGGGGACTATTTGAAATGATACGAGACTTTTCAGATCATTTATATATTTTAAGAAGGAAGTTTCTGATGGAAGTCCATGCAAAAAATCATTTGAAAATTAGATTCTAAGAAACTTTTCGAAATGCAAGTTTCGTTAAAAAATCATAGTATATTATACACTAGTTTCAGTCAAAAAAATCAAATTTAATTCGGGTCTATTTGAAATGATATGAGACTTTTCAGATCATTTATATATGTTAAAAGGGAAGGTTATGATGTAAGTGCATGCAAAAAAATCATATGAAAATTAGATTCTCTGAAACTTTACGAAATGCATGTTTCGGTCAAAAATCATAGTATATTATACACTAGTTTCGTTCAAAAAAATCAAATTTAATTGGGCACTATTTGAAATGATAAGAGACTTTTCAGATCTTTTCAATATGTTAATAGGGAAGGTTTTGATGGAAGTCCATGCAAAAAAATCATCTGAAAACTAGATTCTATGAAACTTTAGGAAATGCAAGTTTAGGTCAAAAATCATAATATATTATACACGTTTCGGTCAAAAAAATCAAATTTAATTGGGCACTATTTGAAATGATACGATACATTTCATATCATTTATACATGTTAAGAGGGAAGGTTATAAAGGAAGTCCATGAAATAAAATCATCTGAAAACTAGAATCTTTGACACTTTTGGAAATGCAAGTTTCGGTCAAAAATCATAGTATATTATACACTACTTTCGGTCAAAAAAATCAAATTTAAATGGGGACTATTTTAAATGATACGAGACTTTTCAGATCATTTATATATATTAAGAGGGAAGTTTATGATGAAAGTCAATGCAAAAAAATCATATGAAAATTAGATTCTCTGAAACATTACGAAATGCATGTTTCGGTCAAAAATCATAGTATATTATACACTAGTTTCGTTAAAAAAAATCAAATTTAACTGGGCACTATTTGAAATGATACGAGACTTTTCAGATCATTTAAATATGTTAATAGGGAAGATTGTGATGGAAGTCAATGCAAAAAAATCATCTTAAAACTAGATTCTATGAAACTTTTGGAAATGCAAGTTTCAGTAAAAACTCATTGTATATTATACACGTTTCGGTCAAAAAAATCAAATTTAATTGGGCTTTATTTGAAATGATACGATACTTTTTATATCATTTATACATGTAAAGAGGGAAGGTTATGATGGAAGTCCATGCAAAAAAATTATCTAAAAATTAGATTCTATGAAAATTTTGGAAATGCAAGTTTCGGTCAAAAATCATAGTATATTATACACTATTTTCGGTCAAAAAAATCAAATTTAATCGGGGACTATTTGATATGATACAAGACTTTTCTGATCATTTATATATGTTAAGAGGGAAGGTTATGATGGAAGTCCATGCAAAAAATCATCTGAAAAATAGATTCTATGAAACTTTACGAAATGCATGTTTCGGTCAAAAATCATAGTATATTATACACTAGTTACGTTCAAAAAATCAAATTTAATTGGGCGCTATTTAAAATGATACGAGACTTTTCAGATCATTTAAATATGTTAAAAGGGATGTTTGTGATGGAAGTCCATGAAATAAAATCATCTAAAAACTAGATTCTATGAAACTTTTGGAAATCCAAGTTTCGGTCAAAAATCATAGTATATTATACACTAGTTTCGGTCAAAAAAATCAAATTTAATTGGGGACTATTTGAAATGATACAAGACTATTCAAATCATTTATATATTTTATGAGGGGAGGTTATGATGGAAGTCCATGCAAATAAATCATCTGAAAACTATATTCTATGAAACTTTTTGAAATGCAAGTTTCGGTCAAAATCATAGTATAATATTCACTACTTTCGGTCAAAAAAATCAAATTTAATTAGGGATTATTTGAAATGATACAAGACTTTTCAGGTCATTTATATATGTTAAGAGGGAAGGTTATAATGGAAACCCATGCAAAAAATTATCTGGAAAATAGATTCTATGAAAATTTTGGAAATGCAAGTTTCGGTCAAAAATCATAGTATATTATACACTACTATCGGTCAAAAAAATCAAATTTAATTGGGGACTATTTGAAATGATACAAGATTTTTAAGATCATTTATATATGTTAAGAGGGACGGTTATAATGAAAGACTATGCAAAAAAATTATTTGAAAACTAGATTCTATGAAAATTTTGGAAATACAAGTTTCGGTCAAAAATCATAGTATATTATACACTAGTTTCGGTCAAAAAAATCAAATTTAAATGGGGACTATTTGAAATGATATGAGAATTTTCAGATCATTTATATAAGTTAAGAGGGAAGGTTATGATGGAAGTCCATGCAAAAAATCATATGAAAATTAGATTCTCTGAAACTTTACGAAATGCATGTTTCGGTCAAAAATCATAGTATATTATACACTAGTTACATTCAAAAAAATCAAATTTAATTGGGGACTATTTAAAATGATACGAGACTTTTCACATCATTTAAATATGTTAAAAGGGATGTTTGTGATGGAAGTCCATGAAATAAAATCATCTGAATACTAGATTCTATGAAACTTTTGGAAATGCATGTTTCAGTCAAAAATCATAGTATATTATACACTAGTTTCGGTCAAAAAAATCAGATTTAATTGGGTACTATTTGAAATGATACGAGACTTATTCAGATCAATTATATATGTTAATAGGGAAGGTTATGATGTAAATGCATGCAAAAAATCATAGGAAAATTAGATTCTCTGAAACTTTACGAAATGCATGTTTCGGTCAAAAATCATAGTATATTATACACTAGTTTCGTTCAAAAAAATCAAATTTAATTGGGCACTACTTGAAATGATACGTGACTTTTCAGATCATTTAAATATGTTAATAGGGAAGGTTGTGATGGAAGTCCATGCAAAAAAACATCTTAAAACTAGATTCTATGAAAGTTTTGGAAATGCAAGTTTCAGTAAAAAATCATTGTATATTATAAACGTTTCGGTCAAAAAAATCAAATTTAATTGGGCACAATTTGAAATGATACGATACTTTTCATATCATTTATACATGTTAAGAGGGAAGGTTATGATGGAAGTTCATGCAAAAAAATTATCTGAAAATTAGATTCTATGAAAATTTTGGAAATGCAAGTTTCAGTCAAAAATCATAGTATATTATACACTAGTTTCTGTCAAAAAAATCTAATTTAAATGGGGACTACTTGAAATGATACGAGACTTTTCAGATCATTTATATATGTTAAGAGGGAAGGTTATGATGGAAGTCCATGCAAAAAATCATCTGAAAAATAGATTCTATGAAACTTTACGAAATGCATGTTTCGGTCAAAAATCATAGTATATTATACACTAGTTACGTTCAAAAAAATCAAATTTAATTCGGGACTATTTGAAATGATACGAGACTTTTCAGATCATTTAAATATGTTAAAAGGGATGTTTGTCATGGAAGTCCATGAAATAAAATCATCTGAAAACTAGATTCTATGAAACTTTTGGAAATCC
Organism: Lathyrus aphaca; assembly: GCA_963966055.1. NCBI lineage: Eukaryota > Viridiplantae > Streptophyta > Magnoliopsida > Fabales > Fabaceae > Lathyrus > Lathyrus aphaca. Next base: position 645,884,266 of record OZ014520.1, on the reverse strand, counting down.
AAGTTTCTGTCAAAAATCATAGTATATTATACACTAGTTTCTGTCAAAAAAATCAAATTTAAATGGGGACTATTTGAAATGATACGAGACTTTTCAGATCATTTATATATTTTAAGAAGGAAGTTTCTGATGGAAGTCCATGCAAAAAATCATTTGAAAATTAGATTCTAAGAAACTTTTCGAAATGCAAGTTTCGTTAAAAAATCATAGTATATTATACACTAGTTTCAGTCAAAAAAATCAAATTTAATTCGGGACTATTTGAAATGATATGAGACTTTTCAGATCATTTATATATGTTAAAAGGGAAGGTTATGATGTAAGTGCATGCAAAAAAATCATATGAAAATTAGATTCTCTGAAACTTTACGAAATGCATGTTTCGGTCAAAAATCATAGTATATTATACACTAGTTTCGTTCAAAAAAATCAAATTTAATTGGGCACTATTTGAAATGATAAGAAACTTTTCAGATCTTTTCAATATGTTAATAGGGAAGGTTTTGATGAAAGTCCATGCAAAAAAATCATCTGAAAACTAGATTCTATGAAACTTTAGGAAATGCAAGTTTAGGTCAAAAATCATAATATATTATACACGTTTCGGTCAAAAAAATCAAATTTAATTGGGCACTATTTGAAATGATACGATACATTTCATATCATTTATACATGTTAAGAGGGAAGGTTATAAAGGAAGTCCATGAAATAAAATCATCTGAAAACTAGAATCTATGACACTTTTGGAAATGCAAGTTTCGGTCAAAAATCATAGTATATTATACACTACTTTCGGTCAGAAAAATCAAATTTAAATGGGGACTATTTTAAATGATACGAGACTTTTCAGATCATTTATATATATTAAGAGGGAAGTTTATGATGCAAGTCAATGCAAGAAAATCATATGAAAATTAGATTCTCTGAAACATTACGAAATGCATGTTTCGGTCAAAAATCATAGTATATTATACACTAGTTTCGTTAAAAAAAAATCAAATTTAACTGGGCACTATTTTAAATGATACGAGACTTTTCAGATCATTTAAATATGTTAATAGGGAAGATTGTGATGGAAGTCAATGCAAAAAAATCATCTTACAACTAGATTCTATGAAACTTTTGGAAATGCAAGTTTCAGTCAAAAATCATTGTATATTATACACGTTTCGGTCAAAAAAATCAAATTTAATTGGGCTTTATTTGAAATGATACGATACTTTTTATATCATTTATACATGTAAAGAGGGAAGGTTATGATGGAAGTCCATGCAAAAAAATTATCTAAAAATTAGATTCTATGAAAATTTTGGAAATGCAAGTTTCGGTAAAAAATCATAGTATATTATACACTATTTTCGGTCAAAAAAATCAAATTTAATCTGGGACTATTTGATATGATACAAGACTTTTCTGATCATTTATATATGTTAAGAGGGAAGGTTATGATGGAAGTCCATGCAAAAAATCATCTGAAAAATAGATTCTATGAAACTTTACGAAATGCATGTTTCGGTCAAAAATCATAGTATATTATACACTAGTTACGTTCAAAAAATCAAATTTAATTGGGCGCTATTTAAAATGATACGAGACTTTTCAGATCATTTAAATATGTTAAAAGGGATGTTTGTGATGGAAGTCCATGAAATAAAATCATCTGAAAACTAGATTCTATGAAACTTTTGGAAATCCAAGTTTCGGTCAAAAATCATAGTATATTATACATTAGTTTCGGTCAAAAAAATCAAATTTAATTGGGGACTATTTGAAATGATACAAGACTATTTAAATCATTTATATATTTTATGAGGGAAGGTTATGATGGAAGTCCATGCAAATAAATCATCTGAAAACTATATTCTATGAAACTTTATGAAATGCAAGTTTCGGTCAAAATCATAGTATAATATTCACTACTTTCGGTCAAAAAAATCAAATTTAATTAGGGATTATTTGAAATGATACAAGACTTTTCAGGTCATTTATATATGTTAAGAGGGAAGGTTATAATGGAAACCCATGCAAAAAATTATCTGGAAACTAGATTCTATGAAAATTTTGGAAATGCAAGTTTCGGTCAAAAATCATAGTATATTATACACTACTATCGGTCAAAAAAATCAAATTTAATTGGGGACTATTTGAAATGATACAAGATTTTTAAGATCATTTATATATGTTAAGAGGGACGGTTATAATGAAAGTCTATGCAAAAAAATTATTTGAAAACTAGATTCTATGAAAATTTTGGAAATACAAGTTTCGTTCAAAAATCATAGTATATTATACACTAGTTTCGGTCAAAAAAATCAAATTTAAATGGGGACTATTTGAAATGATATGAGAATTTTCAGATCATTTATATAAGTTAAGAGGGAAGGATATGATGGAAGTCCATGCAAAAAATCATATGAAAATTAGATTCTCTGAAACTTTACGAAATGCATGTTTCGATCAAAAATCATAGTATATTATACACTAGTTTCGTTCAAAAAAATCAAATTTAATTGGGCACTATTTGAAATGATAAGAGACTTTTCAGATATTTTCAATAGGTTAATAGGGAAGGTTGTGAAGGAAGTCCATGCAAAAAAATCATCTGAAAACTAGATTCTATGAAACTTTAGGAAATGCAAGTTTCGGTAAAAAATCATAGTATATTATACACGTTTCGGTCAAAAAAATCAAATTTAATTGGGCACTATTTGAAATGATACGAAACTTTTCATATCATTTATACATGTTAAGAGGGAAGGTTATAAAGGAAGTCAATGAAAAAAAATATTTGAAAATTAGATTCTATGAAAATTTTGGAAATGCATGTTTCGGTCAAAAATCATAGTATATTATACACTACTTTCGGTCAAAAAAATCAAATTTAATTGGGGACTATTTGAAATGATATGAGACTTTTCAGATCATTTATATATGTTAAGAGGGAAGTTTATGATGGAAGTCCATGCAAAAAATCATCTGAAAAATAGATTCTATGAAACTTTACGAAATGCATGTTTCGGTCAAAAATCATAGTATATTATACAATAGTTACATTAAAAAAAATCAAATTTAATTGGGGACTATTTAAAATGATACGAGACTTTTCACATCATTTAAATATGTTAAAAGGGATGTTTGTGATGGAAGTCCATGAAATAAAATCATCTGAAAACTAGATTCTATGAAAATTTTGGAAATGCATGTTTCGGTCAAAAATTATAATATATTATACACTAGTTTCGGTCAAAAAAATCAAATTTAATTGGGGACTATTTGACATGTTAAGAGACTTTTCAGATCATTTATATATGATAAGAGGGAAGGTTATGATGGAAGTCCATGCAAAAAATCATCTGAAAATTAGATTCTATGAAACTTTTCGAAATGCAAGTTTCGGTCAAAAATCATAATATATTATACACTACTTTCGGTCAAAAAAATCAAATATAATCGGGGACTATTTGAAATGATATGACACTTTTCAGATCATTTATATATGTTAATAGGGAAGGTTATGATGTAAGTCCATGCAAAAAAATCATCTGAAAAATAGATTCTATGAAACTTTACGAAATGCATGTTTCGGTCAAAAATCATAGTATATTATACACTAGTTTCGTTCAAAAAAATCAAATTTAATTGGGTACTATTTAAAATGATACGAAACTTTTCAGATCATTTAAATATGTTAAAAAGGAAGGTTTTGATGGAAGTCCTTGCAAAAATATCATCTGAAAATTAGATTCTATGAAACTTTTCAAAATGCAAGTTTCTGTAAAAAATCATAGTATATTATACACTAGTTTCGGTCAAAAAAATCAAATTTAATTGGGGATTATTTGAAATGATACGAGAGTATTCAGATCATTTATATATGTTATGAGTGAAGGTTAAGATGGAAGTCCATGCAAAAAAATCATCTGAAAACTAGATTGTATGATACTTTACGAAATGCATGTTTAGGTCAAAAATCATAGTATATTATACATTAGTTACATTCAAAAAAATCAAATTTAATTGGGGACTATTTAAAATCATTTATATATGTTAAGAGGGAAGTTATGATGGAAGTCCATGCAAAAAAATTATCTGAAAATTAGATTCTATGATACTTTTCGAAATGCAAGTTTCGGTCAAAAATCATAGTATATTATACACTAGTTTCGGTCAAAAAAATCAAATTTAATTCGGGACTATTTGAAATGATACTAGACTTTTCATATCATTTATGCATGCAAAAAAATCATATGAAAATTAGATTCGCTGAAACTTTACGAAATGCATGTTTCGGTCAAAAATCATATTATATTATACACTAGTTTCGTTCAAAAAAATCAAATTTAATTGGGTACTATTTGAAATGATAAGAGACTTTTCAGATCTTTTCAATATGTTAATAGGGAAGGTTGTGATGGAAGTCCATGCAAAAAAATCATCTGAAAACTAGATTCTATGAAACTTTAGGAAATGCAATTTTCGGTCAAAAATCATAGTATATTATACACGTTTCGGTCAAAAAAATCAAATTTAATTGTGCACTATTTGAAATGATACGATACTTTTCATATCATTTATACATGTTAAGAGGGAAGGTTGTAAAGGAAGTCCATGCAAAAAAATTATCTGAAAATTAGATTCTCTGAAAATTTTGGAAATGCAAGTTTCGGTGAAAAATCATAGTATATTATACACTACTTTCGGTCAAAAAAATCAAATTTAATTGGGGACTATATGAAATGATACGAGACTTTTCAGATCATTTATATATGTTAAGAGGGAATTTTATGATGGAAGTCCATGCAAAAAATCATCTGAAAAATAGATTCTATGAAACTTTACGAAATGCATGTTTCGGTCAAAAATCATAGTATATTATACACCAGTTACATTCAAAAAAATCAAATTTAATAGGGGACTATTTAAAATGATACGAGACTTCTCACATCATTTAAATATGTTAAAAGGGATGTTTGTGATGGAAGTCCATGAAATAAAATCATCTGAAAACTAGATTCTATGAAACTTTTTGAAATGCATGTTTCGGTAAAAAAACTGTTTTTAATAGCTGCATGAATTGTTTTTGTATTATAATCCCGTTCTTCAATCCATTTAAGATGAGCTTTTTGATGTAAAAGACTTTCCTTCATCCTTAATGGACTCTACATGTCATCCACAACTTTACTTCTAACCGAAAGGGCTTCCTCATCTACCTTACCATCTTACTGATCAATGAAGTCTTCAATGTCGTTGATAACTCGGACAATTTCAATAATATTAGTATCAATCCAACCAAAAACTTTTTGTTCCACCGTTTTAAATTGGCATGCAACAATTGAAGTTTATTTTTATATACAAAAGATGTATTTCCATGATATTCAGAAGCCTCCTAAGATTCTTTCACAAACTTCATAAATTCCGGGTGGTTAAACCAACAATTCAAATATCAGAATGGTTTCGACCCCCAATTAACATTCCTAGCAGATATCCAAACATGTCTATGGTCCGAAATGTCTCTATCTCCAACATATTGAGTAACCACATTCCATTCATTCAATAGACCATTAGAGATAATAAATCTATCAAGCCTACTACAAGATTTACCCAAAGTATTAAACCAAGTGTACTTGTTACCTACAACTGGTAAGTCAACATATCCTGTGAGATCAATGAAGTATCCAAATTCCTCCATAAGCTTTTTGCTTGAATTCGAGCTGCCCATCTTCTCTTTATCACATTTGACGACATTAAAGTCACCACCGATCACCCATTCACTAGTTGCCATAGACGACTTGAGATGTAAAATTTGGCTCTAGAGGTTTCTTTTGTCCGCCAAAGTTCAAGGAGAATAAATGTTTACAAAATAACAATTAATCCCTTTCCAAATAACATTTAAACCCATATAAACTTTACCTCAAAAGCTGCATAAAGGTTGAATTAAATTATTCCTTCATATAGTTAGAATGTCCCCTGATAAACCTTCTACATTTGAACAAGACCAATGACAAAGATCATCCCCCCATAAGCTTGCCACCAATTCATTAGTGATATTTGAACTTTTTGTTTCTTGTAAGAAAACCAAATCCACCCCTAATTTTAAAACCAACTCCCTAATTTTCCTTCTTTTGATATGACTTCCACACCCTCTGATGTTGTATGTAAATAAAATTCATGATTTACTACTAGCAACATCCTTCTTTCCCTTGTTCTTCTTCTTGAATTCCAATTTGCGAATAACCGATCTAGCAACATCGTCTTTGATATCTACCTCCACACCAAGGTTTTTAATAGAATCCCATATTTTGTTAGGTAAACTATCTAATTTCTTCTTAATTTTGGAATTTCTCATCAAAACCTCAAAATCTCCTATCGAATCAGCCACAAACTCCGAGCCATCAGAATGATTAGATATGGAATCTGAAGACGTATCTTTGTTTAGACCAACCCCAGTTTTCTCCACTTGACGACCATAAATCCCATCTAATTTGTTATCAGTAAGGAGAATAGTAGAATAGTATGAGGGGGAAAATGGTATTTTGATTTATTTGTAAATTTCTTCCATCAACTTTTTCTTCCTAACTTGCTTTTTACCTTTAATTTGACTTTTTGAAATAACCGGACCATATTCAACCCCCAAATCAACACACAAATTAATACTCTTGGAGTTCCCAAATTTATGTACAATGTTTGGGGGAATGGGACACATGTGGATTACGCAAAAAATCAACATGAATAGTCTTGGAGGAATAAATGGCTTTAGCATCCTTACAAGTGGTAGAAGGACCTGCGCCCAAATATTGTTCAGCTGGTCCCACATGATCCAAAACATTTAAATCCGAGTCAGTCTTATTTCGAACCGAGAAATACATTGAACCCTCATTATTAATATTTGTTTTCCTTGCTTTTATATCTAGGTTCAACACAAACATTAATTAGAGAAAGTCCCAGAAACTTAGAATCATTATTACCCACACCCACCTTGGATAGCTTGCACACAACTTTATCTGCTGCAAGAATATTGTTTGGGAAATGCAACTCATATGCATCCTTGCTACCCCCTCCGTCTCATAAAAAATGTCCTATTTGAGCAATGCGCGGTTCTTAAGAAAATGATTAGATGGGTTGGTTTTAGTGAAAAAACTAATATCTTTGACTTGAGCATGAAGTTTCAAAATCCTAGTTTGTGTTCATGAGGTCCTTTGACCTAGTTTGCTTTTGATTCTGACTTTGCTCTTTTGGCATGATGTTATCACTTGATCAATGAACACTTGTGCTTAGTTGTGGAATTTTTGAATGAAGTTCTGATTTGATTTGAATTTTCATGTGTGCTTTCCCTAGTTTTTGCCTTTTATTTTAACATGATTAGTTCTTAGGCTAGAAGGGCACTTGTGCCAACTCCTATAGGTTGTTTAGAGCTCATTTTGTATAAGAATAAATACCTAGTCCTTGATTGGTGTTGGTGCTTTGTAAAGTTTTGTGTTGCTTGTCTTTGAAGTTTCTCACAAATGTATGCATGTTCACCTCACCGTCTTTGTCCATTTGCTCTCCATGATGCTTATGCTTGAGTTTGTATGCTTCTTCCCCATGTTTGTTCATGCTTCTTAGGCATATTTTAACATGATTAGGTCCCTGGTTTTTTTAAGTTGATGCTTATGCTTATGCTTTGATTTTCATTTATTTGTTCTTATACTTATTCACATGTTCACTTCACTTCTCATTCTTGTGTTGATTGTGTTTGAACTTGTATGAACCTTTCTTTGGTATATTGTGTTGTTGGTACCCAATCTTGTGGGGATATAATTATGGTCTTGAAATATATGATGCTTGTTAGGTTTGAATGATGTGTATAATCTCATGTTTGCTTTCTTCTTTCATAAGTAGTTCATGTTGCCTTGAGATGCCATGTTTGTTCCACTTTCATTTTGGTTTTGTTTGGGGTTTGTTAGCATGTAAATGAGATGATTCACTTCTGGTTATGGTGTGTGGAGTTGATCTTTTTCTTGTTTATGCCTCACTTGATCTTGTTTGGTTTTATCTTGTCATATGTGTTTAGTTCTAACCATTTCAGGGGCTCATGGTAAGTGAAGTGTGGAAGACATCCACATTTCAAGTCTTTCTCTCCTCTCATACTTTGCTTCCTATTTTATGTTTGTTGATGTGCCTTATGCCATCTTGTGTTTCAACTTGTCATCTTCCCCCTTTAGAAGCAACTTATCTCTTTTAAAGGAGTAAGTTGTTCTCTAGCTTTCTTCCTCTCTTCTTTTTCTTCTTTCTTAGGATAATTTAAACCTCACTAACCTTAGGACCACCTTTGCATGCTAATATTAGGTTTAGCCTTTCCCCATTAGACTTTTACCTTTAATTTCCTTTGTGGTTCTCTCTCTCTTCTCATCTCAAAACAAAAACCTAAAACACTTTAATAAAGAAAGAAGTGACCTCTTGTGTATAGCCTTATTCCATGGGGCATATGTATTCATTCCATCTTGGAATAGTACATTTGTCTGACATGATGCACAAGTCTGATCATGAGGTCATCTTCATCAAGAAAACCATGTAAAACACTTCTTCATTCTTAATTACTAAAACATCTAATAAGTTCAACAAGTTAATAAGCTTAATCCCTTGACCTTGGAAACAAGTCTTGGATAAATTCTCCTTACTTGGTGTGCTTGTTCTATTATTCCATCTTGGAATGTTGTAGCAAGTACACATTCCATGGAAAAGAGCTTGAGTTCATTTTCTTGTGTCACACTCTAAAAGACTCCTAAAAAACACAAAACAAAGAATAAGCGTCTCTCCTCCGGGAATTCTTTTCTCATCACCTTCACTCCTTTCGTAAGAACTTTCTCCTACTTGTCACTTTGCAAGACGGTTACGCACTCGTTGTTCGAGCCTGCAACACCTGAGCATTGACATAAGCACTTCAAGCCTTAAGACACAAGCAATTTTTCCACCCCTAGTTAGGGGAACTACGACGACTCTGATCCTCATGTCCAATGAGGTACGTAGGCAGCGGGGTAGGGCCCGTTTGAGCACAATCCTTATTTTCCCTACATTTTTCCTCTTTGTTTTCTTTCTCAATTCCTTTTCCAGTTTCAGTCCTTTCTTTTTGTTGCAGCCTTCATTCTTTCACCCTTTGAAACAGTTTCTTTGCAAGCGTGGATCCCGTCGGGTACGACAGACGATCTGGGATGCTAATACCTTCCTAGGTCGTAACCGACTCCCGAACCTAGTTCTTTGGTTCGCATGAACCGTGTCCTTCCATTTTCTTTTCTTATGGTTTGTGCAGCATTACTGTTCCCGTTCCTTCGGGATAAAAATGCATGGCTGGCGACTCTACCTTCTTCCGCGCCACTTTCGCGTTTGTACCAGGATAGAAATCCAGGGAGTGACAATAGGTATACGTTCTATTTTTCCAGAAAAAGTAAGAAATGCCATAACTAAATTGTGTTTTTTCTTTAGGTCAATCTGTAGTAAGGTGATCGATCCCGAGATCTTACCAACACTACAAAAAGAGATTATAATTACCTTGTGTGAGCTTGAAATGTATTTTCCTCCGTCTTTTTTCCTACAAAAATTAATTGGAAATAAAATTGTGACAGTATCAAGGGATGAACGGGATCAAGTTCATTTGTATGTTCTACACAATGATAATGAGGTTGAGCCATATGTTGAAATGCACAAGGATGTACTCCGAAGGTTAAATCCGAACATAAATGAAAATTGGATAGTTAGAGAGCACAATAAAAGTTCATACAATGGTTAAAGGATCATATTTATTTGAAGCGCTCTTCAGATCCTTCTTCGGTAACAGAAAGGTTGAGATGTTTGGCATATGGTCCAAGTTTGCATGTGTTTTTCTCATAGCGCATACTCAATTAATGGATACACATTTTATACCAAAGAACAAGATGATAAGAGTACTATGCAAAATAGTGGTGTCACCGTGCTAGCTGAAGCAATGCATATATCAAGTATGAAGGACTTAAACCCCAAATATGCAAATTTGTCATATTTTGGAGTTATTGAGCATATTTGGGTGTTTGATTACGAGAAGTTTTAGATTCCCATTTTTGGTTGCAAGTGGGTAAATAATAATGGCATACGAATGGATAAGTCTGGATTTTTGCAAGTTGATCTTACTAGGGTGGGGTACAAAGATGAACCTTTTATTCTTGCATCTCAAACTAAACAAGTGTTCTATGTAAATGACCCACGAGTACAAAATGGTCTATAGTGCTTTTCTCTAACAGAGTGGTTGATGATAGCGGTGTCAATCAATGTGATATTGATGTTGAGAATGAGTCATGCATTAGACGGAATTAGTTGAATAGAAATGATCAAGATGAGGATCTTATAGCGAATGAGTCATATATAAGAAATGATCATAATGAGGGAAATTTGATCAATTCATCCGTACGCATTGCAAAGAAACAAGTGATTAATATTCCAACAAAGAAAAGAAAGAGATGTTAGTGAAATAGGTAAATTATGCAATTATATCCTTGGCTTCTTGATTATAAGTTATATTTGATCATGGATGGTTTCTTTATTTTTTTTTGTTTTCAATTGCTTTGATTATAAGTTATATTTGATCATGCATGTTTCTTTATTTTTGTGTTTTCAATTGCTTTGATTATAAGTTATATTTGATCATGCATGGTTTATTTATTTTTTTTGTTTTCAATTGATTTGATTATAAGTTATATTTGATCCTCCTTGGTTTCTTTATTACAGGTTAGACATGGCCACTAATGATGATAACCCACATGATGATCATTCGACACATGAAGGAGGTAGTAAAAAAGTATCAGCTGAAGAAGAGATTCGAAGAGGTATAACGGTTATGAGAAGAGTGGTCAATGGTAGATCTCGAGGCATCATTCTAGATGTGCATTGGAGCCATCAGGGGCAACTTATAGAACCTAATGGGCACACCTTAACTAGTTTCATCAGTGCACTAGTAAGGAATGGAGTTCCCATTACTTATGATGATTGGAGAAACACATATCTGAATGACTCCAAAGAAAGAATTTGGAGTGAGATAAAGGTACAATAATTATGTCTTTAGTTATGCGAATCCATTATGTTTTTTCAATTACCTGTACTAACACAAAATCTGTATGTTTTTCTTAGCGGTGTTTTAACATCAAAGAAGAAAGAAGAGGTTTTTGTATGAAATTGGCCGGAAAGCTTTTACGAGGGTTTAGAAATTTTTTATCATCCAAGTTCCTTAAGGATGCGGATGATAATTATATTGATGCGGAGCTTCCTAAAAATATGAAAGTTTGATATCAGTAGAAGAATGAGAAGCCTTCAAATCCAAACGACAGGACCCGATATTTAAAAGACTAAGTGCCACAAATCGGGAAAGAGCATCAAGTCCCGCATATCCGTACCGAAAAGGACGTGTCGGATATGGACGCATAGAACAATCCATGGTAAGTATTTATAAATTGCGATAACATATTTGTTCATCATATATTAGTTTTATTTGATCATATTGTATGACTTAATGTGTAGCTGCAGAAGGAAAAAAGTTCTGAAACATCTATTCCTGCCCATGTTTTGTGGAAGGAAGCCCGTGTGGGCAAATCTGGAGTTCCTAAAGAAGATGTTTTACAAGTATACGAGAAATGTGTAAGTATAACATTTTTTCTTTAATTAAATAAAAACTTTATAAACAAATATTTGACAAGTATACGATATTCATCTGATTTTCAGGAGGCGCTATCTCAGTCTTTACCTCCAGATAATACTAGGAGCATACTTAGTCGGGCATTAGATGTCCGTGAGTATTCTGGTCGGGTGAGGGGTAAGGGATTTGGAGTCACTCCGACCTCCTTGAGTATTAAAAAAGGAAAGGATCCTAGTAATCGGGAGCTTCATGCAAAATTGGAAGCAATTCAAGCTGAGCTTGATGCATTAAGGAGAGAAAGAGAGGCTAACGCCTCAACATGTTTCAGAGATGGTTCAGACAAAGATAGTATCAATTGTACCTTTCAAACTAAAATTCCATAGGTAATTACATATAATTGTCTTAAATTGAACTATTTGCTTAAATTATGTATTTGACATATATACAAATTAACAATTTCATTTTATTATTGGTTTTAGGGCATTTCCCATTGTCAGCTCTATTTATCGTCACCATATTATCGGATGGTTGGCAAGGGAAAAGTGCATAACATTAGCGGAGTATTACTTCACACTAGAGATCTCCCTGTCAGATTTTTGAAAGTATCAGTTGATATTGCAGTTGAGCCGAATGCATCATTACCATATCCTAACGATGGTTCAGATGCAACAACGGTGGACGAAGCAGTAGGTTCGTTTGTTGCATGGCCGACAAACCTCAATAGCATAGGATATGAGGTATGCCTAAAACCTTTGTTAACCTTAATGTGTATATTCAAAGTTTTTACGCGCATTTTACGTACATTTTTTACTTGGTTATGTTAAATAGACTCCCACAAGATCCAAATCAAAAGATAATGCTATTCCGCGACATACCGAGTCCGTGGTTTCAAAAAAACAGGTACAATACAATTATATGACATATATGCATGGAAGTTGTTAAATTCTTAATTTTAAGAAAAGGAGGTTAGCAACATCTCCGCACAACAAAAAAAGGAGGTTAGACATGCCTTCGCACAACAAAAAAAGGAGGTTAGCAACTTCTTCGCACAACAAGAAAAGGCTGGTGCTAAGAAGACCGTTGCTAAGAAAAAACCTACCACCAAGTATAGGTCGTGCCTCTAGACATTTCTAGAGATGACATATATACCGACCGAAGGTGTTCGTCTTGTGTATATGGAGGAAGGTATTTTCGGCTTTGATTATCTGAAAACTAGATTCTATGAAACTTTTGGAAAGCAAGTTTCAGTCAAAAATCATAGTATATTTAACACTACATTCAGTCAAAAAAATCAAATTTAATTGGGGACTAATTGAAATGATACGATACTGTTCAGGTCATTTATATATGTCAAGAGGGAAGGTTATGATGGAAGTCCATGCAAAAAAAATCATCTGAAAACTAGATTCTATGAAAGTTTTCGAAATGTAAGTTTCGGTCAAAAAATCATAATATATTATACACTAGTTTATACTAGTTTCGGTCAAAAATCAAATTAAATCGAGGTCTATTCGAAATGATACGAAACACCACATATCATTTATATATTTTACGAGGGAAGGTTATGATGGAAGTCCATGCAAAAAATCATCTGAAAATTAGATTCTATGAAACTTTTGGAAATGCAAGTTTTGGTAAAAAATCATAGTATATTATACACTAGTTTCGGTCAAAAATATCAAATTTAATTGGGGAATATTTGAAATGATACGAGACTTCACATATCATTGATATATGTTAAGTGGGAAGGTTATGATGGAAGTCCATGCAAAATAATCATCTGAAACTAGATTCTATGAAACTTTTCGAAATGCACGTTTCGGTCAAAAAATTATAATATATTATACATATCATTTATATATCATTTATTTATGTTAAGAGGGAATGTTATGATGTAAGTCCATGCAAAAAAATCATCTAAAAATTCAGATATCATTTATATATGTTAAGAGGGAAGGTTATGATGTAAGTCCATGCAAAAATATCATCTAAAAATTAGATTCTATGAAACTTTTCGAAATGCATGTTTCGGTCAAAAATCATAGTATATAATACACTAGTTTCGTTCAAAAAAATAAAATTTAATTGGGCACTATTTGAAATGATACGAGACTTTTCAGATCATTTAAATATGTTAAATGGGAAGGTTATGATGGAAGTCCATGCAAAAAATCATCTGAAAAATAGATTCTATGAAACTTTACGAAATGCATGTTTCGGTCAAAAATCATAGTATATTATACACTAGTTTCGTTCAAAAAAATAAAATTTAATTGGGCGCTATTTAAAATGATATGAGACTTTTCAGATCATTTAAATATGTTAAAAGGGAAGGTTGTGATGGAAGTCCATGCAAAAAAATTATCTGAAAACTAGATTCTATGAAACTTATGGAAATGCATGTTTAGGTCAAAAATCATAGTATATTATACACTACTTTAGGTCGAAAAAATCAATTTTAATTGGGGACTATTTGAAATATTACAAGATTTTTAAGATCATTTATATATATTAAGAGGGAAGGTTATAATGGAAGTCTATGCAAGAAAATTATTTGAAAACTAGATTCTATGAAATTTTGGAAATGCAAGTTTCGGTCAAAAAAATCAAATTTAAATGGGGACTATTTGAAATGATACAAGACTTTTCAGATCATTTATATATGTTAAGAGGGAAGGTTATGATGGAAGTCCATGCAAAAAATCATCTGAAAATTAGATTCTATGAAACTTTTCGATATGCAAGTTTCGGTCAAAAATCATAGTATATTATACACTAGTTTCGGTCAAAAAAATCAAATTTAATTGGGGACTATTTGAAATGAAACGAGACTTTTCAGATCATTTATATATGTTATAAGGGAAGGTTATGATGTAAGTGCATGCCAAAAAATCATATGAAAATTAGATTCTCTGAAACTTTACGAAATGCATGTTTCGGTAAAAAATCATAGTATATCATACACTAGTTTCGTTCAAAAAAATAAAATTTAATTGGGCACTATTTGAAATGATACGAGACTTTTCAGATCATTTAAATATGTTAATAGGGAAGGTTGTGATGGATGTCCATTTAAAAAAATCATCTGAAAACTAGATTCTATGAAACTTTAGGAAATGCAAGTTTCGGTCAAAAATCATAGTATATTATACACGTTTCGGTCAAAAAAATAAAATTTAATTGGGCACTATTTGAAATGATACGATACTTTTTATATCATTTATACATGTGAAGAGGGAAGGTTTTGAGGGAAGTCCATGCAAAAAAATTATCTAAAAATTACATTCTATGAAAATTTTGGAAATGCAAGTTTCGGTCAAAAATCATAGTATATTATACACTACTTTCGGTCAAAAAAATCAAATTTAATTGGGGACTATTTGAAATTATACGAGACTTTTCAGATCATTTATATATGTTAAGAGGGAAGTTTATGATGGAAGTCCATGCAAAAAAGCATCTGAAAAATAGATTCTATGAAACTTTACGAAATGCATGTTTCGGTCAAAAATCATAGTATATTATACACTAGTTATGTTCAAAAAAATCAAATTTAATTGGGCACTATTTAAAATGATACGTGACTTTTCAGATCATTTAAATATGCCAAAAGGGATGTTTGTGATGGAAGTCCATGAAATAAAATCATCTGAAACTAGATTCTATGAAACTTTTGGAAATGCAAGTTTCAGTCAAATATCATAGTATATTATACACTAGTTTCGGTCAAAAAAAATCAAATTTAATTGGGGACTATTTGACATGATACGAGACTTTTCAGATCATTTATATATGTTATGAGGGAAGGTTATGATGGAATTCCATGCAAAAAAATCATCTGAAAATTAGATTCTACGAAACGTTTTGAAATGCATGTTTCGGTAAAAAAAATCATAGTATATTACACACTAGTTCCGGTCAAAAAAATCGAATTTAATTAGGGACTATTTGAAATGGTACGAGACTTTTCAGATCATTTATATATGTTTTGTGGGAAGGTTACAATGGAATCCCATGCAAAAAATTATCGGGAAACTAGATTCTATGAAAATTTTGGAAATGTAAGTTTCGGTCAAAAATCAAAGTATATTATACACTAGTTTCGGTCAAAAAAATAAAATTTAATTGGGGACTATTTGAAATGATACGAGACTTTTCAGATCATTTATATATGTTAAAAGGGAAGGTTATGATGTAAGTGCATGTAAAAAAATCATATGAAAATTAGATTTTCTGAAACTTTACGAAATGCATGTTTCGGTCAAAAATCATACTATATTATACACTAGTTTCGTTCAAAAAAATCAAATTTAATTGGGAACTATTTGAAATGATACGAGACTTTTCAGATCATTTGAATATGTTAATAGGGAAGGTTGTGATGGAAGTCCAATCAAAAAAATCATCTAAAAACTAGATTCTATGAAACTTTAGGAAATGCAAGTTTCGGTCAAAAATCATAGTATATTATACACGTTTTGGTCAAAAAAATCAAATTTAATTGGGCACTATTTGAAATGATACGATACTTTTTATATCATTTATACATGTGAAGATGGAATGTTTTGATGGAAGTTCATGCAAAAAAATTATCTGAAAATTAGATTCTATGAAAATTTTTAAAATGCAAATTTCGGTAAAAAATCATAATATATTATACACTACTTTCAGTCAAAGAAATCAAAATTAATTGGGGACAATTTGAAATGATACGAGACTTTTCAGATCATTTATATATGTTAAAAGGGAAGATTATTATGGAAGTCCATGCAAAAAATCATCTGAAAAATAGATTCTATGAAACTGTACGAAATGCATGTTTCGGTCAAAAATCATAGTATATTATACACTAGTTATGTTCAAAAAAATCAAATTTAATTGGGCGCTATTTAAAATGATACGTGACTTTTCAGATCATTTAAATATGTCAAAAGGGATGTTTGTGTTGGAAGTCCATGAAATAAAATCATCTGAAACTAGATTCTATGAAACTTTTGGAAATGCAAGTTTCGGTCAAATATCATAGTATATTATACACTAGTTTCGGTCAAAAAATATCAAATTTAATTGGGGACTATTTGACATGATACTAGACTTTTCAGATCATTTATATATGTTATGATGGAAGGTTATGATGGAAGTCCATGCAAAAAAATCATCTGAAAACTAGTTTCTATAAAACTTTTTGAAATGCAAGTTTCGGTCAAAAATCATAGTATATTATACACTACTTTCGGACAAAAAAATCAAATTTAATTGGGGACTATTTGAAATGATACAAGACTTTTCAGGTCATTTATATATGTTAAGAGGGAAGGTTACAATGGAAGCCCATGCAAAAAATTATCGGGAAACTAGATTCTATGAAAATTTTGGAAATGTAAGTTTCGGTCAAAAATCATAGTAAATTATACACTAGTTTCATTCAAAAAAATCAAATTTAATTGGGCACTATTTAAAATGATACAAGAATTTTCAGATCATTTAAATATGTTAAAAGGGAAGGTTATGATTGAAGTCCATGCAAAAAAAAATCTGAAAACTATATTCTATGAAACTTTTGGAAATGCAAGTTTCGGTCAAAAAACTTAGTATATTATACACTACTTTCGGTCAAAAAAATCAAATTTAATTGGGGACTATTTGAAATGATACGAGACTTTTCATATGATTTATATATGTTAAGAGTAAAGGTTATGATGTAAGTGCATGTAAAAAAATCATCTGAAAAATAGATTCTATGAAACTTTACGAAATGCATGTTTCGGTCAAAAATCATAGTATATTATACACTAATTTCGTTCAAAAAAATAAAATTTAAACGGGCACTATTTTAAATGACACGATAATTTTTAGATCATTTAAATATGTTAAAAAGGAAGGTTGTGATGGAAGTCCATGCAAAAAAATCATCAGAAAAATAGATTCATGAAACTTTTGGAAATGCAAGTTTCGGTCAAAAATCATAGTATATTTATTATACACGTTTCGGTCAAAAAAATAAAATTTAATTGGGGACTATTTGAAATGATACGAGACTTTTCAGATCATTTATATATGTTAAAAGGGAAGGTTATGATGGAAGTGCATGCAAAAAAATTCATCTGAAAACTAAATTCTATGAAACTTTACGAAATGCATGTTTCTGTCAAAAATCATAGTATATTATACACTAGTTTCGTTCTAAAAATCAAATTTAATTGGGCACTATTTTAAATGAATCAAGACTTTTCAGATCATTTAAATAAGTTAAAAGGGACGTTTGTGATGGAATTCCATGAAATCAAATCATCTGAAAACTAGATTCTATGAAACTTTTGGAAAAGCAAGTTTCGGTAAAAAATCATAGTATATTATACACTACTTTCGGTCAAAAAATCAAATTTAATTGGGGACTATTTGAAATGATACGAGACTTTTCAGATCATTTTTAAATGTTAAGAGGGAAGGTTATGATGGAAGTCCATGCAAAAAAATCATTAGAAAACTAGATTCTATGGAACTTTTGGAAAAGCATGTTTCGGTCAAAAATCATAGTATATTAACCACTAGTTTCGATCAAAAAATAAAAATTTAATTGGGGATTATTTGAAATGACACGAGACTTTTCAGATCATTTATATATGTTAATAGGGAAGGTTATGATGGAAGTCCATGCAAAAAGTCATCTAAAAATTAGATTCTATGAAACTTTTCGAAATGCAAGTTTCGGTAAAAAATCATAGTATATCATACACTAGTTTCGGTCAAATAAATCAAATTTAATTGGGGTATATTTGAATGAATACGAGACTTTTCAGATCATTTATATATGTTAAAAGGGAAGGTTAAGATGGAAGTCCATGCAAGAAAATCATCTGAAAACTAGATTCTACGAAACTATTTGAAATGTAAGTTTCGGTCAAAAATTATAGTATATTATAAACTAGTTTCGGTCAAAAAAATAAAATTTAAATGTGGACTATTTAAAATGATACGAGACTTTTCAAATCATTTATATATATTAAGAGAAAAGGTTATGATGGAAGTCCATGCAAAAAACATATATGAAAACTAGATTTTATGAAACTTTTGGAAATGCAAGTTTCGATAAAAAAATCTTTGTATATTATTATACACTTGTTTCGGTAAAAAAAATCAAATTTAATTGGGGAATATTTGAAATGATACGAGACTTTTCAGATCATTTATATATGTTAAGAGGGAAGTTTATGATGGAAGTCCATGCAAAAAATCATCTGAAAAATAGATTCTATGAAACTGTACGAAATGCATGTTTCGGTCAAAAATCATAGTATATTATACACTAGTTATGTTCAAAAAAATCAAATTTAATTGGGCGCTATTTAAAATGATACGTGACTTTTTAGATGATTTAAATATGTCAAAAGGGATGTTTGTGTTGGAAGTCCATGAAATAAAATCATCTGAAACTAGATTCTATGAAACTTTTGGAAATGCAAGTTTCGGTCAAATATCATAGTATATTATACACTAGTTTCGGTCAAAAAATATCAAATTTAATTGGGGACTATTTGACATGATACTAGACTTTTCAGATCATTTATATATGTTATGATGGAAGGTTATGATGGAAGTCCATGCAAAAAAATCATCTGAAAACTAGTTTCTATAAAACTTTTTGAAATGCAAGTTTCGGTCAAAAATCATAGTATATTATACACTACTTTCGGACAAAAAAATCAAATTTAATTGGGGACTATTTGAAATGATACAAGACTTTTCAGGTCATTTATATATGTTAAGAGGGAAGGTTACAATGGAAGCCCATGCAAAAAATTATCGGGAAACTAGATTCTATGAAAATTTTGGAAATGTAAGTTTCGGTCAAAAATCATAGTAAATTATACACTAGTTTCATTCAAAAAAATCAAATTTAATTGGGCACTATTTAAAATGATACAAGAATTTTCAGATCATTTAAATATGTTAAAAGGGAAGGTTATGATTGAAGTCCATGCAAAAAAAAATCTGAAAACTATATTCTATGAAACTTTTGGAAATGCAAGTTTCGGTCAAAAAACTTAGTATATTATACACTACTTTCGGTCAAAAAAATCAAATTTAATTGGGGACTATTTGAAATGATACGAGACTTTTCATATGATTTATATATGTTAAGAGTAAAGGTTATGATGTAAGTGCATGTAAAAAAATCATCTGAAAAATAGATTCTATGAAACTTTACGAAATGCATGTTTCGGTCAAAAATCATAGTATATTATACACTAATTTCGTTCAAAAAAATAAAATTTAAATGGGCACTATTTTAAATGACACGATACTTTTTAGATCATTTAAATATGTTAAAAAGGAAGGTTGTGATGGAAGTCCATGCAAAAAAATCATCAGAAAAATAGATTCATGAAACTTTTGGAAATGCAAGTTTCGGTCAAAAATCATAGTATATTTATTATACACGTTTCGGTCAAAAAAATAAAATTTAATTGGGGACTATTTGAAATGATACGAGACTTTTCAGATCATTTATATATGTTAAAAGGGAAGGTTATGATGGAAGTGCATGCAAAAAAATTCATCTGAAAACTAAATTCTATGAAACTTTACGAAATGCATGTTTCTGTCAAAAATCATAGTATATTATACACTAGTTTCGTTCTAAAAATCAAATTTAATTGGGCACTATTTTAAATGAATCAAGACTTTTCAGATCATTTAAATAAGTTAAAAGGGACGTTTGTGATGGAATTCCATGAAATCAAATCATCTGAAAACTAGATTCTATGAAACTTTTGGAAAAGCAAGTTTCGGTAAAAAATCATAGTATATTATACACTACTTTCGGTCAAAAAATCAAATTTAATTGGGGACTATTTGAAATGATACGAGACTTTTCAGATCATTTTTAAATGTTAAGAGGGAAGGTTATGATGGAAGTCCATGCAAAAAAATCATTAGAAAACTAGATTCTATGGAACTTTTGGAAAAGCATGTTTCGGTCAAAAATCATAGTATATTAACCACTAGTTTCGATCAAAAAATAAAAATTTAATTGGGGATTATTTGAAATGACACGAGACTTTTCAGATCATTTATATATGTTAAGAGGGAAGGTTATGATGGAAGTCCATGCAAAAAGTCATCTAAAAATTAGATTCTATGAAACTTTTCGAAATGCAAGTTTCGGTAAAAAATCATAGTATATCATACACTAGTTTCGGTCAAATAAATCAAATTTAATTGGGGTATATTTGAATGAATACGAGACTTTTCAGATCATTTATATATGTTAAAAGGGAAGGTTAAGATGGAAGTCCATGCAAGAAAATCATCTGAAAACTAGATTCTACGAAACTATTTGAAATGTAAGTTTCGGTCAAAAATTATAGTATATTATAAACTAGTTTCGGTCAAAAAAATAAAATTTAAATGTGGACTATTTAAAATGATACGAGACTTTTCAAATCATTTATATATATTAAGAGAAAAGGTTATGATGGAAGTCCATGCAAAAAACATATATGAAAACTAGATTTTATGAAACTTTTGGAAATGCAAGTTTCGATAAAAAAATCTTTGTATATTATTATACACTTGTTTCGGTAAAAAAAATCAAATTTAATTGGGGAATATTTGAAATGATACGAGACTTTTCAGATCATTTATATATGTTAAGAGGGAAGTTTATGATGGAAGTCCATGCAAAAAATCATCTGAAAAATAGATTATATGAAACTGTACGAAATGCATGTTTCGGTCAAAAATCATAGTATATTATACACTAGTTATGTTCAAAAAATCAAATTTAATTGGGTGCTATTTAAAATGATACGAGACTTTTCAGATCATTTAAATATTTCAAAAGGGATGTTTGTGATGGAAGTCCATGAAATAAAATCATCTGAAACTAGATTCTATGAAACTTTTGGAAATGAAAGTTTCGGTCAAATATCATAGTATATTATACACTAGTTTCGGTCAAAAAATATCAAATTTAATTGGGGACAATTTGACATGATACGAGACTTTTCAGATCATTTATATATGTTATGAGGGAAGGTTATGATGGAAGTCCATGCAAAAAAATCATCTGAAAACTAGTTTCTAGGAAACTTTTTGAAATGCAAGTTTCGGTCAAAAATCATAGTATATTATACACTACTTTCGGACAAAAAAATCAAATTTAATTGGGGACTATTTGAAATGATACAAGACTTTTCAGGTCATTTATATATGTTAAGAGGGAAGGTTACAATGGAAGCCCATGCAAAAAATTATCGGGAAACTAGATTCTATGAAAATTTTGGAAATGTAAGTTTCGGTCAAAAATCATAGTAAATTATACACTAGTTTCATTCAAAAAAATCAAATTTAATTGGGCACTATTTAAAATGATACAAGAATTTTCAGATCATTTAAATATGTTAAAAGGGAAGGTTATGATTGAAGTCCATGCAAAAAAAAATCTGAAAACTATATTCTATGAAACTTTTGGAAATGCAAGTTTCGGTCAAAAAACTTAGTATATTATACACTACTTTCGGTCAAAAAAATCATATTTAATTGGGGACTATTTGAAATGATACGAGACTTTTCATATGATTTATATATGTTAAGAGTAAAGGTTATGATGTAAGTGCATATAAAAAAATCATCTGAAAAATAGATTCTATGAAACTTTACGAAATGCATGTTTCGGTCAAAAATCATAGTATATTATACACTAATTTCGTTCAAAAAAATAAAATTTAAATGGGCACTATTTTAAATGACACGATACTTTTTAGATCATTTAAATATGTTAAAAAGGAAGGTTGTGATGGAAGTCCATGCAAAAAAATCATCAGAAAAATAGATTCATGAAACTTTTGGAAATGCAAGTTTCGGTCAAAAATCATAGTATATTTATTATACACGTTTCGGTCAAAAAAATAAAATTTAATTGGGGACTATTTGAAATGATACGAGACTTTTCAGATCATTTATATATGTTAAAAGGGAAGGTTATGATGGAAGTGCATGCAAAAAAATTCATCTGAAAACTAAATTCTATGAAACTTTACGAAATGCATGTTTCTGTCAAAAATCATAGTATATTATACACTAGTTTCGTTCTAAAAATCAAATTTAATTGGGCACTATTTTAAATGAATCAAGACTTTTCAGATCATTTAAATAAGTTAAAAGGGACGTTTGTGATGGAATTCCATGAAATCAAATCATCTGAAAACTAGATTCTATGAAACTTTTGGAAAAGCAAGTTTCGGTAAAAAATCATAGTATATTATACACTACTTTCGGTCAAAAAATCAAATTTAATTGGGGACTATTTGAAATGATACGAGACTTTTCAGATCATTTTTAAATGTTAAGAGGGAAGGTTATGATGGAAGTCCATGCAAAAAAATCATTAGAAAACTAGATTCTATGGAACTTTTGGAAAAGCATGTTTCGGTCAAAAATCATAGTATATTAACCACTAGTTTCGATCAAAAAATAAAAATTTAATTGGGGATTATTTGAAATGACACGAGACTTTTCAGATCATTTATATATGTTAAGAGGGAAGGTTATGATGGAAGTCCATGCAAAAAGTCATCTAAAAATTAGATTCTATGAAACTTTTCGAAATGCAAGTATCGGTAAAAAATCATAGTATATCATACACTAGTTTCGGTCAAATAAATCAAATTTAATTGGGGTATATTTGAATGAATACGAGACTTTTCAGATCATTTATATATGTTAAAAGGGAAGGTTAAGATGGAAGTCCATGCAAGAAAATCATCTGAAAACTAGATTCTACGAAACTATTTGAAATGTAAGTTTCGGTCAAAAATTATAGTATATTATAAACTAGTTTCGGTCAAAAAAATAAAATTTAAATGTGGACTATTTAAAATGATACGAGACTTTTCAAATCATTTATATATATTAAGAGAAAAGGTTATGATGGAAGTCCATGCAAAAAACATATATGAAAACTAGATTTTATGAAACTTTTGGAAATGCAAGTTTCGATAAAAAAATCTTTGTATATTATTATACACTTGTTTCGGTAAAAAAAATCAAATTTAATTGGGGAATATTTGAAATGATACGAGACTTTTCAGATCATTTATATATGTTAAGAGGGAAGTTTATGATGGAAGTCCATGCAAAAAATCATCTGAAAAATAGATTATATGAAACTGTACGAAATGCATGTTTCGGTCAAAAATCATAGTATATTATACACTAGTTATGTTCAAAAAATCAAATTTAATTGGGTGCTATTTAAAATGATACGAGACTTTTCAGATCATTTAAATATTTCAAAAGGGATGTTTGTGATGGAAGTCCATGAAATAAAATCATCTGAAACTAGATTCTATGAAACTTTTGGAAATGAAAGTTTCGGTCAAATATCATAGTATATTATACACTAGTTTCGGTCAAAAAATATCAAATTTAATTGGGGACAATTTGACATGATACGAGACTTTTCAGATCATTTATATATGTTATGAGGGAAGGTTATGATGGAAGTCCATGCAAAAAAATCATCTGAAAACTAGTTTCTAGGAAACTTTTTGAAATGCAAGTTTCGGTCAAATATCATAGTATATTATACACTACTTTCGGACAAAAAAATCAAATTTAATTGGGGACTATTTGAAATGATACAAGACTTTTCAGGTCATTTATATATGTTAAGAGGGAAGGTTACAATGGAAGCCCATTCAAAAAATTATCAGGAAACTAGATTCTATGAAAATTTTGGAAATGTAAGTTTCGGTCAAAAATCATAGTAAATTATACACTAGTTTCATTAAAAAAAATCAAATTTAATTGGGCACTATTTGAAATGATACGGGAATTTTCAGATCATTTAAATATGTTAAAAGGGAAGGTTATGAATGAAGTCCATGCAAAAAAAAATCTGAAAACTAGATTCTATGAAACTTTTGGAAATGCAAGTTTCGGTCAAAAATCTTAGTATATTATACACTACTTACGGTGAAAAAAATCAAATTTAATTGGGGACTATTTGAAATGATATGAGACTTTTCATATGATTTATATATGTTAAGAGTGAAGGTTATGATGTAAGTGCATGTAAAAAAATCATCTGAAAAATAGATTCTATGAAACTTTACGAAATGCATGTTTCAGTAAAAAATCATAGTATATTATACACTAGTTTCGTTCAAAAAAATAAAATTTAAATGGGCATTATTTTAAATGACACGATACTTTTTAGATCATTTAAATATGTTAAAAGGGAAGGTTGTGATGGAAGTCCATGCAAAAAAATCATCTGAAAAATATATTCTATGAAACTTTTGGAAATGCAAGTTTCGGTCAAAAATCATAGTATATTTATTATACACGTTTCGGTCAAAAAAATAAAATTTAATTGGGGACTATTTGAAATGATACGAGACTTTTCAGATCATTTATATATGTTAAAAGGGAAGGTTATGATGGAAGTGCATGCAAAAAAATTCATCTGAAAACTAAATTCTATGAAACTTTACGAAATGCAAGTTTCTGTCAAAAATCATAGTATATTATACACTAGTTTCGTTCTAAAAAATCAAATTTAATTGGGCACTATTTGAAATGAATCGAGACTTTTCAGATCATTTAAATAAGTTAAAAGGGACGTTTGTGATGGAATTCCATGAAATCAAATCATCTGAAAACTAGATTCTATGAAACTTTTGGAAATGCAAGTTTCGGTAAAAAATCATAGTATATTATACACTACTTTCGGTCAAAAAATCAAATTTAATTGGGGATTATTTGAAATGATACGAGACTTTTCAGATCATTTTTATATGTTAAGTGGGAAGGTTATGATGGAAGTCCATGCAAAAAAATCATTAGAAAACTAGATTCTATGGAACTTTTGGAAAAGCATGTTTCGGTCAAAAATCAAAGTATATTAACCACTAGTTTCGATCAAAAAATAAAATTTAATTGGGGACTATTTGAAATGACACGAGACTTTTCAGATCATTTATATATGTTAAGAGGGAAGGTTATGATGGAAGTCCATGCAAAAAGTCATCTAAAAATTAGATTCTATGAAACTTTTCAAAATGCAAGTTTCGGTAAAAAATCATAGTATATCATACACTAGTTTCGGTCAAATAAATCAAATTTAATTGGGGTATATTTGAAATGATACGAGACTTTTCAGATCATTTATATATGTTAAAAGGGAAGTTTATGATGGAAGTCCATGCAAGAAAAACATGTGAAAACTAGATTCTAAGAAACTTTTCGAAATGCAAGTTTCGGTTAAAAATCATAGTATATTATACACTAGTTTCGGTCAAAAAAATCAAATTTAATTGGGGACTATTTGAAATGATACGAGACTTTTTAGATAATTTATATATGTTAAGAGGGAATGTTATGATGGAAGTCCATGAAAAAAATCATCTGAAAATTAGATTCTATGAAACTTTTCGAAATGCAAGTTTTGGTAAAAAATCATAGTATATTATACACTAGTTTCGGTCAAAAATATCAAATTTAATTAGGGAATATTTGAAATGATACGAGACTTCACATATCATTGATATATTTTAAGAGGGAAGGTTATGATGGAAGTCCATGCAAAATAATCATCTGAAAACTAGATTCTATGAAACTTTTCGAAATGCACGTTTCGGTCAAAAAATCATAATATATTATACATATCATTTATATATCATTTATTTATGTTAAGAGGGAATGTTATGATGTAAGTCCATGCAAAAAAATCATCTAAAAATTCACATATCATTTATATATGTTAAGAGTGAAGTTTATGATGGAAGTCCATTCAAGAAAAACATGTGAAAACTAGATTCTAAGAAACTTTTCGAAATGCAAGTTTCGGTTAAAAATCATAGTATATTATACACTAGTTTCAGTCAAAAAAATAAAATATAATTGGGGACTATTTGAAATGATACGAGACTTTTCAGATCATTTATATAAGTTAAAAGGGAAGGTTATGATGTAAGTCCATGCAAAAAAAACATCTGAAAAATAGATTCTATGAAACTTTACGAAATGCTTGTTTCGGTCAAAAATCATAGTATATTATACACTAGTTTCGTTCAAACAAATCAAATTTAATTGGGCACTATTTGAAATATTACGAAACTTTTCAAATCATTTAAATATGTTAAAAAGGAAGGTTATGATGGAAGTCCTTGCAAAAATATCATCTGAAAACTAGATTCTATGAATCTTTTGGAAATGCAAGTTTCAGTCAAAAATCATAGTATATTAGACACGTTTCGGTCAAAAAAATCAAATTTAATTGGGGACTATTTGAAATGATACAAGACTTTTCAGATCATTTATATATGTTATGACGGAAGGTTATGATGGAAGTCCATGCAAAAATATCATCTGAAAACTAGATTCGATGAAACTTTTGGAAATGCAAGTTTCGGTCAAAAATCATAGTATATTATACACTACTTTCGGTCAAAAAAATCAAATTTAATTGGAGACTTTTTTAAATGATATGATACTTTTCAGTTAATTTATATATGTTATGAGAGAAGGTTATGATGGATGTTCATGCAAATAAAATCATCTGAAAACTAGATTCTATGGAACTTTTTAAAATGCAAATTTCAGTCAAAAATCATAGTATATTATACACTAGTTTCGGTCAAAAAAATCAAATTTAATTGGGGACTATTTAAAAAGATACGAGACTTTTCAGATCATTTATATATTTTAAGAGGGAAGGTTATGATGGAAGTCCATGGAAAAAATTATCTGAAAATTATATTCTATGAAACTTTTTGAAATGCAAGTTTAGGTAAAAAATCACAGTATATTATACACTAGTTTCGGTAAAAAAAATCAAATATAATTGGGGACTATTTGAAATGATACGAGACTTTTCAGATCATTTATATATGTTAAGAGGGAAGGTTATGATGGAATTCCATGCAAAAAATCATCTGAAAATTAGATTCTAAGAAACTTTTCTAAATGCATGTTTCGGTCAAAAATCATAGTATATTATACACTAGTTTCGGTAAAAAAAATCAAATATAATTGGGGACTATTTGAAATGATACGAGATTTTTCAGATCATTTATATATGTTAAAAGGGAACATTATGATGGAAGTGCATGCAAAAAAATCATCTGAAAACTAGATTCTATGAAACTTTACGAAATGTATGTTTCGGTCAAAAATCATAGTATATTATAAACTAGTTTCGTTCAAAAAAATCAAATTTAATTGGGCACTATTTGAAATGATACTAGACTTTTCAGATCATTTATATATGTTACGTAGTAAGGGTATGATGGAAGTCTATGAAAAAAAATCATCTGAAAACTAGATTCTATGAAACTTTTGGAAATGCAAGTTTCAGTCAAAAATCATAGTATATTATACACTAGTTTCGATCAAAAAATCAAATTTAATTGGAGACTATTTGAAATGATACGAGACTTTTCATATCATTTATATATGTTATAAGGGAAGGTTATGATGGAAGTCCATGCAAAAAAATCATCTGAAAACTAGATTCTATGAAACTTTTTGAAATGCAAGTTTCGGTAAAAAATCTTAGTATATTATACACTACTTTCGGTCAAAAAAATCAAATTTAATTGGGGACTATTTGAAATGATAAAATACTTTTCATATCATTTATACATGTTATGAGGGAAGGATATAATGGAAGGTCATGCAAATAATTATCTGAAAACTAGATTCTATGAAAATTTTGGAAATGCAAGTTTCGGTCAAAAATCATAGTATATTATACACTAGTTTCGGTCAAAAAAATAAAATTTAAATTGGGGAATATTTGAAATGATACGAGATTTTCAGATCATTTATATATGTTAAGATGGAAAGTTATGATGGAAGTTCATGCAAAAAATCATTTTAAAATTAGATTCTATGAAACTTTTCGAAATACAAGTTTCGGTCAAAAATCATTGTATATTATACACTAGTTTCGGTCAAAAAATTCAAATATAATTGGGGACTATTTGAAATGATACGAGACTTTTCAGATCATTTATATATGTTAAAAGGGAAGGTTATGATGTAAGTCCATGCAAAAAAATCATCTAAAAAATAGATTCTATGAAACTTTACGAAATGCATGTTTCGGTCAAAAATCATAGTATATTATACACTAGTTTCGTTCAAAAAAATCAAATTTAATTGGGCACTATTTGAAATGATACGAAACTTTTCAGATCATTTAAATATGTTAAAAAGGAAGGTTATGATGGAAGTCCTTGCAAAAATATCATCCGAAAACTAGATTCTATGAAACTTTTGGAAATGCAAGTTTCGGTGAAAATTCATAGTATATTATACACGTTTCGGTCAAAAAAATTTAATTTAATTGGGGACTATTTGAAATGATACGAGACTTTTTTGATCATTTATATATGTTATAAGGGAAGGTTATGATGGAACTCCATGCAAAAATATCATCTGAAAACAAGATTCTATGAAACTTTTGGAAATACAAGTTTCGGTCAAAAATCAAAGTATATTATACACTACTTTCGGTTAAAAAAATCAAATTTAATTGGGGACATTTTGAAATGATATGATACTTTTCAGTTAATTTATATATGTTATGAGAGAAGGTTATGATGGATGTCCATGCAAAAAAATCATCTGAAAACTAGATTCTATGGAACTTTTTGAAATGCAAGTTTCGGTCAAAAATCATAGTATATTATACACTAGTTTCGGTCAAAAAAATCAAATTTAATTGGGGACTATTTAAAATGATACGAGACTTTTCAGATCATTTATATATGTTAAGAGGGAAGGTTATGATGGAAGTCCATGGAAAAAATCATCTTAAAATTAGATTCTATGAAACTTTTTGAAATGCAAGTTTCGGTCAAAAATCACAGTATATTATACACTAGTTTCGGTAAAAAAAATCCAATATAATTGGGGACTATTTGAAATTATACGAGACTTTTCAGATCATTTATATATGTTAAGAGGGAAGGTTATGATGGAATTCCATGCAAAAAATCATCTGAAAATTAGATTCTAAGAAACTTTTCGAAATGCAAGTTTCAGTCAAAAATCATAGTATATTATACACTAGTTTCGGTAAAAAAAATCAAATATAATTGGGGACTATTTGAAATGATACGAGACTTTTCAGATCATTTATATATGTTAAAAGGGAAGATTATGATGGAAGTGCATGCAAAAAAAATCATCTGAAAACTAGATTCTATGAAACTTTACGAAATGCAGGTTTCGGTCAAAAATCATAGTATATTATACACAAGTTTCTTTCAAAAAAATTAAATTTAATTGGGGACTATTTGAAATGATACTAGACTTTTAAGATCATGTAAATAGGTTAAAAGGGAAGTTTTTGATGGAAGTCCATGAAAAAAAATCATCTGAAAACTAGATTCTATGAAACTTTTGGAAATGCAAGTTTCGGTCAAAAATTATAATATATTATACACTATTTTCAGTCAAAAAATCAAATTTAATTGGAGACTATTTGAAATGATACGAGACTTTTCATATCATTTATATATGTTATAAGGGAAGGTTATGATGGAAGTCCATGCAAAAAAATCATATGAAAACTAGATTCTATAAAACATTTTGAAATGCAAGTTTCGGTCAAAAATCTTAGTATATTATACACTACTTTCGGTCAAAAAATTCAAATTTAATTGGGGACTATTTGAAATGATAAAATACTTTTCATATCATTTATACATGTTAAGAGGGAAGGATATAATGGAAGGTCATGCAAAATAATTATCTGGAAACTAGATTCTATGAAAATTTTGGAAATGCAAGTTTCGGTCAAAAATCATAGTATATTATACACTAGTTTCGGTCGAAAAAATCAAATTTAATTGGGGACTATTTGAAATGATACGAGACTTTTCAGATCATTTATATATGTTAATATGGAATGTTATCATGGAAGTCCATTCAAAAAATCATCTGAAAATTCGATTCTATGAAACCTTTCGAAATACAAATTTCGGTCAAAAATCATAGTATATTATACACTAGTTTCGGTCAAAAAAATCAAATATAATTGGGGACTATTTGAAATGATACGAGACATTTCAGATCTTTTATATATGTTAAAAGAGAAGGTTATGATGTAAGTCCATGCAAAAAAATCATCTGAAAAACAGATTCTATGAAACTTTACGAAATGCATGTTTCGGTCAAAAATCATAGTATATTATACACTAGTTTCGTTCAAAAAAATCAAATTTAATTGGGCACTATATGAAATGATACGAAACTTTTCAGATCATTTAAATATGTTAAAAAGGAAGGTTATGATGGAATTCCTTCCAAAAATATCATCCGAAAACTAGATTCTATGAAACTTTTGGAAATGCAAGTTTCGGTGAAAATTCATAGTATATTATACACGTTTCGGTCAAAAAAATCAAATTTAATTGGGGACTATTTGAAATGATACGAGACTTTTCAGATCATTTATATATGTTATAAGGGAAGGTTATGATGGAACTCCATGCAAAAATATCATCTGAAAACAAGATTCTATGAAACTTTTGGAAATACAAGTTTCGGTCAAAAATCATAGTATATTATACACTAGTTCGGTAAAAAAAATCAAATTTAATTGGGGACTATTTCAAATGATACGAGACTTTTCAGATCATTTATATATGTTAAGAGGGAAGGTTATGATGGAAGTCCATGGAAAAAATCATCTGAAAATTAGATTCTATGAAACTTTTTGAAATGCAAGTTTCGGTCAAAAATCACAATATATTATACACTAGTTTCGGTAAAAAAAATCAAATATAATTGGGGACTATTTGAAATGATACGAGACTTTTCAAATCATTTATATATGTTAAGAGGGAAGGTTATTATGGAAGTCCATGGAAAAAATCATCTGAAAATTAGATTCTATGAAACTTTTTGAAATGCAAGTTTCGGTCAAAAATCACAGTATATTATACACTAGTTTCAGTAAAAAAAATCAAATATAATTGGGGACTATTTGAAATGATACGAGACTTTTCAGATCATTTATATATGTTAAGAGGGAAGGTTATGATGGAATTCCATGCAAAAAATCATCTGAAAATTAGATTCTAAGAAACTTTTCGAAATGCAAGTTTCGGTCAAAAATCATAGTATATTATACACTAGTTTCGGTAAAAAAAAATCAAATATAATTGGGGACTATTTGAAATGATACGAGACTTTTCAGATCATTTATATATGTTAAAAGGGAAGATTATGATGGAAGTGCATGCAAAAAAAAAATCATCTGAAAACTAGATTCTATGAAACTTTACGAAATGCATGTTTCGGTCAAAAATCCTAGTATATTATACACTAGTTTCGTTCAAAAAAATCAAATTTAATTGGGAACTTTTTGAAATGATTCTAGAATTTTCAGATCATGTAAATAGGTTAAAAGGGAAGTTTTTGATGGAAGTCCATGAAAAAAAATCATCTGAAAACTAGATTCTATGAAACTTTTGGAAATGCAAGTTTCGGTCAAAAATCATAATATATTATACACTAGTTTCGGTCAAAAAATCAAATTTAATTTGAGACTATTTGAAATGATACGAGACTTTTCATATCATTTATATATGTTATAAGGGAAGGTTATGATGGAAGTCCATGCAAAAAAATCATCTGAAAACTAGTTTCTATGAAACTTTTTGAAATGCAAGTTTCGGTCAAAAATCTTAGTATATTATACACTACTTTCGGTCAAAAAATTCAAATTTAATTGGGGACTATTTGAAATGATAAAATACTTTTCATATCATTTATACATGTTAAGAGGGAAGGATATAATGGAAGGTCATGTAAAATAATTATCTGGAAACTAGATTCTATGAAAATTAAAGAAATGCAAGTTTCGGTCAAAAATCATAGTATATTATACACTAGTTTCGGTCAAAAAAATCAAATTTAATTGGGGACTATTTGAAATGATACGAGACTTTTCAGATCATTTATATATGTTAAGATGGAAAGTTATCATGGAAGTCCATGCAAAAAATCATATAAAAATTATATTCTATGAAACTTTTCGAAATACAAGTTTCGGTCAAAAATCATAGTATATTATACACTAGTTTCGGTCAAAAAAATCAAATATAATTGGGGACTATTTGAAATGATACGAGACTTTTCAGATCATTTATATATGTTAAAAGGGAAGGTTATGATGTAAGTCCATGCAAAAAAATCATCTGAAAAATAGATTCTATGAAACTTTACGAAATGCATGTTTCGGTCAAAAATCATAGTATATTATACACTAGTTTCGTTCAAAAAAATCAAATTTAATTGGGCACTATTTGAAATGATACAAAACTTTTCAGATCATTTAAATATGTTAAAAAGGAAGGTTATGATGGAAGTCCTTGCAAAAATATCATTCGAAAACTAGATTCTATGAAACTTTTGGAAATGCAAGTTTCGGTGAAAATTTATAGTATATTATACACGTTTCGGTCAAAAAAATTATATTTAATTGGGGACTATTTGAAATGATACGAGACTTTTTAGATCATTTATATATGTTATAAGGGAAGGTTATGATGGAACTCCATGCAAAAATATCATCTGAAAACAAGATTCTCTGAAACTTTTGGAAATGCAAGTTTCGGTCAAAAATCAAAGTATATTATACATTACTTTAGGTCAAAAAATTCAAATTTAATTGGGGACTTTTTGAAATGATATGATACTTTTCAGTTAATTTATATATGTTATGAGAGAAGGTTATGATGGATGTCCATGCAAAAAAATCATCTGAAAACTAGATTCTATGGAACTTTTGGAAATGTAAGTTTCGGTAAAAAATCATAGTATATTATACACTAGTTTCGGTCAAAAAAATCAAATTTATTTGGGGACTATTTAAAATGATACGAGACTTTTCAGATCATTTATATATGTTAAGAGGGAAGGTTATTATGGAAGTCCATGGAAAAAATCATCTGAAAATTAGTTTTTATGAAACTTTTTGAAATGCAAGTTTCGGTCAAAAATCACAGTATATTATACACTAGTTTCAGTAAAAAAAATCAATTATAATTGGGGACTATTTGAAATGATACGAGACTTTTCAGATCATTTATATATGTTAAGAGGGAAGGTTATGATGGAATTCCATGCAAAAAATCATCTGAAAATTAGATTCTAAGAAACTTTTCGAAATGCAAGTTTCGGTCAAAAATCATAGTATATTATACACTAGTTTCGATAAAAAAATCAAATATAATTGGGGACTATTTGAAATGATACGAGACTTTTCAGATCATTTATATATGTTAAAAGGGAAGATTATGATGGAAGTGCATGCAAAAAAAAATCATCTGAAAACTAGATTCTATGAAACTTTACGAAATGCATGTTTCGGTCAAAAATCCTAGTATATTATACACTAGTTTTGTTCAAAAAAATCAAATTTAATTGGGAACTATTTGAAATGATACTAGACTTTTCAGATCATATAAATAGGTTAAAAGGGAAGTTTTTGATGGAAGTCCATGAAAAAAAATCATCTGAAAACTAGATTCTATGATACTTTTGGAAATGCAAGTTTCGGTCAAAAATCATAATATATTATACACTAGTTTCGGTCAAAAAATCAAATTTAATTGGAGACTATTTGAAATGATACGAGACTTTTCATATCATTTATATATGTTATAAGGGAAGGTTATGATGGAAGTCAATGCAAAAAAATCATCTGAAAACTAGATTCTATGAAACTTTTTTAAATGCAAGTTTCGGTCAAAAATCTTAGTATATTATACACTACTTTCGGTCAAAAAATTCAAATTTAATTGGGAACTATTTGAAATGATAAAATACTTTTCATATCATTTATACATGTTAAGAGGGAAGGATATAATGGAAGGTCATGCAAAATAATTATCTGGAAACTAGATTCTATGAAAATTTTGGAAATGCAAGTTTCGGTCAAAAATCATAGTATATTATACACTAGTTTCGGTCAAAAAAATCAAATTTAATTGTGGACTATTTGAAATGATACGAGATTTTTCAGATCATTTATATATGTTAAGATGTAAAGTTATCATGGAAGTCCATGCAAAAAATCATCTGAAAATTAGATTCTATGAAACTTTTCGAAATACAAGTTTCGGTCAAAAATCATAGTATATTATACACTAGTTTCTGTCAAAAAAATCAAATATAATTGGGGACTATTTGAAATGATACGAGACTTTTCAGATCATTTATATATGTTAAAAGGGAAGGTTATGGTGTAAGTCCATGCAAAAAAATCATCTGAAAAATAGATTCTATGAAACTTTACGAAATGCATGTTTCGGTCAAAAATCATAGTATATTATACACTAGTTTCGTTCAAAAAAATCAAATTTTATTGGGCACTATTTGAAATGATACGAAACTTTTCAGATCATTTAAATATGTTAAAAAGGAAGGTTATGATGGAAGTCCTTGCAAAAATATAATCCAAAAACTAGATTCTATGAAACTTTTGGAAATGCAAGTTTCGGTGAAAAATCATAGTATATTATACATGTTTCTGACAAAAAAATCAAATTTTATTGGGGACTATTTGAAATGATACGAGACTTTTAAGATCATTTATATACGTTATAAGGGAAGGTTATGATGGAAGTCCATGCAAAAAAATCATCTGAAAACTAGATTCTATGAAACTTTTTGAAATGCAAGTTTCGGTCAAAAATCTTAGTATATTATACACTAGTTCGGTCAAAAATCATAGTATATTATACACTAGTTTCGGTCAAAAAATCAAATTTAATTAGGGACTATTTGAAATGATACGAGACTTTTCATATCATTTATATATGTTATAAGGGAAGGTTATGATGGAAATCCATGCAAAAAAATCATATGAAAACTAAATTCTATGAATCTTTTTGAAATGCAAGTTTCGGTTAAAAATCTTAGTATATTATACACTACTTTCGTTCAAAAAATAAAATTTAATTGGGGACTATTTGAAATGATAAAATACTTTTCATATCATTTATATATGTTAAGAGGGAAGGATATAATGGAAGTTCATGCAAAAATATTATTTGAAAACTAGATTCTATGAAAATTTTGGAAATGCAAGTTTCGGTCAAAAATCATAGTATATTATACACTAGTTTCGGTCAAAAAAATCAAATTTAATTGGGGACTATTTGAAATGATACGATACTTTTCAGATCATTTATATATGTTAAGAGGGATGGTTATGATGGAAGTCCATGCAAAAAATCATCTGAAAATTAGATTCTATGAAACTTTTGGAAATGCAAGTTTCGGTCAAAAATCATAGTATATTATACACTAGTTTCGTTCAAAAAAATCAAATATAATTGGAGACTATTTGAAATGATACGAGACTTTTCAGATCATTTATGTATGTTAAAAGGGAAGGTTATGATGTAAGACCATGCAAAAAAATCATCTGAATAATAGATTCTATGAAACTTTACGAAATGCATGTTTCGGTCAAAAATCATAGTATATTATACACTAGTTTCGTTCAAAAAAATCAAATTTAATTGGGCACTATTTGAAATGATACAAAACTTTTCAGATCATTTAAATATGTTAAAAAGGAAGGTTATGATGGAAGTCCTTGCAAAAATATCATTCGAAAACTAGATTCTATGAAACTTTTGGAAATGCAAGTTTCGGTGAAAATTTATAGTATATTATACACGTTTCGGTCAAAAAAATCAAATTTAATTGGGGACTATTTGAAATGATACGAGACTTTTCAGATCATTTATATATGTTATAAGGGAAGGTTATGATGGAACTCCATGCAAAAATATCATCTGAAAACAAGATTCTCTGAAACTTTTGGAAATGCAAGTTTCGGTCAAAAATCATTGTATATTATACACTACTTTAGGTCAAAAAAATCAAATTTAATTGGGGACTTTTTGAAATGATATGATACTTTTCAGTTAATTTATATATGTTATGAGAGAAGGTTATGATGGATGTCCATCCAAAAAAATCATCTGAAAACTAGATTCTATGGAACTTTTGGAAATGTAAGTTTCGGTCAAAAATCATAGTATATTATACACTAGTTTCGGTCAAAAAAATCAAATTTATTTGGGGACTATTTAAAATGATACGAGACTTTTCAGATCATTTATATATGTTAAGAGGGAAGGTTATTATGGAAGTCCATGGAAAAAATCATCTGAAAATTAGTTTCTATGAAACTTTTTGAAATGCAAGTTTCGGTCAAAAATCACAGTATATTATACACTAGTTTCAGTAAAAAAAATCAATTATAATTGGGGACTATTTGAAATGATACGAGACTTTTCATATCATTTATATATGTTAAGAGGGAAGGTTATGATGGAATTCCATGCAAAAAATCATCTGAAAATTAGATTCTAAGAAACTTTTCGAAATGCAAGTTTCGGTCAAAAATCATAGTATATTATACACTAGTTTCGATAAAAAAATTCAAATATAATTGGGGACTATTTGAAATGATACGAGACTTTTCAGATCATTTATATATGTTAAAAGGGAAGATTATGATGGAAGTGCATGCAAAAAAAAATCATCTGAAAACTAGATTCTATGAAACTTTACGAAATGCATGTTTCGGTCAAAAATCCTAGTATATTATACACTAGTTTTGTTCAAAAAAATCAAATTTAATTGGGAACTATTTGAAATGATACTAGACTTTTCAGATCATATAAATAGGTTAAAAGGGAAGTTTTTGATGGAAGTCCATGAAAAAAAATCATCTGAAAACTAGATTTTATGATACTTTTGGAAATGCAAGTTTCGGTCAAAAATCATAATATATTATACACTAGTTTCGGTCAAAAAATCAAATTTAATTGGAGACTATTTGAAATGATACGAGACTTTTCATATCATTTATATATGTTATAAGGGAAGGTTATGATGGAAGTCAATGCAAAAAAATCATCTGAAAACTAGATTCTATGAAACTTTTTTAAATGCAAGTTTCGGTCAAAAATCTTAGTATATTATACACTACTTTCGGTCAAAAAATTCAAATTTAATTGGGAACTATTTGAAATGATAAAATACTTTTCATATCATTTATACATGTTAAGAGGGAAGGATATAATGGAAGGTCATGCAAAATAATTATCTGGAAACTAGATTCTATGAAAATTTTGGAAATGCAAGTTTCGGTCAAAAATCATAGTATATTATACACTAGTTTCGGTCAAAAAAATCAAATTTAATTGTGGACTATTTGAAATGATACGAGATTTTTCAGATCATTTATATATGTTAAGATGTAAAGTTATCATGGAAGTCCATGCAAAAAATCATCTGAAAATTAGATTCTATGAAACTTTTCGAAATACAAGTTTCGGTCAAAAATCATAGTATATTATACACTAGTTTCGGTCAAAAAAATCAAATATAATTGGGGACTATTTGAAATGATACGAGACTTTTCAGATCATTTATATATGTTAAAAGGGAAGGTTATGGTGTAAGTCCATGCAAAAAAATCATCTGAAAAATAGATTCTATGAAACTTTACGAAATGCATGTTTCGGTCAAAAATCATAGTATATTATACACTAGTTTCGTTCAAAAAAATCAAATTTTATTGGGCACTATTTGAAATGATACGAAACTTTTCAGATCATTTAAATATGTTAAAAAGGAAGGTTATGATGGAAGTCCTTGCAAAAATATAATCCAAAAACTAGATTCTATGAAACTTTTGGAAATGCAAGTTTCGGTGAAAAATCATAGTATATTATACATGTTTCTGACAAAAAAATCAAATTTTATTGGGGACTATTTGAAATGATACGAGACTTTTAAGATCATTTATATACGTTATAAGGGAAGGTTATGATGGAAGTCCATGCAAAAAAATCATCTGAAAACTAGATTCTATGAAACTTTTTGAAATGCATGTTTCGGTCAAAAATCTTAGTATATTATACACTAGTTCGGTCAAAAATCATAGTATATTATACACTAGTTTCGGTCAAAAAATCAAATTTAATTAGGGACTATTTGAAATGATACGAGACTTTTCATATCATTTATATATGTTATAAGGGAAGGTTATGATGGAAATCCATGCAAAAAAATCATATGAAAACTAAATTCTATGAATCTTTTTGAAATGCAAGTTTCGGTTAAAAATCTTAGTATATTATACACTACTTTCGTTCAAAAAATAAAATTTAATTGGGGACTATTTGAAATGATAAAATACATTTCATATCATTTATATATGTTAAGAGGGAAGGATATAATGGAAGTTCATGCAAAAATATTATCTGAAAACTAGATTCTATGAAAATTTTGGAAATGCAAGTTTCGGTCAAAAATCATAGTATATTATACACTAGTTTCGGTCAAAAAAATCAAATTTAATTGGGGACTATTTGAAATGATACGATACTTTTCAGATCATTTATATATGTTAAGAGGGATGGTTATGATGGAAGTCCATGCAAAAAATCATCTGAAAATTAGATTCTATGAAACTTTTGGAAATGCAAGTTTCGGTCAAAAATCATAGTATATTATACACTAGTTTCGTTCAAAAAAATCAAATATAATTGGAGACTATTTGAAATGATACGAGACTTTTCAGATCATTTATGTATGTTAAAAGGGAAGGTTATGATGTAAGACCATGCAAAAAAATCATCTGAATAATAGATTCTATGAAACTTTACGAAATGCATGTTTCGGTCAAAAATCATAGTATATTATACACTAGTTTCGTTCAAAAAAATCAAATTTAATTGGGCACTATTTGAAATGATACAAAACTTTTCAGATCATTTAAATATGTTAAAAAGGAAGGTTATGATGGAAGTCCTTGCAAAAATATCATTCGAAAACTAGATTCTATGAAACTTTTGGAAATGCAAGTTTCGGTGAAAATTTATAGTATATTATACACGTTTCGGTCAAAAAAATCAAATTTAATTGGGGACTATTTGAAATGATACGAGACTTTTCAGATCATTTATATATGTTATAAGGGAAGGTTATGATGGAACTCCATGCAAAAATATCATCTGAAAACAAGATTCTCTGAAACTTTTGGAAATGCAAGTTTCGGTCAAAAATCATTGTATATTATACACTACTTTAGGTCAAAAAAATCAAATTTAATTGGGGACTTTTTGAAATGATATGATACTTTTCAGTTAATTTATATATGTTATGAGAGAAGGTTATGATGGATGTCCATCCAAAAAAATCATCTGAAAACTAGATTCTATGGAACTTTTGGAAATGTAAGTTTCGGTCAAAAATCATAGTATATTATACACTAGTTTCGGTCAAAAAAATCAAATTTATTTGGGGACTATTTAAAATGATACGAGACTTTTCAGATCATTTATATATGTTAAGAGGGAAGGTTATTATGGAAGTCCATGGAAAAAATCATCTGAAAATTAGTTTCTATGAAACTTTTTGAAATGCAAGTTTCGGTCAAAAATCACAGTATATTATACACTAGTTTCAGTAAAAAAAATCAATTATAATTGGGGACTATTTGAAATGATACGAGACTTTTCAGATCATTTATATATGTTAAGAGGGAAGGTTATGATGGAATTCCATGCAAAAAATCATCTGAAAATTAGATTCTAAGAAACTTTTCGAAATGCAAGTTTCGGTCAAAAATCATAGTATATTATACACTAGTTTCGATAAAAAAAATCAAATATAATTGGGGACTATTTGAAATGATACGAGACTTTTCAGATCATTTATATATGTTAAAAGGGAAGGTTATGGTGTAAGTCCATGCAAAAAAATCATCTGAAAAATAGATTCTATGAAACTTTACGAAATGCATGTTTCGGTCAAAAATCATAGTATATTATACACTAGTTTCGTTCAAAAAAATCAAATTTAATTGGGCACTATTTGAAATGATACGAAACTTTTCAGATCATTTAAATATGTTAAAAAGGAAGGTTATGATGGAAGTCCTTGCAAAAATATAATCCAAAAACTAGATTCTATGAAACTTTTGGAAATGCAAGTTTCGGTGAAAAATCATAGTATATTATACATGTTTCTGTCAAAAAAATCAAATTTTATTGGGGACTATTTGAAATGATACGAGACTTTTAAGATCATTTATATACGTTATAAGGGAAGGTTATGATGGAAGTCCATGCAAAAAAATCATCTGAAAACTAGATTCTATGAAACTTTTTGAAATGCAAGTTTCGGTCAAAAATCTTAGTATATTATACACTAGTTTCGGTCAAAAATCATAGTATATTATACACTAGTTTCGGTCAAAAAATCAAATTTAATTGGGGACTATTTGAAATGATACGAGACTTTTCATATCATTTATATATGTTATAAGGGAAGGTTATGATGGAAATCCATGCAAAAAAATCATCTGAAAACTAAATTCTATGAAACTTTTTGAAATGCAAGTTTCGGTCAAAAATCTTAGTATATTATACACTACTTTCGTTCAAAAAATAAAATTTAATTGGGGACTATTTGAAATGATAAAATACTTTTCATTTCATTTATATATGTTAAGAGGGAAGGATATAATGGAAGTTCATGCAAAAATATTATCTGAAAACTAGATTCTATGAAAATTTTGGAAATGCAAGTTTCGGTCAAAAATCATAGTATATTATACACTAGTTTCGGTCAAAAAATCAAATTTAATTGGGGACAATTTGAAATGATACGATACTTTTCAGATCATTTATATATGTTAAGAGGGATGGTTATGATGGAAGTCCATGCAAAAAATAATCTGAAAATTAGATTCTATGAAACT
Source organism: Lathyrus aphaca (assembly GCA_963966055.1). Lineage (NCBI taxonomy): Eukaryota > Viridiplantae > Streptophyta > Magnoliopsida > Fabales > Fabaceae > Lathyrus > Lathyrus aphaca. Next base: position 645,842,807 of record OZ014520.1, on the reverse strand, counting down.
TTTGGAAATGCAAGTTTCGGTCAAAAATCATAGTATATTATACACTAGTTTCGTTCAAAAAAATCAAATATAATTGGAGACTATTTGAAATGATACGAGACTTTTGAGATCATTTATATATGTTAAAAGGGAAGGTTATGATGTAAGACCATGCAAAAAAATCATCTGAATAATAGATTCTATGAAACTTTACGAAATGCATGTTTCGGTCAAAAATCATAGTATATTATACACTTGTTTCGTTCAAAAAAATCAAATTTAATTGGGCACTATTTGAAATGATACGAAACTTTTCAGATAATTTAAATATGTTAAAAAGGAAGGTTATGATGGAAGTCCTTGCAAAAATATCATCTGAAAAATAGATTCTATGAAACTTTTGGAAATGCAAGTTTCGGTCAAAAATCATAGTATATTTATTATACACGTTTCGGTCAAAAAAATCAAATTTAAACGGGGACTATTTGAAACGATACGAGACTTTTCAGATCATTTATATATGTTATGAGGGAAGGTTATAATGGAAGTCCATGCAAAAATATCATCTGAAAACTAGATTCTATGAAACTTTTGGAAATGCAAGTTTCAGTAAAAAATCATAGTATATTATACACTACTTTCGGTAAAAAAAATCAAATTTAATTGGGGACTTTTTGAAATGATACGAGACTTTTCAGTTAATTTATATATGTTATGAGAGAAGTTATGATGGATGTCCATGCAAAAAAATCATCTGAAAACTAGATTCCATGGAAATTTTTGAAATGCAAGTTTCGGTTAAAAATCATAGTATATTATACATTAGTTTCGGTCAAAAAAATCAAATTTAATTGGAGACTATTTGAAATGATACGAGACTTTTCAGATCATTTATATATGTTAAAAGGGAAGGTTATGATGTAAGTCCATGGAAAAAATCATCTGAGAATTAGATTCTATGAAACTTTTCGAAATGCAAGTTTCGGTCAAAAATCATAGTATATTATACACTAGTTTCGGTAAACAAAATCAAATATAATTCGGGACTATTTGAAATGATACGAGACTTTTCAGATCATTTATATATATTAAAAGGGAAGATTATGATGGAAGTGCATGCAAAAAAAAATCATCTGAAAACTAGATTCTATGAAACTTTACGAAATGCATGTTTCGGTCAAAAATCATAGTATATTATACACTAGTTTCGTTCAAAAAAATCAAATTTAATTGGGCACTATTTGAAATGATACGAGACTTTTCAGATCATGTAAATATGTTAAAAGGGAAGTTTTTGATGGAATCCATGAAATAAAATCATCTGAAAACTAGATTCTATTAAACTTTTGGAAATGCAAGTTTCGATCTAAAATCATAGTATATTATACACTAGTTTCGGTCAAAAAATCAAATTTAATTGGGGACTATTTGAAATGATACGAGACTTTTCATATCATTTATATATGTTATAAGGGAAGGTTATGATGGAAATCCATGCAAAAAAATCATCTGAAAACTAAATTCTATGAAACTTTTTGAAATGCAAGTTTCGGTCAAAAATCTTAGTATATTATACACTACTTTCGTTCAAAAAATAAAATTTAATTGGGGACTATTTGAAATGATAAAATACTTTTCATTTCATTTATATATGTTAAGAGGGAAGGATATAATGGAAGTTCATGCAAAAATATTATCTGAAAACTAGATTCTATGAAAATTTTGGAAATGCAAGTTTCGGTCAAAAATCATAGTATATTATACACTAGTTTCGGTCAAAAAATCAAATTTAATTGGGGACAATTTGAAATGATACGATACTTTTCAGATCATTTATATATGTTAAGAGGGATGGTTATGATGGAAGTCCATGCAAAAAATAATCTGAAAATTAGATTCTATGAAACTTTTGGAAATGCAAGTTTCGGTCAAAAATCATAGTATATTATACACTAGTTTCGTTCAAAAAAATCAAATATAATTGGAGACTATTTGAAATGATACGAGACTTTTGAGATCATTTATATATGTTAAAAGGGAAGGTTATGATGTAAGACCATGCAAAAAAATCATCTGAATAATAGATTCTATGAAACTTTACGAAATGCATGTTTCGGTCAAAAATCATAGTATATTATACACTAGTTTCGTTCAAAAAAATCAAATTTAATTGGGCACTATTTGAAATGATACTAGACTTTTCAGATCATGTAAATATGTTAAAAGGGAATTTTTTGATGGAAGTCCATGAAAAAAAATCATCTGAAAACTAGATTCTATGAAACTTTTGGAAATGCAAGTTTCAGTCAAAAATCATAATATATTTATTATACACGCTTCGGTCAAAAATATCAAATTTAAATGGGGACTATTTGAAATGATACGAGACTTTTCAGATCATTTATATATGTTATGAGGGAAGGTTATGATGGAAGTCCATGCAAAAATATAATCTGAAAACTAGATTCTATGAAACTTTTGGAAATGCAAGTTTCAGTTAAAAATCATAGTATATTATACACTACTTTCGGTCAAAAAAATCAAATTTAATTGAGGAATTTTTGAAATGATACGAGACTTTTCAGTTAATTTATATATGTTATGAGAGAAGTTATGATGGATGTCCATGCAAAAAAATCATCTGAAAACTAGATTCCATGGAACTTTTTGAAATGCACGTTTCGGTTAAAAATCATAGTATATTATACATTAGTTTCGGTCAAAAAAATCAAATTTAATTGGGGACTTTTTGAAATGATACGAGACTTTTCAGATCATTTATATATGTTAAAAGGGAAGGTTATGATGTTAGTCCATGGAAAAAATCATCTGAGAATTAGATTCTATGAAACTTTTCGAAATGCAAGTTTCGGTCAAAAATCATAGTATATTATACACTAGTTTCGGTAAATAGAATCAAATATAATTGGGGACTATTTGAAATGATACGAGACTTTTTAGATCATTTATATATCTTAAAAGGGAAGATTATGATGAAAGTGCATGCAAAAAAAAATCATCTGAAAACTAGATTCTATGAAACTTTACGAAATGCATGTTTCAGTCAAAAATCATAGTATATTATACACTAGTTTCGGTAAAAAAAAATCAAATTTAATTGGGCACTATTTGAAATGATACGAGACTTTTCAGATCATGTAAATATGTTAAAAGGGAAGTTTTTGAAGGAAGTCCATGAAATAAAATAATCTGAAAACTAGATTCTATTAAACTTTTGGAAATGCAAGTTTCGGTCAAAAATCATAGTATATTATACACTAGTTTCGGTCAAAAAATCAAATTTAATTGGGGACTATTTGAAATGATACGAGACTTTTCATATCATTTATATATGTTATAAGGGAAGGTTATGATGGAAATCCATGCAAAAAAATCATCTGAAAACTAAATTCTATGAAACTTTTTGAAATGCAAGTTTCGGTCAAAAATCTTAGTATATTATACACTACTTTCGTTCAAAAAATAAAATTTAATTGGGGACTATTTGAAATGATAAAATACTTTTCATTTCATTTATATATGTTAAGAGGGAAGGATATAATGGAAGTTCATGCAAAAATATTATCTGAAAACTAGATTCTATGAAAATTTTGGAAATGCAAGTTTCGGTCAAAAATCATAGTATATTATACACTAGTTTCGGTCAAAAAATCAAATTTAATTGGGGACAATTTGAAATGATACGATACTTTTCAGATCATTTATATATGTTAAGAGGGATGGTTATGATGGAAGTCCATGCAAAAAATAATCTGAAAATTAGATTCTATGAAACTTTTGGAAATGCAAGTTTCGGTCAAAAATCATAGTATATTATACACTAGTTTCGTTCAAAAAAATCAAATATAATTGGAGACTATTTGAAATGATACGAGACTTTTGAGATCATTTATATATGTTAAAAGGGAAGGTTATGATGTAAGACCATGCAAAAAAATCATCTGAATAATAGATTCTATGAAACTTTACGAAATGCATGTTTCGGTCAAAAATCATAGTATATTATACACTTGTTTCGTTCAAAAAAATCAAATTTAATTGGGCACTATTTGAAATGATACGAAACTTTTCAGATAATTTAAATATGTTAAAAAGGAAGGTTATGATGGAAGTCCTTGCAAAAATATCATCTGAAAAATAGATTCTATGAAACTTTTGGAAATGCAAGTTTCGGTCAAAAATCATAGTATATTTATTATACACGTTTCGGTCAAAAAAATCAAATTTAAATGGGGACTATTTGAAACGATACGAGACTTTTCAGATCATTTATATATGTTATGAGGGAAGGTTATAATGGAAGTCCATGCAAAAATATCATCTGAAAACTAGATTCTATGAAACTTTTGGAAATGCAAGTTTCAGTAAAAAATCATAGTATATTATACACTACTTTCGGTAAAAAAAATCAAATTTAATTGGGGACTTTTTGAAATGATACGAGACTTTTCAGTTAATTTATATATGTTATGAGAGAAGTTATGATGGATGTCCATGCAAAAAAATCATCTGAAAACTAGATTCCATGGAAATTTTTGAAATGCAAGTTTCGGTTAAAAATCATAGTATATTATACATTAGTTTCGGTCAAAAAAATCAAATTTAATTGGAGACTATTTGAAATGATACGAGACTTTTCAGATCATTTATATATGTTAAACGGGAAGGTTATGATGTAAGTCCATGGAAAAAATCATCTGAGAATTAGATTCTATGAAACTTTTCGAAATGCAAGTTTCGGTCAAAAATCATAGTATATTATACACTAGTTTCGGTAAACAAAATCAAATATAATTCGGGACTATTTGAAATGATACGAGACTTTTCAGATCATTTATATATATTAAAAGGGAAGATTATGATGGAAGTGCATGCAAAAAAAAATCATCTGAAAACTAGATTCTATGAAACTTTACGAAATGCATGTTTCGGTCAAAAATCATAGTATATTATACACTAGTTTCGTTCAAAAAAATCAAATTTAATTGGGCACTATTTGAAATGATACGAGACTTTTCAGATCATGTAAATATGTTAAAAGGGAAGTTTTTGATGGAATCCATGAAATAAAATCATCTGAAAACTAGATTCTATTAAACTTTTGGAAATGCAAGTTTCGATCTAAAATCATAGTATATTATACACTAGTTTCGGTCAAAAAATCAAATTTAATTGGGGACTATTTGAAATGATATGAGACTTTTCATATCATTTATATATGTTATAAGGGAAGGTTATGATGGAAATCCATGCAAAAAAATCATCTGAAAACTAAATTCTATGAAACTTTTTGAAATGCAAGTTTCGGTCAAAAATCTTAGTATATTATACACTACTTTCGTTCAAAAAATAAAATTTAATTGGGGACTATTTGAAATGATAAAATACTTTTCATTTCATTTATATATGTTAAGAGGGAAGGATATAATGGAAGTTCATGCAAAAATATTATCTGAAAACTAGATTCTATGAAAATTTTGGAAATGCAAGTTTCGGTCAAAAATCATAGTATATTATACACTAGTTTCGGTCAAAAAATCAAATTTAATTGGGGACAATTTGAAATGATACGATACTTTTCAGATCATTTATATATGTTAAGAGGGATGGTTATGATGGAAGTCCATGCAAAAAATAATCTGAAAATTAGATTCTATGAAACTTTTGGAAATGCAAGTTTCGGTCAAAAATCATAGTATATTATACACTAGTTTCGTTCAAAAAAATCAAATATAATTGGAGACTATTTGAAATGATACGAGACTTTTGAGATCATTTATATATGTTAAAAGGGAAGGTTATGATGTAAGACCATGCAAAAAAATCATCTGAATAATAGATTCTATGAAACTTTACGAAATGCATGTTTCGGTCAAAAATCATAGTATATTATACACTTGTTTCGTTCAAAAAAATCAAATTTAATTGGGCACTATTTGAAATGATACGAAACTTTTCAGATAATTTAAATATGTTAAAAAGGAAGGTTATGATGGAAGTCCTTGCAAAAATATCATCTGAAAAATAGATTCTATGAAACTTTTGGAAATGCAAGTTTCGGTCAAAAATCATAGTATATTTATTATACACGTTTCGGTCAAAAAAATCAAATTTAAATGGGGACTATTTGAAACGATACGAGACTTTTCAGATCATTTATATATGATATGAGGGAAGGTTATAATGGAAGTCCATGCAAAAATATCATCTGAAAACTAGATTCTATGAAACTTTTGGAAATGCAAGTTTCAGTAAAAAATCATAGTATATTATACACTACTTTCGGTAAAAAAATTAAATTTAATTGGGGACTTTTTGAAATGATACGAGACTTTTCAGTTAATTTATATATGTTATGAGAGAAGTTATGATGGATGTCCATGCAAAAAAATCATCTGAAAACTAGATTCCATGGAAATTTTTGAAATGCAAGTTTCGGTTAAAAATCATAGTATATTATACATTAGTTTCGGTCAAAAAAATCAAATTTAATTGGAGACTATTTGAAATGATACGAGACTTTTCAGATCATTTATATATGTTAAACGGGAAGGTTATGATGTAAGTCCATGGAAAAAATCATCTGAGAATTAGATTCTATGAAACTTTTCGAAATGCAAGTTTCGGTCAAAAATCATAGTATATTATACACTAGTTTCGGTAAACAAAATCAAATATAATTCGGGACTATTTGAAATGATACGAGACTTTTCAGATAATTTATATATATTAAAAGGGAAGATTATGATGGAAGTGCATGCAAAAAAAAATCATCTGAAAACTAGATTCTATGAAACTTTACGAAATGCATGTTTCGGTCAAAAATCATAGTATATTATACACTAGTTTCGTTCAAAAAAATCAAATTTAATTGGGCACTATTTGAAATGATACGAGACTTTTCAGATCATGTAAATATGTTAAAAGGGAAGTTTTTGATGGAATCCATGAAATAAAATCATCTGAAAACTAGATTCTATTAAACTTTTGGAAATGCAAGTTTCGATCTAAAATCATAGTATATTATACACTAGTTTCGGTCAAAAAATCAAATTTAATTGGGGACTATTTGAAATGATATGAGACTTTTCATATCATTTATATATGTTATAAGGGAAGGTTATGATGGAAATCCATGCAAAAAAATCATCTGAAAACTAAATTCTATGAAACTTTTTGAAATGCAAGTTTCGGTCAAAAATCTTAGTATATTATACACTACTTTCGTTCAAAAAATAAAATTTAATTGGGGACTATTTGAAATGATAAAATACTTTTCGTTTCATTTATATATGTTAAGAGGGAAGGATATAATGGAAGTTCATGCAAAAATATTATCTGAAAACTAGATTCTATGAAAATTTTGGAAATGCAAGTTTCGGTCAAAAATCATAGTATATTATACACTAGTTTCGGTCAAAAAATCAAATTTAATTGGGGACAATTTGAAATGATACGATACTTTTCAGATCATTTATATATGTTAAGAGGGATGGTTATGATGGAAGTCCATGCAAAAAATAATCTGAAAATTAGATTCTATGAAACTTTTGGAAATGCAAGTTTCGGTCAAAAATCATAGTATATTATACACTAGTTTCGTTCAAAAAAATCAAATATAATTGGAGACTATTTGAAATGATACGAGACTTTTGAGATCATTTATATATGTTAAAAGGGAAGGTTATGATGTAAGACCATGCAAAAAAATCATCTGAATAATAGATTCTATGAAACTTTACGAAATGCATGTTTCGGTCAAAAATCATAGTATATTATACACTTGTTTCGTTCAAAAAAATCAAATTTAATTGGGCACTATTTGAAATGATACGAAACTTTTCAGATAATTTAAATATGTTAAAAAGGAAGGTTATGATGGAAGTCCTTGCAAAAATATCATCTGAAAAATAGATTCTATGAAACTTTTGGAAATGCAAGTTTCGGTCAAAAATCATAGTATATTTATTATACACGTTTCGGTCAAAAAAATCAAATTTAAATGGGGACTATTTGAAACGATACGAGACTTTTCAGATCATTTATATATGTTATGAGGGAAGGTTATAATGGAAGTCCATGCAAAAACATCATCTGAAAACTAGATTCTATGAAACTTTTGGAAATGCAAGTTTCAGTAAAAAATCATAGTATATTATACACTACTTTCGGTAAAAAAATCAAATTTAATTGGGGACTTTTTGAAATGATACGAGACTTTTCAGTTAATTTATATATGTTATGAGAGAAGTAATGATGGATGTCCATGCAAAAAAATCATCTGAAAACTAGATTCCATGGAAATTTTTGAAATGCAAGTTTCGGTTAAAAATCATAGTATATTATACATTAGTTTCGGTCAAAAAAATCAAATTTAATTGGAGACTATTTGAAATGATACGAGACTTTTCAGATCATTTATATATGTTAAAAGGGAAGGTTATGATGTAAGTCCATGGAAAAAATCATCTGAGAATTAGATTCTATGAAACTTTTCGAAATGCAAGTTTCGGTCAAAAATCATAGTATATTATACACTAGTTTCGGTAAACAAAATCAAATATAATTCGGGACTAGTTGAAATGATACGAGACTTTTCAGATCATTTATATATATTAAAAGGGAAGATTATGATGGAAGTGCATGCAAAAAAAAATCATCTGAAAACTAGATTCTATGAAACTTTACGAAATGCATGTTTCGGTCAAAAATCATAGTATATTATACACTAGTTTCGTTCAAAAAAATCAAATTTAATTGGGCACTATTTGAAATGATACGAGACTTTTCAGATCATGTAAATATGTTAAAAGGGAAGTTTTTGATGGAATCCATGAAATAAAATCATCTGAAAACTAGATTCTATTAAACTTTTGGAAATGCAAGTTTCGATCTAAAATCATAGTATATTATACACTAGTTTCGGTCAAAAAATCAAATTTAATTGGGGACTATTTGAAATGATATGAGACTTTTCATATCATTTATATATGTTATAAGGGAAGGTTATGATGGAAATCCATGCAAAAAAATCATCTGAAAACTAAATTCTATGAAACTTTTTGAAATGCAAGTTTCGGTCAAAAATCTTAGTATATTATACACTACTTTCGTTCAAAAAATAAAATTTAATTGGGGACTATTTAAAATGATAAAATACTTTTCATTTCATTTATATATGTTAAGAGGGAAGGATATAATGGAAGTTCATGCAAAAATATTATCTGAAAACTAGATTCTATGAAAATTTTGGAAATGCAAGTTTCGGTCAAAAATCATAGTATATTATACACTAGTTTCGGTCAAAAAATCAAATTTAATTGGGGACAATTTGAAATGATACGATACTTTTCAGATCATTTATATATGTTAAGAGGGATGGTTATGATGGAAGTCCATGCAAAAAATAATCTGAAAATTAGATTCTATGAAACTTTTGGAAATGCAAGTTTCGGTCAAAAATCATAGTATATTATACACTAGTTTCGTTCAAAAAAATCAAATATAATTGGAGACTATTTGAAATGATACGAGACTTTTGAGATCATTTATATATGTTAAAAGGGAAGGTTATGATGTAAGACCATGCAAAAAAATCATCTGAATAATAGATTCTATGAAACTTTACGAAATGCATGTTTCGGTCAAAAATCATAGTATATTATACACTAGTTTCGTTCAAAAAAATCAAATTTAATTGGGCACTATTTGAAATGATACTAGACTTTTCAGATCATGTAAATATGTTAAAAGGGAATTTTTTGATGGAAGTCCATGAAAAAAAATCATCTGAAAACTAGATTCTATGAAACTTTTGGAAATGCAAGTTTCAGTCAAAAATCATAATATATTTATTATACACGCTTCGGTCAAAAAAATCAAATTTAAATGGGGACTATTTGAAATGATACGAGACTTTTCAGATCATTTATATATGTTATGAGGGAAGGTTATGATGGAAGTCCATGCAAAAATATAATCTGAAAACTAGATTCTATGAAACTTTTGGAAATGCAAGTTTCAGTTAAAAATCATAGTATATTATACACTACTTTCGGTCAAAAAAATCAAATTTAATTGAGGAATTTTTGAAATGATACGAGACTTTTCAGTTAATTTATATATGTTATGAGAGAAGTTATGATGGATGTCCATGCAAAAAAATCATCTGAAAACTAGATTCCATGGAACTTTTTGAAATGCACGTTTCGGTTAAAAATCATAGTATATTATACATTAGTTTCGGTCAAAAAAATCAAATTTAATTGGGGACTTTTTGAAATGATACGAGACTTTTCAGATCATTTATATATGTTAAAAGGGAAGGTTATGATGTAAGTCCATGGAAAAAATCATCTGAGAATTAGATTCTATGAAACTTTTCGAAATGCAAGTTTCGGTCAAAAATCATAGTATATTATACACTAGTTTCGGTAAACAAAATCAAATATAATTCGGGACTATTTGAAATGATACGAGACTTTTCAGATCATTTATATATATTAAAAGGGAAGATTATGATGGAAGTGCATGCAAAAAAAAATCATCTGAAAACTAGATTCTATGAAACTTTACGAAATGCATGTTTCGGTCAAAAATCATAGTATATTATACACTAGTTTCGTTCAAAAAAATCAAATTTAATTGGGCACTATTTGAAATGATACGAGACTTTTCAGATCATGTAAATATGTTAAAAGGGAAGTTTTTGATGGAATCCATGAAATAAAATCATCTGAAAACTAGATTCTATTAAACTTTTGGAAATGCAAGTTTCGATCTAAAATCATAGTATATTATACACTAGTTTCGGTCAAAAAATCAAATTTAATTGGGGACTATTTGAAATGATATGAGACTTTTCATATCATTTATATATGTTATAAGGGAAGGTTATGATGGAAATCCATGCAAAAAAATCATCTGAAAACTAAATTCTATGAAACTTTTTGAAATGCAAGTTTCGGTCAAAAATCTTAGTATATTATACACTACTTTCGTTCAAAAAATAAAATTTAATTGGGGACTATTTGAAATGATAAAATACTTTTCATTTCATTTATATATGTTAAGAGGGAAGGATATAATGGAAGTTCATGCAAAAATATTATCTGAAAACTAGATTCTATGAAAATTTTGGAAATGCAAGTTTCGGTCAAAATTCATAGTATATTATACACTAGTTTCGGTCAAAAAATCAAATTTAATTGGGGACAATTTGAAATGATACGATACTTTTCAGATCATTTATATATGTTAAGAGGGATGGTTATGATGGAAGTCCATGCAAAAAATAATCTGAAAATTAGATTCTATGAATCTTTTGGAAATGCAAGTTTCGGTCAAAAATCATAGTATATTATACACTAGTTTCTTTCAAAAAAATCAAATATAATTGGAGACTATTTGAAATGATACGAGACTTTTGAGATCATTTATATATGTTAAAAGGGAAGGTTATGATGTAAGACCATGCAAAAAAATCATCTGAATAATAGATTCTATGAAACTTTACGAAATGCATGTTTCGGTCAAAAATCATAGTATATTATACACTAGTTTCGTTCAAAAAAATCAAATTTAATTGGGCACTATTTGAAATGATACTAGACTTTTCAGATCATGTAAATATGTTAAAAGGGAATTTTTTGATGGAAGTCCATGAAAAAAAATCATCTGAAAACTAGATTCTATGAAACTTTTGGAAATGCAAGTTTCAGTCAAAAATCATAATATATTTATTATACACGCTTCGGTCAAAAAAATCAAATTTAAATGGGGACTATTTGAAATGATACGAGACTTTTCAGATCATTTATATATGTTATGAGGGAAGGTTATGATGGAAGTCCATGCAAAAATATAATCTGAAAAATAGATTCTATGAAACTTTTGGAAATGCAAGTTTCAGTTAAAAATCATAGTATATTATACACTACTTTCGGTCAAAAAAATCAAATTTAATTGAGGAATTTTTGAAATGATACGAGACTTTTCAGTTAATTTATATATGTTATGAGAGAAGTTATGATGGATGTCCATGCAAAAAAATCATCTGAAAACTAGATTCCATGGAACTTTTTGAAATGCACGTTTCGGTTAAAAATCATAGTATATTATACATTAGTTTCGGTCAAAAAAACCAAATTTAATTGGGGACTTTTTGAAATGATACGAGACTTTTCAGATCATTTATATATGTTAAAAGGGAAGGTTATGATGTTAGTCCATGGAAAAAATCATTTGAGAATTAGATTCTATGAAACTTTTCGAAATGCAAGTTTCGGTCAAAAATCATAGTATATTATACAATAGTTTCGGTAAATAGAATCAAATATAATTGGGGACTATTTGAAATGATACGAGACTTTTTAGATCATTTATATATCTTAAAAGGGAAGATTATGATGGAAGTGCATGCAAAAAAAAATCATCTGAAAACTAGATTCTATGAAACTTTACGAAATGCATGTTTCAGTCAAAAATCATAGTATATTATACACTAGTTTCGGTAAAAAAAAAATCAAATTTAATTGGGCACTATTTGAAATGATACGAGACTTTTCAGATCATGTAAATATGTTAAAAGGGAAGTTTTTGAAGGAAGTCCATGAAATAAAATAATCTGAAAACTAGATTCTATTAAACTTTTGGAAATGCAAGTTTCGGTCAAAAATCATAGTATATTATACACTAGTTTCGGTCAAAAAATCAAATTTAATTGGGGACTATTTGAAATGATACGAGACTTTTCATATCATTTATATATGTTATAAGGTAAGGTTATGATGGAAATCCATGCAAAAAAATCATATGAAAACTAAATTCTATGAATCTTTTTGAAATGCAAGTTTCGGTTAAAAATCTTAGTATATTATACACTACTTTCGTTCAAAAAATAAAATTTAATTGGGGACTATTTGAAATGATAAAATACTTTTCATATCATTTATATATGTTAAGAGGGAAGGATATAATGGAAGTTCATGCAAAAATATTATCTGAAAACTAGATTCTATGAAAATTTTGGAAATGCAAGTTTCGGTCAAAAATCATAGTATATTATACACTAGTTTCGGTCAAAAAAATCAAATTTAATTGGGGACTATTTGAAATGATACGATACTTTTCAGATCATTTATATATGTTAAGAGGGATGGTTATGATGGAAGTCCATGCAAAAAATCATCTGAAAATTAGATTCTATGAAACTTTTGGAAATGCAAGTTTCGGTCAAAAATCATAGTATATTATACACTAGTTTCGTTCAAAAAAATCAAATATAATTGGAGACTATTTGAAATGATACGAGACTTTTCAGATCATTTATGTATGTTAAAAGGGAAGGTTATGATGTAAGACCATGCAAAAAAATCATCTGAATAATAGATTCTATGAAACTTTACGAAATGCATGTTTCGGTCAAAAATCATAGTATATTATACACTTGTTTCGTTCAAAAAAATCAAATTTAATTGGGCACTATTTGAATTGATACGAAACTTTTCAGATCATTTAAATATGTTTAAAAGGAAGGTTATGATGGAAGTCCTTGCAAAAATATCATCTGAAAACTAGATTCTATGAAACTTTTGGAAATGCAAGTTTCGGTCAAAAATCATTGTATATTTATTATACATGATTCGTTCAAAAAAATCAAATTTAATTGGGGACTATTTGAAATGATACGAGACTTTTCAGATCATTTATATATGTTTTGAGGGAAGGTTATGATGGAAGTCCATGCAAAAATATCATCTGAAAACTAGATTCTATGAAACTTTTGGAAATGCAAGTTTCAGTAAAAAATCATAGTATACTATACACTACTTTCGGTCTAAAAAATTAAATTTAATTGGGGAGTTTTTGAAATGATCCTAGACTTTTCAGTTAATTTATATATGTTATGAGAGAAGGTTATGATTGATGTCCATGCAAAAAAATCATCTGAAAACTAGATTCTACGGAACTTTTTGAAATGCAAGTTTCGGTCAAAAATCATAGTATATTATACACTAGTTTCGGTCAAAAAAATCAAATTTAATTGGGGACTATTTGAAATGATACGAGACTTTTCAGATCATTTATATATGTTAAGAGGGAAGGTTATGATGGAAGTCCATGGAAAAAATCATCTGAAAATTAGATTCTATGAAACTTTTTGAAATGCAAGTTTCGGTCAAAAATCACAGTATATTATACACTAGTTTCGGTCAAAAAAATCAAATATAATTGGGGACTATTTGAAATGATACGAGACTTTTCAGATCATTTATATATGTTTTGAGGGAAGGTTATGATGGAAGTCCATGCAAAAATATCATCTGAAAACTAGATTCTATGAAACTTTTGGAAATGCAAGTTTCAGTAAAAAATCATAGTATACTATACACTACTTTCGGTCAAAAAAATTAAATTAAATTGGGGAGTTTTTGAAATGATACTAGACTTTTCAGTTAATTTATATATGTTATGAGAGAAGGTTATGATTAATGTCCATGCAAAAAAATCATCTGAAAACTAGATTCTACGGAACTTTTTGAAATGCAAGTTTCGGTCAAAAATCATAGTATATTATACACTAGTTTCGGTCAAAAAAATCAAATTTAATTGGGGACTATTTGAAATGATACGAGACTTTTCAGATAATTTATATATGTTAAGAGGGAAGGTTATGATGGAAGTCCATGGAAAAAATCATCTGAAAATTAGATTCTATGAAACTTTTTGAAATGCAAGTTTCGGTCAAAAATCACAGTATATTATACACTAGTTTCGGTCAAAAAAATCAAATATAATTGGGGACTATTTGAAATGATACGAGACTTTTCAGATCATTTATATATGTTAATAGGGAAGGTTATGATGGAATTCCATCCAAAAAATCATCTGAAAACTAGATTCTACGGAACTTTTTGAAATGCAAGTTTCGGTCAAAAATCATAGTATATTATACACTAGTTTCGGTCTTAAAAATCAAATTTAATTGGAGACTATTTGAAATGATACGAGACTTTTCAGATCATTTATATATGTTATGAGGGAAGGTTATGATGGAAGTCCATGCAAAAAAATCATCTGAGAAATAGATTCTATGAAACATTTTGAAATGCAAGTTTCGGTCAAAAATCTTAGTATATTATACACTACTTTCGGTCAAAAAAATCAAATTTAATTGGGGACTATTTGAAATGATAAAATACTTTTCATATCATTTACAAAATGTTAAGAGGGAATGATATAATGGAATTTCAAGCAAAAAAATTATCTGAAAACTAGATACTATGAAAAGTTTGGAAATGCAAGTTTCGGTCAAAAATCACAGTATATTATACACTAGTTTCTGTCAAAAAAATCAAATTTAATTGGGGACTATTTGCAATGATACGAGACTTTTCAGATCATTTATATAAGTTAAGAGGGAAGGTTATGATGGAAGTCCATGCAAAAAATCATCTGAAAATTAGATTCTAAGAAATTTTTCGAAATACAAGTTTCGGTCAAAAATCATAGTATATTATACACTAGTTTCGGTAAAAAAAATCAAATATAAATGGGGACTATTTGAAATGATACGAGACTTTTCAGATCATTTATATATGTTAAAAGGGAAGATTATGATGGAAGTGCATGCAAAAAAAACTCATCTGAAAACTAGATTCTATGAAACTTTACGAAATGCATGTTTCGGTCAAAAATCATAGTATATTATACACTAGTTTCGTTCAAAAAAATAAAATTTAATTGGGCACTATTTAAAATGATACTAGACTTTTCAGATCATGTAAATATGTTAAAAGGGAAGTTTTTGATGGAAGTCCATGAAAAAAAATCATCTGAAAACAAGATTCTATGAAACTTTTGGAAATGCATGTTTCGGTCAAAAATCATAGTACACTAGTTTCGGTCAAAAAATCAAATTTAATTGGGGACTATTTGAAATGATACGAGACTTTTCATATCATTTATATATGTTCTAAGGGAAGGTTATGATGGAAGTCCATGCAAAAAAATCATCTGAAAACTAGATTCTATGAAACTTTTTGAAATGCAAGTTTCGGTCAAAAATCTTAGTATATTATACACTACTTTCGGTCAAAAAAATCAAATTTAATTGGGTACTATTTTAAATGATACGAGACTTTTCATATCATTTATATATGTTATAAGGGAAGGTTATGATGGAAGTCCATGCAAAAAAATCATCTGAAAAATAGATTCTATGAAACATTTTGAAATGCAAGTTTCGGTCAAAAATCTTAGTATATTATACACTACTTTCGGTCAAAAAAATCAAATTTAATTGGGGACTATTTGAAATGATAAAATACTTTTCATATCATTTATACATGTTAAGAGGGAATGATATAATGGAAGTTCAAGCAAAAAAATTATCTGAAAACTAGATACTATGAAAAGTTTGGAAATGCAAGTTTCGGTCAAAAATCATAGTATATTATACACTAGTTTCGGTCAAAAAAAACAAATTTAATTGGGGACTATTTGCAATGATACGAGACTTTTCAGATCATTTATATATGTTAAGAGGGAAGGTTATGATGGAAGTCCATGCAAAAAATCATCTGAAAATTAGATTCTAAGAAACTTTTCGAAATGCAAGTTTCGGTCAAAAATCATAGTATATTATACACTAGTTTCGGTAAAAAAAATAAAATATAAATGGGGACTATTTGAAATGATACGAGACTTTTCAGATCATTTATATATGTTAAAAGGGAAGATTATGATGGAAGTGCATGCAAAAAAATCATCTGAAAACTAGATTCTATGAAACTTTACGAAATGCATGTTTCGGGCAAAAATCATAGTATATTATACACTAGTTTCGTTCAAAAAAATCAAATTTAATTGGGCACTATTTGAAATGATACTAGACTTTTCAGATCATGTAAATATGTTAAAAGGGAAGTTTTTGATGGAAGTCCTTGAAAAAAAATCATCTGAAAACTAGATTCTATGAAACTTTTGGAAATGCAAGTTTCGGTCAAAAATCATAGTATATTATACACTAGTTTTGGTCAAAAAATCAAATTTAATTGGGGACTAATTGAAATGATACGAGACTTTTCATATCATTTATATATGTTATAAGGGAAGGTTATGATGTAAGTCCATGCAAAAAAATCATCTGAAAAATAGATTCTATGAAACATTATGAAATGCATGTTTCGGTCAAAAATCATAGTATATTATACACTAGTTTCGTTCAAAAAAATCAAATTTAATTGGGCACTATTTTAATTGATACGAAACTTTTCAGATCATTTAAATATGTTAAAAAGGAAGGTTATGATGGAAGTCCTTGCAAAAATATCATCTGAAAACTAGATTCTATTAAACTTTTGGAAATGCAAGTTTCGGTCAAAAATCATTGTATATTTATTATACATGATTCGGTCAAAAAAATCAAATTTAATTGGGGACTATTTGAAATGATACGAGACTTTTCAGATCATTTATATATGTTTTGAGGGAAGGTTATGATGGAAGTCCATTCAAAAATATCATCTGAAAACTAGATTCTATGAAACTTTTGGAAATGCAAGTTTCAGTAAAAAATCATAGTATACTATACACTACTTTCGGTCAAAAAAATTAAATTAAATTGGGGAGTTTTTGAAATGATACTAGACTTTTCAGTTAATTTATATATGTTATGAGAGAAGGTTATGATTAATGTCCATGCAAAAAAATCATCTGAAAACTAGATTCTACGGAACTTTTTGAAATGCAAGTTTCGGTCAAAAATCATAGTATATTATACACTAGTTTCGGTCAAAAAAATCAAATTTAATTGGGGACTATTTGAAATGATACGAGACTTTTCAGATAATTTATATATGTTAAGAGGGAAGGTTATGATGGAAGTCCATGGAAAAAATCATCTGAAAATTAGATTCTATGAAACTTTTTGAAATGCAAGTTTCGGTCAAAAATCACAGTATATTATACACTAGTTTCGGTCAAAAAAATCAAATATAATTGGGGACTATTTGAAATGATACGAGACTTTTCAGATCATTTATATATGTTAATAGGGAAGGTTATGATGGAATTCCATCCAAAAAATCATCTGAAAATTAGATTCTAAGAAACTTTTTGAAATGCAAGTTTCGGTCAAAAATCATTGTATATTATACACTAGTTTCGGTAAAAAAAATCAAATATAATTGGGGACTATTTGAAATGATACGAGACTTTTCAGATCATTTATATATGTTAAAAGGGAAGATTATGATGGAAGAGCATGCAAAAAAAATCATCTGAAAACTAGATTCTATGAAACTTTACGAAATGCATGTTTCGGTCAAAAATCATAGTATATTCTACACTAGTTTCGTTCAAAAAAATCAAATTTAGTTGGACACTATTTGAAATGATACTAGACTTTTCAGATCAAGTAAATATGTTAAAAGGGAATTTTTTGAAGGAAGTCCATGAAAAAAAATCATTTGAATACTAGATTCTATGAAACTTTTGAAAATGCAAGTTTCGGTCAAAAATCATAGTATATTATACACTAGTTTTGGTCAAAAAATCAAATTTAATTAGGGACTATTTGAAATGATACGAGACTTTTCATATCATTTATATATGTTATAAGGGAAGGTTATGATGGAAGTCCATGCAAAAAAATCATCTGAAAACTAGATTCTACGAAACTTTTGGAAATGCAAGTTTCAGTAAAAAATCATAGTATATTATACACTACTTTCGGTCAAAATAATCAAATTTAATTGGGGAGTTTTTGAAATGATACGAGACTTTTCAGTTAATTTATATATGTTATGAGAGAAGGTTATGATGGATGTCCATGCAAAAAAATCATCTGAAAACTAGATTCTATGGAACTTTTTGAAATGCAAGTTTCGGTAAAAAATCATAGTATATTATACATTAGTTTCGGTCAAAAAAATCAAATTTAATTGGGGACTATTTGAAATGATACGAGACTTTTCAGATCATTTATATATGTTAAGAGGGAAGGTTATGATGGAAGTCCATGGAAAAAATTATCTGCAAATTAGATTCTATGATACTTTTTGAAATGCAAGTTTCGGTCAAAAATCACAGTATATTATACAATAGTTTCGGTCAAAAAAATCAAATGTAATTGGGGACTATTTGAAATGATACGAGACTTTTCAGATCATTTATATATGTTAACAGGGAAGGTTATGATGGAAGTACATGCAAAAAATCATCTGAAAATTAGATTCTAAGAAACTTTTCGAAATGCAAGTTTCGGTCAAAAATCATAGTATATTAAACACTAGTTTCGGTAAAAAAATCAAATATAAATGGGAACTATTTGAAATGATACGAGACTTTTCAGATCATTTATATATGTTAAAAGGGAAGATTATGATGGAAGTGCATGCAAAAAAAATCATCTGAAAACTAGATTCTATGAAACTTTACGAAATGCATGTTTCGGTCAAAAATCATAGTATATTATACACTATTTTCGTTCAAAAAAATCAAATTTAATTGGGCACTATTTGAAATGATATTAGACTTTTCAGATCATGTAAATATGTTAAAAGGGAAGTTTTTGATGGAAGTCCATGAAAAAAAATCATCTGAAAACTAGATTCTATGAAACTTTTGGAAATGCAAGTTTCGGTCAAAAATCATAGTATATTATACACTAGTTTCGGTCAAAAAATCAAATTTAATTGGGGACTAATTGAAATGATACGAGACTTTTCATATCATTTATATATGTTATAAGGGAAGGTTATGATGTAAGTCCATGCAAAAAAATCATCTGAAAAATAGATTCTATGAAACATTACGAAATGCATGTTTCGGTCAAAAATCATAGTATATTATACACTAGTTTCGTTCAAAAAAATCAAATTTAATTGGGCACTATTTTAATTGATACGAAACTTTTCAGATCATTTAAATATGTTAAAAAGGAAGGTTATGATGGAAGTCCTTGCAAAAATATCATCTGAAAACTAGATTCTATTAAACTTTTGGAAATGCAAGTTTCGGTCAAAAATCATTGTATATTTATTATACATGATTCGGTCAAAAAAATCAAATTTAATTGGGGACTATTTGAAATGATACGAGACTTTTCAGATCATTTATATATGTTTTGAGGGAAGGTTATGATGGAAGTCCATGCAAAAATATCATCTGAAAACTAGATTCTATGAAACTTTTGGAAATGCAAGTTTCAGTAAAAAATCATAGTATACTATACACTACTTTCGGTCTAAAAAATTAAATTTAATTGGGGAGTTTTTGAAATGATCCTAGACTTTTCAGTTAATTTATATATGTTATGAGAGAAGGTTATGATTGATGTCCATGCAAAAAAATCATCTGAAAACTAGATTCTACGGAACTTTTTGAAATGCAAGTTTCGGTAAAAAATCATAGTATATTATACACTAGTTTCGGTCAAAAAAATCAAATTTAATTGGGGACTATTTGAAATGATACGAGACTTTTCAGATCATTTATATATGTTAAGAGGGAAGGTTATGATGGAAGTCCATGGAAAAAATCATCTGAAAATTAGATTCTATGAAACTTTTTGAAATGCAAGTTTCGGTCAAAAATCACAGTATATTATACACTAGTTTCGGTCAAAAAAATCAAATATAATTGGGGACTATTTGAAATGATACGAGACTTTTCAGATCATTTATATATGTTTTGAGGGAAGGTTATGATGGAAGTCCATGCAAAAATATCATCTGAAAACTAGATTCTATGAAACTTTTGGAAATGCAAGTTTCAGTAAAAAATCATAGTATACTATACACTACTTTCGGTCAAAAAAATTAAATTTAATTGGGGAGTTTTTGAAATGATACTAGACTTTTCAGTTAATTTATATATGTTATGAGAGAAGGTTATGATTGATGTCCATGCAAAAAAATCATCTGAAAACTAGATTCTACGGAACTTTTTGAAATGCAAGTTTCGGTAAAAAATCATAGTATATTATACACTAGTTTCGGTCAAAAAAATCAAATTTAATTGGGGACTATTTGAAATGATACGAGACTTTTCAGATCATTTATATATGTTAAGAGGGAAGGTTATGATGGAAGTTCATGGAAAAAATCATCTGAAAATTAGATTCTATGAAACTTTTTGAAATGCAAGTTTCGGTCAAAAATCACAGTATATTATACACTAGTTTCGGTCAAAAAAATCAAATATAATTGGGGACTATTTGAAATGATACGAGACTTTTCAGATCATTTATATATGTTAAGAGGGAAGGTTATGATGGAATTCCATCCAAAAAATCATCTGAAAATTAGATTCTAAGAAACTTTTTGAAATGCAAGTTTCGGTCAAAAATCATTGTATATTATACACTAGCTTCGGTAAAAAAAATCAAATATAATCGGGGACTATTTGAAATGATACGAGACTTTTCAGATCATTTATATATGTTAAAAGGGAAGATTATGATGGAAGAGCATGCAAAAAAAATCATCTGAAAACTAGATTCTATGAAACTTTTCGAAATGCATGTTTCGGTCAAAAATCATAGTATATTCTACACTAGTTTCGTTCAAAAAAATCAAATTTAGTTGGACACTATTTGAAATGATACTAGACTTTTCAGATCATGTAAATATGTTAAAAGGGAATTTTTTGAAGGAAGTCCATGAAAAAAAAATCATTTGAATACTAGATTCTATGAATCTTTTGGAAATGCAAGTTTCGGTCAAAAATCATAGTATATTATACACTAGTTTTGGTCAAAAAATCAAATTTAATTAGGGACTATTTGAAATGATACGAGACTTTTCATATCATTTATATATGTTATAAGGGAAGGTTATGATGGAAGTCCATGCAAAAAAATCATCTGAAAACTAGATTCTACGAAACTTTTGGAAATGCAAGTTTCAGTAAAAAATCATAGTATATTATACACTACTTTCGGTCAAAATAATCAAATGTAATTGGGGACTATTTGAAATGATACGAGACTTTTCAGATCATTTATATATGTTAACAGGGAAGGTTATGATGGAAGTCCATGCAAAAAATCATCTGAAAATTAGATTCTAAGAAACTTTTCGAAATGCATGTTTCGGTCAAAAATCATAGTATATTAAACACTAGTTTCGGTAAAAAAATCAAATATAAATGGGGACTATTTGAAATGATACGAGACTTTTCAGATCATTTATATATGTTAAAAGGGAAGATTATGATGGAAGTGCATGCAAAAAAATCATCTGAAAACTAGATTCTATGAAACTTTACGAAATGCATGTTTCGGTCAAAAATCATAGTATATTATATGTAACACCTCAAATTTGATTATGAGTATTTGTTGCTTATTTGAGGATATATGAATGAATTGACAATTGGTGGTTATGTGACCCGATGCATGGTGGTGAAATTATTTTAATAATATTAATAATTAGAATAATCGTGTAGTATTATTCGAATTATTGGTTATTATTTAAAATAATAGAAGTGGAAGTATGAATGTTATGTTGGTTATTTTGGGGTATAAGATTAATTTATATAATAAGGATAAATAGTGTTTTATTATACTATTTTATTATTATTATTGAAATTATATTAAAGAAAAGGGTAAGGTGGTCCTTTTGTGAAAATTATGAGGGTAAGATGGGAAAAGGCTAAACTGGGATAATATATCCAAAGAAGGGAATACGACCAGTTTTCTCATTTGGTTGTTTCTATCGTGTTTGGGAAGTGCTCTGAAGAAAGGAGAAACTCAGAGTCAAGAGGCTGTGGAGAACCCAAGAGAAGAGTGTAAAGCATCGAAATTCTCTAAGGTATGGGGAGTTTTCATAATCTATTATAATTATATAGGAATTGGCTTATGAATAGATTAGGTTTTGTATGATTTTGGTGATTGTTAGGTTTGATGACATATATTGAGTTATAAGAGTATGAATGGGTGAATTAGGATTGATAAGATGATTTAGAATGGTGTGTTGATGTTTGAATTGATATATTGTTGTTATATATGATTCATTTTGATTGGTAAGAAGTTTTGGGTTGCATTGGAATGAATTCGTATGAAAAATTGAGGTATTTTGGTGTAGAATTCGTAAAAACAACAGAAAACTACTTATGTGCAGGTGTTAACCTGTTAACCATATGTGTTAACCGATTAACCAGTGAAAAATATGCGTTTTGGGCAAAAAAATGAGACGTTAACCGGTTAACGCTATAGGTTAACTGGTTAACACTGTAACAATGGCACTTTTATTTTGAAAAATTCATAACTTTTGATCCGTAACTCCGATTTAGGCCCCGTTTGAAGCGTCGGAAAGCTAACGTGATGAACTTTAATTTAATGAAATAAAATGAGTGAAATGATACATTTTTAAATAATGAATATTTAGAAAAAGTTGAGTTGGTTTTATGATTATAAATAGGATTCTATTGTAAGTTGACGATTTGTTGTTGTTGATGAAGGAAGTTGTTTGCTTTGTTGTTAAAAATTGGTTTTATGATTATAAACATGATGTTATTGTGAATTGACGTTTTGTTGTTGTTGATGAGGGGAGTTGTTTGGTTGTCTCATTGAATCGAATAAGTTGTTTTGTTGTATGATTGATAAAGAAGTATTGTTGATATGTTGTCGGGATGAAAGACCATGATTATATGATGATTATTTGTTGAACATGAAATGATTGGTTATGTTTTGATGAGTTGAGGTAGAGAGTGAAATGAGGTTTTGACGTGTTATTACGATGGAAATATATGATTAATTGATGTTGAGGTGTTGATATGAAATGAATGATGTGCAATTGATTTCTCGATGAATTTTACGGTGTAACGCATCATTGCATTTCATGATATTCACGATGGGGCTTCGGCCTATTTAGTAGCTTCAATCCCATTGTGTGGATTGGAGTGTCTCGATGATTACTGTGTGCTCCCTTGTGGAGGGTTGATGCTCATGTATCCATCTCACGATGAAATTGGTACCACATGCATAATTGCATATCATGATAGTTGGAATTGCATATGTCTGGATGAATTCACGATGGAGTTGTTGTTGCTGAATTTATATAATGTGTTCATGATTGTGTTGTTGTTGCTGAATTATATGGTTGAAGATGTTATGACATGCTTATGCTAATTTATTTATATTCCATATTCAAATATAATTATGATAAATTATGATTACTCACCCTGCCTGCTTGGAAATGTTGCCTCCTTCGTGGGTAACTTGCAGATGTAGAAGAATAGTCCTGCAGTGCAATAGGAGTAATTAATGAGTCTCGGAGCATGCTTTAGTGTTCCTTAGGAGTGGTTCTGGTTTATGTGTCCTGCTCTGTGTCATGTAACACTTGGATGGGTTTCTTTTATTAAACTATTTTCAGTATGTTGTTGTCTGGATAATGTTTTCCATTTTATGATGTTAAATTCAGGATGGTGAAAATGATTTTTTATGAAGTTTTGAATTATGAAGTTAAATTCCGTTGCGAAATAATTTATGATATTCTTGATGTTAATTAACCCGTGTTACGGGACAGGACACTATTTGTGTTGAATTATGATGATATGTGATACCCTTTTTAGATGATTACTCTGATATTATTTAAATATTTTGTTTTGGGGTAGAAGGGTGTTACATTATACACTAGTTTCGTTCAAAAAAATCAAATTTAATTGGACACTATTTGAAATGATACTAGACTTTTCAGATCATGTAAATATGTTAAAAGGGAATTTTTTGATGGAAGTCCATGAAAAAAAATCATCTGAAAACTAGATTCTATGAAACTTTAGGAAATGCAAGTTTCGGTCAAAAATCATAGTATATTATACAATAGTTTCGGTGAAAAAATCAAATTTAATTGGGGACTATTTGAAATGATACGAGACTTTTCATATCATATATATATATATATATATATATATATATATATATATATATATATATATATATATATATATATATATATATATATATATATATATATATATATATATATATATGTTATAAGGGAAGGTTATGATGGAAGTCCATGCAAACAAATCATCTGAAAACTAGATTCTATGAAACTTTTGGAAATGCAAGTTTCATTAAAAAATCATAGTATATTATACACTACTTTCGGTCAAAAAAATCAAATTTAATTGGGGAGTTTTTGAAATGATACGAGACTTTTCAGTTAATTTATATATGTTATGAGAGAAGGTTATGATGGATGTCCATGTAAAAAAATAATCTGAAAACTAGATTCTATGGAACTTTTTGAAATGCAAGTTTCGGTAAAAAATCATAGTATATTATACACTAGTTTCGGTCAAAAAAATCAAATTTAATTGGGGACTATTTGAAATGATACGAGACTTTTCAGATCATTTATATATGTTAAGAGGGAAGGTTATGATGGAAGTCCATCGAAAAAATCATCTGAAAATTAGATTCTATGAAACTTTTTGAAATGCAAGTTTCGGTCAAAAATCACAGTATATTATACACTAGTTTCGGTCAAAAAAAGCAAATATAATTGGGGACTATTTGAAATGATACGAGACTTTTTAGATCATTTATATATGTTAAGAGGGTAGGTTATGATGGAATTCCATGCAAAAAATCATCTGAAAATTAGATTCTAAGAAACTTTTCGAAATGCAAGTTTCGGTCAAAAATCATAGTATATTATACACTAGTTTCGGTAAAAAAAATCAAATATAATTGGGAACTTTTTGAAATGATACGAGACTTTTCAGATCATTTATATATGTTAAAAAAATTATGATGGAAGTGCATGCAAAAAAAATCATCTGAAAACTAGATTCTATGAAACCTTACGAAATGCATGTTTCGGTCAAAAATCATAGTATATTATACACTAGTTTCGTTCAAAAAAATCAAATTTAATTGGGCACTATTTGAAATGATACTAGACTTCTCAGATCATGTAAATATGTTAAAAAGGAAGTTTTTGATGGAAGTCCATGAAAAAAAATCACCTGAAAACTAGATTCTATGAAACTTTTAGAAATGCAAGTTTCGGTCAAAAATCATAGTATATTATACACTAGTTTCGGTCAAAAAATCAAATTTAATTGGGGACTATTTGAAATGATACGGGACTTTTCATATCATTTATATATGTTATAAGGGAAGGTTATGATGGAAATCCATGCAAAAAAATCATCTGAAAACTAGATTCTATGAAACTTTTTGAAATGCAAGTTTCGGTCAAAAATCTTAGTATATTATACACTACTTTCGGTCAAAAAAATCAAATTTAATTGGGGACTATTTGAAATGATAAAATACTTTACATATAATGTTTACATGTTAAGAGGGAAGGATATAATGGAAGGTCATGCAAAATAATTATCTGAAAACTAGATTCTATGAAAATTTTGGAAAAGCAAGTTTCGGTCAAAAATCATAGTATATTATACACTAGTTTCGGTCAAAAAAATCAAATTTAATTGGGGACTATTTGAAATGATACGATATTTTTCAGATCATTTATATATGTTAAGGGGGAAAGTTATGATGGAAGTCCATGCAAAAAATCATCTGAAAATTAGATTCTATGAATCTTTTCGAAATGCAAGTTTCATTAAAAAATCATAGTATATTATACACTACTTTCGGTCAAAAAAATCAAATTTAATTGGGGACTTTTTGAAATGATACGAGACTTTTTAGTTAATTTATATATGTTATGAGAGAAGGTTATGATGGTTGTCCATGCAAAAAAATCATCTGAAAAATAGATTCTATGGAACTTTTTGAAATGCAAGTTTCGGTCAAAAATCATAGTATATTATACACTAGTTTCGGTAAAAAAAAATCAAATATAATTGGGGACTATTTGAAATGATACGAGACTTTTCAGATCATTTATATATGTTAAAAGGGAAGATTATGATGTAAGTGCATGCAAAAAAAAAATCATCTGAAAACTAGATTCTATGAAACTTTACGAAATGCATGTTTCGGTCAAATATCATAGTATATTATACACTAGTTTCGTTCAAAAAAATCAAATTTAATTGGGCACTATTTGAAATGATACGAGACTTTTCAGATCATGTAAATATGTTAAAAGGGAAGTATTTGATGGAATTCCATGAAATACAATCATCTGAAAACTAGATTCTATTAAACGTTTGGAAATGCAAGTTTCGGTCAAAAATCATAGTATATTATACACTAGTTTCGGTCAAAAAATCAAATTTAATTGGGGACAATTTGAAATGATAAGAGACTTTTCTTATCATTTATATATGTTATAAGGGAAGGTTATGATGGAAGTCCATGCAAAAATATCATCTGAAAACTAGATTCTATGAATCTTTTGGAAATGCAAGTTAAAGTAAAAAATCATAGTATAATATACGCTAATTTCGGTCAAAAAAATCAAATTTAATTGGGGACTTTTTGAAAGGATACGAGACTTTTCAGTTAATTTATATATGTTATGAGAGAAGGTTATGATGGATGTCCATACAAAAAAATCATCTGAAAACTAGATTCTATGGAACTTTTGAAATGCAAGTTTCAGTCAAAAATCATAGTATATTATACACTAGTTTCGGTCAAAAAAATCAAATTTAATTGAGGAATATTTGAAATGATACGAGACTTTTCAGATCATTTATATATGTTAAGAGGGAAGGTTATGATGGAAGTCCATGGAAAAAATAATCTGAAAATTAGATTCTACGAAACTTTTCGAAATCCAAGTTTCGGTCAAAAATCATAGTATATTATACACTAGTTTCGGTAAAAGAAAATCAAATATAATTGGGGACTATTTGAAATGATACGAGACTTTTCAGATCATGTAAATATGTTAAAAGGGAAGTTTTTGATGGAAGTCCATGAAATAAAATCATCTGAAAACTAGATTCTATGAAACTTTTGGAAATGCAAGTTTCGGTCAAAAATCATAGTATATTATACACTAGTTTCGGTCAAAAAATCAAATTTAATTGGGGAATATTTGAAATGATTCGAGACTTTTTATATCATTTATATATGTTATAAGGGAAGGTTATGATGGAAGTCCATGCAAGAAAATCATCTGAAAAATATTTTCTATGAAACGTTTTGAAATGCAAGTTTCGGTCAAAAATCTTAGTATATTATACACTACTTTCGGTCAAAAAAATCAAATTTAATTGGGGACTATTTGAAATGATAAAATACTTTTCATTACATTTATACATGTTAAGAGGGAAGGATATAATGGAAGTTCATGCAAAAAAATTATCTGAAAACTAGATTCTATGAAAATTTTGGAAATGCAAGTTTCGGTCAAAAATCATAGTATATTATACACTAGTTTCGGTCAAAAAAATCAAATTTAATTGGGGATTATTTGAAATGATACGAGACTTTTCAGATCATTTATATATGTTAAGAGGGAAGGTTATAATGGAAGTCCATGGAAAAAATATTCTGAAAATTAGATTCTACGAAACTTTTCGAAATGCAAGTTTCGGTCAAAAATCACAGTATATTATACACTAGTTTCGGTCAAAAAAATCAAATAAAAATGGGGACTATTTGAAATAATACGAGACTTTTCAGATCATTTATATATGTTAAGAGGGAAGGTTATGATGGAATTCCATGCAAAATATCATCTGAAAATTAGATTCTAAGAAACATTTCGAAATGCAAGTTTCGGTCAAAAATCATAGTATATTATACAATATTTCGGTAAAAGAAAATAAAATATAATTGGGGACTATTTGAAATGATACGAGACTTTTCAAATCATTTATATATGTTAAAAGGGAAGATTATAATGGAAGTACATGCAAAAAAAATCATCTGAAAACTAGATTCTATGAAACTTTTGGAAATGCATGTTTCGGTCAAAAATCATAGTATATTATACACTAGTTTCGTTCAAAAAAATCAAATTTAATTGGGGAATATTTGAAATGGTACGAGACGTTTTATATCCTGTAAATATGTTAAACGGGAAGTTTTTGATGGAAGTCCATGAAATAAAATCATCTGAAAACTAGATTCTATTAAACTTTTGGAAATGCAAGTTTCGGTCAAAAATCATAGTATATTATACAATAGTTTCGGTCAAAAAATAAAATTTAATTGGGGAATATTTGAAATGATTCGAGACTTTTCATATCATTTATATATGTTATAAGGGAAGGTTATGATGTAAGTCCATGCAAAATAATCATCTGAAAACTTGATTCTATGAAACTTTTTGAAATGCAAGTTTCGGTCAAAAATCTTAGTATATTATACACTACTTTCGGTCAAAAAAATCAAATTTAATTGGGGAATATTTGAAATGATAAAATACTTTTCATATCATTTATACATGTTAAGAGGGAAGGATATAATGGAAGTTCTTGTAAAAAAATTATCTAAAAACTAGATTCTATCAAAATTTTGGAAATGCAAGTTTCGGTTAAAAATCATAGTATATTATACACTAGTTTCGGTCAAAAAAATCAAATTTAATTGGGGACTATTTGAAATGATACGAGACTTTTCAGATCATTTATATATGTTAAGAGGGAAGGTTATGATGGAATTCCATGCAAAAAATCATCTGAGAATTAGATTCTAAGAAACTTTTCGAAATGCAAGTTTTTGTCAAAAATCATAGTATATTATACACTAGTTTCGATAAAAAAAATCAAATATAATTGGGGACAATTTGAAATGATACGAGACTTTTCAGATCATTTATATATGTTAAAAGGGAAGATTATGATGGAAGTGCATGCAAAAAAAATCATCTGAAAACTAGATTTTATGAAACATTACAAAATGCATGTTTCGGTCAAAAATCATAGTATATTATACACTAGTTTCGTTCAAAAAAATCAAATTTAATTGGGTACTATTTGAAATGGTACGAGACTTTTCAGATCATGTAAATATGTTAAATGGGAAGTTTTTGATGGAAGTCCAAGAAATAAAATCATCTGAAAACTAGATTCTATTAAACTTTTGGAAATGCAAGTTTCGGTCAAAAATCATAGTATATTATACACTAGTTTCGGTCAAAAAATTAAATTTAATTGGGGACTATTTGAAATGATAAGAGACTTTTCAGATCATTTATATATGTTAAGAGGGAAGGTTATGATGAAGTCCATGCAAAAAATCATCAGAAAATTAGATTCTATGAAACTTTTCGAAATGCATGTTTCGGTCAAAAATCATAGTATATTATACACTAATTTCGGTCAAAAACATAAAATATTATTGGGGACTATTTGAAATGATACGAGACTTTTCAGATCATTTATATATGTTAAAAGGGAAGGTTATGATGTAAGTCCATGCAAAAAAATCATCTGAAAAATAGATTCTATGAAACTTTACGAAATGCATGTTTCGGTCAAAAATCATAGTATATTATACACTAGTTTCGTTCAAAAAAATAAAATTTAATTGGGCACTTTTTGAAATGATACAAAACTTTTCAGATCATTTAAATATGTTAAAAAGGAAGGTTATGATGGAAGTCCTTGCAAAAATATCATCTGAAAACTAGATTCTATGAAACTTTTGGAAATGCAAGTTTCGGTCAAAAATCATAGAATATTTATTATACACGTTTCGGTCAAAAAAATCAAATTTAATTGGGGACTATTTGAAATGATAAAAGACTTTTCAAATCATTTATATATGTTATGAGGGAAGTTTATGATGGAAGTCCATGCAAAAATATCATCTGAAAACTAGATTCTATGTAACTTTTGGAAATGCAAGTTTCGGTCAAAAATCATAGTATATTATACATTAGTTTCGGTCAAAAAAATCAAATTTTATTGGAGACTATTTGAAATGATACGAGACTTTTCATATCATTTATATATGTTAAGAGGGAAGGTTATGATGGAAGGTCCATGGAAAAAATCATCCTAAAATTAGATTATATGAAACTTTTTGAAATGCAAGTTTCGGTCAAAAATCACAGTATATTATACACTAGTTTCGGTCAAAAAAATCAAATATAATTGGGGACTATTTGAAATGATACGAGACTTTTCAGATCATTTATATATGCTAAGAGGGAAAGTTATGATGGAATTCTATGCAAAAAATATCTGAGAATTAGATTCTAAGAAACTTTTCGAAATGCAAGTTTCGGTCAAAAATCGTAGTCTATTATACACTAGTTTCGGTAAAAAAATCAAATATAATTGGGCACTATTTGAAATGATACAAAACTTTTCAGATCATTTAAATATGTTAAAAGGAAGGTTATGATGGAAGTCCTTGCAAAAATATCATCTGAAAACTAGATTCTATGAAACTTTTGGAAATGCAAGTTTCGGTCAAAAATCATAGAATATTTATTATACACGTTTCGGTCAAAAAAATCAAATTTAATTGGGGACTATTTGAAATGATAAGAGACTTTTCAGATCATTTATATATGTTATGAGGGAAGTTTATGATGGAAGTCCATGCAAAAATATCATCTGAAAACTAGATTCTATGTAACTTTTGGAAATGCAAGTTTCAGTAAAAAATCATAGTATATTATAGACTACTTTCGGTCAAAAAAATCAAATTTAATTGGGGACTTTTTGAAATGATACGAGACTTTTCAGTTAATTTATATATGTTATGAGAGAAAGTTATAATGGATGTCCATGCAAAAAAATCATCTGAAAACTAGATTCTATGGAACTTTTTGAAATGCAAGTTTCGGTCAAAAATCATAGTATATTATACATTAGTTTCGGTCAAAAAAATCAAATTTAATTGGGGACTATTTGAAATGATACGATACTTTTCAGATCATTTATATACGTTAAGAGGGAAGGTTATGATGGAAGTCCATGCAAAAAATCATCTAAAAAT
This sequence comes from Lathyrus aphaca, assembly GCA_963966055.1. Classification (NCBI taxonomy): domain Eukaryota; kingdom Viridiplantae; phylum Streptophyta; class Magnoliopsida; order Fabales; family Fabaceae; genus Lathyrus; species Lathyrus aphaca. The sequence continues at coordinate 645,810,964 of OZ014520.1, read as the reverse complement.
TTTATTCTATGAAACTTTTCGAAATGAATGTTTCGGTCAAAAATCATAGTATATTATACACTAGTTTCGGTCAAAAACATAAAACATTATTGGGGACTATTTGAAATAATACGAGACGTTTCAGATCATTTATATATGTTAAAAGGGAAGGTTATGATGTAAGTCCATGCAAAAAAATCATCTGAAAAATAGATTCTATGAAACTTTACGAAATGCATGTTTCGGTCAAAAATCATAGTATATTATACACTAGTTTCGTTCAAAAAAATCACATTTAATTGGGCATTATTTGAAATGATACAAAACTTTTCAGATCATTTACATATGTTAAAAAGGAAGATTATGATGGAAGTCCTTGCAAAAATATCATCTGAAAACTAGATTCTATGAAACTTTTGGAAATTCAAGTTTCGGTCAAAAATCATAGTATATTTATTATACACGTTTCGGTCAAAAAAATCAAATTTAATTGGGAACTTTTTGAAATGATTCGAGACTTTTCAGATCATTTATATATGTTATGAGGGAAGTTTATGATGGAAGTCCATCCAAAAATATCATCTGAAAACTAGATTCTATGAAACTTTTGGAAATGCAAGTTCAGTAAAAAATCATAGTATATTATACACTACTTTCGGTCAAAAAAATCAAATTTAATTGGGGACTTTTTGAAATGATACGAGACTTTTCAGTTAATTTATATATGTTATGAGAGAAGGTTATGATGGATGTCTATGAAAAAAAATCATCTGAAAACTAGATTCTATGGAACTTTTTGAAATGCAAGTTTCGGTCAAAAATCATAGTATATTATACACTAGTTTCGGTCAAAAAAATCAAATTTTATTGGGGACTATTTGAAATGATACGAGACTTTTCAGATAATTTATATATGTTAAGAGGGAAGGTTATGATGGAAGGTACATGGAAAAAATCATCCTAAAATTAGATTATATGAAACTTTTCGAAATGCAAGTTTCGGTCTAAAATCACAGTATATTATACACTAGTTTCGGTCAAAAAAATCAAATATAATTGGGGACTATTTGAAATGATACGAGACTTTTCAGATCATTTATATATGCTAAGAGGGAAGGTTATGATGAAATTCAATGCAAAAAATATCTGAGAATTAGATTCTAAGAAACTTTTTGAAATGCAAGTTTCGGTCAAAAATCATAGTATATTATACACTAGTTTCGGTAAAAAAATCAAATATAATTGGGGACTATTTGAAATGATATGAGACTTTTCAGATCATATATATATGTTAAAAGGGAAGATTATGATGGAAGTGCATGCAAAAAAAAATCATCTGAAAACTAGATTCTATGAAACTTTACGAAATGCATGTTTCAGTCAAAAATCATTGTATATTATACACTAGTTTCGTTCAAAAAAATCAAATTTAATTGGGCACTATTTGAAATGATACGAGATTTTTCAGATCATGTAAATATTATAAAAGGGAAGTTTTTATTTGAAGTCCATGAAATAAAATCATCTGAAAACTAGATTCTATGAAACTTTTGGAAATGCAAGTTTCGGTCAAAAATCATAGTATATTATACACTAGTTTCGGTCAAAAAATCAAATTTAATTGGGGACTATTTGAAATGATACAATACTTTTCATATCATTTATATATGTTATAAGGGAAGGTTATGATGTAAGTACATGCAAAAAAATCATCTGAAAACAAGATTCTATGAAACTTTTTGAAATGCAAGTTTCGATCAAAAATCTTAGTATATTATACACTACTTTCGGTCAAAAAAATCAAATTTAATTCGGGACTATTTGAAATGATAAAATACTTTTCATATCATTTATACATGTTAAGAGGGAAGGATATAATGGAAGTTCATGCAAATAAATTATCTGAAAATTAGATTCTATGAAACTTTTCAAAATGCAAGTTTCGGACAAAAATCACAGTATATTATACACTAGTTTCGGTCAAAAAAATCAAATATAATTGGGGACTATTTGAAATGATACGAGACTTTTCAGATAATTTATATATGTTAAGAGGGAAGGTTATGATGGAATTCCATGCAAAAAATCATCTGAGAATTAGATTCTAAGAAACTTTTCGAAATGCAATTTTCGGTCAAAAATCAAAGTATATTATACACTAGTTTCGGTCAAAAAAATCAAATATAATTGGGTACTATTTGAAATGATACGAGACTTTTCTAATCATTTATATATGTTAAGAGGGAAGGTTATGATGGAAGTGCATGCAAAAAAAAATCATCTGAAACCTAGATTCTATGAAACTTTACGAAATGCATGTTTCGATCAAACATCATAGTATATTATACACTAGTTTCGTTCAAAAAAAACAAATTTAATTGGGCTTTATTTGAAATGATACGAGACTTTTCAGATCATGTAAATATGTTAAACGGGAAGTTTTTGATGGAAGTCCATGAAATAAAATCATCTGAAAAGTAGATTCTATTAAACTTTTGGAAATGCAAGTTTCGGTCAAAAATCATAGTATATTATACACTAGTTTCGGTCAAAAAAATCAAATTTAATTGGGGACTATTTAAAATGATACGAGACTTTTCAGATCATTTATATATGTTAAGAGGGAAGGTTATGATGGAAGTCCATGCAAAAAATCATCTGAAAATTAGATTCTATGAAACTTTTCAAAATGCATGTTTCGGTGAAAAATCATAGTATATTATACACTAGTTTCGGTCAAAAAAATCAAATATAATTGGGGACTATTTGAAATGATACGAGACTTATCATATCATTTATATATGTTAAAAGGGAAGGTTATAATGTAAGTCCATGCAAAAAAATCATCTGAAAAATAGATTCTATGAAACTTTACGAAATGCATGTTTAGGTCAAAAATCATAGTATATTGGGATAATTATACAAAACCCCCCTGTCATTAAGGCGTGATTTGATTTTCCCCCCTTTAAGTTTTTTTTAATAGAGACCCCCTCATAAAACCAAAAACTAACTTTTACCTCCCCCTATTACCCTTAATGCTGACTGTGTGTCTATTGGCATGCTGACTGGATGTCCATAGGGCCATCATCACCACCACCAATCCCCTCACCACAACATTTACTGAGTTTGTAAGGCTCAAGGATTTGTTTACAGGATCATTCTTCAATCCTCAATCTGGGTTTTAAACTTTCAAACTGGGTTTAAACTGGGTTTCAAACTTCAAAAAGATAGCATCAAATTGATTTTCATCAAGAATCTCCTTTTTCAATCTTTTCAAAAATAACATCATCAGATCAACAAAACTCCAAGTTAATTGTTCAGCAACAAAACTCAGAATGATAAACTCAACAACACTCACCCTAAAAAATAATCGCCGGCAGCGGTTTCGCTCGATCTCGGTGGTTCGGCCTCAACGCCTCTCTCTCGTCCGACGGCTCGACGGTTTGTATCCTTTCCACCAAATCTCTGCCTCTCTCGTTCGATTTTCGAGTTATAGATCTCCAAACTAGTGCTGATAGAGATTGGAACAAAGAGATTTTGTTTGTGTTAGATTCTTCGTTAGCCTTTGCTTTAAGTTTTGCTATAGATTCTGCTGAAAAATGGAAGAGATAATTTGTTTTGCTATAGATTCTGTGAACAAATTTGGTTGAAATAACTAGTATCCAGGTCCAATAACAGATCTAAGAGATAATCTGATTTCATATCTTAGAATATTAATTTTAGTCCTAATTGAATCTCATTAAACCAGCTTATAAGATGATGACTGATTAAACCGAAAAACATTACTTACGTAATATCTCTAGCCGATGAGACTCACATTAATTAGATTCAGTTTTTACTTATAGCCCTTTTTGTTAAATTTCAGAATCCAGGAGAGTACCAAGAATCTGTTAATACTGTTGGTCTGGCTGCTCGATCAAGGCATGTCTCTAATTTTGTACCTTCAGCTCATAAACTTGAGACGCCAAAAACTAATGTTGACATGGAAGCCAAATTAAGATCTTGGCTAGAATCAAAAGGCAAGGCAAAGACCTCACAACAAAGAACTCCAATTCTGGAAAAAAACTCCAAGTTCCATCATGACCTCTGCTAAGAAGTCAGTTACTTTCTGTACTTCAGTGAAGATGGAAAGAACTTCCATCAACCGAGATGCTCAAAATACTACTGAAAGGTAACAGGTGGTCCTACTCCTATTCTAGCATATTAGAACTCGTTGGCTTTCTGTAACTGATGTTTGTCTTATTGTGTAAGCAGCAGGACCTTTGCTGATTCTTTTAGAAGTTTGATAGATGATGAAGCTGCTTTTGAATCTTTCAAAGAGGTTAGTGAGTGTAACAAGTGAAGTACATGTACTATGACACTAATATTGAAAAGGACATGCATTGTCAAAAGTACATGCGGAAACAGTTCTTGTCCTCATGAATATGAAATTTTTTATGCATTGTAGTTCTGTCAAAATCTACCCGGTATGTCACTACTATATGTACTGAGCTTAAAATATGAGTTATCCAATCATCATCCAACAATTTTGATTTACTGATTGAGGTGTAGTTCTGTTATTGTAGACAATTTGATCCAATATGACAATGAAGTTGTAGATATTTTGCATGACGTACGGTAGCAGGAAAATTATAATTGAACCGTGCTTTCTAAAGCTCGTGTTTTTGTATGCAGTTGAGCCATTAAGCAAAGGGGTGAACTCGCAAATTACGAATGTGAGTAAAGATGTTGTACCTCAAAGTCCATTAAGAGAAGCTCTCACCCCTATCAACATCGATGGTAGCTCAACTTTGACACAAACACCTTTTTCTGCAACATGCTCTACTAACAATGGATTGCAGCAAAATGGAACTCCACTTGACAAATTCAGTGCACGAAGTTCTGCAATGAAGGTACAGATAGTTGTTTTAACTTCATTAACCAAATGGATTTTGTGAATCTCATTTCTCATCAATTTTTTTCAATATGCAGAACTGTCTAGTTCAAGAATACATTGATTTGTTAAATAATGCAAGCAGGTAAAGCAAAACTCCCCTATATTTTTTGCATAATTTCTATAACATACTTTGTGAAATCATCTTTCAAAGTGCCTTAACACACTGTTTATAATTCTTAAATGCAGAGAGGAACTACTAGAGCTAAAGGTACATACATATGCAGAGTTGCCAAATAAGTGTCCATTATCAATAGCCTCTTTATCTCACAGTTTTCCTTTATACATTATTACTGCACCGATCTTTAGGGTCTGTTCTGGTTTGAGAAACAAAGTGAAAGTACAACTAGTTTTCTCAAATCAAAATATGACATAACCTTTCTTCATTTACTAATATTCGAGGGTTCAATCATTTTATTCCTTCAGGGCATAGGAGAGAAAAAGGCAGAATACATAATAGAACTCAGAGAAGAAAGTCCACTAAAATCGGTTAGTATTTAAAGATCATTCATAACTTGTAAGACAGACACATATAATTATTCATCAAGATGATTAATGTGATGCTTTTTTGTGGAATTTTGTAGCTAAGTGACTTGGAGAAGATTGGCCTCTCTTTGAAGCAGGCTAAGAACCTCTTCACTAAATCTGCAAAAAAGCTCTTTGAATATAAAGAAGAAGATTCAACAATGGATTAACTTCCATTCTAAAATAGTATAACATTGTGTGTGTGATTTTTCTGTTCATGGTCTTTAAGCTAAGAACGAAGTTTAGTTCCTTATTGTGTGATTAGCATTGTTGCCACTAGCAACATATTTCAGCTTGTTGTATGTTAGTATTGGAGTAATAAGTGTTTATTTCAGCTTGTTAGTGTTGGAGTAACAAGTGCTTATTTCAGCTTGTTGTGTATTACAGTATTGTTGTAAGAAAAAAAGACACCACAAAAATATTTTACCCCGTCAATAAAAAACAATTTTATTACATTCTCGTTAAAGTGTGTAAATTGATATTTCATGTAGATGCAACACACTTGTTTAAGAAATGAGAGATCCACTTGTAATCGTTATATTTGACATTTTTTTTTCTATACTTGGATAAAAGATTTAATTAAAAAAAAAGTTTGATTTTGGAGGTTACAAACCTACCTAAATTTTAGTATTCTTTCTTTTTTTAATAAAACCCCCCTCATAAAATCAAAAATCAGATTTTACTGCCCCCTATTACCCTCAATGAAGTACAGTCAGCAACCCAGTCATCATTGAGGGTAACAGGGGGCGGTAAAATCTGATTTTTGATTTTATGAGGGGGTCTCTATTAAAAAAAAACTTAAAGGGGGAAAAACCAAATCACGCTCTAATGACAGGGGGTTTTGTATATTTATCCCTAGTATATTATACACTAGTTTCGTTCAAAAAAATCAAATTTAATTGGGCACTATTTGAAATGATTCGAAACTTTTCATATCATTTAAATATGTTAAAAAGGAAGGTTATGATGGAAGTCCTTGCAAAAATATCATCTGAAAACTAGATTCTATGAAACTTTTGGAAATGCAAGTTTCGGTCAAAAATCATAGTATATTTATTATACACGTTTCGGTCAAAAAAATCAAATTTAATTGGGGACTATTTGAAATGATACGAGACTTTTCTGATCATTTATATATGTTATGAGGGAAGTTTATGATGGAAGTCCATGCAAAAATATCATCTGAAAACTAGATTCTATGAAACTTTTGGAAATGCAAGTTTCAGTAAAAAATCATAGTATATTATACACTACTTTCGGTCAAAAAAATCAAATTTTATTTGGGACTTTTTGAAATGATACGAGACTTTTTAGTTAATTTATATATGTTATGAGAGAAGGTTATGATGCATGTCCATGCAAAAAAATCATCTGAAAACTAGATTCTATGGAGCTTTTTGAAATGCAAGTTTCGGTCAAAAATCATAGTATATTATACACTAGTTTCGGTCAAAAAAAATCAAATTTTATTGGGGACTATTTGAAATGATACTAGACTTTTCAGATCATTTATATATGTTAAGAGAGAAGGTTGTGATGGAAGTCCGTGGAAAAAATCATCCTAAAATTAGATTATATGAAACTTTACGAAATGCAAGTTTCGGTCAAAAATCACAGTATATTATACACTAGTTTCGGTCAAAAAAATCAAATATAATTGGGGACTATTTGAAATGATACGAGACTTTTCATATCATTTATATATGCTAAGAGGGAAGGTTATGATGGAATTCAATGCAAAAAATATCTGAGAATTAGATTCTAAGAAAGTTTTCGAAATGCAAGTTTCGGTCAAAAATCATAGTATATTATACACTAGTTTCGGTAAAAAAATCAAATATAATTGGGGACTATTTGAAGTGATACGAGACTTTTCAGATCATTTATATATGTTAAAAGGGAAGATTATGATGGAAGTGCATGCAAAAAAAATCTTCTGAAAACTAGATTCTATGAAACTTTACGAAATGTATGTTTCGGTCAAAAATCATAGTATATTAAATGATACGAGACTTTTCAAATCATGTAAATATGTTAAAAGGGAAGGTTTTGATTGAAGTCCATGAAATAAAATCATCTGAAAACTAGGTTCTATGAAACTTTTGGAAATGCAAGTTTTGGTCAAAAATCATAGTATATTATACACTAGTTTCAGTCGAAATATCAAATTTAATTGGGGACTATTTGAAATGATACAAGAATTGTCATATATTTTATATATGTTATAAGGGAAGGTTATGATGTAAGTCCATGCAAAAAAATCATCTGAAAACTAGATTCTATGAAACTTTTTGAAATGCAAGTTTCGGTCAAAAATCTTAGTATATTATACACTACTTTCGGTCAAAAAAATCAAATTTAATTCGGGACTATTTGAAATGATATAATACTTTTCATATCATTTATACATGTTAAGAGGGAAGGATATAATGGAAGTTCATGCAACTAAATTATATGAAAACTAGATTCTATGAAAATTTTGGAAATCCAAGTTTCGGTCAAAAATCATAGTATATTATACACTAGTTTCTGTCAAAAAAATCAAATTTAATTGGGGACTATTTGAAATGATACGAGACTTTTCAGATCATTTATATATGTTAAAAGGGAAGGTTATGATGTAAGTCCATGCAAAAAAATCATCTGAACAATAGATTCTATGAAACTTTACGAAATGAATGTTTCGGTCAAAAATCATAGTATATTATACACTAGTTTCGGTCAAAAAAATCAAATATAATTGGGGACTACTTGAAATGTTTCGAGACTTTTCAGATCATTTATATATGTTAAAAGGGAAGGTTATGATGTAAGTCCATGCAAAAAAATCATCTGAACAATAGATTCTATGAAACTTTACGAAATGAATGTTTCGGTCAAAAATCATAGTATATTATACACTAGTTTCGTTCAAAAAAATCAAATTTAATTGGGCACTATTTGAAATGATACGAAACTTTTCATATCATTTAAATATGTTAAAAAGGAAGGTTATAATGGAAGTCCTTGCAAAAATATCATCTGAACAATAGATTCTATTAAACTTTTGGAAATGCAAGTTTCGATCAAAAATCATAGTATATTATACACTAGTTTCGGTCAAAAAATCAAATTTAATTGGGGACTATTTGAAATGATACAAGACTTTTCTTATCATTTATATATGTTATAAGGGAAGGTTATGATGGAAGTCCATGCAAAAATATCATCTGAAAACTAGATTCTATGAAACTTTTGGAAATGCAAGTTTCAGTAAAAAATCATAGTATAATATACACTAATTTCGGTCAAAAAAATCAAATTTAATTGGGGACTTTTTGAAAAGATACGAGACTTTTCAGTTAATTTATATATGTTATGAGGGAAGGTTATGATGGAAGTCCATGCAAAAAAATCATCTAAAAACTAGATTCTATGGAACTTTTTGAAATGCAAGTTTCGGTCAAAAATCACAGTATATTATACACTAGTTTCGGTAAAAAAAATCAAATATAATTGGGGACTATTTGAAATGATACGAGACTTTTCAGATCATTTATATATGTTAAGAGGGAAGGTTATGATGGAATTCCATGCAAAAAATCATCTTAGAATTATATTCTAAGAAACTTTTCGAAATGCAAGTTTCGGTCAAAAATCATAATATATTATACACTAGTTTCGGTAAAAAAAATCAAATATAATTGGGGGCTATTTGAAATGATACGAGACTTTTCAGATCATTTATATATGTTAAAAGGGAAGATTATGATGGAAGTGCATGCAAAAAAAAAATCATCTGAAAACTAGATTCTATGAAACTTTACGAAATGCATGTTTCGGTCAAAAATTATAGTATATTATACACTAGTTTGGTCCCAAAAAATCAAATTTAATTGGGCACTATTTGAAATGATACGAGACTTTTCAGATCATGTAAATATGTTAAAAGGGAAGTTTTTGATGGAAGTCCATGAAATAAAATCATCTGAAAACTAGATTCTATTAAACTTTTGGAAATGCAAGTTTCGGTCAAAAATCATAGTATATTATACACTAGTTTCGGTCAAAAAATCAAATTTAAATGGGGACAATTTGAAATGATACGAGACTTTACTTATCATTTATATATGTTATAAGGGAAGGTTATGATGGAAGTCCATGCAAAAAAAAATCATCTGAAAACTAGATTCTATGAAACTTTACGAAATGCATGTTTCGGTCAAAAATTATAGTATATTATACACTAGTTTGGTCCTAAAAAATCAAATTTAATTGGGCACTATTTGAAATGATACGAGACTTTTCAGATCATGTAAATATGTTAAAAGGGAAGTTTTTGATGGAAGTCCATGAAATAAAATCATCTGAAAACTAGATTCTATTAAACTTTTGGAAATGCAAGTTTCGGTCAAAAATCATAGTATATTATACACTAGTTTCGGTCAAAAAATCAAATTTAATTGGGGACAATTTGAAATGATACGAGACTTTTCTTATCATTTATATATGTTATAAGGGAAGGTTATGATGGAAGTCCATGCAAAAATATCATCTGAAAACTAGATTCTATGAATCTTTTGGAAATGCAAGTTTCAGTAAAAAATCATAGTATAATATACACTAATTTCGGTCAAAAAAATCAAATTTAATTGGGGACTTTTTGAAAGGATACGAGACTTTTCATTTAATTTATATATGTTATGAGAGAAGGTTATGATGGATGTCCATACAAAAAAATCATCTGACAACTAGATTCTATGGAACTTTTGAAATGCAAGTTTCAGTCAAAAATCATAGTATATTATACACTAGTTTCGGTCAAAAAAATCAAATTTAATTGAGGAATATTTGAAATGATACGAGACTTTTCAGATCTTTTATATATGTTAAGAGGGAAGGTTATGATGGAAGTCCATGGAAAAAATAATCTGAAAATTAGATTCTACGAAACTTTTCGAAATGCAAGTTTCGGTCAAAAATCACAGTATATTATACACTAGTTTCGGTCAAAAAAATCAAATAAAAATGGGGACTATTTGAAATAATACGAGACTTTTCAGATCATTTATATATGTTAAGAGGGAAGGTTATGATGGAATTCCATGCAAAATATCATCTGAAAATTAGATTCTAAGAAACATTTCGAAATGCAAGTTTTGGTCAAAAATCTTAGTATATTATACACTAGTTTCGGTAAAAGAAAATCAAATTTAATTGGGGACTATTTGAAATGATACGAGACTTTTCAGATCATGTAAATATGTTAAAAGGGATGTTTTTGATGGAAGTCCATGAAATAAAATCATCTGAAAACTAGATTCTATGAAACTTTTGGAAATGCAAGTTTCGGTCAAAAATCATAGTATATTATACACTAGTTTCGGTCAAAAAATCAAATTTAATTGGGGAATATTTGAAATGATTCGAGACTTTTCATATCATTTATATATGTTATAAGGGAAGGTTTTGATGGAAGTCCATGCAAGAAAATCATCTGAAAAATATTTTCTATGAAACGTTTTGAAATGCAAGTTTCGGTCAAAAATCTTAGCATATTATACACTACTTTCGGTCAAAAAAATCAAATTTAATTGGGGACTATTTGAAATGATAAAATACTTTTCATATCATTTATACATGTTAAGAGGGAAGGATATAATGGAAGTTCATGCAAAAAAATTATCTGAAAACTAGATTCTATGAAAATTTTGGAAATGCAAGTTTCTGTCAAAAATCATAGTATATTATATACTAGTTTCGGTCAAAAAAATCAAATTTAATTGGGGACTATTTGAAATGATACGAGACTTTTCAGATCATTTATATATGTTAAGAGGGAAGGTTATGATGGAAGTCCATGGAAAAAATCATCTGAAAATTAGATTCTATGAAACTTTTCGAAATGCAAGTTTCGGTCAAAAATCACAGTATAGTATACACTAGTTTCGGTCAAAAAAATCAAATTTAATTGGGGACTATTTGAAATGATACGAGACTTTTAAGATCATTTATATATGTTAAGAGGGAAGGTTATGATGGAAGTCCATGGAAAAAATCATCTGAAAATTAGATTCTATGAAACTTTTCGAAATGAAAGTTTCGGTCAAAAATCACAGTATATTATACACTAGTTTCGGTCAAAAAAATCAAATTTAATTGGGGACTATTTGAAATGATACGAGACTTTTCAGTTCATTTATATATGTTAAAAGGGAAGATTATGAAGGAAGTCCATGAAATAAAATCATCTGAAAACTAGATTCTATGAAACTTTACGAAATGCATGTTTCGGTCAAAAATTATAGTATATAATACACTAGTTTGGTCCCAAAAAATCAAATTTAATTGGGCACTATTTGAAATGATACGAGACTTTTCAGATCATGTAAATATGTTAAAAGGGAAGTTTTTGATGGAAGTCCATGAAATAAAATCATCTGAAAACTAGATTCTATTAAACTTTTGGAAATGCAAGTTTCGGTCAAAAATCATAGTATATTATACACTAGTTTCGGTCAAAAAATCAAATTTAATTGTGGACTATTTGAAATGATACGAGACTTTTCAGATCATTTATATATGTTAAAAGGGAAGATTATGATGGAAGTGCATGCAAAAAAAAATCATCTGAAAACTAGATTCTATGAAACTTTACGAAATGCATGTTTCGGTCAAAAATTATAGTATATTATACACTAGTTTGGTCCCAAAAAATCAAATTTAATTGGGCACTATTTGAAATGATACGAGACTTTTCAGATCATGTAAATATGTTAAAAGGGAAGTTTTTGATGGAAGTCCATGAAATAAAATCATCTGAAAACTAGATTCTATTAAACTTTTGGAAATGCAAGTTTCGGTCAAAAATCATAGTATATTATACACTAGTTTCGGTCAAAAAATCAAATTTAATTGGGGACTATTTGAAATGATACGAGACTTTTCAGATCATTTATATATGTTAAAAGGGAAGATTATGATGGAAGTGCATGCAAAAAAAAATCATCTGAAAACTAGATTCTATGAAACTTTACGAAATGCATGTTTCGGTCAAAAATTATAGTATATTATACACTAGTTTGGTCCCAAAGAATCAAATTTAATTGGGCACTATTTGAAATGATACGAGACTTTTCAGATCATGTAAATATGTTAAAAGGGAAGTTTTTGATGGAAGTCCATGAAATAAAATCATCTGAAAACTAGATTCTATTAAACTTTTGGAAATGCAAGTTTCGGTCAAAAATCATAGTATATTATACACTAGTTTCGGTCAAAAAATCAAATTTAATTGGGGACAATTTGAAATGATACGAGACTTTTCTTATCATTTATATATGTTATAAGGGAAGGTTATGATGGAAGTCCATGCAAAAATATCATCTGAAAACTAGATTCTATGAATCTTTTGGAAATGCAAGTTTCAGTAAAAAATCATAGTATAATATACACTAATTTCGGTCAAAAAAATCAAATTTAATTGGGGACTTTTTGAAAGGATACGAGACTTTTCATTTAATTTATATATGTTATGAGAGAAGGTTATGATGGATGTCCATACAAAAAAATCATCTGAAAACTAGATTCTATGGAACTTTTGAAATGCAAGTTTCAGTCAAAAATCATAGTATATTATACACTAGTTTCGGTCAAAAAAATCAAATTTAATTGAGGAATATTTGAAATGATACGAGACTTTTCAGATCTTTTATATATGTTAAGAGGGAAGGTTATGATGGAAGTCCATGGAAAAAATAATCTGAAAATTAGATTCTACGAAACTTTTCGAAATGCAAGTTTCGGTCAAAAATCACAGTATATTATACACTAGTTTCGGTCAAAAAAATCAAATAAAAATGGGGACTATTTGAAATAATACGAGACTTTTCAGATCATTTATATATGTTAAGAGGGAAGGTTATGATGGAATTCCATGCAAAATATCATCTGAAAATTAGATTCTAAGAAACATTTCGAAATGCAAGTTTTGGTCAAAAATCTTAGTATATTATACACTAGTTTCGATAAAAGAAAATCAAATTTAATTGGGGACTATTTAAAATGATACGAGACTTTTCAGATCATGTAAATACGTTAATAGGGATGTTTTTGATGGAAGTCCATGAAATAAAATCATCTGAAAACTAGATTCTATTAAACTTTTGGAAATGCAAGTTTCGGTCAAAAATCATAGTATATTATACACTAGTTTCGGTCAAAAAATCAAATTTAATTGGGGACTATTTGAAATGATACGAGACTTTTCAGATCATTTATATATGTTAAAAGGGAAGATTATGATGGAAGTGCATGCAAAAAAAAATCATCTGAAAACTAGATTCTATGAAACTTTACGAAATGCATGTTTCGGTCAAAAATTATAGTATATTATACACTAGTTTGGTCCCAAAAAATCAAATTTAATTGGGAACTATTTGAAATGATACGAGACTTTTCAGATCATGTAAATATGTTCAAAGGGAAGTTTTTGATGGAAGTCCATGAAATAAAATCATCTGAAAACTAGATTCTATTAAACTTTTGGAAATGCAAGTTTCGGTCAAAAATCATAGTATATTATACACTAGTTTCGGTCAAAAAATCAAATTTAATTGGGGACTATTTGAAATGATACGAGACTTTTCAGATCATTTATATATGTTAAAAGGGAAGATTATGATGGAAGTGCATGCAAAAAAAAATCATCTGAAAACTAGATTCTATGAAACTTTACGAAATGCATGTTTCGGTCAAAAATTATAGTATATTATACACTAGTTTGGTCCCAAAAAATCAAATTTAATTGGGCACTATTTGAAATGATACGAGACTTTTTTTGATCATGTAAATATGTTAAAAGGGAAGTTTTTGATGGAAGTCCATGAAATAAAATCATCTGAAAACTAGATTCTATTAAACTTTTGGAAATGCAAGTTTCGGTCAAAAATCATAGTATATTATACACTAGTTTCGGTCAAAAAATCAAATTTAATTGGGGACAATTTGAAATGATACGAGACTTTTCTTATCATTTATATATGTTATAAGGGAAGGTTATGATGGAAGTCCATGCAAAAATATCATCTGAAAACTAGATTATATGAATCTTTTGGAAATGCAAGTTTCAGTAAAAAATCATAGTATAATATACACTAATTTCGGTCAAAAAAATCAAATTTAATTGGGGACTTTTTGAAAGGATACGAGACTTTTCATTTAATTTATATATGTTATGAGAGAAGGTTATGATGGATGTCCATACAAAAAAATCATCTGAAAACTAGATTCTATGGAACTTTTGAAATGCAAGTTTCAGTCAAAAATCATAGTATATTATACACTAGTTTCGGTCAAAAAAATCAAATTTAATTGAGGAATATTTGAAATGATACGAGACTTTTCAGATCTTTTATATATGTTAAGAGGGAAGGTTATGATGGAAGTCCATGGAAAAAATAATCTGAAAATTAGATTCTACGAAACTTTTCGAAATGCAAGTTTCGGTCAAAAATCACAGTATATTATACACTAGTTTCGGTCAAAAAAATCAAATAAAAATGGGGACTATTTGAAATAATACGAGACTTTTCAGATCATTTATATATGTTAAGAGGGAAGGTTATGATGGAATTCCATGCAAAAATATCATCTGAAAATTAGATTCTAAGAAACATTTCGAAATGCAAGTTTTGGTCAAAAATCTTAGTATATTATACACTAGTTTCGGTAAAAGAAAATCAAATTTAATTGGGGACTATTTGAAATGATACGAGACTTTTCAGATCATGTAAATATGTTAAAAGGGATGTTTTTGATGGAAGTCCATGAAATAAAATCATCTGAAAACTAGATTCTATGAAACTTTTGGAAATGCAAGTTTCGGTCAAAAATCATAGTATATTATACACTAGTTTCGGTCAAAAAATCAAATTTAATTGGGGAATATTTGAAATGATTCGAGACTTTTCATATCATTTATATATGTTAAAAGGGAAGGTTTTGATGGAAGTCCATGCAAGAAAATCATCTGAAAAATATTTTCTATGAAACGTTTTGAAATGCAAGTTTCGGTCAAAAATCTTAGCATATTATACACTACTTTCGGTCAAAAAAATCAAATTTAATTGGGGACTATTTGAAATGATAAAATACTTTTCATATCATTTATACATGTTAAGAGGGAAGGATATAATGGAAGTTCATGCAAAAAAATTATCTGAAAACTAGATTCTATGAAAATTTTGGAAATGCATGTTTCTGTCAAAAATCATAGTATATTATATACTAGTTTCGGTCAAAAAAATCAAATTTAATTGGGGACTATTTGAAATGATACGAGACTTTTCAGATCATTTATATATGTTAAGAGGGAAGGTTATGATGGAAGTCCATGGAAAAAATCATCTGAAAATTAGATTTATGAAACTTTTCGAAATGCAAGTTTCGGTCAAAAATCACAGTATAGTATACACTAGTTTCGGTCAAAAAAATCAAATTTAATTGGGGACTATTTGAAATGATACGAGACTTTTAAGATCATTTATATATGTTAAGAGGGAAGGTTATGATGGAAGTCCATGGAAAAAATCATCTGAAAATTAGATTCTATGAAACTTTTCGAAATGAAAGTTTCGGTCAAAAATCACAGTATATTATACACTAGTTTCGGTCAAAAAAATCAAATTTAATTGGGGACTATTTGAAATGATACGAGACTTTTCAGTTCATTTATATATGTTAAAAGGGAAGATTATGAAGGAAGTCCATGAAATAAAATCATCTGAAAACTAGATTCTATGAAACTTTACGAAATGCATGTTTCGGTCTAAAATTATAGTATATAATACACTAGTTTGGTCCCAAAAAATCAAATTTAATTGGGCACTATTTGAAATGATACGAGACTTTTCAGATCATGTAAATATGTTAAAAGGGAAGTTTTTGATGGAAGTCCATGAAATAAAATCATCTGAAAACTAGATTCTATTAAACTTTTGGAAATGCAAGTTTCGGTCAAAAATCATAGTATATTATACACTAGTTTCGGTCAAAAAATCAAATTTAATTGGGGACTATTTGAAATGATACGAGACTTTTCAGATCATTTATATATGTTAAAAGGGAAGATTATGATGGAAGTGCATGCAAAAAAAAATCATCTGAAAACTAGATTCTATGAAACTTTACGAAATGCATGTTTCGGTCAAAAATTATAGTATATTATACACTAGTTTGGTCCCAAAAAATCAAATTTAATTGGGAACTATTTGAAATGATACGAGACTTTTCAGATCATGTAAATATGTTCAAAGGGAAGTTTTTGATGGAAGTCCATGAAATAAAATCATCTGAAAACTAGATTCTATTAAACTTTTGGAAATGCAAGTTTCGGTCAAAAATCATAGTATATTATACACTAGTTTCGGTCAAAAAATCAAATTTAATTGGGGACTATTTGAAATGATACGAGACTTTTCAGATCATTTATATATGTTAAAAGGGAAGATTATGATGGAAGTGCATGCAAAAAAAAATCATCTGAAAACTAGATTCTATGAAACTTTACGAAATGCATGTTTCGGTCAAAAATTATAGTATATTATACACTAGTTTGGTCCCAAAAAATCAAATTTAATTGGGCACTATTTGAAATGATACGAGACTTTTTTTGATCATGTAAATATGTTAAAAGGGAAGTTTTTGATGGAAGTCCATGAAATAAAATCATCTGAAAACTAGATTCTATTAAACTTTTGGAAATGCAAGTTTCGGTCAAAAATCATAGTATATTATACACTAGTTTCGGTCAAAAAATCAAATTTAATTGGGGACAATTTGAAATGATACGAGACTTTTCTTATCATTTATATATGTTATAAGGGAAGGTTATGATGGAAGTCCATGCAAAAATATCATCTGAAAACTAGATTCTATGAATCTTTTGGAAATGCAAGTTTCAGTAAAAAATCATAGTATAATATACACTAATTTCGGTCAAAAAAATCAAATTTAATTGGGGACTTTTTGAAAGGATACGAGACTTTTCATTTAATTTATATATGTTATGAGAGAAGGTTATGATGGATGTCCATACAAAAAAATCATCTGAAAACTAGATTCTATGGAACTTTTGAAATGCAAGTTTCAGTCAAAAATCATAGTATATTATACACTAGTTTCGGTCAAAAAAATCAAATTTAATTGAGGAATATTTGAAATGATACGAGACTTTTCAGATCTTTTATATATGTTAAGAGGGAAGGTTATGATGGAAGTCCATGGAAAAAATAATCTGAAAATTAGATTCTACGAAACTTTTCGAAATGCAAGTTTCGGTCAAAAATCACAGTATATTATACACTAGTTTCGGTCAAAAAAATCAAATAAAAATGGGGACTATTTGAAATAATACGAGACTTTTCAGATCATTTATATATGTTAAGAGGGAAGGTTATGATGGAATTCCATGCAAAAATATCATCTGAAAATTAGATTCTAAGAAACATTTCGAAATGCAAGTTTTGGTCAAAAATCTTAGTATATTATACACTAGTTTCGGTAAAAGAAAATCAATTTTAATTGGGGACTATTTGAAATGATACGAGACTTTTCAGATCATGTAAATATGTTAAAAGGGAAGTTTTTGATGGAAGTCCATGAAATAAAATCATCTGAAAACTAGATTCTATTAAACTTTTGGAAATGCAAGTTTCGGTCAAAAATCATAGTATATTATACACTAGTTTCGGTCAAAAAATCAAATTTAATTGGGGACAATTTGAAATGATACGAGACTTTTCTTATCATTTATATATTTTATAAGGGAAGGTTATGATGGAAGTCCATGCAAAAATATCATCTGAAAACTAGATTCTATGAATCTTTTGGAAATGCAAGTTTCAGTAAAAAATCATAGTATAATATACACTAATTTCGGTCAAAAAAATCAAATTTAATTGGGGACTTTTTGAAAGGATACGAGACTTTTCATTTAATTTATATATGTTATGAGAGAAGGTTATGATGGATGTCCATACAAAAAAATCATCTGAAAACTAGATTCTATGGAACTTTTGAAATGCAAGTTTCAGTCAAAAATCATAGTATATTATACACTAGTTTCGGTCAAAAAAATCAAATTTAATTGAGGAATATTTGAAATGATACGAGACTTTTCAGATCTTTTATATATGTTAAGAGGGAAGGTTATGATGGAAGTCCATGGAAAAAATAATCTGAAAATTAGATTCTACGAAACTTTTCGAAATGCAAGTTTCGGTCAAAAATCACAGTATATTATACACTAGTTTCGGTCAAAAAAATCAAATAAAAATGGGGACTATTTGAAATAATACGAGACTTTTCAGATCATTTATATATGTTAAGAGGGAAGGTTATGATGGAATTCCATGCAAAAATATCATCTGAAAATTAGATTCTAAGAAACATTTCGAAATGCAAGTTTTGGTCAAAAATCTTAGTATATTATACACTAGTTTCGGTAAAAGAAAATCAATTTTAATTGGGGACTATTTGAAATGATACGAGACTTTTCAGATCATGTAAATATGTTAAAAGGGAAGTTTTTGATGGAAGTCCATGAAATAAAATCATCTGAAAACTAGATTCTATTAAACTTTTGGAAATGCAAGTTTCGGTCAAAAATCATAGTATATTATACACTAGTTTCGGTCAAAAAATCAAATTTAATTGGGGACTATTTGAAATGATACGAGACTTTTCATATCATTTATATATGTTAAAAGGGAAGATTATGATGGAAGTGCATGCAAAAAAAAATCATCTGAAAACTAGATTCTATGAAACTTTACGAAATGCATGTTTCGGTCAAAAATTATAGTATATTATACACTAGTTTGGTCCCAAAAAATCAAATTTAATTGGGCACTATTTGAAATGATACGAGACTTTTCAGATCATGTAAATATGTTAAAAGGGAAGTTTTTGATGGAAGTCCATGAAATAAAATCATCTGAAAACTAGATTCTATTAAACTTTTGGAAATGCAAGTTTCGGTCTAAAATCATAGTATATTATACACTAGTTTCGGTCAAAAAATCAAATTTAATTGGGGACTATTTGAAATGATACGAGACTTTTCAGATCATTTATATATGTTAAAAGGGAAGATTATGATGGAAGTGCATGCAAAAAAAAATCATCTGAAAACTAGATTCTATGAAACTTTACGAAATGCATGTTTCGGTCAAAAATTATAGTATATTATACACTAATTTGGTCCCAAAGAATCAAATTTAATTGGGCACTATTTGAAATGATACGAGACTTTTCAGATCATGTAAATATGTTAAAAGGGAAGTTTTTGATGGAAGTCCATGAAATAAAATCATCTGAAAACTAGATTCTATTAAACTTTTGGAAATGCAAGTTTCGGTCAAAAATCATAGTATATTATACACTAGTTTCGGTCAAAAAATCAAATTTAATTGGGGACAATTTGAAATGATACGAGACTTTTCTTATCATTTATATATGTTATAAGGGAAGGTTATGATGGAAGTCCATGCAAAAATATCATCTGAAAACTAGATTCTATGAATCTTTTGGAAATGCAAGTTTCAGTAAAAAATCATAGTATAATATACACTAATTTCGGTCAAAAAAATCAAATTTAATTGGGGACTTTTTGAAAGGATACGAGACTTTTCATTTAATTTATATATGTTATGAGAGAAGGTTATGATGGATGTCCATACAAAAAAATCATCTGAAAACTAGATTCTATGGAACTTTTGAAATGCAAGTTTCAGTCAAAAATCATAGTATATTATACACTAGTTTCGGTCAAAAAAATCAAATTTAATTGAGGAATATTTGAAATGATACGAGACTTTTCAGATCTTTTATATATGTTAAGAGGGAAGGTTATGATGGAAGTCCATGGAAAAAATAATCTGAAAATTAGATTCTACGAAACTTTTCGAAATGCAAGTTTCGGTCAAAAATCACAGTATATTATACACTAGTTTCGGTCAAAAAAATCAAATAAAAATGGGGACTATTTGAAATAATATGAGACTTTTCAGATCATTTATATATGTTAAGAGGGAAGGTTATGATGGAATTCCATGCAAAATATCATCTGAAAATTAGATTCTAAGAAACATTTCGAAATGCAAGTTTTGGTCAAAAATCTTAGTATATTATACACTAGTTTCGATAAAAGAAAATCAAATTTAATTGGGGACTATTTAAAATGATACGAGACTTTTCAGATCATGTAAATATGTTAATAGGGATGTTTTTGATGGAAGTCCATGAAATAAAATCATCTGAAAACTAGATTCTATGAAACTTTTGGAAATGCAAGTTTCGGTCAAAAATCATAGTATATTATACACTAGTTTCGGTCAAAAAATCAAATTTAATTGGGGTTTATTTGAAATGATTCGAGACTTTTCATATCATTTATATATGTTATAAGGGAAGGTTTTGATGGAAGTCCATGCAAGAAAATCATCTGAAAAATATTTTCTATGAAACGTTTTGAAATGCAAGTTTCGGTCAAAAATCTTAGTATATTATACACTACTTTCGGTCAAAAAAATCAAATTTAATTGGGGACTATTTGAAATGATAAAATACTTTTCATATCATTTATACATGTTAAGAGGGAAGGATATAATGGAAGTTCATGCAAAAAAATTATCTGAAGACTAGATTCTATGAAAATTTTGGAAATGCAAGTTTCTGTCAAAAATCATAGTATATTATATACTAGTTTCGGTCAAAAAAATCAAATTTAATTGGGGACTATTTGAAATAATACGAGACTTTTCAGATCATTTATATATGTTAAGAGGGAAGGTTATGATGGAAGTCCATGGAAAAAATCATCTGAAAATTAGATTCTATGAAACTTTTCGAAATGCAAGTTTCAGTCAAAAATCACAGTATATTATACACTAGTTTCGGTCAAAAAAATCAAATTTAATTGGGGACTATTTGAAATGATACGAGACTTTTAAGATCATTTATATATGTTAAGAGGGAAGGTTATGATGGAAGTCCATGGAAAAAATCATCTGAAAATTAGATTCTAAAAAACTTTTCGAAATGCAAGTTTCGGTCAAAAATCACAGTATATTATACACTAGTTTCGGTCAAAAAAATCAAATTTAATTGGGGACTATTTGAAATGATACGAGACTTTTCAGATCATTTATATATGTTAAAAGGGAAGATTATGATGGAAGTGCATGCAAAAAAAAATCATCTGAAAACTAGATTCTATGAAACTTTACGAAATGCGTGTTTCGGTCAAAAATCACAGTATATTATACACTAGTTTCGGTCAAAAAAATCAAATAAAAATGGGGACTATTTGAAATAATACGAGACTTTTCAGATCATTTATATATGTTAAGAGGGAAGGTTATGATGGAATTCCATGCAAAATATCATCTGAAAATTAGATTCTAAGAAACATTTCGAAATGCACGTTTCGGTCAAAAATCACAGTATATTATATACTAGTTTCGGTCAAAAAAATCAAATTTAATTGGGGACTATTTGAAATGATACGAGACTTTTAAGATCATTTATATATGTTAAGAGGGAAGGTTATGATGGAAGTCCATGGAAAAAATCATCTGAAAATTAGATTCTATGAAACTTTTCGAAATGCAAGTTTCGGTCAAAAATCACAGTATATTATACACTAGTTTCGGTCAAAAAAATCAAATTTAATTGGGGACTATTTGAAATGATACGAGACTTTTCAGATCATTTATATATGTTAAAAGGGAAGATTATGATGGAAGTGCATGCAAAAAAAAATCATTTGAAAACTAGATTCTATGAAACTTTACGAAATGCATGTTTCGGTCAAAAATTATAGTATATTATACACTAGTTTGGTCCCAAAAAATCAAATTTAATTGGGCACTATTTGAAATGATACGAGACTTTTCAGATCATGTAAATATGTTAAAAGGGAAGTTTTTGATGGAAGTCCATGAAATAAAATCATCTGAAAACTAGATTCTATTAAACTTTTGGAAATGCAAGTTTCGGTCAAAAATCATAGTATATTATACACTACTTTAGGTCAAAAAATCAAATTTAATTGGGGACAATTTGAAATGATACGAGACTTTTCTTATCATTTATATATGTTACAAGGGAAGGTTATGATGGAAGTCCATGCAAAAATATCATCTGAAAACTAGATTCTATGAATCTTTTGGAAATGCAAGTTTCAGTAAAAAATCATAGTATAATATACACTAATTTCGGTCAAAAAAATCAAATTTAATTGGGGACTTTTTGAAAGGATATGAGACTTTTCAGTTAATTTATATATGTTATGAGAGAAGGTTATGATGGATGTCCATACAAAAAAATCATCTGAAAACTAGATTCTATAGAACTTTTGAAATGCAAGTTTCAGTCAAAAATCATAGTATATTATACACTAGTTTCGGTCAAAAAAATCAAATTTAATTGAGGAATATTTGAAATGATACGAGACTTTTCAGATCTTTTATATATGTTAAGAGGGAAGGTTATGATGGAAGTCCATGGAAAAAATAATCTGAAAATTAGATTCTACGAAACTTTTCGAAATGCAAGTTTCGGTCAAAAATCACAGTATATTATACACTAGTTTCGGTCAAAAAAATCAAATAAAAATGGGGACTATTTGAAATAATACGAGACTTTTCAGATCATTTATATATGTTAAGAGGGAAGGTTATGATGGAATTCCATGCAAAATATCATCTGAAAATTAGATTCTAAGAAACATTTCGAAATGCAAGTTTTGGTCAAAAATCTTAGTATATTATACACTAGTTTCGGTAAAAGAAAATCAAATTTAATTGGGGACTATTTGAAATGATACGAGACTTTTCAGATCATGTAAATATGTTAAAAGGGATGTTTTTGATGGAAGTCCATGAAATAAAATCATCTGAAAATTAGATTCTATGAAACTTTTGGAAATGCAAGTTTCGGTCTAAAATCATAGTATATTATACACTGGTTTCGGTCAAAAAATCAAATTTAATTGGGGAATATTTGAAATGATTCGAGACTTTTCATATCATTTATATATGTTATAAGGGAAGGTTTTGATGGAAGTCCATGCAAGAAAATCATCTGAAAAATATTTTCTATGAAACGTTTAGAAATGCAAGTTTCGGTCAAAAATCTTAAGCATATTATACACTACTTTCGGTCAAAAAAATCAAATTTAATTGGGGACTATTTGAAATGATAAAATACTTTTCATATCATTTATACATGTTAAGAGGGAAGGATATAATGGAAGTTCATGCAAAAAAATTATCTGAAAACTAGATTCTATGAAAATTTTGGAAATGCAAGTTTCAGTCAAAAATCACAGTATATTATATACTAGTTTCGGTCAAAAAAATCAAATTTAATTGGGGACTATTTGAAATAATACGAGACTTTTCTGATCATTTATATATGTTAAGAAGGAAGGTTATGATGGAAGTCCATGGAAAAAATCATCTGAAAATTAGATTCTATGAAACTTTTCGAAATGCAAGTTTCAGTCAAAAATCACAGTATATTATACACTAGTTTCGGTCAAAAAAATCAAATTTAATTGGGGACTATTTGATATGATACGAGACTTTTAAGATCATTTATATATGTTAAGAGGGAAGGTTATGATGGAAGTCCATGGAAAAAATCATCTGAAAATTAGATTCTAAGAAACTTTTCGAAATGCAAGTTTCGGTCAAAAATCACAGTATATTATACACTAGTTTCGGTCAAAAAAATCAAATTTAATTGGGGACTATTTGAAATGATACGAGACTTTTCAGATCATTTATATATGTTAAAAGGGAAGATTATGATGGAAGTGCATGCAAAAAAAAATCATCTGAAAACTAGATTCTATGAAACTTTACGAAATGCGTGTTTCGGTCAAAAATCACAGTATATTATACACTAGTTTCGGTCAAAAAAATCAAATAAAAATGGGGACTATTTGAAATAATACGAGACTTTTCAGAACCTTTATATATGTTAAGAGGGAAGGTTATGATGGAATTCCATGCAAAATATCATCTGAAAATTAGATTCTAAGAAACATTTCGAAATGCACGTTTCGGTCAAAAATCACAGTATATTATACACTAGTTTCGGTCAAAAAAATCAAATTTAATTGGGGACTATTTGAAATGATACGAGACTTTTAAGATCATTTATATATGTTAAGAGGGAAGGTTATGATGGAAGTCCATGGAAAAAATCATCTGAAAATTAGATTCTATGAAACTTTTCGAAATGCAAGTTTCGGTCAAAAATCACAGTATATTATACACTAGTTTCGGTCAAAAAAATCAAATTTAATTGGGGACTATTTGAAATGATACGAGACTTTTCAGATCATTTATATATGTTAAAAGGGAAGATTATGATGGAAGTGCATGCAAAAAAAAATCATTTGAAAACTAGATTCTATGAAACTTTACGAAATGCATGTTTCGGTCAAAAATTATAGTATATTATACACTAGTTTGGTCCCAAAAAATCAAATTTAATTGGGCACTATTTGAAATGATACGAGACTTTTCAGATCATGTAAATATGTTAAAAGGGAAGTTTTTGATGGAAGTCCATGAAATAAAATCATCTGAAAACTAGATTCTATTAAACTTTTGGAAATGCAAGTTTCGGTCAAAAATCATAGTATATTATACACTACTTTAGGTCAAAAAATCAAATTTAATTGGGGACAATTTGAAATGATACGAGACTTTTCTTATCATTTATATATGTTACAAGGGAAGGTTATGATGGAAGTCCATGCAAAAATATCATCTGAAAACTAGATTCTATGAATCTTTTGGAAATGCAAGTTTCAGTAAAAAATCATAGTATAATATACACTAATTTCGGTCAAAAAAATCAAATTTAATTGGGGACTTTTTGAAAGGATATGAGACTTTTCAGTTAATTTATATATGTTATGAGAGAAGGTTATGATGGATGTCCATACAAAAAAATCATCTGAAAACTAGATTCTATAGAACTTTTGAAATGCAAGTTTCAGTCAAAAATCATAGTATATTATACACTAGTTTCGGTCAAAAAAATCAAATTTAATTGAGGAATATTTGAAATGATACGAGACTTTTCAGATCTTTTATATATGTTAAGAGGGAAGGTTATGATGGAAGTCCATGGAAAAAATAATCTGAAAATTAGATTCTACGAAACTTTTCGAAATGCAAGTTTCGGTCAAAAATCACAGTATATTATACACTAGTTTCGGTCAAAAAAATCAAATAAAAATGGGGACTATTTGAAATAATACGAGACTTTTCAGATCATTTATATATGTTAAGAGGGAAGGTTATGATGGAATTCCATGCAAAATATCATCTGAAAATTAGATTCTAAGAAACATTTCGAAATGCAAGTTTTGGTCAAAAATCTTAGTATATTATACACTAGTTTCGGTAAAAGAAAATCAAATTTAATTGGGGACTATTTGAAATGATACGAGACTTTTCAGATCATGTAAATATGTTAAAAGGGATGTTTTTGATGGAAGTCCATGAAATAAAATCATCTGAAAATTAGATTCTATGAAACTTTTGGAAATGCAAGTTTCGGTCTAAAATCATAGTATATTATACACTGGTTTCGGTCAAAAAATCAAATTTAATTGGGGAATATTTGAAATGATTCGAGACTTTTCATATCATTTATATATGTTATAAGGGAAGGTTTTGATGGAAGTCCATGCAAGAAAATCATCTGAAAAATATTTTCTATGAAACGTTTAGAAATGCAAGTTTCGGTCAAAAATCTTAAGCATATTATACACTACTTTCGGTCAAAAAAATCAAATTTAATTGGGGACTATTTGAAATGATAAAATACTTTTCATATCATTTATACATGTTAAGAGGGAAGGATATAATGGAAGTTCATGCAAAAAAATTATCTGAAAACTAGATTCTATGAAAATTTTGGAAATGCAAGTTTCAGTCAAAAATCACAGTATATTATATACTAGTTTCGGTCAAAAAAATCAAATTTAATTGGGGACTATTTGAAATAATACGAGACTTTTCTGATCATTTATATATGTTAAGAAGGAAGGTTATGATGGAAGTCCATGGAAAAAATCATCTGAAAATTAGATTCTATGAAACTTTTCGAAATGCAAGTTTCAGTCAAAAATCACAGTATATTATACACTAGTTTCGGTCAAAAAAATCAAATTTAATTGGGGACTATTTGATATGATACGAGACTTTTAAGATCATTTATATATGTTAAGAGGGAAGGTTATGATGGAAGTCCATGGAAAAAATCATCTGAAAATTAGATTCTAAGAAACTTTTCGAAATGCAAGTTTCGGTCAAAAATCACAGTATATTATACACTAGTTTCGGTCAAAAAAATCAAATTTAATTGGGGACTATTTGAAATGATACGAGACTTTTCAGATCATTTATATATGTTAAAAGGGAAGATTATGATGGAAGTGCATGCAAAAAAAAATCATCTGAAAACTAGATTCTATGAAACTTTACGAAATGCGTGTTTCGGTCAAAAATCACAGTATATTATACACTAGTTTCGGTCAAAAAAATCAAATAAAAATGGGGACTATTTGAAATAATACGAGACTTTTCAGAACCTTTATATATGTTAAGAGGGAAGGTTATGATGGAATTCCATGCAAAATATCATCTGAAAATTAGATTCTAAGAAACATTTCGAAATGCACGTTTCGGTCAAAAATCACAGTATATTATACACTAGTTTCGGTCAAAAAAATCAAATTTAATTGGGGACTATTTGAAATGATACGAGACTTTTAAGATCATTTATATATGTTAAGAGGGAAGGTTATGATGGAAGTCCATGGAAAAAATCATCTGAAAATTAGATTCTATGAAACTTTTCGAAATGCAAGTTTCGGTCAAAAATCACAGTATATTATACACTAGTTTCGGTCAAAAAAATCAAATTTAATTGGGGACTATTTGAAATGATACGAGACTTTTCAGATCATTTATATATGTTAAAAGGGAAGATTATGATGGAAGTGCATGCAAAAAAAAATCATTTGAAAACTAGATTCTATGAAACTTTACGAAATGCATGTTTCGGTCAAAAATTATAGTATATTATACACTAGTTTGGTCCCAAAAAATCAAATTTAATTGGGCACTATTTGAAATGATACGAGACTTTTCAGATCATGTAAATATGTTAAAAGGGAAGTTTTTGATGGAAGTCCATGAAATAAAATCATCTGAAAACTAGATTCTATTAAACTTTTGGAAATGCAAGTTTCGGTCAAAAATCATAGTATATTATACACTAGTTTCGGTCAAAAAATCAAATTTAATTGGGGACAATTTGAAATGATACGAGACTTTTCTTATCATTTATATATGTTATAAGGGAAGGTTATGATGGAAGTCCATGCAAAAATATCATCTGAAAACTAGATTCTATGAATCTTTTGGAAATGCAAGTTTCAGTAAAAAATCATAGTATAATATACACTAATTTCGGTCAAAAAAATCAAATTTAATTGGGGACTTTTTGAAAGGATATGAGACTTTTCAGTTAATTTATATATGTTATGAGAGAAGGTTATGATGGATGTCCATACAAAAAAATCATCTGAAAACTAGATTCTATAGAACTTTTGAAATGCAAGTTTCAGTCAAAAATCATAGTATATTATACACTAGTTTCGGTCAAAAAAATCAAATTTAATTGAGGAATATTTGAAATGATACGAGACTTTCCAGATCTTTTATATATGTTAAGAGGGAAGGTTATGATGGAAGTCCATGGAAAAAATAATCTGAAAATTAGATTCTACGAAACTTTTCGAAATGCAAGTTTCGGTCAAAAATCACAGTATATTATACACTAGTTTCGGTCAAAAAAATCAAATAAAAATGGGGACTATTTGAAATAATACGAGACTTTTCAGATCATTTATATATGTTAAGAGGGAAGGTTATGATGGAATTCCATGCAAAATATCATCTGAAAATTAGATTCTAAGAAACATTTCGAAATGCAAGTTTTGGTCAAAAATCTTAGTATATTATACACTAGTTTCGGTAAAAGAAAATCAAATTTAATTGGGGACTATTTGAAATGATACGAGACTTTTCAGATCATGTAAATATGTTAAAAGGGATGTTTTTGATGGAAGTCCATGAAATAAAATCATCTGAAAATTAGATTCTATGAAACTTTTGGAAATGCATGTTTCGGTCTAAAATCATAGTATATTATACACTGGTTTCGGTCAAAAAATCAAATTTAATTGGGGAATATTTGAAATGATTCGAGACTTTTCATATCATTTATATATGTTATAAGGGAAGGTTTTGATGGAAGTCCATGCAAGAAAATCATCTGAAAAATATTTTCTATGAAACGTTTAGAAATGCAAGTTTCGGTCAAAAATCTTAGCATATTATACACTACTTTCGGTCAAAAAAATCAAATTTAATTGGGGACTATTTGAAATGATAAAATACTTTTCATATCATTTATACATGTTAAGAGGGAAGGATATAATGGAAGTTCATGCAAAAAAATTATCTGAAAACTAGATTCTATGAAAATTTTGGAAATGCAAGTTTCAGTCAAAAATCACAGTATATTATATACTAGTTTCGGTCAAAAAAATCAAATTTAATTGGGGACTATTTGAAATGATACGAGACTTTTCAGATCATTTATATATGTTAAGAGGGAAGGTTATGATGGAAGTCCATGGAAAAAATCATCTGAAAATTAGATTCTATGAAACTTTTCGAAATGCAAGTTTCGGTCAAAAATCACAGTATATGATACACTAGTTTCGGTCAAAAAAATCAAATTTAATTGGGGACAATTTGAAATGATACGAGACTTTTAAGATCATTTATATATGTTAAGAGGGAAGGTTATGATGGAAGTCAATGGAAAAAATCATCTGAAAATTAGATTCTATGAAACTTTTCGAAATGCAAGTTTCGGTCAAAAATCACAGTATATTATACACTAGTTTCGGTCAAAAAAATCAAATTTAATTGGGGACTATTTGAAATGATACGAGACTTTTCAGATCATTTATATATGTTAAAAGGGAAGATTATGATGGAAGTGCATGCAAAAAAAATCATCTGAAAACTAGATTCTATGAAACTTTACGAAATGCGTGTTTCGGTCAAAAATCACAGTATATTATACACTAGTTTCGGTCAAAAAAATCAAATAAAAATGGGGACTATTTGAAATAATACGAGACTTTTCAGATCATTTATATATGTTAAGAGGGAAGGTTATGATGGAATTCCATGCAAAATATCATCTGAAAATTAGATTCTAAGAAACATTTCGAAATGCACGTTTCGGTCAAAAATCACAGTATATTATATACTAGTTTCGGTCAAAAAAATCAAATTTAATTGGGGACTATTTGAAATGATACGAGACTTTTAAGATCATTTATATATGTTAAGGGGGAAGGTTATGATGGAAGTCCATGGAAAAAATCATCTGAAAATTAGATTCTATGAAACTTTTCGAAATGCAAGTTTCGGTCAAAAATCACAGTATATTATACACTAGTTTCAGTCAAAAAAATCAAATTTAATTGGGGACTATTTGAAATGATACGAGACTTTTCAGATCATTTATATATGTTAAAAGGGAAGATTATGATGGAAGTGCATGCAAAAAAAAATCATCTGAAAACTAGATTCTATGAAACTTTACGAAATGCATGTTTCGGTCAAAAATTATAGTATATTATATACTAGTTTGGTCCCAAAAAATCAAATTTAATTGGGCACTATTTGAAATGATACGAGACTTTTCAGATCATGTAAATATGTTAAAAGGGAAGTTTTTGATGGAAGTCCATGAAATAAAATCATCTGAAAACTAGATTCTATTAAACTTTTGGAAATGCAAGTTTCGGTCAAAAATCATAGTATATTATACACTAGTTTCGGTCAAAAAATCAAATTTAATTGGGGACAATTTGAAATGATACGAGACTTTTCTTATCATTTATATATGTTATAAGGGAAGGTTATGATGGAAGTCCATGCAAAAATATCATCTGAAAACTAGATTCTATGAATCTTTTGGAAATGCAAGTTTCAGTAAAAAATCATAGTATAATATACACTAATTTCGGTCAAAAAAATCAAATTTAATTGGGGACTTTTTGAAAGGATATGAGACTTTTCAGTTAATTTATATATGTTATGAGAGAAGGTTATGATGGATGTCCATACAAAAAAATCATCTGAAAACTAGATTCTATAGAACTTTTGAAATGCAAGTTTCAGTCAAAAATCATAGTATATTATACACTAGTTTCGGTCAAAAAAATCAAATTTAATTGAGGAATATTTGAAATGATACGAGACTTTCCAGATCTTTTATATATGTTAAGAGGGAAGGTTATGATGGAAGTCCATGGAAAAAATAATCTGAAAATTAGATTCTACGAAACTTTTCGAAATGCAAGTTTCGGTCAAAAATCACAGTATATTATACACTAGTTTCGGTCAAAAAAATCAAATAAAAATGGGGACTATTTGAAATAATACGAGACTTTTCAGATCATTTATATATGTTAAGAGGGAAGGTTATGATGGAATTCCATGCAAAATATCATCTGAAAATTAGATTCTAAGAAACATTTCGAAATGCAAGTTTTGGTCAAAAATCTTAGTATATTATACACTAGTTTCGGTAAAAGAAAATCAAATTTAATTGGGGACTATTTGAAATGATACGAGACTTTTCAGATCATGTAAATATGTTAAAAGGGATGTTTTTGATGGAAGTCCATGAAATAAAATCATCTGAAAATTAGATTCTATGAAACTTTTGGAAATGCATGTTTCGGTCTAAAATCATAGTATATTATACACTGGTTTCGGTCAAAAAATCAAATTTAATTGGGGAATATTTGAAATGATTCGAGACTTTTCATATCATTTATATATGTTATAAGGGAAGGTTTTGATGGAAGTCCATGCAAGAAAATCATCTGAAAAATATTTTCTATGAAACGTTTAGAAATGCAAGTTTCGGTCAAAAATCTTAGCATATTATACACTACTTTCGGTCAAAAAAATCAAATTTAATTGGGGACTATTTGAAATGATAAAATACTTTTCATATCATTTATACATGTTAAGAGGGAAGGATATAATGGAAGTTCATGCAAAAAAATTATCTGAAAACTAGATTCTATGAAAATTTTGGAAATGCAAGTTTCAGTCAAAAATCACAGTATATTATATACTAGTTTCGGTCAAAAAAATCAAATTTAATTGGGGACTATTTGAAATGATACGAGACTTTTCAGATCATTTATATATGTTAAGAGGGAAGGTTATGATGGAAGTCCATGGAAAAAATCATCTGAAAATTAGATTCTATGAAACTTTTCGAAATGCAAGTTTCGGTCAAAAATCACAGTATATGATACACTAGTTTCGGTCAAAAAAATCAAATTTAATTGGGGACAATTTGAAATGATACGAGACTTTTAAGATCATTTATATATGTTAAGAGGGAAGGTTATGATGGAAGTCAATGGAAAAAATCATCTGAAAATTAGATTCTATGAAACTTTTCGAAATGCAAGTTTCGGTCAAAAATCACAGTATATTATACACTAGTTTCGGTCAAAAAAATCAAATTTAATTGGGGACTATTTGAAATGATACGAGACTTTTCAGATCATTTATATATGTTAAAAGGGAAGATTATGATGGAAGTGCATGCAAAAAAAATCATCTGAAAACTAGATTCTATGAAACTTTACGAAATGCGTGTTTCGGTCAAAAATCACAGTATATTATACACTAGTTTCGGTCAAAAAAATCAAATAAAAATGGGGACTATTTGAAATAATACGAGACTTTTCAGATCATTTATATATGTTAAGAGGGAAGGTTATGATGGAATTCCATGCAAAATATCATCTGAAAATTAGATTCTAAGAAACATTTCGAAATGCACGTTTCGGTCAAAAATCACAGTATATTATATACTAGTTTCGGTCAAAAAAATCAAATTTAATTGGGGACTATTTGAAATGATACGAGACTTTTAAGATCATTTATATATGTTAAGGGGGAAGGTTATGATGGAAGTCCATGGAAAAAATCATCTGAAAATTAGATTCTATGAAACTTTTCGAAATGCAAGTTTCGGTCAAAAATCACAGTATATTATACACTAGTTTCAGTCAAAAAAATCAAATTTAATTGGGGACTATTTGAAATGATACGAGACTTTTCAGATCATTTATATATGTTAAAAGGGAAGATTATGATGGAAGTGCATGCAAAAAAAAATCATCTGAAAACTAGATTCTATGAAACTTTACGAAATGCATGTTTCGGTCAAAAATTATAGTATATTATATACTAGTTTGGTCCCAAAAAATCAAATTTAATTGGGCACTATTTGAAATGATACGAGACTTTTCAGATCATGTAAATATGTTAAAAGGGAAGTTTTTGATGGAAGTCCATGAAATAAAATCATCTGAAAACTAGATTCTATTAAACTTTTGGAAATGCAAGTTTCGGTCAAAAATCATAGTATATTATACACTAGTTTCGGTCAAAAAATCAAATTTAATTGGGGACAATTTGAAATGATACGAGACTTTTCTTATCATTTATATATGTTATAAGGGAAGGTTATGATGGAAGTCCATGCAAAAATATCATCTGAAAACTAGATTCTATGAATCTTTTGGAAATGCAAGTTTCAGTAAAAAATCATAGTATAATATACACTAATTTCGGTCAAAAAAATCAAATTTAATTGGGGACTTTTTGAAAGGATACGAGACTTTTCAGTTAATTTATATATGTTATGAGAGAAGGTTATGATGGATGTCCATACAAAAAAAATCATCTGAAAACTAGATTCTATGGAACTTTTGAAATGCAAGTTTCAGTCAAAAATCATAGTATATTATACACTAGTTTCGGTCAAAAAAATCAAATTTAATTGAGGAATATTTGAAATGATACGAGACTTTTCAGATCTTTTATATATGTAAAGAGGGAAGGTTATGATGGAAGTCCATGGAAAAAATAATCTGAAAATTAGATTCTACGAAACTTTTCGAAATGCAAGTTTCGGTCAAAAATCACAGTATATTATACACTAGTTTCGGTCAAAAAAATCAAATAAAAATGGGGACTATTTGAAATAATACGAGACTTTTCAGATCATTTATATATGTTAAGAGGGAAGGTTATGATGGAATTCCATGCAAAATATCATCTGAAAATTAGATTCTAAGAAACATTTCGAAATGCAAGTTTTGGTCAAAAATCTTAGTATATTATACACTAGTTTCGGTAAAAGAAAATCAAATTTAATTGGGGACTATTTGAAATGATACGAGACTTTTCAGATCATGTAAATATGTTAAAAGGGATGTTTTTGATGGAAGTCCATGAAATAAAATCATCTAAAAACTAGATTCTATGAAACTTTTGGAAATGCAAGTTTCGGTCAAAAATCATAGTATATTATACACTAGTTTCGGTCAAAAAATAAAATTTAATTGGGGAATATTTGAAATGATTCGAGACTTTTCATATCATTTATATATGTTATAAGGGAAGGTTTTGATGGAAGTCCATGCAAGAAAATCATCTGAAAAATATTTTCTATGAAACGTTTTGAAATGCAAGTTTCGGTCAAAAATCTTAGCATATTATACACTACTTTCGGTCAAAAAAATCAAATTTAATTGGGGACTATTTGAAATGATAAAATACTTTTCATATCATTTATACATGTTAAGAGGGAAGGATATAATGGAAGTTCATGCAAAAAAATTATCTGAAAACTAGATTCTATGAAAATTTTGGAAATGCAAGTTTCTGTCAAAAATCATAGTATATTATATACTAGTTTCGGTCAAAAAAATCAAATTTAATTGGGGACTATTTGAAATGATACGAGACTTTTCAGATCATTTATATAATTTAAGAGGGAAGGTTATGATGGAAGTCCATGGAAAAAATCATCTGAAAATTAGATTCTATGAAACTTTTCGAAATGCAAGTTTCGGTCAAAAATCACAGTATATTATACACTAGTTTCGGTCAAAAAAATCAAATTTAAATGGGGACTATTTGAAATGATACGAGACTTTTAAGATCATTTATATATGTTAAGAGGGAAGGTTATGATGGAAGTCCATGGAAAAAATCATCTGAAAATTAGATTCTATGAAACTTTTCGAAATGAAAGTTTCGGTCAAAAATCATAGTATATTATACACTAGTTTCGGTCAAAAAAATCAAATTTAATTGGGGACTATTTGAAATGATACGAGACTTTTCAGATCATTTATATATGTTAAAAGGGAAGATTATGAAGGAAGTCCATGAAATAAAATCATCTGAAAACTAGATTCTATGAAACTTTACGAAATGCATGTTTCGGTCAAAAATTATAGTATATTATACACTAGTTTGGTCCCAAAAAATCAAATTTAATTGGGCACTATTTGAAATGATACGCGACTTTTCAGATCATGTAAATATGTTAAAAGGGAAGTTTTTGATGGAAGTCTATGAAATAAAATCATCTGAAAACTAGATTCTATTAAACTTTTGGAAATGCAAGTTTCGGTCAAAAATCATAGTATATTATACACTAGTTTCGGTCAAAAAATCAAATTTAATTGGGGACAATTTGAAATGATACGAGACTTTTCTTATCATTTATATATGTTATAAGGGAAGGTTATGATGGAAGTCCATGCAAAAATATCATCTGAAAACTAGATTCTCTGAATATTTTGGAAATGCAAGTTTCAGTAAAAAATCATAGTATAATATACACTAATTTCGGTCAAAAAATTCAAATTTAATTGGGGACTTTTTGAAAGGATACGAGACTTTTCAGTTAATTTATATATGTTATGAGAGAAGGTTATGATGGATGTCCATACAAAAAAATCATCTGAAAACTAGA
Organism: Lathyrus aphaca; assembly: GCA_963966055.1. Lineage (NCBI taxonomy): Eukaryota > Viridiplantae > Streptophyta > Magnoliopsida > Fabales > Fabaceae > Lathyrus > Lathyrus aphaca. The sequence continues at coordinate 645,775,500 of OZ014520.1, read as the reverse complement.
TTCTATGGAACTTTTGAAATGCAAGTTTCAGTCAAAAATCATAGTATATTATACACTAGTTTCGGTCAAAAAAATCAAATTTAATTGAGGAATATTTGAAATGATACGAGAATTTTCAGATCTTTTATATATGTTAAGAGGGAAGGTTATGATGGAAGTCCATGGAAAAAAATAATCTGAAAATTAGATTCTACGAAACTTTTCGAAATGCAAGTTTCGGTCAAAAATCACAGTATATTATACACTAGTTTCGGTCAAAAAAATCAAATAAAAATGGGGACTATTTGAAATAATACGAGACTTTTCAGATCATTTATATATGTTAAGAGGGAAGGTTATGATGGAATTCCATGCAAAATATCATCTGAAAATTAGATTCTAAGAAACATTTCGAAATGCAACTTTTGGTCAAAAATCTTAGTATATTATACACTAGTTTCGGTAAAACAAAATCAAATTTAATTGGGGACTATTTGAAATGATACGAGACTTTTCAGATCATGTAAATATGTTAAAAGGGATGTTTTTGATGGAAGTCCATGAAATAAAATCATCTGAAAACTAGATTCTATGAAACTTTTGGAAATGCAAGTTTCGGTCAAAAATCATAGTATATTATACACTAGTTTCGGTCAAAAAATCAAATTTAATTGGGGAATATTTGAAATGATTCGAGACTTTTCATATCATTTATATATGTTATAAGGGAAGGTTTTGATGGAAGTCCATGCAAGAAAATCATCTGAAAAATATTTTCTATGAAACGTTTTGAAATGCAAGTTTCGGTCAAAAATCTTAGTATATTATACACTACTTTCGGTCAAAAAAATCAAATTTATTTGGGGACTATTTGAAATGATAAAATACTTTTCATATCATTTATACATGTTAAGAGGGAAGGATATAATGGAAGTTCATGCAAAAAAATTATCTTAAAACTAGATTCTATGAAAATTTTGGAAATGCAAGTTTCTGTCAAAAATCATAGTATATTATATACTAGTTTCGGTCAAAAAAATCAAATTTAATTGGGGACTATTTGAAATGATACGAGACTTTTCAAATCATTTATATATGTTAAGAGGGAAGGTTATGATGGAAGTCCTTGGAAAAAATCATCTGAAAATTAGATTCTATGAAACTTTTCGAAATGCAAGTTTCGCTCAAAAATCACAGTATATTATACACTAGTTTCGGTCAAAAAAATCAAATTTAATTGGGGACAATTTGAAATGATACGAGACTTTTAAGATCATTTATATATGTTAAGAGGGAAGGTTATGATGGAAGTCCATGGAAAAAATCATCTGAAAATTAGATTCTATGAAACTTTTCGAAATGCAAGTTTCGGTCAAAAATCACAGTATATTATACACTAGTTTCGGTAAAAAAAATCAAATTTAATTGGGGACTATTTGAAATGATACGAGACTTTTCAGATCATTTATATATGTTAAAAGGGAAGATTATGAAGGAAGTCCATGAAATAAAATCATCTGAAAACTAGATTCTATGAAACTTTACGAAATGCATGTTTCGGTCAAATATTATAGTATATTATACACTAGTTTGGTCCCAAAAAATCAAATTTAATTGGGCACTATTTGAAATGATACGAGACTTTTCAGATCACGTAAATATGTTAAAAGGGAAGTTTTTGATGGAAGTCCATGAAATAAAATCATCTGAAAACTAGATTCTATTAAACTTTTGGAAATGCAAGTTTCGGTCAAAAATCATAGTATATTATACACTAGTTTCGGTCAAAAAATCAAATTTAATTGGGGACAATTTGAAACGATACGAGACTTTTCTTATCATTTATATATGTTATAAGGGAAGGTTATGATGGAAGTCCATGCAAAAATATCATCTGAAAACTAGATTCTATGAATCTTTTGGAAATGCAAGTTTCAGTAAAAAATCATAGTTTAATATACACTAATTTCGGTCAAAAAAATCAAATTTATTTGGGAACTTTTTGAAAGGATACGAGACTTTTCAGTTAATTTATATATGTTATGAGAGAAGGTTATGATGGATGTCCATACAAAAAAATCATCTGAAAACTAGATTCTATGGAACTTTTGAAATGCAAGTTTCAGTCAAAAATCATAGTATATTATACACTAGTTTCGGTCAAAAAAATCAAATTTAATTGAGGAATATTTGAAATGATACGAGACTTTTCAGATCATTTATATATGTTAAGAGGGAAGGTTATGATGGAAGACCATGGATAAAATAATCTGAAAATTAGATTCTACAAAACTTTTCGAAATGCAAGTTTCGGTCAAAAATCACAGTATATTATACACTAGTTTCGGTCAAAAAAATCAAATAAAAATGGGGACTATTTGAAATAATACGAGACTTTTCAGATCATTTATATATGTTAAGAGGGAAGGTTATGATGGAATTCCATGCAAAATATCATCTGAAAATTAGATTCTAAGAAACATTTCGAAATGCATGTTTCGGTCAAAAATCATAGTATATTATACACTAGTTTCGGTAAAAGAAAATCAAATATAATTGGGGACTATTTGAAATGATACGAGACTTTTCAGATCATGTAAATATGTTAAAAGGGATGTTTTTGATGGAAGTCCATGAAATAAAATCATCTGAAAACTAGGTTCTATGAAACTTTTGGAAATGCAAGTTTCGGTCAAAAATCATAGTATATTATACACTAGTTTCGGTCAAAAAATCAAATTTAATTGGGGAATATTTGAAATGATTCGAGACTTTTCATATCATTTATATATGTTATAAGGGAAGGTTATGATGGAAGTCCATGCAAGAAAATCATCTGAAAAATATTTTCTATGAAACGTTTTGCAATGCAAGTTTCGGTCAAAAATCTTAGTATATTATACACTACATTCGGTCAAAAAAATCAAATTTAATTGGGGACTATTTGAAATGATAAAATACTTTTCATATCATTTATACATGTTAAGAGGGAAGGATATAATGGAAGTTCATTTAAAAAAATTATCTGAAAACTAGATTCTATGAAAATTTTGGAAATGCAAGTTTCGGTCAAAAATCATAGTATATTATATACTAGTTTCGGTCAAAAAAATCAAATTTAATTGGGGACTATTTGAAATGATACGAGACTTTTCAGATCATTTATATATGTTAAGAGGGAAGGTTATGATGGAAGTCCATGGAAAAAATCATCTGAAAATTAGATTCTATGAAACTTTTCGAAATGCAAGTTTCGGTCAAAAATCACAGTATATTATACACTAGTTTCGGTCAAAAAAATCAAATTTAATTGGGGACTATTTGAAATTATACGATACTTTTAAGATCATTTATATATGTTAAGAGGGAAGGTTATGATGGAAGTCCATGGAAAAAATCATCTGAAAATTAGATTCTATGAAACTTTTCGAAATGCAAGTTTCGGTCAAAAATCACAGTATATTATACACTAGTTTCGGTAAAAAAAATCAAATTTAATTGGGGACTATTTGAAATGATACGAGACTTTTCAGATCATTTATATATGTTAAAAGGGAAGATTATGAAGGAAGTCCATGAAATAAAATCATCTGAAAACTAGATTCTATGAAACTTTACGAAATGCATGTTTCGGTCAAATATTATAGTATATTATACACTAGTTTGGTCCCAAAAAATCAAATTTAATTGGGCACTATTTGAAATGATACGAGAATTTTCAGATCACGTAAATATGTTAAAAGGGAAGTTTTTGATGGAAGTCCATGAAATAAAATCATCTGAAAACTAGATTCTATTAAACTTTTGGAAATGCAAGTTTCGGTCAAAAATCATAGTATATTATACACTAGTTTCGGTCAAAAAATCAAATTTAATTGGGGACAATTTGAAACGATACGAGACTTTTCTTATCATTTATATATGTTATAAGGGAAGGTTATGATGGAAGTCCATGCAAAAATATCATCTGAAAACTAGATTCTATGAATCTTTTGGAAATGCATGTTTCAGTAAAAAATCATAGTATAATATACACTAATTTCGGTCAAAAAAATCAAATTTATTTGGGAAATTTTTGAAAGGATACGAGACTTTTCAGTTAATTTATATATGTTATGAGAGAAGGTTATGATGGATGTCCATACAAAAAAATCATCTGAAAACTAGATTCTATGGAACTTTTGAAATGCAAGTTTCAGTCAAAAATCATAGTATATTATACACTAGTTTCGGTCAAAAAAATCAAATTTAATTGAGGAATATTTGAAATGATACGAGACTTTTCAGATCATTTATATATGTTAAGAGGGAAGGTTATGATGGAAGACCATGGATAAAATAATCTGAAAATTAGATTCTACAAAACTTTTCGAAATGCATGTTTCGGTCAAAAATCACAGTATATTATACACTAGTTTCGGTCAAAAAAATCAAATAAAAATGGGGACTATTTGAAATAATACGAGACTTTTCAGATCATTTATATATGTTAAGAGGGAAGGTTATGATGGAATTCCATGCAAAATATCATCTGAAAATTAGATTCTAAGAAACTTTTCGAAATGAAAGTTTCGGTCAAAAATCATAGTATATTATACAATAGTTTCGGTAAAAAAAAATCAAATATAATTGGGGACATTTTTAAATGATACGAGACTTTTCAGATCATTTATATATGTTAAAAAGGAAGATTATGATGGAAGTGCATGAAAAAAAAATTATCTGAAAACTAGATTCTATGAAACTTTACAAAATGCATGTTTCGGTCAAAAATCATAGTATATTATACACTAGTTTCGTTCAAAAAAATCAAATTTAATTGGGTACTATTTGAAATGGTACGAGACTTTTCAGATCATGTAAATATGTTAAACGGGAAGTTTTTGATGGAAGTCCATGAAATAAAATCATCTGAAAACTAGATTCTATTAAACTTTTGGAAATGCAAGTTTCGGTCTAAAATCATAGTATATTATACAATAGTTTAGGTCAAAAAATCAAAATTAATTGGGGAATATTTCAAATGATTCGAGACTTTTCATATCATTTATATATGTTATAAGGGAAGGTTATGATGTAAGTCCATGCAAAAAAATCATCTGAAAACTAGATTCTATGAAACTTTTTGAAATGCAAGTTTCGGTCAAAAATCTTAGTATATTATACACTACTTTCTGTCAAAAAAATCAAATTTAATTGGGGAATATTTGAAATGATAAAATACTTTTCATATCATTTATACATGTTAAGAGGGAAGGATATAATGGAAGTTCATGCAAAAAAATTATCTGAAAACTAGATTTTATGAAAATTTTGGAAATGCAAGTTTCGGTTAAAAATCATAGTATATTATACACTAGTTTCGGTCAAAAAAATCAAATTTAATTGGGGACTATTTGAAATGATACGAGACTTTTCAGATCATTTATATATGTTAAGAGGGAATGTTATGATGGAATTCCATTCAAAAAATCATCTGAGAATTAGATTCTAAGAAACTTTTCGAAATGCAAGTTTTTGTCAAAAATCATAGTATATTATACACTAGTTTCGGTAAAAAAAATCAAATATAATTGGGGACAATTTGAAATGATACGAGACTTTTCAGATCATTTATATATGTTAATATGGAAGATTATGATGGAAGTGCATGCAAAAAAAATCATCTGAAAACTAGATTCTATGAAACATTACAAAATGCATGTTTCGGTCAAAAATCATAGTATATTATACACTAGTTTCGTTCAAAAAAATCAAATTTAATTGGGTACTATTTGAAATGGTACGAGACTTTTCAGATCATGTAAATATGTTAAATGGGAAGTTTTTGATGGAAGTCTATGAAATAAAATCATCTGAGAACTAGATTCTATTAAACTTTTGGAAATGCAAGTTTCGGTCAAAAATCATAGTATATTATACACTAGTTTCGGTCAAAAAATCAAATTTAATTGGGGACTATTTGAAATGATAAGAGACTTTTCATATCATTTATATATGTTATAAGGGAAGGTTATGATGTAAGTCCATGCAAAAAAATCATCTGAAAACTAGATTCTATGAAACTTTTTGAAATGCAAGTTTCAGTCAAAAATCTAAGTATATTATACACTACTTCCGGTAAAAAAATCAAAGTTAATTGGGGAATATTTGAAATGATAAAATACTTTTCATATCATTTATACATGTTAAGAGGAAAGGATATAATGGAAGTTCATGCAAAAAAATTATCTGAAAACTAGATTCTATGAAAATTTTGGAAATGCAAGTTTCGGTTAAAAATCATAGTATATTATACACTAGTTTCGGTCAAAAAAATCAAATTTAATTGGGGACTATTTGAAATGATACGAGACTTTTCAGATCATTTATATATGTTAAGAGGGAAGGTTATGATGGAAGTCCATGCAAAAAATCATCTGAAAATTAGATTCTATGAAACTTTTCGAAATGCATGTTTCGGTCAAAAATCATAGTATATTATACACTAGTTTCGGTCAAAAACATAAAATATTATTGGGGACTATTTGAAATGATACGAGACTTTTCAGATCATTTATATATGTTAAAAAGGAAGGTTATGATATAAGTCCATGCAAAAAAATCATCTGAAAAATAGATTCTATGAAACTTAACGAAATGCATGTTTCGGTCAAAAATCATAGTATATTATACACTAGTTTCGTTCAAAAAAATCAAATTTAATTGGGCACTATTTGAAATGATACGAAACTTTTCAGATCATTTAAATATGTTAAAAAGGAAGGTTATGATTGAAGTCCTTGCAAAAATATCATCTGAAAACTAGATTCTATGAAACTTTTGGAAATGCAAGTTTCGGTCAAAAATCATAGTATATTTATTATACACGTTTCGGTCAAAAAAATCAAAATTAATTGGGGACTATTTGAAATGATACGAGACTTTTCAGATCATTTATATATGTTATGAGGGAAGTTTATGATGGAAGTACATGCAAAAATATCATTTGAAAAATAGATTCTATGAAACTTTTGGAAATGCAAGTTTCAGTAAAAATTCATAGTATATTATACACTACTTTCGGTCAAAAAAAATCAAATTTAATTGGGGACTTTTTGAAATGATACGAGACTTTTCAGATCATGTAAATATGTTAAAAGGGAAGTTTTTGATGGAAGTCCATGAAATAAAATCATCTGAAAACTAGATTCTATTAAACTTTTGGAAATGCAAGTTTCGGTCAAAAATCATAGTATATTATACACTAGTTTCGATCAAAAAATTAAATTTAATTGGGTACAATTTGAAATGATACGAGACTTTTCTTATCATTTATATATGTTATAAGGGAAGGTTATGATGGAAGTCCATGCAAAAATATCATCTGAAAACTAGATTCTATGAATCTTTTGGAAATGCAAGTTTCAGTAAAAAATCATAGTATAATATACACTAATTTCGGTCAAAAAAATCAAATTTAATTGGGGACTTTTTGAAAGGATACAAGACTTTTCAGTTAATTTATATATGTTATGAGAGAAGGTTATGATGGATGTCCATACAAAAAAATCATCTGAAAACTAGATTCTATGGAACTTATTGAAATGCAAGTTTCAGTCAAAAATCATAGTATATTATACACTAGTTTCGGTCAAAAATATCAAATTTAATTGGGGAATATTTGAAATGATACGAGACTTTTCAGATCATTTATATATGTTAAGAGGGAAGGTTATAATGGAAGTCCATGGAAAAAATAATCTGAAAATTAGATTCTACGAAACTTTTCGAAATGCAAGTTTCGGTCAAAAATCACAGTATATTATACACTAGTTTCGGTCAAAAAAATCAAATAAAAATGGGTACTATTTGAAATAATACAAGACTTTTCAGATCATTTATATATGTTAAGAGGGAAGGTTATGATGGAATTCCATGCAAAATATTATCTGAAAATTAGATTCTAAGAAACTTTTCGAAATGCAAGTTTCGGTCAAAAATCATAGTATATTATACAATAGTTTCGGTAAAAAAAAATCAAATATAATTGGGGACATTTTTAAATGATACGAGACTTTTCAGATCATTTATATATGTTAAAAAGGAAGATTATGATGGAAGTGCATGCAAAAAAAATCATCTGAAAACTAGATTCTATGATACTTTACAAAATGCATGTTTCGGTAAAAAATCATAGTATATTATACACTAGTTTCGTTCAAAAAAATCAAATTTAATTGGGTACTATTTGAAATGGTACGAGACTTTTCAGATCATGTAAATATGTTAAACGGGAAGTTTTTGATGGAAGTCCATGAAATAAAATCATCTGAAAACTAGATTCTATTAAACTTTTGGAAATGCAAGTTTCGGTCTAAAATCATAGTATATTATACAATAGTTTCGGTCAAAAAATCAAAATTAATTGGGGAATATTTCTAATGATTCGAGACTTTTCATATCATTTATATATGTTATAAGGGAAGGTTATGATGTAAGTCCATGCAAAAAAATCATCTGAAAACTAGATTCAATGAAACTTTTTGAAATGCAAGTTCCGATCAAAAATCTTAGTATATTATACACTACTTTCGGTCAAAAAAATCAAATTTAATTGGGGAATATTTGAAATGATAAAATACTTGTCATATCATTTATACATGTTAAGAGGGAAGGATATAATGGAAGTTCATGCAAAAAAATTATCTGAAAACTACATTTTATGAAAATTTTGGAAATGCAAGTTTCGGTTAAAAATCATAGTATATTATACACTAGTTTCGGTCAAAAAAATCAAATTTCATTGGGGACTATTTGAAATGATACGAGACTTTTCAGATCATTTATATATGTTAAGAGGGAATGTTATGATGGAATTCCATTCAAAAAATCATCTGAGAATTAGATTCTAAGAAACTTTTCGAAATGCAAGTTTTTGTCAAAAATCATAGTATATTATACACTAGTTTCGGTAAAAAAAATCAAATATAATTGGGGACAATTTGAAATGATACGAGACTTTTCAGATCATTTATATATGTTAATAGGGAATATTATGATGGAAGTGCATGCAAAAAAAATCATCTGAAAACTAGATTCTATGAAACATTACAAAATGCATGTTTCGGTCAAAAATCATAGTATATTATACATTAGTTTCGTTCAAAAAAATCAAATTTAATTGGGTACTATTTGAAATGGTACGAGACTTTTCAGATCATGTAAATATGTTAAATGGGAAGTTTTTGATGGAAGTCCATGAAATAAAATCATCTGAAAACTAGATTCTATTAAACTTTTGGAAATGCAAGTTTCGGTCAAAAATCATAGTATATTATACACTAGTTTCGGTCAAAAAATAAAATTTAATTGGGGACTATTTGAAATGATAAGAGACTTTTCATATCATTTATATATGTTATAAGGGAAGGTTATGATGTAAGTCCATGCAAAAAAATCATCTGAAAACTAGATACTATGAAACTTTTTGAAATGCAAGTTTCGGTCAAAAATCTTAGTATATTATACACTACTTTCGGTAAAAAAATCAAATTTAATTGGGGAATATTTGAAATGATAAAATACTTTTCATATCATTTATACATGTTAAGAGGGAAGGATAATGGAAGTTCATGCAAAAAAAATTATCTGAAAACTAGATTCTATGAAAATTTTGGAAATGCAAGTTTCGGTTAAAAATCATAGTATACTATACACTAGTTTCGGTCAAAAAAATCAAATTTAATTGGGGACTATTTGAAATGATACGAGACTTTTCAGATCATTTATATATGTTAAGAGGGAAGGTTATGTTGGAATTCCATGCAAAAAATCATCTGAGAATTAGATTCTAAGAAACTTTTCGAAATGCATGTTTTTGTCAAAAATCATAGTATATTATACACTAGTTTCGGTAAAAAAATCAAATATAATTGGGGACTATTTGAAATGATACGAGACTTTTCAGATCATATATATATGTTAAAAGGGAAGATTATGATGGAAGTGCATGCAAAAAAAATCATCTAAAATCTAGATTCTATGAAACTTTATGAAATGCATGTTTCGGTCAAAAATCATATTATATTATACACTAGTTTCGTTCAAAAAAATCAAATTTAATTGGGCACTATTTGAAAAGATACGAGATTTTCAGATCATGTAAATATTTTAAAAGGGAAGTTTTTGATTGAAGTCCATGAAATAAAATCATCTGAAAACTAGATTCTATGAAAGTTTTGGAAATGCAAGTTTCGGTAAAAAATCATAGTATATTATACACTACTTTCGGTAAATAGAATCAAATATAATTGGGGACTATTTGAAATGATACGAGACTTTTCATATCATTTATATATGTTAAAAGGGAAGGTTATGATGGAAGGTCCATGGAAAAATCATCCTTAAATTAGATTATATGAAACTTTTCGAAATGCAAGTTTCGGTCAAAAATCACAGTATATTATACACTAGTTTCGGTCAAAAAATCAAATATAATTGGGGTCTATTTGAAATGATACGAGACTTTTCAGATCATTTATATATGCTAAGAGGGAAGGTTATGATGGAATTCAATGCATAAAATATATGAGAATTAGATTCTAAGAAACTTTTCGAAATGCAAGTTTCGGTCAAAAATCATAGTCTATTATACACTAGTTTCGGTAAAAAAATCAAATATAATTGGGGACTATTTGAAATGATACGAGACTTTTCAGATCATATATATATGTTAAAAGGGAAGATTATGATGGAAGTGCATGCAAAAAAAATCATCTAAAATCTAGATTCTATGAAACTTTATGAAATGCATGTTTCGGTCAAAAATCTTAGTATATTATACACTACTTTCGGTAAAAAAATCAAATTTAATTGGGGAGTATTTGAAATGATAAAATACTTTATATATCATTTATACATGTTAAGAGGGAAGGATATAATGGAAGTTCATGCAAAAAAATTATCTGAAAACTAGATTCTATGAAAATTTTGGAAATGCAAGTTTCGGTTAAAAATCATAGTATATTATACACTAGTTTCGGTAAAAAAAATCAAATTTAATTAGGGACTATTTGAAATGATACGAGACTTTTCAGATCATTTATATATGTTAAGAGGGAATGTTATGATGGAATTCCATGCAAAAAATCATCTGAGAATTAGATTCTAAGAAACTTTTCGAAATGCAAGTTTTTGTCAAAAATCATAGTATATTATACACTAGTTTCGGTAAAAAAAATCAAATATAATTGGGGACAATTTGAAATGATACGAGACTTTTCAGATCATTTATATATGTTAATAGGGAAGATTATGATGGAAGTGCATGCAAAAAAAATCATCTAAAAACTAGATTCTATGAAACATTACAAAATGCATGTTTCGGTCAAAAATCATAGTATATTATACACTAGTTTCGTTCAAAAAAATCAAATTTAATTGGGTACTATTTGAAATGGTACGAGACTTTTCAGATCATGTAAATATGTTAAATGGGAAGTTTTTGATGGAAGTCCATGAAATAAAATCATCTGAAAACTAGATTCTATTAAACTTTTGGAAATGCAAGTTTCGGTCAAAAATCATAGTATATTATACACTAGTTTCGGTCAAAAAATCAAATTTAATTGGGGACTATTTGAAATGATAAGAGACTTTTCATATAATTTATATATGTTATAAGGGAAGGTTATGATGTAAGTCCATGCAAAAAAATCATCTGAAAACTAGATTCTATGAAACTTTTTGAAATGCAAGTTTCGGTCAAAAATCTTAGTATATTATACACTACTTTCGGTAAAAAAATCAAATTTAATTGGGGAATATTTGAAATGATAAAATACTTTTCATATCATTTATACATGTTAAGAGGAAAGGATATAATGGAAGTTCATGCAAAAAAATTATCTGAAAACTAGATTCTATGAAAATTTTGGAAATGCAAGTTTCGGTTAAAAATCATAGTATATTATACACTAGTTTCGGTCAAAAAGGGAAGGTTATGATGGAAGGTCCATGGAAAAATCATCCTTAAATTAGATTATATGAAACTTTTCGAAATGCAAGTTTCGGTCAAAAATCACAGTATATTATACACTAGTTTCGGTCAAAAAATCAAATATAATTGGGGACTATTTGAAATGATACGAGACTTTTCAGATCATTTATATATGCTAAGAGGGAAGGTTATGATGGAATTCAATGCATAAAATATATGAGAATTAGATTCTAAGAAACTTTTCGAAATGCAAGTTTCGGTCAAAAATCATAGTCTATTATACACTAGTTTCGGTAAAAAAATCAAATATAATTGGGGACTATTTGAAATGATACGAGACTTTTCAGATCATATATATATGTTAAAAGGGAAGATTATGATGGAAGTGCATGCAAAAAAAATCATCTAAAATCTAGATTCTATGAAACTTTATGAAATGCATGTTTCGGTCAAAAATCATATTATATTATACACTAGTTTCGTTCAAAAAAATCAAATTTAATTGGGCACTATTTGAAAAGATACGAGATTTTCAGATCATGTAAATATGTTAAAAGGGAAGTTTTTGATTGAAGTCCATGAAATAAAATCATCTGAAAACTAGATTCTATGAAAGTTTTGGAAATGCAAGTTTCGGTAAAAAATCATAGTATATTATACACTACTTTCGGTAAATAGAATCAAATATAATTGGGGACTATTTGAAATGATACGAGACTTTTCATATCATTTATATATGTTATAAGGGAAGATTATGATGTAAGTACATGCAAAAAAATCATCTGAAAACTAGATTCTATGAAACTTTTTGAAATGCAAGTTTCGGTCAAAAATCTTAGTATATTATACACTACTTTCGGTAAAAAAATCAAATTTAATTGGAGAGTATTTGAAATGATAAAATACTTTATATATCATTTATACATGTTAAGAGGGAAGGATATAATGGAAGTTCATGCAAAAAAATTATCTGAAAACTAGATTCTATGAAAATTTTGGAAATGCAAGTTTCGGTTAAAAATCATAGTATATTATACACTAGTTTCGGTCAAAAAAATCAAATTTAATTGGGGACTATTTGAAATGATACGAGACTTTTCAGATCATTTATATATGTTAAGAGGGAAGGTTATGATGGAAGTCCATGCAAAAAATCATCTGAAAAATAGATTCTATGAAACTTTTCGAAATGCAAGTTTCGGTCAAAAATCATAGTATATTATACACTAGTTTCGGTCAAAAAAATCAAATTTAATTGGGGTCTATTTGAAATGATACGAGACTTTTCGGATCATTTATATATGTTAAGAGGGAAGGTTATGATGGAAGTCCATGCAAAAAATCATCTGAAAAATAGATTCTATGAAACTTTTCGAAATGCATGTTTCGGTCAAAAATCATAGTATATTATACACTAGTTTCGGTCAAAAACATAAAATATTATTGGGGACTATTTGAAATGATACGAAACTTTTCAGATCATTTATATATGTTAAAAGGGAAGGTTATGATGTAAGTCCATGCAAAAAAATCATCTGAAAAATAGATTCTATGAAACTTTACGAAATGCATGTTTCGGTCAAAAATCATAGTATATTATACACTAGTTTCGTTCAAAAAAATCAAATTTAATTGGGCACTATTTGAAATGATACGAACTTTTCAGATCATTTAAATATGTTAAAAATAAAGGTTATGATGGAAGTCCTTGCAAAAATATCATCTGAAAACTAGATTCTATGAATCTTTTGGAAATGCAAGTTTCGGTCAAAAATCATAGTATATTTATTATTCACGTTTCGGTCAAAAAAATCAAATTTAATTGGGGACTATTTGAAATGATACGAGACTTTTCAGATCATTTATATATGTTATGAGGGAAGTTTATGATGGAAGTCCATGCAAAAATATCATCTGAAAACTAGATTCTATGAAACTTTTGGAAATGCAAGTTTCAATAAAAAATCATAGTATATTATACATTACTTTCGGTCAAAAAAATCAAATTTAATTGGGGACTTTTTGAAATGATACGAGACTTTTCAGTTAATTTATATATGTTATGAGAGAAGGTTATAATGGATGTCCATGCAAAAAAATCATCTGAAAACTAGATTCTATGGAACTTTTTGAAATGCAAGTTTCGGTCAAAAATCATAGTATATTATACACTAGTTTCGGTCAAAAAAATCAAATTTTATTGGGGACTATTTGAAATGATATGAGACTTTTCAGATCATTTATATATGTTAAAAGGGAAGGTTATGATGGAAGGTCCATGGAACAATCATCCTTAAATTAGATTATATGAAACTTTTCGAAATGCAAGTTTCGGTCAAAAATCACAGTATATTATACACTAGTTTCGGTCAAAAAAATCAAATATAATTGGGGACTATTTGAAATGATACGAGACTTTTCAGATCATTTATATATGCTAAGAGGGAAGGTTATGATGGAATTCAATGCAAAAAATATATGAGAATTAGATTCTAAGAAACTTTTCGAAATGCAAGTTTCGGTCAAAAATCATAGTCTATTATACACTAGTTTCGGTATAAAAATCAAATATAATTGGTGACTATTTGAAATGATACGAGACTTTTCAGATCATATATATATATATATGTTAAAAGGGAATATTATGATGGAAGTGCATGCAAAAAAAAATCATCTGAAATCTAGATTCTATGAAACTTTATGAAATGCATGTTTCGGTCAAAAATCATAGTATATTATACACTAGTTTCGTTCAAAAAAATCAAATTTAATTGGGCACTATTTGAAAAGATACGAGATTTTTCAGATCATGTAAATATGTTAAAAGGGAAGTTTTTGATTGAAGTCCATGAAATAAAATCATCTGAAAACTAGATTCTATGAAATTTTTGGAAATGCAAGTTTTGGTCAAAAATCATAGTATATTATACACTAGTTTCGGTCAAAAAATCAAATTTAATTGGGGACTATTTGAAATGATACAATACTTTTCATATCATTTTTATATGTTATAAGGGAAGGTTATGATGTAAGTCCATGCAAAAAAATCATCTGAAAACTAGATTCTATGAAACTTTTTGAAATGCAAGTTTCGGTCAAAAATCTTAGTATATTATACACTACTTTCGGTAAAAAAAATCAAATTTAATTGGGGAGTATTTGAAATGATAAAATACTTTACATATCATTTATACATGTTAAGAGGGAAGGATATAATGGAAGTTCATGCAAAAAAATTATCTGAAAACTAGATTCTATGAAAATTTTGGAAATGCAAGTTTCGGTTAAAAATCATAGTATATTATACACTAATTTCGGTCAAAAAAATCAAATTTAATTGGGGACTATTTGAAATGATACGAGACTTTTCAGATCATTTATATATGTTAAGAGGGAAGGTTATGATGGAAGTCCATGCAAAAAATCATCTGAAAATTAGATTCTATGAAACTTTTCGAAATACATGTTTCGGTCAAAAATCATAGTATATTATACACTAGTTTCGGTCAAAAACATAAAATATTATTGGGGACTATTGAAATGATACGAGACTTTTCAGATCATTTATATATGTTAAAAGGGAAGGTTATGATGTAAGTCCATGCAAAAAAATCATCTGAAAAATAGATTCTATGAAACTTTACGAAATGCATGTTTCGGTCAAAAATCATAGTATATTATACACTAGTTTCGTTCAAAAAAATCAAATTTAATTGGGCACTATTTGAAATGATACGAACTTTTCAGATCATTTAAATATGTTAAAAATAAAGGTTATGATGGAAGTCCTTGCAAAAATATCATCTGAAAACGAGATTCTATGAAACTTTTGGAAATGCAAGTTTTGGTCAAATATCATAGTATATTTATTATACACGTTTCGGTCAAAAAAATCAAATTTAATTGGGGACTATTTGAAATGATACGAGACTTTTCAGATCATTTATATATGTTATGAGGGAAGTTTATGATGGAAGTCCATGCAAAAATATCATCTGAAAACTAGATTCTATGAAACTTTTGGAAATGGAAGTTTCAGTAAAAAATCAGAGTATATTATACACTACTTTCGGTCAAAAAAATTAAATTTAATTGGGGACTTTTTGAAATGATACGAGACTTATCAGTTAATTTATATATGTTATGAGAGAAGGTTATGATGGATGTCCATGCAAAAAAATCATATGAAAACTAGATTCTATGGAACTTTTTGAAATGCAAGTTTCGGTCAAAAATCATAGTATATTATACACTAGTTTCGGTCAAAAAAATCAAATTTTATTGTGGACTATTTGAAATGATACGAGACTTTTCAGATCATTTATATATGTTAAGAGGGAAGGTTATGATGGAAGGTCCATGGAAAAAATAATCCTAAAATTAGATTATATGAAACTTTTCGAAACGCAAAAATCACAGTATATTATACACTAGTTTCGGTCAAAAAAATCAAATATAATTGGGGACTATTTGAAATGATACGAGACTTTTCAGATCATTTATATATGCTAAGAGGGAAGGTTATGATGGAATTCAATGCAAAAAATATCTGAGAATTAGATTCTAAGAAACTTTTCGAAATGCAAGTTTCAGTAAAAAAATCAAATATAATTGGGGACTATTTGAAATGATACGAGACTTTTCAGATCATATATATATGTTAAAAGGGAAGATTATAATCGAAGTGCATGTAAAAAAAAATCATCTGAAAACTAGATTCTATGAAACTTTATGAAATGCATGTTTCGGTCAAAAATCATAGTATATTATACACTAGTTTCGTTCAAAAAAATCAAATTTAATTGGGAACTATTTGAAAAGATACGAGATTTTTCAGATCATGTAAATATGTTAAAAGGGAAGTTTTTGATTGAAGTCCATGAAATAAAATAATCTGAAAACTAGATTCTATGAAACTTTTGGAAATGCAAGTTTCGGTCAAAAATCATAGTATATTATACACTAGTCTCGGTCAAAAAATCAAATTTAATTGGGGACTATTTGAAATGATTCAATACTTTTCATATCATTTTTATATGTTATAAGGGAAGGTTATGATGTAAGTCCATGCAAAAAAATCATATGAAAACTAGATTCTATGAAACTTTTTGAAATGCAAGTTTCGATCAAAAATCTTAGTATATTATACACTACTTTCGGTCAAAAAAATCAAATTTAATTCGGGACTATTTGAAATGATAAAATACTTTTCATATCATTTATTCATGTTAAGAGGGAAGGATATAATTGAAGTTCATGCAAATAAATTATCTGAAATTAGATTCTATGAAACTTTTCGAAATGCAAGTTTCGGTCAAAAATCACAGTATATTATACACTAGTTTCGGTCAAAAAAATCAAATATAATTGGGTACTATTTGAAATGATACGAGACTTTTCAGATCATTTATATATGTTAAGAGGGAAGGTTATGATGGAATTCCATGCAAAAAATCATCTGAGAATTAGATTCTAAGAAACTTTTCGAAATGCAAGTTTTGGTCAAAAATCATAGTATATTATACATTAGTTTCGGTAAAAAAAATAAAATATAATTGGGGACTATTTGAAATGATATGAAACTTTTCAGATCATTGATATATGTTAAAAGGGAAGGTTATGATGGAAGTCCTTGCAAAAATATCATCTGAGAACTAGATTCTATGAAACTTTTGGAAATGCAAGTTTCGGTCAAAAATCATAGTATATTTATTATACACGTTTCGGTCAAAAAAATCAAATTTAATTGGGGACTATTTGAAATGATACGAGACTTTTCAGATCATTTATATATGTTATGAGGGAAGTTTATGATGGAAGTCCATGCAAAAATATCATCTGAAAACTAGATTCTATGAAACTTTTGGAAATGCAAGTTTCAGTAAAAAATCATAGTATATTATACACTACTTTCGGTCAAAAAAATCAAATTTAATTGGGGACTATTTGAAATGATACGAGACTTTTCAGATCATTTATATATGTTATGAGGGAAGTTTATGATTGAAGTCCATGCAAAAATATCATCTGAAAACTAGATTCTATGAATCTTTTGGAAATGCATGTTTCGGTAAAAAATCATAGTATATTATACACTACTTTCGGTTAAAAAAATAAAATTTAATTGGGGACTTTTTAAAATGATACGAGACTTTTCAGTTAATTTATATATGTTATGAGAGAAGGTTATGATGGATGTCCATGCAAAAAAATCATCTGAAAACTAGATTCTATGGAACTTTTTGAAATGCAAGTTTCGGTCAAAAATCATAGTATATTATACACTAGTTTCGGTCAAAAAAATCAAATATAATTGGGGACTATTTGAAATGATACGAGACTTTTCAGATCATTTATATATGCTAAGAGGGAAGGTTATGATGGAATTCAATGCAAAAAATATTTGAGAATTAGATTCTAAGAAACTTTTCGAAATGCAAGTTTCGGTCAAAAATCATAGTCTATTATACACTAGTTTCGGTAAAAAAATCAAATATAATTGGGGACTATTTGAAATGATACGAGACTTTTCAGATCATATATATATGTTAAAAGGGAAGATTATGATCGAAGTGCATGTAAAAAAAAATCATCTGAAAACTAGATTCTATGAAACTTTATGAAATGCATGTTTCGGTCAAAAATCATAGTATATTATACACTAGTTTCGTTCAAAAAAATCAAATTTAATTGGGAACTATTTGAAAAGATACGAGATTTTTCAGATCATGTAAATATGTTAAAAGGGAAGTTTTTGATTGAAGTCCATGAAATAAAATAATCTGAAAACTAGATTCTATGAAACTTTTGGAAATGCAAGTTTCGGTCAAAAATCATAGTATATTATACACTAGTCTCGGTCAAAAAATCAAATTTAATTGGGGACTATTTGAAATGATTCAATACTTTTCATATCATTTTTATATGTTATAAGGGAACGTTATGATGTAAGTCCATGCAAAAAAATCATATGAAAACTAGATTCTATGAAACTTTTTGAAATGCAAGTTTCGATCAAAAATCTTAGTATATTATACACTACTTTCGGTCAAAAAAATCAAATTTAATTCGGGACTATTTGAAATGATAAAATACTTTTCATATCATTTATTCATGTTAAGAGGGAAGGATATAATTGAAGTTCATGCAAATAAATTATCTGAAATTAGATTCTATGAAACTTTTCGAAATGCAAGTTTCGGTCAAAAATCACAGTATATTATACACTAGTTTCGGTCAAAAAAATCAAATATAATTGGGGACTATTTGAAATGATACGAGACTTTTCAGATCATTTATATATGTTAAGAGGGAAGGTTATGATGGAATTCCATGCAAAAAATCATCTGAGAATTAGATTCTAAGAAACTTTTCGAAATGCAAGTTTCGGTCAAAAATCATAGTATATTATACACTAGTTTCGGTCAAAAAAATCAAATATAATTGGGTACTATTTGAAATGATACGAGAATTTTCTGATCATTTATATATGTTAAGAGGGAAGGTTATGATGGAATTCCATGCAAAAAATCAATTGAGAATTAGATTCTAAGAAACTTTTCGAAATGCATGTTTTGGTCAAAAATCATAGTATATTATACATTAGTTTCGGTAAAAAAAATAAAATATAATTGGGGACTATTTGAAATGATATGAAACTTTTCAGATCATTGATATATGTTAAAAGGGAAGGTTATGATGGAAGTCCTTGCAAAAATATCATCTGAGAACTAGATTCTATGAAACTTTTGGAAATGCAAGTTTCGGTCAAAAATCATAGTATATTTATTATACACGTTTCGGTCAAAAAAATCAAATTTAATTGGGGACTATTTGAAATGATACGAGACTTTTCAGATCATTTATATATGTTATGAGGGAAGTTTATGATGGAAGTCCATGCAAAAATATCATCTGAAAACTAGATTCTATGAAACTTTTGGAAATGCAAGTTTCAGTAAAAAATCATAGTATATTATACACTACTTTCGGTCAAAAAAATCAAATTTAATTGGGGACTATTTGAAATGATACGAGACTTTTCAGATCATTTATATATGTTATGAGGGAAGTTTATGATTGAAGTCCATGCAAAAATATCATCTGAAAACTAGATTCTATGAATCTTTTGGAAATGCATGTTTCGGTAAAAAATCATAGTATATTATACACTACTTTCGGTTAAAAAAATAAAATTTAATTGGGGACTTTTTAAAATGATACGAGACTTTTCAGTTAATTTATATATGTTATGAGAGAAGGTTATGATGGATGTCCATGCAAAAAAATCATCTGAAAACTAGATTCTATGGAACTTTTTGAAATGCAAGTTTCGGTCAAAAATCATAGTATATTATACACTAGTTTCGGTCAAAAAAATCAAATATAATTGGGGACTATTTGAAATGATACGAGACTTTTCAGATCATTTATATATGCTAAGAGGGAAGGTTATGATGGAATTCAATGCAAAAAATATTTGAGAATTAGATTCTAAGAAACTTTTCGAAATGCAAGTTTCGGTCAAAAATCATAGTCTATTATACACTAGTTTCGGTAAAAAAATCAAATATAATTGGGGACTATTTGAAATGATACGAGACTTTTCAGATCATATATATATGTTAAAAGGGAAGATTATGATCGAAGTGCATGTAAAAAAAAATCATCTGAAAACTAGATTCTATGAAACTTTATGAAATGCATGTTTCGGTCAAAAATCATAGTATATTATACACTAGTTTCGTTCAAAAAAATCAAATTTAATTGGGAACTATTTGAAAAGATACGAGATTTTTCAGATCATGTAAATATGTTAAAAGGGAAGTTTTTGATTGAAGTCCATGAAATAAAATAATCTGAAAACTAGATTCTATGAAACTTTTGGAAATGCAAGTTTCGGTCAAAAATCATAGTATATTATACACTAGTCTCGGTCAAAAAATCAAATTTAATTGGGGACTATTTGAAATGATTCAATACTTTTCATATCATTTTTATATGTTATAAGGGAACGTTATGATGTAAGTCCATGCAAAAAAATCATATGAAAACTAGATTCTATGAAACTTTTTGAAAT
Organism: Lathyrus aphaca; assembly: GCA_963966055.1. Classification (NCBI taxonomy): domain Eukaryota; kingdom Viridiplantae; phylum Streptophyta; class Magnoliopsida; order Fabales; family Fabaceae; genus Lathyrus; species Lathyrus aphaca. The sequence continues at coordinate 645,754,462 of OZ014520.1, read as the reverse complement.
GCAAGTTTCGATCAAAAATCTTAGTATATTATACACTACTTTCGGTCAAAAAAATCAAATTTAATTCGGGACTATTTGAAATGATAAAATACTTTTCATATCATTTATTCATGTTAAGAGGGAAGGATATAATTGAAGTTCATGCAAATAAATTATCTGAAATTAGATTCTATGAAACTTTTCGAAATGCAAGTTTCGGTCAAAAATCACAGTATATTATACACTAGTTTCGGTCAAAAAAATCAAATATAATTGGGGACTATTTGAAATGATACGAGACTTTTCAGATCATTTATATATGTTAAGAGGGAAGGTTATGATGGAATTCCATGCAAAAAATCATCTGAGAATTAGATTCTAAGAAACTTTTCGAAATGCAAGTTTCGGTCAAAAATCATAGTATATTATACACTAGTTTCGGTCAAAAAAATCAAATATAATTGGGTACTATTTGAAATGATACGAGAATTTTCTGATCATTTATATATGTTAAGAGGGAAGGTTATGATGGAATTCCATGCAAAAAATCAATTGAGAATTAGATTCTAAGAAACTTTTCGAAATGCATGTTTTGGTCAAAAATCATAGTATATTATACATTAGTTTCGGTAAAAAAAATAAAATATAATTGGGGACTATTTGAAATGATATGAAACTTTTCAGATCATTGATATATGTTAAAAGGGAAGGTTATGATGGAAGTCCTTGCAAAAATATCATCTGAGAACTAGATTCTATGAAACTTTTGGAAATGCAAGTTTCGGTCAAAAATCATAGTATATTTATTATACACGTTTCGGTCAAAAAAATCAAATTTAATTGGGGACTATTTGAAATGATACGAGACTTTTCAGATCATTTATATATGTTATGAGGGAAGTTTATGATGGAAGTCCATGCAAAAATATCATCTGAAAACTAGATTCTATGAAACTTTTGGAAATGCAAGTTTCAGTAAAAAATCATAGTATATTATACACTACTTTCGGTCAAAAAAATCAAATTTAATTGGGGACTATTTGAAATGATACGAGACTTTTCAGATCATTTATATATGTTATGAGGGAAGTTTATGATTGAAGTCCATGCAAAAATATCATCTGAAAACTAGATTCTATGAATCTTTTGGAAATGCATGTTTCGGTAAAAAATCATAGTATATTATACACTACTTTCGGTTAAAAAAATAAAATTTAATTGGGGACTTTTTAAAATGATACGAGACTTTTCAGTTAATTTATATATGTTATGAGAGAAGGTTATGATGGATGTCCATGCAAAAAAATCATCTGAAAACTAGATTCTATGGAACTTTTTGAAATGCAAGTTTCGGTCAAAAATCATAGTATATTATACACTAGTTTCGGTCAAAAAAATCAAATATAATTGGGGACTATTTGAAATGATACGAGACTTTTCAGATCATTTATATATGCTAAGAGGGAAGGTTATGATGGAATTCAATGCAAAAAATATTTGAGAATTAGATTCTAAGAAACTTTTCGAAATGCAAGTTTCGGTCAAAAATCATAGTCTATTATACACTAGTTTCGGTAAAAAAATCAAATATAATTGGGGACTATTTGAAATGATACGAGACTTTTCAGATCATATATATATGTTAAAAGGGAAGATTATGATCGAAGTGCATGTAAAAAAAAATCATCTGAAAACTAGATTCTATGAAACTTTATGAAATGCATGTTTCGGTCAAAAATCATAGTATATTATACACTAGTTTCGTTCAAAAAAATCAAATTTAATTGGGAACTATTTGAAAAGATACGAGATTTTTCAGATCATGTAAATATGTTAAAAGGGAAGTTTTTGATTGAAGTCCATGAAATAAAATAATCTGAAAACTAGATTCTATGAAACTTTTGGAAATGCAAGTTTCGGTCAAAAATCATAGTATATTATACACTAGTCTCGGTCAAAAAATCAAATTTAATTGGGGACTATTTGAAATGATTCAATACTTTTCATATCATTTTTATATGTTATAAGGGAACGTTATGATGTAAGTCCATGCAAAAAAATCATATGAAAACTAGATTCTATGAAACTTTTTGAAATGCAAGTTTCGATCAAAAATCTTAGTATATTATACACTACTTTCGGTCAAAAAAATCAAATTTAATTCGGGACTATTTGAAATGATAAAATACTTTTCATATCATTTATTCATGTTAAGAGGGAAGGATATAATTGAAGTTCATGCAAATAAATTATCTGAAATTAGATTCTATGAAACTTTTCGAAATGCAAGTTTCGGTCAAAAATCACAGTATATTATACACTAGTTTCGGTCAAAAAAATCAAATATAATTGGGGACTATTTGAAATGATACGAGACTTTTCAGATCATTTATATATGTTAAGAGGGAAGGTTATGATGGAATTCCATGCAAAAAATCATCTGAGAATTAGATTCTAAGAAACTTTTCGAAATGCAAGTTTCGGTCAAAAATCATAGTATATTATACACTAGTTTCGGTCAAAAAAATCAAATATAATTGGGTACTATTTGAAATGATACGAGAATTTTCTGATCATTTATATATGTTAAGAGGGAAGGTTATGATGGAATTCCATGCAAAAAATCAATTGAGAATTAGATTCTAAGAAACTTTTCGAAATGCATGTTTTGGTCAAAAATCATAGTATATTATACATTAGTTTCGGTAAAAAAAATAAAATATAATTGGGGACTATTTGAAATGATATGAAACTTTTCAGATCATTGATATATGTTAAAAGGGAAGGTTATGATGGAAGTCCTTGCAAAAATATCATCTGAGAACTAGATTCTATGAAACTTTTGGAAATGCAAGTTTCGGTCAAAAATCATAGTATATTTATTATACACGTTTCGGTCAAAAAAATCAAATTTAATTGGGGACTATTTGAAATGATACGAGACTTTTCAGATCATTTATATATGTTATGAGGGAAGTTTATGATGGAAGTCCATGCAAAAATATCATCTGAAAACTAGATTCTATGAAACTTTTGGAAATGCAAGTTTCAGTAAAAAATCATAGTATATTATACACTACTTTCGGTCAAAAAAATCAAATTTAATTGGGGACTATTTGAAATGATACGAGACTTTTCAGATCATTTATATATGTTATGAGGGAAGTTTATGATTGAAGTCCATGCAAAAATATCATCTGAAAACTAGATTCTATGAATCTTTTGGAAATGCATGTTTCGGTAAAAAATCATAGTATATTATACACTACTTTCGGTTAAAAAAATAAAATTTAATTGGGGACTTTTTAAAATGATACGAGACTTTTCAGTTAATTTATATATGTTATGAGAGAAGGTTATGATGGATGTCCATGCAAAAAAATCATCTGAAAACTAGATTCTATGGAACTTTTTGAAATGCAAGTTTCGGTCAAAAATCATAGTATATTATACACTAGTTTCGGTCAAAAAAATCAAATATAATTGGGGACTATTTGAAATGATACGAGACTTTTCAGATCATTTATATATGCTAAGAGGGAAGGTTATGATGGAATTCAATGCAAAAAATATTTGAGAATTAGATTCTAAGAAACTTTTCGAAATGCAAGTTTCGGTCAAAAATCATAGTCTATTATACACTAGTTTCGGTAAAAAAATCAAATATAATTGGGGACTATTTGAAATGATACGAGACTTTTCAGATCATATATATATGTTAAAAGGGAAGATTATGATCGAAGTGCATGTAAAAAAAAATCATCTGAAAACTAGATTCTATGAAACTTTATGAAATGCATGTTTCGGTCAAAAATCATAGTATATTATACACTAGTTTCGTTCAAAAAAATCAAATTTAATTGGGAACTATTTGAAAAGATACGAGATTTTTCAGATCATGTAAATATGTTAAAAGGGAAGTTTTTGATTGAAGTCCATGAAATAAAATAATCTGAAAACTAGATTCTATGAAACTTTTGGAAATGCAAGTTTCGGTCAAAAATCATAGTATATTATACACTAGTCTCGGTCAAAAAATCAAATTTAATTGGGGACTATTTGAAATGATACAATACTTTTCATATCATTTTTATAAGTTATAAGGGAAGGTTATGATGTAAGTCCATGCAAAAAAATCATATGAAAACTAGATTCTATGAATCTTTTTGAAATGCAAGTTTCGATCAAAAATCTTAGTATATTATACACTACTTTCGGTCAAAAAAATCAAATTTAATTCGGGACTATTTGAAATGATAAAATACTTTTCATATCATTTATTCATGTTAAGAGGGAAGGATATAATTGAAGTTCATGCAAATAAATTATCTGAAATTAGATTCTATGAAACTTTTCGAAATGCAAGTTTCGGTCAAAAATCACAGTATATTATACACTAGTTTCGGTCAAAAAAATCAAATATAATTGGGGACTATTTGAAATGATACGAGACTTTTCAGATCATTTATATATGTTAAGAAGGAAGGTTATGATGGAATTCCATGCAAAAAATCATCTGAGAATTAGATTCTAAGAAACTTTTCGAAATGCAAGTTTCGGTCAAAAATCATAGTATATTATACATTAGTTTCGGTAAAAAAAATAAAATATAATTGGGGACTATTTGAAATGATATGAAACTTTTCAGATCATTGATATATGTTAAAAGGGAAGGTTATGATGGAAGTCCTTGCAAAAATATCATCTGAGAACTAGATTCTATGAAACTTTTGGAAATGCAAGTTTCGGTCAAAAATCATAGTATATTTATTATACACGTTTCGGTCAAAAAAATCAAATTTAATTAGGGACTATTTGAAATGATACGAGACTTTTCAGATAATTTATATATGTTATGAGGGAAGTTTATGATGGAAGTCCATGCAAAAATATCATCTGAAAATTAGATTCTATGAAACTTTTGGAAATGCAAGTTTCAGTAAAAAATCATAGTATATTATACACTACTTTCGGTCAAAAAAATCAAATTTAATTGGGGACTATTTGAAATGATACGAGACTTTTCAGATCATTTATATATGTTATGAGGGAAGTTTATGATTGAAGTCCATGCAAAAATATCATCTGAAAACTAGATTCTATGAATCTTTTGGAAATGCAAGTTTCGGTAAAAAATCATAGTATATTATACACTACTTTCGGTTAAAAAAATAAAATTTAATTGGGGACTTTTTAAAATGATACGAGACTTTTCAGTTAATTTATATATGTTATGAGAGAAGGTTATGATGGATGTCCATGCAAAAAAATCATCTGAAAACTAGATTCTATGGAACTTTTTGAAATGCAAGTTTCGGTCAAAAATCATAGTATATTATACACTAGTTTCGGTCAAAAAAATCAAATATAATTGGGGACTATTTGAAATGATACGAGACTTTTCAGATCATTTATATATGCTAAGAGGGAAGGTTATGATGGAATTCAATGCAAAAAATATATGAGAATTAGATTCTAAGAAACTTTTCGAAATGCAAGTTTCGGTCAAAAATCATAGTCTATTATACACTAGTTTCGGTAAAAAAATCAAATATAATTGGGGACTATTTGAAATGATACGAGACTTTTCATATCATATATATATGTTAAAAGGGAAGATTATGATCGAAGTGCATGTAAAAAAAAATCATCTGAAAACTAGATTCTATGAAACTTTATGAAATGCATGTTTCGGTCAAAAATCATAGTATATTATACACTAGTTTCGTTCAAAAAAATCAAATTTAATTGGGAACTATTTGAAAAGATACGAGATTTTTCAGATCATGTAAATATGTTAAAAGGGAAGTTTTTGATTGAAGTCCATGAAATAAAATCATCTGAAAACTAGATTCTATGAAACTTTTGGAAATGCAAGTTTCGGTCAAAAATCATAGTATATTATACACTAGTCTCGGTCAAAAAATCAAATTTAATTGGGGACTATTTGAAATGATACAATACTTTTCATATCATTTTTATATGTTATAAGGGAAGGTTATGATGTAAGTCCATGCAAAAAAATCATATGAAAACTAGATTCTATGAAACTTTTTGAAATGCAAGTTTCGGTCAAAAATCTTAGTATATTATACACTACTTTCGGTAAAAAAATCAAATTTAATTGGGGAGTATTTGAAATGATAAAATACTTTACATATCATTTATACATGTTAAGAGGGAAGGATATAATGGAAGTTCATGCAAAAAAATTATCTGAAAACTAGATTCTATGAAAATTTTGGAAATGCAAGTTTCGGTTAAAAATCATAGTATATTATACACTAGTTTCGGTCAAAAAAATCAAATTTTATTGGGGACTATTTGAAATGATACGAGACTTTTCAGATCATTTATATAGTATAAGAGGGAAGGTTATGATGGAAGTCCATGCAAAAAATCATCTGAAAATTAGATTCTATGAAACTTTTCGAAATGCATGTTTCGGTCAAAAATCATAGTATATTATACACTAGTTTCGGTCAAAAACATAAAATATTATTGGGGACTATTTAAAATGATACGAAACTTTTCAGATAATTTATATATGTTAAAAGGGAAGGTTATGATGTAAGTCCATGCAAAAAAATCATCTGAAAAATAGATTCTATGAAACTTTACGAAATGCATGTTTTGGTCAAAAATCATAGTATATTATACACTAGTTTCGTTCAAAAAAATAAAATTTAATTGGGCACTATTTGAAATGATACGAACTTTTCAGATCATTTAAATATGTTAAAAATAAAGGTTATGATGGAAGTCCTTGCAAAAATATCATCTGAAAACTAGATTCTATGAAACTTTTGGAAATGCAAGTTTCGGTCAAAAATCATAGTATATTTATTATACACGTTTCGGTCAAAAAAATCAAATTTAATTGGGGACTATTTGAAATGATACGAGACTTTTCAGATCATTTATATATGTTATGAGGGAAGTTTATGATGGAAGTCCATGCAAAAATATCATCTGAAAACTAGATTCTATGAAACTTTTGGAAATGCAAGTTTCAGTAAAAAATCATAGTATATTATACACTACTTTCGGTTAAAAAAATCAAATTTAATTGGGGACTTTTTAAAATGATACAAGACTTTTCAGTTAATTTAAATATGTTATGAGAGAAGGTTATGATGGATGTCCATGCAAAAAAATAATCTGAAAACTAGATTCTATGGAACTTTTTGAAATGCAAGTTTCGGTCAAAAATCATAGTATATTATACACTAGTTTCGGTCAAAAAAATCAAATTTTATTGTGGACTATTTGAAATGATACGAGACTTTTCAGATCATTTATATATGTTAAGAGGGAAGGTTATGATGGAAGGTCCATGGAAAAAATCATCCTAAAATCTGATTATATGAAAGTTTTCGAAATGCAAGTTTCGGTCTAAAATCACAGTATATTATACACTAGTTTCGGTCAAAAAAATCAAATATAATTGGGGACTATTTGAAATGATACGAGACTTTTCAGATCATTTCTATATGCTAAGAGGGAAGGTTATGATGGAATTCAATGCAAAAAATATATGAGAATTAGATTCTAAGAAACTTTTCGAAATGCAAGTTTCGGTCAAAAATCATAGTCTATTATACACTAGTTTCGGTAAAAAAATCAAATATAATTGGGGACTATTTGAAATGATACGAGACTTTTCAGATTATATATATATGTTAAAAGGGAAGATTATGATCGAAGTGCATGTAAAAAAAAATCATCTTAAAACTAGATTCTATGAAACTTTATGAAATGCATGTTTCGGTCAAAAATCATAGTATATTATACACTAGTTTCGTTCAAAAAAATCAAATTTAATTGGGCACTATTTGAAAAGATACGAGATTTTTCAGATCATGTAAATATGTTAAAAGGGAAGTTTTTGATTGAAGTCCATGAAATAATATCATCTGAAAACTAGATTCTATGAAACTTTTGGAAATGCAAGTTTCGGTCAAAAATCATAGTATATTATACACTAGTCTCGGTCAAAAAATCAAATTTAATTGGGGACAATTTGAAATGATACAATACTTTTAATATCATTTTTATATGTTATAAGGGAAGGTTATGATGTAAGTCCATGCAAAAAAATCATCTGAAAACTAGATTCTATGAAACTTTTTGAAATGCAAGTTTCGGTCAAAAATCTTAGTATATTATACACTACTTTCGGTAAAAAAATCAAATTTAATTGGGGAGTATTTGAAATGATAAAATACTTTACATATCATTTATACATGTTAAGAGGGAAGGATATAATGGAAGTTCATGCAAAAAAATTATCTGAAAACTAGATTCTATGAAAATTTTGGAAATGCAAGTTTCGGTTAAAAATCATAGTATATTATACACTAGTTTCGGTCAAAAAAATCAAATTTTATTGGGGACTATTTGAAATGATACGAGACTTTTCAGATCATTTATATAGTGTAAGAGGGAAGGTTATGATGGAAGTCCATGCAAAAAATCATCTGAAAATTAGATTCTATGAAACTTTTCGAAATGCATGTTTCGGTCAAAAATCATAGTATATTATACACTAGTTTCGGTCAAAAACATAAAATATTATTGGGGACTATTTGAAATGATACGAAACTTTTCAGATCATTTATATATGTTAAAAGGGAAGGTTATGATGTAAGTCCATGCAAAAAAATCATCTGAAAAATAGAATCTATGAAACTTTACGAAATGCATGTTTTGGTCAAAAATCATAGTATATTATACACTAGTTTCGTTCAAAAAAATCAAATTTAATTGGGCACTATTTGAAATGATACGAACTTTTCAGATCATTTAAATATGTTAAAAATAAAGGTTATGATGGAAGTCCTTGCAAAAATATCATCTGAAAACTAGATTCTATGAAACTTTTGGAAATGCAAGTTTCGGTCAAAAATCATAGTATATTTATTATACACGTTTCGGTCAAAAAAATCAAATTTAATTGGGGACTATTTGAAATGATACGAGACTTTTCAGATCATTTATATATGTTATGAGGGAAGTTTATGATGGAAGTCCATGCAAAAATATCATCTGAAAACTAGATTCTATGAAACTTTTGGAAATGCAAGTTTCAGTAAAAAATCATAGTATATTATACACTACTTTCGGTTAAAAAAATCAAATTTAATTGGGGACTTTTTAAAATGATACGAGACTTTTCAGTTAATTTATATATGTTATGAGAGAAGGTTATGATGGATGTCCATGCAAAAAAATCATCTGAAAACTAGATTCTATGGAACTTTTTGAAATGCAAGTTTCGGTCAAAAATCATAGTATATTATACACTAGTTTCGGTCAAAAAAATAAAATTTTATTGTGGACTATTTGAAATGATACGAGACTTTTCAGATCATTTATATATGTTAAGAGGGAAGGTTATGGTGGAAGGTCCATGGAAAAAATCATCCTAAAATTAGATTATATGAGACTTTTCGAAATGCAAGTTTCGGTCTAAAATCACAGTATATTATACACTAGTTTCGGTCAAAAAAATCAAATATAATTGGGGACTATTTGAAATGATACGAGACTTTTCAGATCATTTATATATGCTAAGAGGGAAGGTTATGATGGAATTCAATGCAAAAAATATATGAGAATTAGATTCTAAGAAACTTTTCGAAATGCAAGTTTCGGTCAAAAATCATAGTCTATTATCAACTAGTTTCGGTAAAAAAATCAAATATAATTGGGGACTATTTGAAATGATACGAGACATTTCAGATCATATATATATGTTAAAAGGGAAAATTATGATCGAAGTGCATGTAAAAAAAATCATCTGAAAACTAGATTCTATGAAACTTTATGAAATGCATGTTTCGGTCAAAAATCATAGTATATTATACACTAGTTTCGTTCAAAAAAATCAAATTTAATTGGGCACTATTTGAAAAGATACGAGATTTTTCAGATCATGTAAATATGTTAAAAGGGAAGTTTTTGATTGAAGTCCATGAAATAAAATCATCTGAAAACTAGATTCTATGAAACTTTTGGAAATGCAAGTTTCGGTCAAAAATCATAGTATATTATACACTAGTCTCGGTCAAAAAATCAAATTTAATTGGGGACTATTTGAAATGATACAATACTTTTAATATCATTTTTATATGTTATAAGGGAAGGTTATGATGTAAGTCCATGCAAAAAAATCATCTGAAAACTAGATTCTATGAATCTTTTTGAAATGCAAGTTTCGGTCAAAAATCTTAGTATATTATACACTACTTTCGGTAAAAAAATCAAATTTAATTGGGGAGTATTTGAAATGATAAAATACTTTACATATCATTTATACCTGTTAAGAGGGAAGGATATAATGGAAGTTCATGCAAAAAAATTATCTGAAAACTAGATTCTATGAAAATTTTGGAAATGCAAGTTTCGGTTAAAAATCATAGTATATTATACACTAGTTTCGGTCAAAAAAATCAAATTTAATTGGGGACTATTTGAAATGATACGAGACTTTTCAGATCATTTATATATGTTATGAGGGAAGGTTATGATGGAAGTCCATGCAAAAAATCATCTGAAAATTAGATTCTATGAAACTTTTCGAAATGCATGTTTCGGTCAAAAATCATAGTATATTATACACTAGTTTCGGTCAAAAACATAAAATATTATTGGGGACTATTTGAAATGATACGAGACTTTTCAGATCATTTATATATGTTAAAAGGGAAGGTTATGATGTAAGTCCATGCAAAAAAATCATCTGAAAAATAGATTCTATGAAACTTTACGAAATGCATGTTTCGGTCAAAAATAATAGTATATTATACACTAGTTTCGTTCAAAAAAATAAAATTTAATTGGGCACTAATTGAAATGATACGAACTTTTCAGATCATTTAAATATGTTAAAAATAAAGGTTATGATGGAAGTCCTTTCAAAAATATCATCTGAAAACTAGATTCTATGACACTTTTGGAAATGCAAGTTTCGGTCAAAAATCATAGTATATTTATTATACACGTTTCGGTCAAAAAAATCAAATTTAATTGGGGACTATTTGAAATGATACGAGACTTTTCAGATCATTTATATATGTTATGAGGGAAGTTTATGATGGAAGTCCATGCAAAAATATCATCTGAAAACTAGATTCTATGAAACTTTTGGAAATGCAAGTTTCAGTAAAAAATCATAGTATATTATACACTACTTTCGGTCAAAAAAATCAAATTTAATTGGGGACTTTTTGAAATGATACGAGACTTTTCAGTTAATTTATATATGTTAAGAGGGAAGGTTATGATGGATGTCCATGCAAAAAAATCATCTGAAAACTAGATTCTATGGAACTTTTTGAAATGCAAGTTTCGGTCAAAAATCATAGTATATTATACACTAGTTTCGGTCAAAAAAATAAAATTTTATTGTGGACTATTTGAAATGATACGAGACTTTTCAGATCATTTATATATGTTAAGAGGGAAGGTTATGGTGGAAGGTCCATGGAAAAAATCATCCTAAAATTAGATTATATGAGACTTTTCGAAATGCAAGTTTCGGTCTAAAATCACAGTATATTATACACTAGTTTCGGTCAAAAAAATCAAATATAATTGGGGACTATTTGAAATGATACGAGACTTTTCAGATCATTTATATATGCTAAGAGGGAAGGTTATGATGGAATTCAATGCAAAAAATATATGAGAATTAGATTCTAAGAAACTTTTCGAAATGCAAGTTTCGGTCAAAAATCATAGTCTATTATCAACTAGTTTCGGTAAAAAAATCAAATATAATTGGGGACTATTTGAAATGATACGAGACATTTCAGATCATATATATATGTTAAAAGGGAAAATTATGATCGAAGTGCATGTAAAAAAAATCATCTGAAAACTAGATTCTATGAAACTTTATGAAATGCATGTTTCGGTCAAAAATCATAGTATATTATACACTAGTTTCGTTCAAAAAAATCAAATTTAATTGGGCACTATTTGAAAAGATACGAGATTTTTCAGATCATGTAAATATGTTAAAAGGGAAGTTTTTGATTGAAGTCCATGAAATAAAATCATCTGAAAACTAGATTCTATGAAACTTTTGGAAATGCAAGTTTCGGTCAAAAATCATAGTATATTATACACTAGTCTCGGTCAAAAAATCAAATTTAATTGGGGACTATTTGAAATGATACAATACTTTTAATATCATTTTTATATGTTATAAGGGAAGGTTATGATGTAAGTCCATGCAAAAAAATCATCTGAAAACTAGATTCTATGAATCTTTTTGAAATGCAAGTTTCGGTCAAAAATCTTAGTATATTATACACTACTTTCGGTAAAAAAATCAAATTTAATTGGGGAGTATTTGAAATGATAAAATACTTTACATATCATTTATACCTGTTAAGAGGGAAGGATATAATGGAAGTTCATGCAAAAAAATTATCTGAAAACTAGATTCTATGAAAATTTTGGAAATGCAAGTTTCGGTTAAAAATCATAGTATATTATACACTAGTTTCGGTCAAAAAAATCAAATTTAATTGGGGACTATTTGAAATGATACGAGACTTTTCAGATCATTTATATATGTTATGAGGGAAGGTTATGATGGAAGTCCATGCAAAAAATCATCTGAAAATTAGATTCTATGAAACTTTTCGAAATGCATGTTTCGGTCAAAAATCATAGTATATTATACACTAGTTTCGGTCAAAAACATAAAATATTATTGGGGACTATTTGAAATGATACGAGACTTTTCAGATCATTTATATATGTTAAAAGGGAAGGTTATGATGTAAGTCCATGCAAAAAAATCATCTGAAAAATAGATTCTATGAAACTTTACGAAATGCATGTTTCGGTCAAAAATAATAGTATATTATACACTAGTTTCGTTCAAAAAAATAAAATTTAATTGGGCACTAATTGAAATGATACGAACTTTTCAGATCATTTAAATATGTTAAAAATAAAGGTTATGATGGAAGTCCTTTCAAAAATATCATCTGAAAACTAGATTCTATGACACTTTTGGAAATGCAAGTTTCGGTCAAAAATCATAGTATATTTATTATACACGTTTCGGTCAAAAAAATCAAATTTAATTGGGGACTATTTGAAATGATACGAGACTTTTCAGATCATTTATATATGTTATGAGGGAAGTTTATGATGGAAGTCCATGCAAAAATATCATCTGAAAACTAGATTCTATGAAACTTTTGGAAATGCAAGTTTCAGTAAAAAATCATAGTATATTATACACTACTTTCGGTCAAAAAAATCAAATTTAATTGGGGACTTTTTGAAATGATACGAGACTTTTCAGTTAATTTATATATGTTAAGAGGGAAGGTTATGATGGATGTCCATGCAAAAAAATCATCTGAAAACTAGATTCTATGGAACTTTTTGAAATGCAAGTTTCGGTCAAAAATCATAGTATATTATACACTAGTTTCGGTCAAAAAAATAAAATTTTATTGTGGACTATTTGAAATGATACGAGACTTTTCAGATCATTTATATATGTTAAGAGGGAAGGTTATGGTGGAAGGTCCATGGAAAAAATCATCCTAAAATTAGATTATATGAGACTTTTCGAAATGCAAGTTTCGGTCTAAAATCACAGTATATTATACACTAGTTTCGGTCAAAAAAATCAAATATAATTGGGGACTATTTGAAATGATACGAGACTTTTCAGATCATTTATATATGCTAAGAGGGAAGGTTATGATGGAATTCAATGCAAAAAATATATGAGAATTAGATTCTAAGAAACTTTTCGAAATGCAAGTTTCGGTCAAAAATCATAGTCTATTATCAACTAGTTTCGGTAAAAAAATCAAATATAATTGGGGACTATTTGAAATGATACGAGACATTTCAGATCATATATATATGTTAAAAGGGAAAATTATGATCGAAGTGCATGTAAAAAAAATCATCTGAAAACTAGATTCTATGAAACTTTATGAAATGCATGTTTCGGTCAAAAATCATAGTATATTATACACTAGTTTCGTTCAAAAAAATCAAATTTAATTGGGCACTATTTGAAAAGATACGAGATTTTTCAGATCATGTAAATATGTTAAAAGGGAAGTTTTTGATTGAAGTCCATGAAATAAAATCATCTGAAAACTAGATTCTATGAAACTTTTGGAAATGCAAGTTTCGGTCAAAAATCATAGTATATTATACACTAGTCTCGGTCAAAAAATCAAATTTAATTGGGGACTATTTGAAATGATACAATACTTTTAATATCATTTTTATATGTTATAAGGGAAGGTTATGATGTAAGTCCATGCAAAAAAATCATCTGAAAACTAGATTCTATGAAACTTTTTGAAATGCAAGTTTCGGTCAAAAATCTTAGTATATTATACACTACTTTCGGTAAAAAAATCAAATTTAATTGGGGAGTATTTGAAATGATAAAATACTTTACATATCATTTATACCTGTTAAGAGGGAAGGATATAATGGAAGTTCATGCAAAAAAATTATCTGAAAACTAGATTCTATGAAAATTTTGGAAATGCAAGTTTCGGTTAAAAATCATAGTATATTATACACTAGTTTCGGTCAAAAAAATCAAATTTAATTGGGGACTATTTGAAATGATACGAGACTTTTCAGATCATTTATATATGTTATGAGGGAAGGTTATGATGGAAGTCCATGCAAAAAATCATTTGAAAATTAGATTCTATGAAACTTTTCGAAATGCATGTTTCGGTTAAAAATCATAGTATATTATACACTAGTTTCGGTCAAAAACATAAAATATTATTGGGGACTATTTGAAATGATACGAGACTTTTCAGATCATTTATATATGTTAAAAGGGAAGGTTATGATGTAAGTCCATGCAAAAAAATCATCTGAAAAATAGATTCTATGAAACTTTACGAAATGCATGTTTCGGTCAAAAATCATAGTATATTATACACTAGTTTCGTTCAAAAAAATAAAATTTAATTGGGCACTAATTGAAATGATACGAACTTTTCAGATCATTTAAATATGTTAAAAATAAAGGTTATGATGGAAGTCCTTTCAAAAATATCATCTGAAAACTAGATTCTATGACACTTTTGGAAATGCAAGTTTCGGTCAAAAATCATAGTATATTTATTATACACGTTTCGGTCAAAAAAATCAAATTTAATTGGGGACTATTTGAAATGATACGAGACTTTTCAGATCATTTATATATGTTATGAGGGAAGTTTATGATGGAAGTCCATGCAAAAATATCATCTGAAAACTAGATTCTATGAAACTTTTGGAAATGCAAGTTTCAGTAAAAAATCATAGTATATTATACACTACTTTCGGTCAAAAAAATCAAATTTAATTGGGGACTTTTTGAAATGATACGAGACTTTTCAGTTAATTTATATATGTTAAGAGGGAAGGTTATGATGGAAGGTCCATGGAAAAAATCATCCTAAAATTAGATTATATGAAACTTTTCAAAATGCAAGTTTCGGTCTAAAATCACAGTATATTATACACTAGTTTCGGTCAAAAAAATCAAATATAATTGGGGACTATTTGAAATGATACGAGACTTTTCAGATCATTTATATATGCTAAGAGGGAAGGTTATGATGGAATTCAATGCAAAAAATATCTAAGAATTAGATTCTAAGAAACTTTTCGAAATGCAAGTTTCGGTCAAAAATCATAGTCTATTATACACTAGTTTCGGTAAAAAAATCAAATATAATTGGGGACTATTTGAAATGATACGAGACTTTTCAGATCATATATATATGTTAAAAGGGAAGATTATGATCGAAGTGCATGTAAAAAAAAATCATCTGAAAACTAGATTCTATGAAACTTTATGAAATGCATGTTTCGGTCAAAAATCATAGTATATTATACACTAGTTTCGTTCAAAAAAATCAAATTTAATTGGGCACTATTTGAAAAGATACGAGATTTTTCAGATCATGTAAATATGTTATAAGGGAAGTTTTTGATTGAAGTCCATGAAATAAAATCATCTGAAAACTAGATTCTATGAAACTTTTGGAAATGCAAGTTTCGGTTAAAAATCATAGTATATTATACACTAGTTTCGGTCAAAAAAATCAAATTTAATTGGGGACTATTTGAAATGATACGAGACTTTTCAGATCATTTATATATGTTAAGAGGGAAGGTTATGATGGAAGTCCATGCAAAAAATCATCTGAAAATTAGATTCTATGAAACTTTTCGAAATGAATGTTTCGGTCAAAAATCATAGTATATTATACACTAGTTTCGGTCAAAAACATAAAATATTATTGGGGACTATTTGAAATGATACGAGACTTTTCAGATCATTTATATATGTTAAAAGGGAAGGTTATGATGTAAGTCCATGCAAAAAAATCATCTGAAAAATAGATTCTATGAAACTTTACGAAATGCATGTTTCGGTCAAAAATCATAGTATATTATACACTAGTTTCGTTCAAAAAAATAAAATTTAATTGGGCACTAATTGAAATGATACGAACTTTTCAGATCATTTAAATATGTTAAAAATAAAGGTTATGATGGAAGTCCTTTCAAAAATATCATCTGAAAACTAGATTCTATGAAACTTTTGGAAATGCAAGTTTCGGTCAAAAATCATAGTATATTATACACTAGTCTCGGTCAAAAATTCAAATTTAATTGGGGACTATTTGAAATGATACAATACTTTTCATATCATTTTTATATGTTATAAGGGAAGGTTATGATGTAAGTCCATGCAAAAAAATCATCTGAAAACTAGATTCTATGAAACTTTTTGAAATGCAAGTTTCGGTCAAAAATCTTAGTATATTATACACTACTTTCGGTAAAAAAATCAAATTTAATTGGGGAGTATTTGAAATGATAAAATACTTTACATATCATTTATACATGTTAAGAGGGAAGGATATAATGGAAGTTCATGCAAAAAAATTATCTGAAAACTAGATTCTATGAAAATTTTGGAAATGCAAGTTTCGGTTAAAAATCATAGTATATTATACACTAGTTTCGGTCAAAAAAATCAAATTTAATTGGGGACTATTTGAAATGATACGAGACTTTTCAGATCATTTATATATGTTAAGAGGGAAGGTTATGATGGAAGTCCATGCAAAAAATCATCTGAAAATTAGATTCTATGAAACTTTTCGAAATGCATGTTTCGGTCAAAAATCATAGTATATTATACACTAGTTTCGGTCAAAAACATAAAATATTATTGGGGACTATTTGAAATGATACGAGACTTTTCAGATCATTTATATATGTTAAAAGGGAAGGTTATGATGTAAGTCCATGCAAAAAAATCATCTGAAAAATAGATTCTATGAAACTTTACGAAATGCATGTTTCGGTCAAAAATCATAGTATATTATACACTAGTTTCGTTCAAAAAAATAAAATTTAATTGGGCACTAATTGAAATGATACGAACTTTTCAGATCATTTAAATATGTTAAAAATAAAGGTTATGATGGAAGTCCTTTCAAAAATATCATCTGAAAACTAGATTCTATGAAACTTTTGGAAATGCAAGTTTCGGTCAAAAATCATAGTATATTATACACTAGTCTCGGTCAAAAAATCAAATTTAATTGGGGACTATTTGAAATGATACAATACTTTTCATATCATTTTTATATGTTATAAGGGAAGGTTGTGATGTAAGTCCATGCAAAAAAATCATCTGAAAACTAGATTCTATGAAACTTTTTGAAATGCAAGTTTCGGTCAAAAATCTTAGTATATTATACACTACTTTCGGTAAAAAAATCAAATTTAATTGGGGAGTATTTGAAATGATAAAATACTTTACATATCATTTGTACATGTTAAGAGGGAAGGATATAATGGAAGTTCATGCAAAAAAATTATCTGAAAACTAGATTCTATGACAATTTTGGAAATGCATGTTTCGGTTAAAAATCATAGTATATTATACACTAGTTTCGGTCAAAAAAATAAAATTTAATTGGGGACTATTTGAAATGATACGAGACTTTTCAGATCATTTATATATGTTAAGAGGGAAGGTTATGATGGAAGTCCATGCAAAAAATCATCTGAAAATTAGATTCTATGAAACTTTTCGAAATGCATGTTTCGGTCAAAAATCATAGTATATTATACACTAGTTTCGGTCAAAAACATAAAATATTATTGGGGACTATTTGAAATGATACGAGACTTTTCAGATCATTTATATATGTTAAAAGGGAAGGTTATGATGTAAGTCCATGCAAAAAAATCATCTGAAAAATAGATTCTATGAAACTTTACGAAATGCATGTTTCGGTCAAAAATCATAGTATATTATACACTAGTTTCGTTCAAAAAAATAAAATTTAATTGGGCACTAATTGAAATGATACGAACTTTTCAGATCATTTAAATATGTTAAAAATAAAGGTTATGATGGAAGTCCTTTCAAAAATATCATCTGAAAACTAGATTCTATGAAACTTTTGGAAATGCAAGTTTCGGTCAAAAATCATAGTATATTTATTATACACGTTTCGGTCAAAAAAATCAAATTTAATTGGGGACTATTTGAAATGATACGAGACTTTTCAGATCATTTATATATGTTATGAGGGAAGTTTATGATGGAAGTCCATGCAAAAATTTCATCTGAAAACTAGATTCTATGAAACTTTTGGAAATGCAAGTTTCAGTAAAAAATCATAGTATATTATACACTACTTTCGGTCAAAAAAATCAAATTTAATTGGGGACTTTTTGAAATGATACGAGACTTTTCAGTTAATTTATATATGTTAAGAGGGAAGGTTATGATGGAAGGTCCATGGAAAAAATCATCCTAAAATTAGATTATATGAAACTTTTCAAAATGCAAGTTTCGGTCTAAAATCACAGTATATTATACACTAGTTTCGGTCAAAAAAATCAAATATAATTGGGGACTATTTGAAATGATATGAGACTTTTCAGATCATTTATATATGCTAAGAGGGAAAGTTATGATGGAATTCAATGCAAAAAATATCTAAGAATTAGATTCTAAGAAACTTTTCGAAATGCAAGTTTCGGTCAAAAATCATAGTCTATTATACACAAGTTTCGGTAAAAAAATCAAATATAATTGGGGACTATTTGAAATGATACGAGACTTTTCAGATCATATATATATGTTAAAAGGGAAGATTATGATCGAAGTGCATGTAAAAAAAAATCATCTGAAAACTAGATTCTATGAAACTTTATGAAATGCATGTTTCGGTCAAAAATCATAGTATATTATACACTAGTTTCGTTCAAAAAAATCAAATTTAATTGGGCACTATTTGAAAAGATACGAGATTTTTCAGATCATGTAAATATGTTATAAGGGAAGTTTTTGATTGAAGTCCATGAAATAAAATCATCTGAAAACTAGATTCTATGAAACTTTTGGAAATGCAAGTTTCGGTTAAAAATCATAGTATATTATACACTAGTTTCGGTCAAAAAAATCAAATTTAATTGGGGACTATTTGAAATGATACGAGACTTTTCAGATCATTTATATATGTTAAGAGGGAAGGTTATGATGGAAGTCCATGCAAAAAATCATCTGAAAATTAGATTCTATGAAACTTTTCGAAATGAATGTTTCGGTCAAAAATCATAGTATATTATACACTAGTTTCGGTCAAAAACATAAAATATTATTGGGGACTATTTGAAATGATACGAGACTTTTCAGATCATTTATATATGTTAAAAGGGAAGGTTATGATGTAAGTCCATGCAAAAAAATCATCTGAAAAATAGATTCTATGAAACTTTACGAAATGCATGTTTCGGTCAAAAATCATAGTATATTATACACTAGTTTCGTTCAAAAAAATAAAATTTAATTGGGCACTAATTGAAATGATACGAACTTTTCAGATCATTTAAATATGTTAAAAATAAAGGTTATGATGGAAGTCCTTTCAAAAATATCATCTGAAAACTAGATTCTATGAAACTTTTGGAAATGCAAGTTTCGGTCAAAAATCATAGTATATTATACACTAGTCTCGGTCAAAAAATCAAATTTAATTGGGGACTATTTGAAATGATACAATACTTTTCATATCATTTTTATATGTTATAAGGGAAGGTTATGATGTAAGTCCATGCAAAAAAATCATCTGAAAACTAGATTCTATGAAACTTTTTGAAATGCAAGTTTCGGTCAAAAATCTTAGTATATTATACACTACTTTCGGTAAAAAAAATCAAATTTAATTGGGGAGTATTTGAAATGATAAAATACTTTACATATCATTTATACATGTTAAGAGGGAAGGATATAATGGAAGTTCATGCAAAAAAATTATCTGAAAACTAGATTCTATGAAAATTTTGGAAATGCAAGTTTCGGTTAAAAATCATAGTATATTATACACTAGTTTCGGTCAAAAAAATCAAATTTAATTGGGGACTATTTGAAATGATACGAGACTTTTCAGATCATTTATATATGTTAAGAGGGAAGGTTATGATGGAAGTCCATGCAAAAAATCATCTGAAAATTAGATTCTATGAAACTTTTCGAAATGCATGTTTCGGTCAAAAATCATAGTATATTATACACTAGTTTCGGTCAAAAACATAAAATATTATTGGGGACTATTTGAAATGATACGAGACTTTTCAGATCATTTATATATGTTAAAAGGGAAGGTTATGATGTAAGTCCATGCAAAAAAATCATCTGAAAAATAGATTCTATGAAACTTTACGAAATGCATGTTTCGGTCAAAAATCATAGTATATTATACACTAGTTTCGTTCAAAAAAATAAAATTTAATTGGGCACTAATTGAAATGATACGGACTTTTCAGATCATTTAAATATGTTAAAAATAAAGGTTATGATGGAAGTCCTTTCAAAAATATCATCTGAAAACTAGATTCTATGAAACTTTTGGAAATGCAAGTTTCGGTCAAAAATCATAGTATATTATACACTAGTCTCGGTCAAAAAATCAAATTTAATTGGGGACTATTTGAAATGATACAATACTTTTCATATCATTTTTATATGTTATAAGGGAAGGTTGTGATGTAAGTCCATGCAAAAAAATCATCTGAAAACTAGATTCTATGAAACTTTTTGAAATGCAAGTTTCGGTCAAAAATCTTAGTATATTATACACTACTTTCGGTAAAAAAATCAAATTTAATTGGGGAGTATTTGAAATGATAAAATACTTTACATATCATTTGTACATGTTAAGAGGGAAGGATATAATGGAAGTTCATGCAAAAAAATTATCTGAAAACTAGATTCTATGACAATTTTGGAAATGCATGTTTCGGTTAAAAATCATAGTATATTATACACTAGTTTCGGTCAAAAAAATCAAATTTAATTGGGGACTATTTGAAATGATACGAGACTTTTCAGATCATTTATATATGTTAAGAGGGAAGGTTATGATGGAAGTCCATGCAAAAAATCATCTGAAAATTAGATTCTATGAAACTTTTCGAAATGCATGTTTCGGTCAAAAATCATAGTATATTATACACTAGTTTCGGTCAAAAACATAAAATATTATTGGGGACTATTTGAAATGATACGAGACTTTTCAGATCATTTATATATGTTAAAAGGGAAGGTTATGATGTAAGTCCATGCAAAAAAATCATCTGAAAAATAGATTCTATGAAACTTTACGAAATGCATGTTTCGGTCAAAAATCATAGTATATTATACACTAGTTTCGTTCAAAAAAATAAAATTTAATTGGGCACTAATTGAAATGATACGAACTTTTCAGATCATTTAAATATGTTAAAAATAAAGGTTATGATGGAAGTCCTTTCAAAAATATCATCTGAAAACTAGATTCTATGAAACTTTTGGAAATGCAAGTTTCGGTCAAAAATCATAGTATATTTATTATACACGTTTCGGTCAAAAAAATCAAATTTAATTGGGGACTATTTGAAATGATACGAGACTTTTCAGATCATTTATATATGTTATGAGGGAAGTTTATGATGGAATTCCATGCAAAAATATCATCTGAAAACTAGATTCTATGAAACTTTTGGAAATGCAAGTTTCAGTAAAAAATCATAGTATATTATACAATACTTTCGGTCAAAAAAATCAAATTTAATTGGGGACTTTTTGAAATGATACGAGACTTTTCAGTTAATTTATATATGTTAAGAGGGAAGGTTATGATGGAAGGTCCATGGAAAAAATCATCCTAAAATTAGATTATATGAAACTTTTCAAAATGCAAGTTTAGGTCTAAAATCACAGTATATTATACACTAGTTTCGGTCAAAAAAATCAAATATAATTAGGGACTATTTGAAATGATACGAGACTTTTCAGATCATTTATATATGCTAAGAGGGAAGGTTATGATGGAATTCAATGCAAAAAATATCTGAGAATTAGATTCTAAGAAACTTTTCGAAATGCAAGTTTCGGTCAAAAATCATAGTCTATTATACACTAGTTTCGGTAAAAAAATCAAATATAATTGGGGACTATTTGAAATGATACGAGACTTTTTAGATCATATATATATGTTAAAAGGGAAGATTATGATGGAAGTGCATGCAAAAAAAAATCATCTGAAAACTAGATTCTATGAAACTTTATGAAATGCATGTTTCGATCAAAAATCATAGTATATTATACACTAGTTTCGTTCAAAAAAATCAAATTTAATTGGGCACTATTTGAAAAGATACGAGATTTTTCAGATCATGTAAATATGTTAAAAGGGAAGTTTTTGATTGAAGTCCATGAAATAAAATCATCTGAAAACTAGATTCTATGAAACTTTTGGAAATGCAAGTTTCGGTCAAAAATCATAGTATATTATACACTAGTTATGGTCAAAAAATCAAATTTGATTGGGGACTATTTGAAATGATACAATACTTTTCATATCACTTTTATATGTTATAAGGGAAGGTTATGATGTAAGTCCATGCAAAAAAATCATCTGAAAACTAGATTCTATGAAACTTTTTGAAATGCAAGTTTCGGTCAAAAATCTTAGTATATTATACACTACTTTCGGTAAAAAAATCAAATTTAATTAGGGAGTATTTGAAATGATAAAATACTTTACATATCATTTATACATGTTAAGAGGGAAGGATATAATGGAGGTTCATGCAAAAAAATTATCTGAAAACTAGATTTTATGAAAATTTTGGAAATGCAAGTTTCGGTTAAAAATCATAGTATATTATACACTAGTTTCGGTCAAAAAAATCAAATTTAATTGGGGACTATTTGAAATGATACGAGACTTTTCAGATCATTTATATATGTTATGAGGGAAGGTTATGATGGAAATCCATGCAAAAAATCATCTGAAAATTAGATTCTATGAAACTTTTCGAAATGCATGTTTCGGTAAAAAATCATAGTATATTATACACTAGTTTCGGTCAAAAACATAAAATATTATTGGGGACTATTTGAAATGATACGAGACTTTTCAGATCATTTATATATGTTAAAAGGGAAGGTTATGATGTAAGTCCATGCAAAAAAATCATCTGAAAAATAGATTCTATGAAATTTACGAAATGCATGTTTCGGTCAAAAATCATAGTATATTATACACTAGTTTCGTTCAAAAAAATCAAATTTAATTGGGCACTATTTGAAATGATACGAACTTTTCAGATCATTTAAATATGTTAAAAATAAAGGTTATGATGGAAGTCCTTGCAAAAATATCATCTGAAAACTAGATTCTATGAAACTTTTGGAAATGCAAGTTTCGGTCAAAAATCATAGTATATATTAGACACGTTTCGGTCAGAAAAATCAAATTTAATTGGGGACTATTTGAAATGATACGAGACTTTTCAGATCATTTATATATGTTATGAGGGAAGTTTATGATGGAAGTCCATGCAAAAATATCATCTGAAAACTAGATTCTATGAAACTTTTGGAAATGCAAGTTTCAGTAAAAAATCATAGTATATTATACACTACTTTCGGTCAAAAAAATCAAATTTAATTGGGGACTTTTTGAAATGATACGAGACTTTTCAGTTAATTTATATATGTTATGAGAGAAGGTTATGATGGATGTCCATGCAAAAAAATCATCTGAAAACTAGATTCTATGGAACTTTTTGAAATGCAAGTTTCGGTCAAAAATCTTAGTATATTATACACTACTTTCGGTAAAAAAATCAAATTTAATTGGGGAGTATTTGAAATGATAAAATACTTTACATATCATTTATACATGTTAAGAGGGAAGGATATAATGGAAGTTCATGCAAAAAAATTATCTGAAAACTAGATTCTATGAAAATTTTGGAAATGCAAGTTTCGGTTAAAAATCATAGTATATTATACACTAGTTTCGGTCAAAAAAATCAAATTTAATTGGGGACTATTTGAAATGATACGAGACTTTTCAGATCATTTATATATGTTATGAGGGAAGGTTATGATGGAAATCCATGCAAAAAATCATCTGAAAATTAGATTCTATGAAACTTTTCGAAATGCATGTTTCGGTAAAAAAATCATAGTATATTATACACTAGTTTCGGTCAAAAACATAAAATATTATTGGGGACTATTTGAAATGATACGAGACTTTTCATATCATTTATATATGTTAAAAGGGAAGGTTATGATGTAAGTCCATGCAAAAAAATCATCTGAAAAATAGATTCAATGAAATTTACGAAATGCATGTTTCGGTCAAAAATCATAGTTTATTATACACTAGTTTCGTTCAAAAAAATCAAATTTAATTGGGCACTATTTGAAATGATACGAACTTTTCAGATCATTTAAATATGTTAAAAATAAAGGTTATGATGGAAGTCCTTGCAAAAATATCATCTGAAAACTAGATTCTATGAAACTTTTGGAAATGCAAGTTTCGGTCAAAAATCATAGTATATATTAGACACGTTTCGGTCAGAAAAATCAAATTTAATTGGGGACTATTTGAAATGATACGAGACTTTTCAGATCATTTATATATGTTATGAGGGAAGTTTATGATGGAAGTCCATGCAAAAATATCATCTGAAAACTAGATTCTATGAAACTTTTGGAAATGCAAGTTTCAGTAAAAAATCATAGTATATTATACACTACTTTCGGTCAAAAAAATCAAATTTAATTGGGGACTTTTTGAAATGATACGAGACTTTTCAGTTAATTTATATATGTTATGAGAGAAGGTTATGATGGATGTCCATGCAAAAGAATCATCTGAAAACTAGATTCTATGGAACTTTTTGAAATGCAAGTTTCGGTCAAAAATCTTAGTATATTATACACTACTTTCGGTAAAAAAATCAAATTTAATTGGGGAGTATTTGAAATGATAAAATACTTTACATATCATTTATACATGTTAAGAGGGAAGGATATAATGGAAGTTCATGCAAAAAAATTATCTGAAAACTAGATTCTATGAAAATTTTGGAAATGCAAGTTTCGGTTAAAAATCATAGTATATTATACACTAGTTTCGGTCAAAAAAATCAAATTTAATTGGGGACTATTTGAAATGATACGAGACTTTTCAAATCATTTATATATGTTATGAGGGAAGGTTATGATGGAAATCCATGCAAAAAATCATCTGAAAATTAGATTCTATGAAACTTTTCGAAATGCATGTTTCGGTAAAAAATCATAGTATATTATACACTAGTTTCGGTCAAAAACATAAAATATTATTGGGGACTATTTGAAATGATACGAGACTTTTCAGATCATTTATATATGTTAAAAGGGAAGGTTATGATGTAAGTCCATGCAAAAAAATCATCTGAAAAATAGATTCTATGAAATTTACGAAATGCATGTTTCGGTCAAAAATCATAGTATATTATACACTAGTTTCGTTCAAAAAAATCAAATTTAATTGGGCACTATTTGAAATGATACGAACTTTTCAGATCATTTAAATATGTTAAAAATAAAGGTTATGATGGAAGTCCTTGCAAAAATATCATCTGAAAACTAGATTCTATGAAACTTTTGGAAATGCAAGTTTCGGTCAAAAATCATAGTATATATTAGACACGTTTCGGTCAGAAAAATCAAATTTAATTGGGGACTATTTGAAATGATACGAGACTTTTCAGATCATTTATATATGTTATGAGGGAAGTTTATGATGGAAGTCCATGCAAAAATATCATCTGAAAACTAGATTCTATGAAACTTTTGGAAATGCAAGTTTCAGTAAAAAATCATAGTATATTATACACTACTTTCGGTCAAAAAAATCAAATTTAATTGGGGACTTTTTGAAATGATACGAGACTTTTCAGTTAATTTATATATGTTATGAGAGAAGGTTATGATGGACGTCCATGCAAAAAAATCATCTGAAAACTAGATTCTATGGAACTTTTTGAAATGCAAGTTTCGGTCAAAAATCTTAGTATATTATACACTACTTTCGGTAAAAAAATCAAATTTAATTGGGGAGTATTTGAAATGATAAAATACTTTACATATCATTTATACATGTTAAGAGGGAAGGATATAATGGAAGTTCATGCAAAAAAATTATCTGAAAACTAGATTCTATGAAAATTTTGGAAATGCAAGTTTCGGTTAAAAATCATAGTATATTATACACTAGTTTCGGTCAAAAAAATCAAATTTAATTGGGGACTATTTGAAATGATACGAGACTTTTCAGATCATTTATATATGTTAAGAGGGAAGGTTATGATGGAAGTCCATGCAAAAAATCATCTGAAAATTAGATTCTATGAAACTTTTCGAAATGCATGTTTCGGTCAAAAATCATAGTATATTATACACTAGTTTCGGTCAAAAACATAAAATATTATTGGGGACTATTTGAAATGATACGAGACTTTTCAGATCATTTATATATGTTAAAAGGGAAGGTTATGATGTAAGTCCATGCAAAAAAATCATCTGAAAAATAGATTCTATGAAACTTTACGAAATGCATGTTTCGGTCAAAAATCATAGTATATTATACACTAGTTTCGTTCAAAAAAATAAAATTTAATTGGGCACTAATTGAAATGATACGAACTTTTCAGATCATTTAAATATGTTAAAAATAAAGGTTATGATGGAAGTCCTTTCAAAAATATCATCTGAAAACTAGATTCTATGAAACTTTTGGAAATGCAAGTTTCGGTCAAAAATCATAGTATATTATACACTAGTCTCGGTCAAAAATTCAAATTTAATTGGGGACTATTTGAAATGATACAATACTTTTCATATCATTTTTATATGTTATAAGGGAAGGTTATGATGTAAGTCCATGCAAAAAAATCATCTGAAAACTAGATTCTATGAAACTTTTTGAAATGCAAGTTTCGGTCAAAAATCTTAGTATATTATACACTACTTTCGATAAAAAAATCAAATTTAATTGGGGAGTATTTGAAATGATAAAATACTTTACATATCATTTATACATGTTAAGAGGGAAGGATATAATGGAAGTTCATGCAAAAAAATTATCTGAAAACTAGATTCTATGAAAATTTTGGAAATGCAAGTTTCGGTTAAAAATCATAGTATATTATACACTAGTTTCGGTCAAAAAAATCAAATTTAATTGGGGACTATTTGAAATGATACGAGACTTTTCAGATCATTTATATATGTTAAGAGGGATGGTTATGATGGAAGTCCATGCAAAAAATCATCTGAAAATTAGATTCTATGAAACTTTTCGAAATGCATGTTTCGGTCAAAAATCATAGTATATTATACACTAGTTTCGGTCAAAAACATAAAATATTATTGGGGACTATTTGAAATGATACGAACTTTTCAGATCATTTAAATATGTTAAATATAAAGGTTATGATGGAAGTCCTTTCAAAAATATCATCTGAAAACTAGATTCTAGGAAACTTTTGGAAATGCAAGTTTCGGTCAAAAATCATAGTATATTTATTATACACGTTTCGGTCAAAAAAATCAAATTTAATTGGGGACTATTTGAAATGATACGAGACTTTTCAGATCATTTATATATGTTATGAGGGAAGTTTATGATGGAAGTCCATGCAAAAATATCATCTGAAAACTAGATTCTATGAAACTTTTGGAAATGCAAGTTTCAGTAAAAAATCATAGTATATTATACACTACTTTCGGTCAAAAAAATCAAATTTAATTGGGGACTTTTTGAAATGATACGAGACTTTTCAGTTAATTTATATATGTTAAGAGGGAAGGTTATGATGGAAGGTCCATGGAAAAAATCATCCTAAAATTAGATTATATGAAACTTTTCAAAATGCAAGTTTCGGTCTAAAATCACAGTATATTATACACTAGTTTCGGTCAAAAAAATCAAATATAATTGGGGACTATTTGAAATGATACGAGACTTTTCAGATCATTTATATATGCTAAGAGGGAAGGTTATGATGGAATTCAATGCAAAAAATATCTGAGAATTAGATTCTAAGAAACTTTTCGAAATGCAAGTTTCGGTCAAAAATCATAGTCTATTATACACTAGTTTCGGTAAAAAAATCAAATATAATTGGGGACTATTTGAAATGATACGAGACTTTTTAGATCATATATATATGTTAAAAGGGAAGATTATGATGGAAGTGCATGCAAAAAAAAATCATCTGAAAACTAGATTCTATGAAACTTTATGAAATGCATGTTTCGATCAAAAATCATAGTATATTATACACTAGTTTCGTTCAAAAAAATCAAATTTAATTGGGCACTATTTGAAAAGATACGAGATTTTTCAGATCATGTAAATATGTTAAAAGGGATGTTTTTGATTGAAGTCCATGCAAAAAAATCATCTGAAAACTAGATTCTATGAAACTTTTTGAAATGCAAGTTTCGGTCAAAAATCTTAGTATATTATACACTACTTAGGGAGTATTTGAAATGATAAAATACTTTACATATCATTTATACATGTTAAGAGGGAAGGATATAATGGAAGTTCATGCAAAAAAATTATCTGAAAACTAGATTTTATGAAAATTTTGGAAATGCAAGTTTCGGTTAAAAATCATAGTATATTATACACTAGTTTCGGTCAAAAAAATCAAATTTAATTGGGGACTATTTGAAATGATATGAGACTTTTCAGATCATTTATATATGTTAAGAGGGAAGGTTATGATGGAAATCCATGCAAAAAATCATCTGAAAATTAGATTCTATGAAACTTTTCGAAATGCATGTTTCGGTAAAAAATCAAAGTATATTATACACTAGTTTCGGTCAAAAACATAAAATATTATTGGGGACTATTTTAAATGATACGAGACTTTTCAGATCATTTATATATGTTAAAAGGGAAGGTTATGATGTAAGTCCATGCAAAAAAATCATCGGAAAAATAGATTCTATGAAACTTTACGAAATGCATGTTTCGGTCAAAAATCATAGTATATTATACACTAGTTTCGTTCAAAAAAATCAAATTTAATTGGGCACTATTTGAAATGATACAAACTTTTCAGATCATTTAAATATGTTAAAAATAAAGGTTATGATGGAAGTCCTTGCAAAAATATCATCTGAAAACTAGATTCTATGAAACTTTTGGAAATGCAAGTTTCAGTAAAAAATCATAGTATATTATACACTACTTTCGGTCAAAAAAATCAAATTTAATTGGGGACTTTTTGAAATGATACGAGACTTTTCAGTTAATTTATATATGTTATGAGAGAAGGTTATGATGGATGTCCATGCAAAAAAATCATCTGAAAACTAGATTCTATGGAACTTTTTGAAATGCAAGTTTCGGTCAAAAATCATAGTATATTATACACTAGTTTCGGTCAAAAAAATCAAATTTTATTGGGGACTATTTGAAATGATACGAGACTTTTAAGATCATTTATATATGTTAAGAGGGAAGGTTATGATGGAAGGTCCATGGAAAAAATCATCCTAAAATTAGATTATATGAAACTTTTCGAAATGCAAGTTTCGGTCTAAAATCATGGTATATTATACACTAGTTTCGGTCAAAAAAATCAAATATAATTGGGGACTATTTGAAATGATACGAGACTTTTCAGATCATTTATATTTGCTAAGA
This sequence comes from Lathyrus aphaca, assembly GCA_963966055.1. Lineage (NCBI taxonomy): Eukaryota > Viridiplantae > Streptophyta > Magnoliopsida > Fabales > Fabaceae > Lathyrus > Lathyrus aphaca. Next base: position 645,724,379 of record OZ014520.1, on the reverse strand, counting down.
GGGAAGGTTATGATGGAATTCAATGCAAAAAATATCTGAGAATTAGATTCTAAGAAACTTTTCGAAATGCAAGTTTCGGTAAAAAATCATAGTATATTATACACTAGTTTCGGTAAAAAAATATAATATAATTGGGGAATATTTGAAATGATATGAGACTTTTCAGATCATATATATATGTTAAAAGGGAAGATTATGATGGAAGTGCATTAAAAAAAATCATCTGAAAACTAGATTCTATGAAACTTTACGAAATGCATGTTTCGATCAAAAATCATAGTATATTATACACTAGTTTCGGTCAAAAACATAAAATATTATTGGGGACTATTTGAAATGATACGAGACTTTTCAGATCATGTAAATATGTTAAAAGGGAAGGTTATGATGTAAGTCCATGCAAAAAAATCATCTGAAAAACAGATTCTATGAAACTTTACGAAATGCATGTTTCGGTCAAAAATCATAGTATATTATACACTAGTTTCGTTCAAAAAAATAAAATTTAATTGGGCACTAATTGAAATGATACGAACTTTTCAGATCATTTAAATATGTTAAAAATAAAGGTTATGATGGAAGTCCTTTCAAAAATATCATCTGAAAACTAGATTCTATGAAACTTTTGGAAATGCAAGTTTCGGTCAAAAATCATAGTATATTTATTATACACGTTTCGGTCAAAAAAATCAAATTTAATTGGGGACTATTTGAAATGATACGAATCTTTTCAGATCATTTATATATGTTATGAGGGAAGTTTATGATGGAAGTCCATGCAAAAATATCATCTGAAAACTAGATTCTATGAAACTTTTGGAAATGCAAGTTTCAGTAAAAAATCACAGTATATTATACACTACTTTCGGTCAAAAAAATCAAATTTAATTGGGGACTATTTGAAATGATACGAGACTTTTCAGATCATTTATATTTGCTAAGAGGGAAGGTTATGATGGAATTCAATGCAAAAAATATCTGAGAATTAGATTCTAAGAAACTTTTCGAAATGCAAGTTTCGGTCAAAAATCATAGTCTATTATACACTAGTTTCGGTAAAAAAATCAAATATAATTGGGAACTATTTGAAATGATACGAGACTTTTTAGATCATATATATATGTTAAAAGGGAAGATTATGATGGAAGTGCATGCAAAAAAAAATCATCTGAAAACTAGATTCTATGAAACTTTATGAAATGCATGTTTCGATCAAAAATCATAGTATATTATACACTAGTTTCGTTCAAAAAAATCAAATTTAATTGGGCACTATTTGAAAAGATACGAGATTTTTCAGATCATGTAAATATGTTAAAAGGGAAGTTTTTGATTGAAGTCCATGAAATAAAATCATCTGAAAACTAGATTCTATGAAACTTTTGGAAATGCAAGTTTCGGTCAAAAATCATAGTATATTATACACTAGTTATGGTCAAAAAATCAAATTTGATTGGGGACTATTTGAAATGATACAATACTTTTCATATCATTTTTATATTTTATAAGGGAAGGTTATGATGTAAGTCCATGCAAAAAAATCATCTGAAAACTAGATTCTACGAAACTTTTTGAAATGCAAGTTTCGGTCAAAAATCTTAGTATATTATACACTACTTTCGGTAAAAAAATCAAATTTAATTAGGGAGTATTTGAAATGATAAAATACTTTACATATCATTTATACATGTTAAGAGGGAAGGATATAATGGAAGTTCATGCAAAAAAATTATCTGAAAACTAGATTTTATGAAAATTTTGGAAATGCAAGTTTCGGTTAAAAATCATAGTATATTATACACTAGTTTCGGTCAAAAAAATCAAATTTAATTGGGGACTATTTGAAATGATACGAGACTTTTCAGATCATTTATATATGTTAAGAGGGAAGGTTATGATGGAAATCCATGCAAAAAATCATCTGAAAATTAGATTCTATGAAACTTTTCGAAATGCATGTTTCGGTAAAAAATCATAGTATATTATACACTCGTTTCGGTCAGAAAAATCAAATTTAATTGGGGACTCTTTTAAATGATACGAGACTTTTCAGATCATTTATATATGTTATGAGGGAAGTTTATGATGGAAGTCCATGCAAAAATATCATCTGAAAACTAGATTCTATGAAACTTTTGGAAATGCAAGTTTCAGTAAAAAATCATAGTATATTATACACTACTTTCAGTCAAAAAAATCAAATTTAATTGGGGACTTTTTGAAATGATACGAGACTTTTCAGTTAATTTATATATGTTATGAGAGAAGGATATGATGGACGTCCATGCAAAAAAATCATCAGAAAACTAGATTCTATGGAACTTTTTGAAATGCAAGTTTCGGTCAAAAATCATAGTATATTATACACTAGTTTCGGTCAAAAAAATTAAATTTAATTGGGGAATATTTGAAATGATACGAGACTTTTTAGATCATTTATATATGTAAAGAGGGAAGGTTATGATGGAAGTCCTTGGAAAAAATAATCTGAAAATTAGATTCTATGAAACTTTTCGAAATGCAAGTTTCTGTCAAAAATCACAGTATAATATACACTAGTTTCGGTCAAAAAAATCAAATATAATTCGGGACTATTTGAAATGATACGAGACTTTTCAGATCATTTATATATGTTAAGAGGGAAGGTTATGATGGAATTCCATGCAAAAAATCATCTGAAAATTAGATTCTAAGAAACTTTTCGAAATGCAAGTTTCGGTCAAAAATCATTGTATATTAGACACTAGTTTCGGTCAAAAAAATCAAATATAATTGGGGACTATTTGAAATGATACGAGACTTTTCAGATCATTTATATATGTTAAAAGGGAAGGTTATGATGTAAGTCCATGCAATAAAATCATCTGAACAATAGATTCTATGAAACTTTACAAAATGAATGTTTCGGTCAAAAATCATAGTATATTATACACTAGTTTCGTTCAAAAAAATCAAATTTAATTGGGCACTATTTGAAATGATACGAAACTTTTCATATCATTTAAATATGTTAAAAAGGAAGGTTATGATGGAAGTCCTTGCAAAAAATCATCTGAAAATTAGATTCTATGAATCTTTTCGAAATGCAAGTTTCGGTCAAAAATCATAGTATATTATACACTAGTTTCGGTCAAAAAAATTATATATAATTGGGGAATATTTGAAATGATACGAGACTTTTCAGATCATTTATATATGTTAAAAGGGAAGGTTATGATGTAAGTCCATGCAAAAAAAACTTCTGAACAATAGATTCTATGAAACTTTACGAAATGAATGTTTCGGTCAAAAATCATTGTATATTATACACTTGTTTCGTTCAAAAAAATCAAATTTAATCGGGAAATATTTGAAATGGTACGAAAATTTTCATATCATTTAAATATGTTAAAATGGAAGGTTATGATGGAAGTCCTTGCAAAAATATCATCTGAAAACTAGATTCTATGAAACTTTTGGAAATGCAAGTTTCGGTCAAAAAACATAGTATATTATACACGTTTGGGTAAAAAAAATTTAATTTAATTGGGAACTATTTGAAATGATACGATACTTTTCAGTTCATTTATATATGTTATGAGGGAAGGTTATAATGGAAGTCCATGCAAAAATATCATCTGAAAACAAGATTCTATGAAACATTTGGAAATGCAAGTTTCGGTCAAAAATCATAGTATATTATACATTACTTTAGGTCAAAAAAAATCAAATTTAATTGGGGACTTTTTGAAATGTTATGAGAGAAGGATATGATGGACGTCCATGCAAAAAAATCATCAGAAAACTAGATTCTATGGAACTTTTTGAAATGCAATTTTCGATCAAAAATCATAGTATATTATACACTAGTTTCGGTCAAAAAAATTAAATTTAATTGGGGAATATTTGAAATGATACGAGACTTTTTAGATCATTTATATATGTTAAGAGGGAAGGTTATGATGGAAGTCCTTGGAAAAAATAATCTGAAAATTAGATTCTATGAAACTTTTCGAAATGCAAGTTTCTGTCAAAAATCACAGTATAATATACACTAGTTTCAGTCAAAAAAATCAAATATAATTCGGGACTATTTGAAATAATACGAGACTTTTCAGATCATTTATATATGTTAAGAGGGAAGGTTATGATGGAATTCCATGCAAAAAATCATCTGAAAATTAGATTCTAAGAAACTTTTCGAAATGCAAGTTTCGGTCAAAAATCATTGTATATTAGACACTAGTTTCGGTCAAAAAAATCAAATTTAATTGGGGACTATTTGTAATGATACGAGACTTTTCAGATCATGTAAATATGTTAAAAGGGAAGTTTTTGATTGAAGTCAATGCAAAAAAATCATCTGAAAACTAGATTCTATGAAACTTTTTGAAATGCAAGTTTCGGTCAAAAATCTTAGTATATTATACACTACTTTCGGTCAAAAAAATCAAATTTAATTGGGGACTATTTGAAATGATAAAATACTTTTCATATTATTTATACATGTTAAGAGGGAAGGATATAATGGAAGTTCATGCAAAAAATTTATCTGAAAACTAGATTCTATGAAAATTTTGGAAATGCATGTTTCGGTCAAAAATCATAGTATATTATACACTAGTTTCGGTCAACAAAATCAAATTTAATTGGGGACTATTTGAAATGATACGAGATTTTTCAGATCATTTATATATGTTAATAGGGATGGTTATGATGGAAGTCCATGCAAAAAATCATCTGAAAATTAGATTCTATGTAACTTTTCGAAATGCAAGTTTCGTTCAAAAATTATAGTATATTATACACTAGTTTCGTTCAAAAAAATTAAATTAAATTGGGAACTATTTAAATGATACGAAACTTTTCATATCATTTAAATATGTTAAAAAGGAAGGTTATGATGGAAGTCCTTGCAAAAATATCATCTGAAAATTAGTATCTATGAAACTTTTGGAAATGTAAGTTTCGGTAAAAAAATCATAGTATATTATACACGTTTCCGTAAAAAAAATCAAACTTAATTGGGGACTATTTAAAATGATACAATACTTTTCAGATCATTTATATATGTTATGAGGGAAGGTTATGATGGAAGTCCATGCAAAAATATCATCTGAAAACAAGATTCTAAGAAACTTTTGGAAATGAAGGTTTCGGTCAAAAATCATAGTAGATTATACACTACTTTCGGTCAAAAAAATCCAATTAAATTTTTGAAATGATACGAGACTTTTCAGTTAATTTATATATGTTATGAGAGAAGGTTATGATGGATGTCCATGCAAAAAAATCATCTGAAAACTAGATTCTATGGAACTTTTTGAAATGCAAGTTTCGGTCAAAAATCATAGTATATTATACACTAGTTTCGGTCAAAAAAATCAAATTTAATTGGGGATTATTTGAAATGATACAAGACTTTTTAGATTATATATATATGTTAAGAGGAAAGGTTATCATGGAAGTCCATGGAATAAAATAATCTGAAAATTAGATTCTATGAAACTTTTTGAAATGCAAGTTTCGGTCAAAAATCACCGTATTATATACACTAGTTTCGATCAAAAAAATCAAATATAATTGGGGATTATTTGAAATAATACGAGACTTTTCAGATCATTTATATATGTTAAGAGGGAAGGTTATGATGGGATTGCATGCAAAAAATCATCTGAAAATTAGATTCTAAGAAACTTTTCGAAATGCAAGTTTCGGTCAAAAATCATAGTATATTATACACTAGTTTCGGTCAAAAAATCAAATTTAATTGGGGTCTATTTGAAATGATACGAGAATTTTCGTATCATTTATATATGTTATATGGGAAGGTTATAATGGAAGTCCATGCAAAAAAATCATTTGAAAACTAGATTCTATGAAACTTTTTGAAATGCAGGTTTCGGTCAAAAATCTTAGTATATTATACACTACTTTCGGTCAAAAAAATTAAATTAAATTGGGGACTATTTGAAATGATAAAATACTTTTCATATAATTTATACATGTTAAGAGGGAAGGATATAATGGAAGTTCATGCAAAAAAATTATCTGAAAACTAGATTCTATGAAAATTTTGGAAATGCGTGTTTCGGTCAAAAATCATAATATATTATACACTAGTTTCGGTCAAAAAAATCAAATTTAATTGGAGACTATTTGAGATTATGTAAATATGTTATAAGGGAAGTTTTTGATTGAAGTCCATGAAATAAAATCATCTGAAAACTAGATTCTAGGAAACTTTTGGAAATGCAAGTTTCGGTCAAAAATCATAGTATATTATACACTAGTTTCGGTCAAAAAATAAAATTTAATTGGGGACTATTTGAAATGATATGAGAATTTTCATATCATTTATATATGTTATAAGGGATGGTTATGATGTAAATTCATGCAAAAAAATCATCTGAAAACTAGATTCTATGAAACTTTTTGAAATGCAAGTTTCGGTCAAAAATCTTAGTATATTATACACTACTTTCGGTCAAAAAAATCAAATTTAATTGGGGACTATTTGAAATGATAAAATACTTTTCATATCATTTATACATGTTAAGAGGGAAGGATATAATGGAAGTTCATGCAAAAAAATTATCTGAAAACTAGAATCTATGAAAATTTTGGAAATGCATGTTTCGGTCAAAAATCATAGTATATTATACACTAGTTTCGGTCAAAAAAATCAAATTTAATTGGGGACTATTTTAAATGATACGAGACTTTTCAGATCATTTATATATGTTAAGAGGGATGGTTATGATGGAAGTCCATGCAAAAAATCATCTGAAAATTAGATTCTATGTAACTTTTCAAAATGCAAGTTTCGGTCAAAAATCATAGTATATTATACACTAGTTTCGGTCAAAAGAATCAAATATAATTGGGCACTATTTGAAATGATACGAAACTTTTCATATAATTTAAATATGTTAAAAAGGAAGGTTATGAAGGAAGTCCTTGCAAAAAAATCATATGAAAATTAGTATCTATGAAACTTTTGGAAATGCAAGTTTCGGTCAAAAATCATAGTATATTATACACGTTTCGGTCAAAATAATCAAATTTAATTTGGGACTATTTAAAATGATACGATACTTTTCAGATCATTTATATATGTTATGAGGGAAGGTTATGATGGAAGTCCATGCAAAAATATCATCTGAAAACAAGATTCTATGAAACTTTTGGAAATGCAAGTTTCGGTCAAAAATCATAGTAGATTATACACTACTTTCGGTCAAAAAAATCTAATTAAATTTTTGAAATGATACGAGAATTTTCAGTTAATTTATATATGTTATGAGAGAAGGTTATGATGGATGTCCATGCAAAAAAATCATCTGAAAACTAGATTCTATGGAACTTTTTGAAATGCAAGTTTCGGTCAAAAATCACAGTATAATATGTACTAGTTTCGATAAAAAAAATCAAATATAATTGGGGACTATTTGAAATAATACGAGACTTTTCAGATCATTTACATATGTTAAGAGGGAAGGTTATGATGGAATTCCATGCAAAAAATAATCTGAAAATTAGATTCTATGAAACTTTTCGAAATGCAAGTTTCGGTCAAAAATCACAGTATAATATGTACTAGTTTCGATCAAAAAAATCAAATATAATTGGGGACTATTTGAAATAATACGAGACTTTTCAGATCATTTATATATGTTAAGAGGGAAGGTTATGATGGAATTCCATGCAAAAAATCATCTGAATATTAGATTCGAAGAAACTTATCGAAATGCAAGTTTCGGTCAAAAATCATAGTATATTATACACTAGTTTCGGTAAAAAAATCAAATATAATTGGGGACTATTTGAAATGATACGAGACTTTTCAGATCATGTAAATATGTTAAAAGGGAAGTTTTTGATGGAAGTCAATGAAATAAAATCATCTGAAAACTAGATTCTATGAAACTTTTGGAATTGCAAGTTTCGGTCAAAAATTATAAAATATTATACACTAGTTTCGGTCAAAAATCAAAGTATATTATACACTAGTTTCGGTCAAAAAAATCAAATATAATTGGGGACTATTTGAAATGATACGAGACTTTTCAGATCATTTATATATGTTAAAAGGGAAGGTTATGATGTAAGTCCATACAAAAAATCATCTGAAAAATAGATTCTATGAAACTTTACGAAATGCATGTTTCGGTCAAAAATCATAGTATATTATACACTAGTTTCGTTAAAAAAAATCAAATTTAATTGGGCACTATTTGAAATGATACGAAACTTTTCTGATCATTTAAATATGTTAAAAAGGAAGGTTATGATGGAAGTCCTTGCAAAAATATCATATGAATACTAGATTCTATGAAACTTTTGGAAATGCAAGTTTCGGTCAAAAATCATAGTATATTTATTATACACGTTTCGGTCAAAAAAATCAAATTTAATTGGGGACTATTTGAAATGATACGAGACTTTTCAGATCATTTATATATGTTATGAGGGAAGTTTATGATGGAAGTCCATGCAAAAATATCATCTGAAAACTAGATTCTATGAAACTTTTGGAAATGCAAGTTTCAGTAAAAAATCATAGTATATTATACACTACTTTCGGTGAAAAAAATCAAATTTAATTGGTGACTTTTTGAAATGATACGAGACTTTTCAGTTAATTTATATATGTTATGAGAGAAGGTTATGATGGATGTCCATGCAAAAAAATCATCTGAAAACTAGATTTTATGGAACTTTTTGAAATGTAAGTTTCGGTGAAAAATCATAGTATATTATACACTATTTTCGTTCAAAAAAATCAAATTTAATTGGGGACTATTTGAAATGATACGAGACTTTTCAGATCATTTATATATGTTAAGAGGGAAGGTTATGATGGAAGTCCATGGAAAAAATATCCTAAAATTAGATTCTATGAAACTTTTCGAAATGCAAGTTTCGGTCAAAAATCACAGTATATTATATACTAGTTTCGTTCAAAAAAATCAAATATAATTGGGGACTATTTGAAATGATACGAGACTTTTCAGATCATTTATATATTTTAAAAGGTAAGGTTATGATGGATGTCCATGCAAAAAAATCATCTGAAAACTAGATTCTATGGAACTTTTTGAAATGCAAGTTTCAGTCAAAAATCATAGTATATTATACACTAGTTTCGGTCAAAAAAATCAAATATAATTGGGGACTATTTGAAATGATACGAGACTTTTCAGATCATTTATATATGTTAAGAGGGAAGGTTATGATGGAGTTCAATGAAAAAAATATCTGAGAATTAGATTCTAAGAAACTTTTCGAAATGCAAGTTTCAATAAAAAATCATAGTATATTATACACTAGTTTCGGCAAAAAAATAAAATATAATTGGGGACTATTTGAAATGATACGAGACTTTTCAGATCATTTAAATATGTTAAAAGGGAAGAATATGATGGAAGTGCATGCAAAAAAAAATCATCTGAAAACTAGATTCTATGAAACATTACGAAATGCATGTTTCGGTCAAAAATCATAGTATATTATACACTAGTTTCGTTAAAAAAATCAAATTTAATTGGGCACTATTTGAAATGATACGAGACTTTTCAGATCATGTAAATATGTTAAAAGGGATGTTTTTTGTTGAAGTCCATGAAATAAAATCATCTGAAAACTAGATTCTATGAAACTTTTGAAAATACAAGTTTCGGTCAAAAATCATAGTATATTATACACTAGTTTCGGTCAAAAAATAAAATTTAATTGGGGACTATTTGAAATGATATGAGACTTTTCATATCATTTATATATGTTATAAGGGAAGGTTATGATGTAAGTCCATGCAAAAAAATCATCTTAAAACTAGATTCTATGAAACTTTTTGAAATGCAAGTTTCGGTCAAAAATCTTAGTATATTATACACTACTTTCGGTCAAAAAAATCAAAATTAATTCTGGACTATTTGAAATGATAAAATACTTTTCATATCATTTATACATGTTAAGAGGGAAGGATATAATGGAAGTTCATGCAAAAAAATTATCTGAAAACTAGATTCTATGAAAATTTTGGAAATGCATGTTTCGGTCAAAAATCATAGTATATTATACACTAGTTTCGGTTAAAAAAATCAAATTTAATTGGGGACTATTTGAAATGATACGAGACTTTTCAGAACATTTATATATGTTAAGAGGGATGGTTATGATGGAAGTCCATGCAAAAAATCATCTGAAAATTAGATTCTATGAAACTTTTCAAAATGCAAGTTTCGGTCAAAAATCATAATATATTATACACTAGTTTCGGTCAAAAAAATCAAATATAATTGGGGACTATTTGAATTGATACAAGACTTTTCAGATCATTTATATATGTTAAGAGGGAAGGTTATGATGGAATTCAATGCAAAAAATATCTGAGAATTAGATTCTAAGAAACTTTTCGAAATGCAAGTTTCGGTCAAAAATCATAGTATATTATACACTAGTTTCGGTAAAAAAAACAAATATAATTGGGGACTATTTGAAATGATACGAGACTTTTCAGATCATTTATATATGTTAAAAGGGAAGGTTATGATGGATGTCCATGCAAAAAAATCATCTGAAAACTAGATTCTATGGAACTTTTTGAAATGCAAGTTTCAGTCAAAAATCATAGTATATTATACACTAGTTTCGGTCAAAAAAATCAAATTTAAATGGGGACTATTTGAAATGATACGAGACTTTTCAGATCATTTATATATGTAAAGAGGGAAGGTTCTGATGGAAGTCCATGGAAAAAATCATCCTAAAATTAGATTCTATGAAACTTTTCGAAATGCAAGTTTCGGTCAAAAATCACAGTATATTATATACTAGTTTCGTTCAAAAAAATCAAATATAATTGGGGACTATTTGAAATGATACGAGACTTTTCAGATCATTTATATATTTTAAAAGGTAAGGTTATGATGGATGTCCATGCAAAAAAATCATCTGAAAACTAGATTCTATGGAACTTTTTGAAATGCAAGTTTCAGTCAAAAATCATAGTATATTATACACTAGTTTCGGTTAAAAAAATCAAATATAATTGGGGACTATTTGAAATGATACGAGACTTTTCAGATCATTTATATATGTTAAGAGGGAAGGTTATGATGGAGTTCAATGAAAAAAATATCTGAGAATTAGATTCTAAGAAACTTTTCGAAAAGCAAGTTTCAATAAAAAATCATAGTATATTATACACTAGTTTCGGCAAAAAAATAAAATATAATTGGGGACTATTTGAAATGATACGAGACTTTTCAGATCATTTAAATATGTTAAAAGGGAAGAATATGATGGAAGTGCATGCAAAAAAAAATCATCTGAAAACTAGATTCTATGAAACATTACGAAATGCATGTTTCGGTCAAAAATCATAGTATATTATACACTAGTTTCGTTAAAAAAATCAAATTTAATTGGGCACTATTTGAAATGATACGAGACTTTTCAGATCATGTAAATATGTTAAAAGGGATGTTTTTTGTTGAAGTCCATGAAATAAAATCATCTGAAAACTAGATTCTATGAAACTTTTGAAAATACAAGTTTCGGTCAAAAATCATAGTATATTATACACTAGTTTCGGTCAAAAAATAAAATTTAATTGGGGACTATTTGAAATGATATGAGACTTTTCATATCATTTATATATGTTATAAGGGAAGGTTATGATGTAAGTCCATGCAAAAAAATCATCTTAAAACTAGATTCTATGAAACTTTTTGAAATGCAAGTTTCGGTCAAAAATCTTAGTATATTATACACTACTTTCGGTCAAAAAAATCAAAATTAATTCGGGACTATATGAAATGATAAAATACTTTTCATATCATTTATACATGTTAAGAGGGAAGGATATAATGGAAGTTCATGCAAAAAAATTATCTGAAAACTAGATTCTATGAAAATTTTGGAAATGCATGTTTCGGTCAAAAATCATAGTATATTATACACTAGTTTCGGTTAAAAAAATCAAATTTAATTGGGGACTATTTGAAATGATACGAGACTTTTCAGATCATTTATATATGTTAAGAGGGATGGTTATGATGGAAGTCCATGCAAAAAATCATCTGAAAATTAGATTCTATGAAACTTTTCGAAATGCAAGTTTCGGTCAAAAATCATAATATATTATACACTAGTTTCGGTCAAAAAAATCAAATATAATTGGGGACTATTTGAATTGATACAAGACTTTTCAGATCATTTATATATGTTAAGAGGGAAGGTTATGATGGAATTCAATGCAAAAAATATCTGAGAATTAGATTCTAAGAAACTTTTCGAAATGCAAGTTTCGGTCAAAAATCATAGTATATTATACACTAGTTTCGGTAAAAAAAACAAATATAATTGGGGACTATTTGAAATGATACGAGACTTTTCAGATCATTTATATATGTTAAAAGGGAAGGTTATGATGGATGTCCATGCAAAAAAATCATCTGAAAACTAGATTCTATGGAACTTTTTGAAATGCAAGTTTCAGTCAAAAATCATAGTATATTATACACTAGTTTCGGTCAAAAAAATCAAATTTAAATGGGGACTATTTGAAATGATACGAGACTTTTCAGATCATTTATATATGTAAAGAGGGAAGGTTCTGATGGAAGTCCATGGAAAAAATCATCCTAAAATTAGATTCTATGAAACTTTTCGAAATGCAAGTTTCGGTCAAAAATCACAGTATATTATACACTAATTTCGGTCAAAAAAATCAAATATAATTGGGGACTATTTGAAATGATACGAGACTTTTCAGATCATTTATATATGTTAAGAGGGAAGGTTATGATGGAATTCAATGCAAAAAATATCTGAGAATTAGATTCTAAGAAACTTTTCGAAATGCAAGTTTCGGTCAAAAATCATAGTATATTATACACTAGTTTCGGTAAAAAAAACAAATATAATTGGGGACTATTTGAAATGATACGAGACTTTTCAGATCATTTATATATGTTAAAAGGGAAGGTTATGATGGATGTCCATGTAAAAAAATCATCTGAAAACTAGATTCTATGGAACTTTTTGAAATGCATGTTTCGGTCAAAAATCATAGTATATTATACACTAGTTTCGGTCAAAAAAATCAAATTTAAATGGGGACTATTTGAAATGATACGAGACTTTTCAGATCATTTATATATGTTAAGAGGGAAGGTTCTGATGGAAGTCCATGGAAAAAATCATCCTAAAATTAGATTCTATGAAACTTTTCGAAATGCAAGTTTCGGTCAAAAATCACAGTATATTATACACTAGTTTCGGTCAAAAAAATCAAATATAATTGGGGACTATTTGAAATGATACGAGACTTTTCAGATCATTTATATATGTTAAGAGGGAAGGTTATGATGGAATTCAATGCAAAAAATATCTGAGAATTATATTCTAAGAAACTTTTCGAAATGCAAGTTTCGGTCAAAAATCATAGTATATTATACACTAGTTTCGGTAAAAAAAAATCAAATATAATTGGGGACTATTTGAAATGATACGAGACTTTTCAGATCATTTATATATGTTAAAAGGGAAGATTATGATGGAAGTGCATGCAAAAAAAATCATCTGAAAACTAGATTCTATGAAACTTTACGAAATGCATGTTTCGGTCAAAAATCATAGTATATTATACATTAGTTTCGTTAAAAAAATCAAATTTAATTGGGCACTATTTGAAATGATACGAGACTTTTCAGATCATGTAAATATGTTAAAATGGATGTTTTTTGTTGAAGTCCATGAAATAAAATCATCTGAAAACTAGATTCTATGAAACTTTTGAAAATACAAGTTTCGGTCAAAAATCATAGTATATTATACACTAGTTTCGGTCAAAAAATCAAATTTAATTGGGGACTATTTGAAATGATACGAGACTTATCATATCATTTATATATGTTATAAGGGAAGGTTATGATGTAAGTCCATGCAAAAAAATCATCTGAAAACTAGATTCTATGAACTTTTTGAAATGCAAGTTTCGGTCAAAAATCTTAGTATATTATACACTACTTTCGGTCAAAAAAATCAAATTTAATTCGGGACTATTTGAAATGATAAAATACTTTTCATATCATTTATACATGTTAAGAGGGAAGGATATAATGGAAGTTCATGCAAAAAAAATATCTGAAATCTAGATTCTATGAAAATTTTGGAAATGCATGTTTCGTTCAAAAATCATAGTATATTATACACTAGTTTCGGTCAAAAAAATCAAATTTAATTGGGGACTATTTGAAATGATACGAGACTTTTCAGATCATTTATATATGTTAAGAGGGATGGTTATGATGGAAGTACATGCAAAAAATCATCTGAAAATTAGATTCTATGAAACTTTTCGAAATGCAAGTTTCGGTCAAAAATCATAATATATTATACACTAGTTTCGGTCAAAAAAATCAAATATAATTGGGGACTATTTGAATTGATACAAGACTTTTCAGATCATTTATATATGTTAAGAGGGAAGGTTATGATGGAATTCAATGCAAAAAATATCTGAGAATTAGATTCTAAGAAACTTTTCGAAATGCAAGTTTCGGTCAAAAATCATAGTATATTATACACTAGTTTCGGTAAAAAAAACAAATATAATTGGGGACTATTTGAAATGATACGAGACTTTTCAGATCATTTATATATGTTAAAAGGGAAGGTTATGATGGATGTCCATGCAAAAAAATCATCTGAAAACTAGATTCTATGGAACTTTTTGAAATGCAAGTTTCAGTCAAAAATCATAGTATATTATACACTAGTTTCGGTCAAAAAAATCAAATTTAATTGGGGACTGTTTGAAATGATACGAGACTTTTCAGATCATTTATATATGTAAAGAGGGAAGGTTCTGATGGAAGTCCATGGAAAAAATCATCCTAAAATTAGATTCTATGAAACTTTTCGAAATGCAAGTTTCGGTCAAAAATCACAGTATATTATACACTAGTTTCGGTCAAAAAAATCAAATATAATTGGGGACTATTTGAAATGATACGAGACTTTTCAGATCATTTATATATGTTAAGAGGGAAGGTTATGATGGAATTCAATGCAAAAAATATCTGAGAATTAGATTCTAAGAAACTTTTCGAAATGCAAGTTTCGGTCAAAAATCATAGTATATTATACACTAGTTTCGGTAAAAAAAACAAATATAATTGGGGACTATTTGAAATGATACGAGACTTTTCAGATCATTTATATATGTTAAAAGGGAAGGTTATGATGGATGTCCATGCAAAAAAATCATCTGAAAACTAGATTCCATGGAACTTTTTGAAATGCATGTTTCGGTCAAAAATCATAGTATATTATACACTAGTTTCGGTCAAAAAAATCAAATTTAAATGGGGACTATTTGAAATGATACAAGACTTTTCAGATCATTTATATATGTTAAGAGGGAAGGTTCTGATGGAAGTCCATGGAAAAAATAATCCTAAAATTAGATTCTATGAAACTTTTCGAAATGCAAGTTTCGGTCAAAAATCACAGTATATTATACACTAGTTTCGGTCAAAAAAAGCAAATATAATTGGGGACTATTTGAAATGATACGAGACTTTTCAGATCATTTATATATGTTAAGAGGGAAGGTTATGATGGAATTCAATGCAAAAAATATATGAGAATTATATTCTAAGAAACTTTTCGAAATGCAAGTTTCGGTCAAAAATCATAGTATATTATACACTAGTTTCGGTAAAAAAAATCAAATATAATTGGGGACTATTTGAAATGATACGAGACTTTTCAGATCATTTATATATGTTAAAAGGGAAGATTATGATGGAAGTGCATGCAAAAAAAATCATCTGAAAACTAGATTCTATGAAACTTTACGAAATGCATGTTTCGGTCAAAAATCATAGTATATTATACACTAGTTTCGTTAAAAAAATCAAATTTAATTGGGCACTATTTGAAATGATACGAGACTTTTCAGATCATGTAAATATGTTAAAATGGATGTTTTTTGTTGAAGTCCATGAAATAAAATCATCTGAAAACTAGATTCTATGAAACTTTTGAAAATACAAGTTTCGGTCAAAAATCATAGTATATTATACACTAGTTTCGGTCAAAAAATCAAATTTAATTGGGGACTATTTGAAATGATACGAGACTTTTCATATCATTTATATATGTTATAAGGGAAGGTTATGATGTAAGTCCATGCAAAAAAATCATCTGAAAACTAGATTCTATGAAACTTTTTGAAATGCAAGTTTCGGTCAAAAATCTTAGTATATTATACACTACTTTCGGTCAAAAAAATCAAATTTAATTCGGGACTATTTGAAATGATAAAATACTTTTCATATCATTTATACATGTTAAGAGGGAAGGATATAATGGAAGTTCATGCAAAAAAAATATCTGAAATCTAGATTCTATGAAAATTTTGGAAATGCATGTTTCGTTCAAAAATCATAGTATATTATACACTAGTTTCGGTCAAAAAAATCAAATTTAATTGGGGACTATTTGAAATGATACGAGACTTTTCAAATCATTTATATATGTTAAGAGGGATGGTTATGATGGAAGTCCATGCAAAAAATCATCTGAAAATTAAATTCTATGAAACTTTTCGAAATGCAAGTTTCGGTCAAAAATCATAGTATATTATACACTAGTTTCGGTCAAAAAAATTAAATATAATTGGGGACTATTTGAAATGATACGAGACTTTTCAGATCATTTATATATGTTAAAAGGGAATATTATGATGGAAGTGCATGCAAAAAAAAATCATCTGAAAACTAGATTCTATGAAACTTTACGAAATGCATGTTTCGGTCAAAAATCATAGTATATTATACACTAGTTTCGTTAAAAAAATCAAATTTAATTGGGCACTATTTGAAATGATACGAGACTTTTCAGATCATGTAAATATGTTAAAAAGGATGTTTTTTATTGAAGTCCATGAAATAAAATCATCTGAAAACTAGATTCTATGAAACTTTTGAAAATACAAGTTTTCGTCAAAAATCATAGTATATTATACACTAGTTTCGGTCAAAAAATCAAATTTAATTGGGGACTATTTGAAATGATACGAGACTTTTCATATCATTTATATATGTTATAAGGGAAGGTTATAATTTAAGTCCATGCAAAAAAATCATCTGAAAACTAGATTCTATGAAACTTTTTGAAATGCAAGTTTCGGTCAAAAATCGTAGTATATTATACACTACTTTCAGTCAAAAAAATCAAATTTAATTCGGGACTATTTGAAATGATAAAATTCTTTTCATATCATTTATACAACTTAAGAGGGAAGGATATAATGGAAGTTCATGCAAAAAAATAATCTGAAAACTAGATTCTATGAAAATTTTTGAAATGCATGTTTCGGTCAAAAATCATAGTATATCATACACTAGTTTCGGTCAAAAAAATCAAATTTAATTAGGGACTATTTGAAATGATACGTGACTTTTTAGATCATTTATATATGTTAAGAGGGATGGTTATGATGGAAGTCCATGCAAAAAATCATCTGAAAATTAGATTCTATGAAACTTTTCGAAATGCAAGTTTCGGTCAAAAATCATAGTATATTATACACTTGTTTCGGTCAAAAAAATCAAATATAATTGGGGACTATTTGAAATGATACGAGACTTTTCAGATCATTTATATATATTAAAAGGGAAGGTTATGATGTAAGTCCATGCAAAAAAATGATCTGAACAATAGATTCTATGAAACTTTACGAAATGCATGTTTCGGTCAAAAATCATAATATATTATACACTAGTTTCGTTCAAAGAAATCAAATTAAATTGGGCACTATTTGAAATGATACGAAACTTTTCATATCATTTAAATATGTTAAAAAGGAAGGTTATGACGGATGTCCTTGCAAAAATATCATCTGAAAATTAGATTATATGAAACTTTTGAAATTGCAAGTTTCGATAAAAAATCATAGTATATTATACACGTTTCGGTCAAAAAAATCAAATTTAATTGGGGACTATTAAAAATGATACGATACTTTTTAGATCATTTATATATGTTATGAGGGAAGGTTATGATGGAAGTCCATCCAAAAATATCATCTGAAAACAAGAATCTATGAAACTTTTGGAAATTCAAGTTTCGGTCAAAAATCAAAGTATATTATACACTACTTTCGGTCAAAAAAATCCAATTAAATCTTTGAAATGATACGAGACTTTTCAGTTAATTTATATATGTCATGATAGAAAGTTATGATGGATGTCCATGCAAAAAAATCATCTGAAAACTAGATTCTATGGAACTTTTTGAAATACAAGTTTCGGTCAAAAAGCATAGTATATTATTATACACTAGTTTCGGTCGAAAAAATCAAATTTAATTGGGGAATTTTTGAAATGATACGAGACTTTTCAGTTCATTTATATATGTTAAGAGGTAAGGTTATCATGGAAGTCCATGGAAAAAAATAATCTGAAAATTAGATTCTATGAAACTTTTCGAAATGCAAGTTTCGGTCAAAAATCACAGTATAATATACACTAGTTTCGGTCAAAAAAATCAAATATAATTGGGGACTATTTGAAATAATACGAGACTTTTAAGATCATTTATATATGTTAAGAGGGAAGGTTATGATGGAATTCCATGCAAAAAATCATCTGAAAATTAGATTCTAAGAAACTTATCGAAATGCACGTTTCGGTCAAAAATCATAGTATATTATACACTAGTTTCGGTAAAAAAAATCAAATATAATTGGGGACTATTTGAAATGATACGAGACTTTTCAGATCATGTAAATATGTTAAAAGGGATGTTTTTGATGGAAGTCCATGAAATAAAATCATCTGAAAACTAGATTCTATGAAACTTTTGGAAATGCAAGTTTCGGTCAAAAAATCAAATTTAATTGGGGACTATTTGAAATGATACGACAATTCTAATATCATTTATATATGTTATAAGGGAAGGTTATAATGGAAGTCCAAGCAAAAAAATCATCTGAAAACTAGATTCTATGAAACTTTTTGAAATGCAAGTTTCGGTAAGAAATCATAGTATATTATACACTACTTTCGGTCAAAAAAATCAAATTTAATTGGGGACTATTTGAAATGATAAAATACTTTTCATATCATTTATACATGTTAAGAGGGAAGGATATAATGGAAGTTCATGCAATTGGGGAAATGCAAGTTTCGGTCAAAAATCATAGTATATTATACACTAGTTTCGGTCAAAAACATCAAATTTAATTGGGGACTATTTGAAATGATACGGGACTTTTCAGATCATGTAAATATGTTAAAAGGGAAGTTTTTGATTGAAGTCCATGAAATAAAATCATCTGAAAACTAGATTCTATGAAACTTTTGGAAATACAAGTTTCGGTAAAAAAATCATAGTATATTATACACTAGTTTCTGTCAAAAAATCAAATTTAATTGGGGACTATTTGAAATGATACGAGACTTTTCATATCATTTATATATGTTATAAGGGAAGGTTATGATGTAAGTCCACGCAAAAAAAAATCATCTGTAAACTAGATTCTATGAAACTTTTTGAAATGTAAGTTTCGGTCAAAAATCATAGTATATTATACACTACTTCGTTCAAAAAAATCAAATTTAATTGGGGACTATTTGAAATGATAAAATACTTTTCATATCATTTATACATGTTAAGAGGGAAGGATATAATGAAAGTTCATGCAAAAAAATTATCTGAAAACTATATTCTATGAAAATTTTGGAAATGCATGTTTCGGTCAAAAATCATAGTATATTATACACTAGTTTCGGTCAAAAAAATCAAATTTAATTAGGGACTATTTGAAATGATACGAGACTTTTCAGATCATTTATATATGTTAAGAGGTAAGGTTATCATGGAAGTCCATGGAAAAAAATAATCTGAAAACTAGATTTTATGAAACTTTTCGAAATGCAAGTTTCGGTCAAAAATCACAGTATAATATACAATAGTTTCGGTCAAAAAAATCAAATATAATTGGGGACTATTTGAAATAATACGAGACTTTTCAGATCATTTATATATGTTAAGAGGGAAGGTTATGATGGAATTCCATGCAAAAAATCATCTGAAAATTAGATTCTAAGAAACTTATCGAAATGCAAGTTTCGGTCAAAAGTCATAGTATATCATACACTAGTTTCGGTAAAAAAAAATCAAATATAATTGGGGACTATTTGAAATAATACGAGACTTTTCAGATCATGTAAATATGTTAAAAGGGATGTTTTTGATGGAAGTCCATGAAATAAAATCATCTGAAAATTAGATTCTATGAAACTTTTGGAAATGCAAGTTTTGGTTAAAAATCATAGTATATTATACTATAGTTTCGGTCAAAAAATCAAATTTAATTGGGGACTATTTGAAATGATACGAAAATTCTAATATCATTTATATATGTTATAAGGGAAGGTTATAATGGAAGTCCATTTAAAAAAATCATCTGAAACTAGATTCTATGAAACTTTTTGAAATGCAAGTTTCGGTCAAAAATCATAGTATATTATACACTACTTTCGGTCAAAAAAATCAAATTTAATTGGGGACTATTTGAAATGATAAAATACTTTTCATATCATTTATACATGTTAAGAGGGAAGGATATAATGGAAGTTCATGCAAAAAAAAATATGAAAACTAGATTCTATGAAAATTTTGGAAATGCAAGTTTCGGTCAAAAATCATAGTATATTATACACTAGTTTCGGTCAAAAACATCAAATTTAATTGGGGACTATTTGACTTAGGAGGCATATTGTTTTGAATTATTGCGCTACACTCAGCAGTAAGTATGTTAAAAGGGAAGTTTTTGATTGAAGTCCATGAAATAAAATCATCTGAAAACTAGATTCTATCAAACTCTTGGAAATACAAGTTTCGGTAAAAAATCATAGTATATTATACACTAGTTTCTGTCAAAAAATCAAATTTAATTGGGGACTATTTAAAATGATACGAGACTTTTCATATCATTTATATATGTTATAAGGGAAGGTTATGATGTAAGTCCATGCAAAAAAATCATCTGAAAACTAGATTCTATGAAACTTTTTAAAATGTAAGTTTCTGTAAAAAATCTTAGTATATTATACACTACTTTCGGTCAAAAAAATCAAATTTAATTGGGGACTATTTGAAATAATAAAATACTTTTCATATCATTTATACATGTTAAGAGGGAAGTTCATGCAAAAAAATTATCTGAAAACTATATTCTATGAAAATTTTTGAAATGCATGTTTCGGTCAAAAATCATAGTATATCATACACTAGTTTCGGTCAAAAAAATCAAATTTAATTAGGGACTATTTGAAATGATACGAGACTTTTCAGATCATTTATATATGTTAAGAGGGATGGTTATGATGGAAGTCCATGCAAAAAATCATCTGAAAATTAGATTCTATGAAACTTTTCGAAATGCAAGTTTCGGTCAAAACTCATAGTATATTATACACTAGTTTCGGTCAAAAAAATCAAATATAATTGGGGACTATTTTAAATGATACAAAACTTTTCATATCATTTAAATATGTTAAAAAGGAAGGTTATGACGGATGTCCTTGCAAAAATATCATATGAAAATTAGATTCTATGAAACTTTTGGAATTGCAAGTTTCGGTAAAAAATCATAGTATATTATACACGTTTCGGTAAAAAAAATCAAATTTAATTGGAGACTATTAAAAATGATACGATACTTTTCAGATCATTTATATATGTTATGAGGGAAGGTTATGATGGAAGTCCATGCAAAAATATCATCTGAAAACAAGATTCTATGAAACTTTTGGAAATGCAAGTTTCAGTCAAAAATCATAGTATATTATACACTACTTTTGGTCAAAAAAATCCAATTAAATCTTTGAAATGATACGAGACTTTTCAGTTAATTTATATATGTTATGAGAGAAGGTTATGATGGATGTCTATGCAAAAAAATCATCTGAAAACTAGATTCTACGGAACTTTTTGAAATGCATGTTTCGGTCAAAAATCATAGTATATTATTATACACTAGTTTCGGTCAAAAAAATCAAATTTAATTGGGGAATATTTGAAATGATACGAGACTTTTCACATCTTTTATATATGTTAAGAGGGAAGGTTATCATGGAAGTCCATGGAAAAAAAAAATCTGAAAATTAGATTCTATGAAACTTTTCAAAATGCAAGTTTCGGTCAAAAATCACAGTATAATATACACTAGTTTCGGTAAAAAAAAAATCAAATATAATTGGGGACTATTTGAAATAATACGAGACTTTTAAGATCATTTATATATGTTAAGAGGGAAGGTTATGATGGAATTCCATGCAAAAAAATAATCTGAAAATTAGATTCTATGAAACTTTTCGAAATGCAAGTTCCGGTCAAAAATCATAGTATATTATACACTAGTTTCGGTCAAAAAAATCAAATATAATTGGGGACTATTTGAAATGATACGAGACTTTTCAGATCATTTATATATGTTAAAAGGGAAGGTTATGATGTAAGTCCATGCAAAAAAATAATCTGAACAATAGATTCTATGAAACTTTACGAAATGCATGTTTCGGTCAAAAATCATAGTATATTATACACTAGTTTCGTTCAAAGAAATCAAATTTAATTGGGCACTATTTGAAATGATACGAAACTTTTCATATCATTTAAATATGTTAAAAAGGAAGGTTATGATGGATGTCCTTGAAAAAATATCATCTGAAAATTAGATTCTATGAAACTTTTGGAATTGCAAGTTTCGGTAAAAAATCATAGTATATTATACACGTTTCGGTCAAAAAAAATCAAATTTAATTGGGGACTATTAAAAATGATACGATACTTTTCAGATCATTTATATATGTTATGAGGGAAGTTTATGATGGAAGTCCATGCATAAATATCATCTGAAAACAAGATTCTATGAAACTTTAGGAAATGCAAGTTTCGGTCAAAAATCATAGTATATTATACACTACTTTCGGTCAAAAAAATCCAATTAAATCTTTGAAATGATACGAGACTTTTCAGTTAATTTATATATGTTATAAGGGAAGGTTATGATGGAAGTCCATGGAAAAAATCATCTGAAAAATAGATTCTATGAAACTTTTTGAAATGCATGTTTCGGTCAAAATTCTTAGTATATTATACACTACTTTCGGTCAAAAAAATCAAATATAATTGGGGACTATTTGAAATAATACGAGACTTTTCAGATCATTTATATATGTTAAGAGTGAAGGTTATGATGGCATTCCATGCAAAAAATCATCTGAAAATTAGATTCTAAGAAACTTATCGAAATGCAAGTTTCGGTCAAAAATCATAGTATATTATACACTAGTTTCGTCAAAAAAATCAAATATAATTGGGGACTATTTTAAATGATACGAGACTTTTCAGATCATGTAAATATGTTAAAAGGGAAGTTTTTGATGGAAGTCCATGAAATAAAATCATCTGAAAACTAGATTCTATGAAACTTTTGGAAATGCAAGTTTTGGTCAAAAATCATAGTATATGATACTATAGTTTCAGTCAAAAAATCAAATTTAATTGGGGACTATTTGAAATGATACGACAATTCTAATATCATTTATATATGTTATAAGGGAAGGTTATAATGGAAGTCCATGCAAAAAAATCATCTGAAAACTAGATTCTATGAAACTTTTTGAAATGCACGTTTCGGTCAAAAATCATAGTATATTATACACTACTTTCGGTAAAAAAAATCAAATTTAATTGGGGACTATTTGAAATGATAAAATACTTTGCATATCATTTATACATGTTAAGAGGGAAGGATATAATGGAAGATCATGCAAAAAAATATATGAAAACTAGATTCTATGAAAATTTTGGAAATGCAAGTTTCGGTCAAAAATCATAGTATATTATACACTAGTTTCGGTCAAAAACATCAAATTTAATTGGGGACTATTTGAAATGATAAGAGACTTTTCAGATCATGTAAATATGTTAAAAGGGAAGTTTTTGATTGAAGTCCATGAAATAAAATCATCTGAAAACTAGATTCTATCAAACTTTTGGAAATACAAGTTTCGGTAAAAAATCATAGTATATTATACACTAGTTTCTGTCAAAAAATCAAATTTAATTGGGGACTATTTAAAATGATACGAGACTTTTCATATCATTTATATATGTTATAAGGGAAGGTTATGATGTAAGTCCATGCAAAAAAATCATCTGAAAACTAGATTCTATGAAACTTTTTAAAATGTAAGTTTCTGTAAAAAATCTTAGTATATTATACACTACTTTCGGTCAAAAAAATCAAATTTAATTGGGGACTATTTGAAATAATAAAATACTTTTCATATCATTTATACATGTTAAGAGGGAAGTTCATGCAAAAAAATTATCTGAAAACTATATTCTATGAAAATTTTTGAAATGCATGTTTCGGTCAAAAATCATAGTATATCATACACTAGTTTCGGTCAAAAAAATCAAATTTAATTAGGGACTATTTGAAATGATACGAGACTTTTCAGATCATTTATATATGTTAAGAGGGATGGTTATGATGGAAGTCCATGCAAAAAATCATCTGAAAATTAGATTCTATGAAACTTTTCGAAATGCAAGTTTCGGTCAAAAATCATAGTATATTATACACTAGTTTCGGTCAAAAAAATCAAATATAATTGGGGACTATTTGAAATGATACGAGACTTTTCAGATCATTTATATATGTTAAAAGGGAAGGTTATGATGTAAGTCCATGCAAAAAAATCATCTGAACAA
This sequence comes from Lathyrus aphaca, assembly GCA_963966055.1. Classification (NCBI taxonomy): domain Eukaryota; kingdom Viridiplantae; phylum Streptophyta; class Magnoliopsida; order Fabales; family Fabaceae; genus Lathyrus; species Lathyrus aphaca. The sequence goes on along the minus strand of OZ014520.1, from coordinate 645,699,587 downwards.
TATATTCTATGAAACTTTACGAAATGCATGTTTCGGTCAAAACTCATAATATATTATACACTAGTTTCGTTCAAAGAAATCAAATTTAATTGGGCACTATTTTAAATGATACAAAACTTTTCATATCATTTAAATATGTTAAAAAGGAAGGTTATGACGGATGTCCTTGCAAAAATATCATATGAAAATTAGATTCTATTAAACTTTTGGAATTGCAAGTTTCGGTAAAAAATCATAGTATATTATACACGTTTCGGTAAAAAAAATCAAATTTAATTGGAGACTATTAAAAATGATACGATACTTTTCAGATCATTTATATATGTTATGAGGGAAGGTTATGATGGAAGTCCAGGCAAAAATATCATCTGAAAACAAGATTCTATGAAACTTTTGGAAATGCAAGTTTCAGTAAAAAATCATAGTATATTATACACTACTTTTGGTCAAAAAAATCCAATTAAATCTTTGAAATGATACGAGACTTTTCAGTTAATTTATATATGTTATGAGAGAAGGTTATGATGGAAGTCCATGGAAAAAATCATCTGAAAAATAGATTCTATGAAACTTTTTGAAATGCAAGTTTCGGTCAAAATTCTTAGTATATTATACACTACTTTCGGTCAAAAAAATCAAATATAATTGGGGACTATTTGAAATAATACGAGACTTTTCAGATCATTTATATATGTTAAGAGTGAAGGTTATGATGGCATTCCATGCAAAAAATCATCTGAAAATTAGATTCTAAGAAACTTATCGAAATGCAAGTTTCGGTCAAAAATCATAGTATATTATACACTAGTTTCGTTAAAAAAATCAAATATAATTGGGGACTATTTTAAATGATACGAGACTTTTCAGATCATGTAAATATGTTAAAAGGGATGTTTTTGATGGAAGTCCATGAAATAAAATCATCTGAAAACTAGATTCTATGAAACTTTTGGAAATGCAAGTTTTGGTCAAAAATCATAGTATATTATACTATAGTTTCAGTCAAAAAATCAAATTTAATTGGGGACTATTTGAAATGATACGACAATTCTAATATCATTTATATATGTTATAAGGGAAGGTTATAATGGAAGTCCATGCAAAAAAATCATCTGAAAACTAGATTCTATGAAACTTTTTGAAATGCACGTTTCGGTCAAAAATCATAGTATATTATACACTACTTTCGGTCAAAAAAATCAAATTTAATTGGGGACTATTTGAAATGATAAAATACTTTGCATATCATTTATACATGTTAAGAGGGAAGGATATAATGGAAGTTCATGCAAAAAAAATATATGAAAACTAGATTCTATGAAAATTTTGGAAATGCAAGTTTCGGTCAAAAATCATAGTATATTATACACTAGTTTCGGTCAAAAACATCAAATTTAATTGGGGACTATTTGAAATGATACGAGACTTTTCATATCATTTATATATGTTATAAGGGAAGGTTATGATGTAAGTCCATGCAAAAAAATCATCTGAAAACTAGATTCTATGAAACTTTTTAAAATGTAAGTTTCTGTAAAAAATCTTAGTATATTATACACTACTTTCGGTCAAAAAAATCAAATTTAATTGGGGACTATTTGAAATAATAAAATACTTTTCATATCATTTATACATGTTAAGAGGGAAGTTCATGCAAAAAAATTATCTGAAAACTATATTCTATGAAAATTTTTGAAATGCATGTTTCGGTCAAAAATCATAGTATATCATACACTAGTTTCGGTCAAAAAAATCAAATTTAATTAGGGACTATTTGAAATGATACGAGACTTTTCAGATCATTTATATATGTTAAGAGGGATGGTTATGATGGAAGTCCATGCAAAAAATCATCTGAAAATTAGATTCTATGAAACTTTTCGAAATGCAAGTTTCGGTCAAAAATCATAGTATATTATACACTAGTTTCGGTCAAAAAAATCAAATATAATTGGGGACTATTTGAAATGATACGAGACTTTTCAGATCATTTATATATGTTAAAAGGGAAGGTTATGATGTAAGTCCATGCAAAAAAATCATCTGAACAATATATTCTATGAAACTTTACGAAATGCATGTTTCGGTCAAAACTCATAATATATTATACACTAGTTTCGTTCAAAGAAATCAAATTTAATTGGGCACTATTTTAAATGATACAAAACTTTTCATATCATTTAAATATGTTAAAAAGGAAGGTTATGACGGATGTCCTTGCAAAAATATCATATGAAAATTAGATTCTATTAAACTTTTGGAATTGCAAGTTTCGGTAAAAAATCATAGTATATTATACACGTTTCGGTAAAAAAAATCAAATTTAATTGGAGACTATTAAAAATGATACGATACTTTTCAGATCATTTATATATGTTATGAGGGAAGGTTATGATGGAAGTCCAGGCAAAAATATCATCTGAAAACAAGATTCTATGAAACTTTTGGAAATGCAAGTTTCAGTAAAAAATCATAGTATATTATACACTACTTTTGGTCAAAAAAATCCAATTAAATCTTTGAAATGATACGAGACTTTTCAGTTAATTTATATATGTTATGAGAGAAGGTTATGATGGAAGTCCATGGAAAAAATCATCTGAAAAATAGATTCTATGAAACTTTTTGAAATGCAAGTTTCGGTCAAAATTCTTAGTATATTATACACTACTTTCGGTCAAAAAAATCAAATATAATTGGGGACTATTTGAAATAATACGAGACTTTTCAGATCATTTATATATGTTAAGAGTGAAGGTTATGATGGCATTCCATGCAAAAAATCATCTGAAAATTAGATTCTAAGAAACTTATCGAAATGCAAGTTTCGGTCAAAAATCATAGTATATTATACACTAGTTTCGTTAAAAAAATCAAATATAATTGGGGACTATTTTAAATGATACGAGACTTTTCAGATCATGTAAATATGTTAAAAGGGATGTTTTTGATGGAAGTCCATGAAATAAAATCATCTGAAAACTAGATTCTATGAAACTTTTGGAAATGCAAGTTTTGGTCAAAAATCATAGTATATTATACTATAGTTTCAGTCAAAAAATCAAATTTAATTGGGGACTATTTGAAATGATACGACAATTCTAATATCATTTATATATGTTATAAGGGAAGGTTATAATGGAAGTCCATGCAAAAAAATCATCTGAAAACTAGATTCTATGAAACTTTTTGAAATGCACGTTTCGGTCAAAAATCATAGTATATTATACACTACTTTCGGTCAAAAAAATCAAATTTAATTGGGGACTATTTGAAATGATAAAATACTTTGCATATCATTTATACATGTTAAGAGGGAAGGATATAATGGAAGTTCATGCAAAAAAAATATATGAAAACTAGATTCTATGAAAATTTTGGAAATGCAAGTTTCGGTCAAAAATCATAGTATATTATACACTAGTTTCGGTCAAAAACATCAAATTTAATTGGGGACTATTTGAAATGATAAGAGACTTTTCAGATCATGTAAATATGTTAAAAGGGAAGTTTTTGATTGAAGTCCATGAAATAAAATCATCTGAAAACTAGATTCTATCAAACTTTTGGAAATACAAGTTTCAGTAAAAAATCATAGTATATTATACACTAGTTTCTGTCAAAAAATCAAATTTAATTGGGGACTATTTGAAATGATACGAGACTTTTCATATCATTTATATATGTTATAAGGGAAGGTTATGATGTAAGTCCATGCAAAAAAATCATCTGAAAACTAGATTCTATGAAACTTTTTAAAATGTAAGTTTCTGTAAAAAATCTTAGTATATTATACACTACTTTCGGTCAAAAAAATCAAATTTAATTGGGGACTATTTGAAATAATAAAATACTTTTCATATCATTTATACATGTTAAGAGGGAAGTATATAACGGAAGTTCATGCAAAAAAATTATCTGAAAACTATATTCTATGAAAATTTTTGAAATGCATGTTTCGGTCAAAAATCATAGTATATCATACACTAGTTTCGGTCAAAAAAATCAAATTTAATTAGGGACTATTTGAAATGATACGAGACTTTTCAGATCATTTATATATGTTAAGAGGGATGGTTATGATGGAAGTCCATGCAAAAAATCATCTGAAAATTAGATTCTATGAAACTTTTCGAAATCCAAGTTTCGGTCAAAAATAATAGTATATTATACACTAGTTTCGGTCAAAAAAATCAAATATAATTGGGGACTATTTGAAATGATACGAGACTTTTCAGATCATTTATATATGTTAAAAGGGAAGGTTATGATGTAAGTCCATGCAAAAAAATTATCTGAACAATAGATTCTATGAAACTTTACGAAATGCATGTTTCGGTCAAAACTCATAATATATTATACACTAGTTTCGTTCAAAGAAATCAAATTTAATTGGGCACTATTTTAAATGATACAAAACTTTTCATATCATTTAAATATGTTAAAAAGGAAGGTTATGACGGATGTCCTTGCAAAAATATCATATGAAAATTAGATTCTATGAAACTTTTGGAATTGCAAGTTTCGGTAAAAAATCATAGTATATTATACACGTTTCGGTAAAAAAAATCAAATTTAATTGGGGACTATTAAAAATGATACGATACTTTTCAGATCATTTATATATGTTATGAGGGAAGGTTATGATGGAAGTCCATGCAAAAATATCATCTGAAAACAAGATTCTATGAAACTTTTGGAAATGCAAGTTTCAGTCAAAAATCATAGTATATTATACACTACTTTTGGTCAAAAAAATCCAATTAAATCTTTGAAATGATACGAGACTTTTCAGTTAATTTATATATGTTATGAGAGAAGGTTATGATGGTTGTCTATGCAAAAAAATCATCTGAAAACTAGATTCTACGGAACTTTTTGAAATGCATGTTTCGGTCAAAAATCATAGTATATTATTATACACTAGTTTCGGTCAAAAAAATCAAATTTAATTGGGGAATATTTGAAATGATACGAGACTTTTCAGATCTTTTATATATGTTAAGAGGGAAGGTTATCATGGAAGTCCATGTAAAAAAATATCTAAAAATTAGATTCTATGAAACTTTTCAAAATGCAAGTTTCGGTCAAAAATCACAGTATAATATACACTAGTTTCGGTAAAAAAAAATCAAATATAATTGCGGACTATTTGAAATAATACGAGACTTTTAAGATCATTTATATATGTTAAGAGGGAAGGTTATGATGGAATTCCATGCAAAAAATCATCTGAAAATTAGATTCTAAGAAACTTATCGAAATGCAAGTTTCGGTAAAAAAATCATAGTATATTATACACTAGTTTCGGTAAAAAAAATCAAATATAATTGGGGACTATTTGAAATGATACGAGACTTTTCAGATCATGTAAATATGTTAAAAGGGAAGTTTTTGATGGAAGTCCATGAAATAAAATCATCTGAAAACTAGATTCTATGAAACTTTTGGAAATGCAAGTTTTGGTCAAAAATCATAGTATATTATACTATAGTTTCGGTCAAAAAATCAAATTTAATTGGGGACTATTTGAAATGATACGACAATTCTAATATCATTTATATATGTTATAAGGGAAGGTTATAATGGAAGTCCATGCAAAAAAATCATCTGAAAACTAGATTCTATGAAACTTTTTGAAATGCAAGTTTCGGTAAAAAATCATAGTATATTAGACACTACTTTCGGGCAAAAAAATAAAATTTAATTGGGGACTATTTGAAATGATAAAATACTTTTCATATCATTTATACATGTTAAGAGGGAAGGATATATTGGAAATTCATGCAAAAAAAATATCTGAAAACTAGATTCTATGAAAATTTTGGAAATGCAAGTTTCGGTCAAAAATCATAGTATATTATACACTAGTTTCGGTCAAAAAAATCAAATTTAATTGGGGACTATTTGAAATGATACGAGACTTTTCAGATCATGTAAATATGTTAAAAGGGAAGTTTTTGATAGAAGTCCATGAAATAAAATCATCTGAAAACTAGATTCTATGAAACTTTTGGAAATACAAGTTTCGGTCAAAAATCATAGTATATTATACACTAGTTTCTGTCAAAAAATAAAATTTAATTGGAGACTATTTGAAATGATACGAGACTTTTCATATCATTTATATATGTTATAAGGGAAGGTTATGATGTAAGTCCATGCAAAAAAAATCATCTGAAAACTAGATTCTATGAAACTTTTTGAAATGTAAGTTTCGGTCAAAAATCATAGTATATTATACACTACTTTCGGTCAAAAAAATCAAATTTAATTAGGGACTATTTGAAATGATAAAATACTTTTCATATCATTTATACATGTTAAGAGGGAAGGATATAATGGAAGTTCATGCAAAAAAATTATCTGAAAACTAGATTCTATGAAAATTTTGTAAATGCATGTTTCGGTCAAAAATCATAGTATATCATACACTAGTTTCGGTCAAAAAAATCAAATTTAATTGGGGACTATATGAAATGATACGAGAATTTTCAGATCATTTATATATGTTAAGAGGGATGGTTATAATGGAAGTCCATGCAAAAAATCATCTGAAAATTAGATTCTATGAAACTTTTCGAAATGCAAGTTCCGGTCAAAAATCATAGTATATTATACACTAGTTTCGGTCAAAAAAATCAAATATAATTGGGGACTATTTGAAATGATACGAGACTTTTCATATCATTTATATATGTTATAAGGGAAGGTTAATATGTAAGTCCATGCAAAAAAAATCATCTGAAAACTAGATTCTATGAAACTTTTTGAAATGTAAGTTTCGGTCAAAAATCTTAGTATATTATACACTACTTTCGGTCAAAAAAATCAAATTTAATTAGGGACTATTTGAATTGATAAAATACTTTTCATATCATTTATACATGTTAAAAGGGAAGGATATAATGGAAGTTCATGCAAAAAAAATATATGAAAACTAGATTCTATGAAAATTTTGTAAATGCAAGTTTCGGTCAAAAATCATAGTATATTATACACTAGTTTCGGTCAAAAACATCAAATTTAATTGGGGACTATTTGAAATGATAAGAGACTTTTCAGATCATGTAAATATGTTAAAAGGGAAGTTTTTGATTGAAGTCCATGAAATAAAATCATCTGAAAACTAGATTCTATCAAACTTTTGGAAATACAAGTTTCGGTAAAAAATCATAGTATATTATACACTAGTTTCTGTCAAAAAATCAAATTTAATTGGGGACTATTTGAAATGATACGAGACTTTTCATATCATTTATATATGTTATAAGGGAAGGTTATGATGTAAGTCCATGCAAAAAAATCATCTGAAAACTAGATTCTATGAAACTTTTTAAAATGTAAGTTTCTGTAAAAAATCTTAGTATATTATACACTACTTTCGGTCAAAAAAATCAAATTTAATTGGGGACTATTTGAAATAATAAAATACTTTTCATATCATTTATACATGTTAAGAGGGAAGGATATAATGGAAGTTCATGCAAAAAAATTATCTGAAAACTATATTCTATGAAAATTTTTGAAATGCATGTTTCGGTCAAAAATCATAGTATATCATACACTAGTTTTGGTCAAAAAAATCAAATTTAATTAGGGACTATTTGAAATGATACGAGACTTTTCAGATCATTTATATATGTTAAGAGGGATGGTTATGATGGAAGTCCATGCAAAAAATCATCTGAAAATTAGATTCTATGAAACTTTTCGAAATGCAAGTTTCGGTCAAAAATAATAGTATATTATACACTAGTTTCGGTCAAAAAAATCAAATATATTGGGGACTATTTGAAATGATACGAGACTTTTCAGATCATTTATATATGTTAAAAGGGAAGGTTATGATGTAAGTCCATGCAAAAAAATAATCTGAACAATAGATTCTATGAAACTTTACGAAATGCATGTTTCGGTCAAAAATCATAGTATATTATACACTAGTTTCGTTCAAAGAAATCAAATTTAATTGGGCACTATTTGAAATGATACGAAACTTTTCATATCATTTAAATATGTTAAAAAGGAAGGTTATGATGGATGTCCTTGAAAAAATATCATCTGAAAATTAGATTCTATGAAACTTTTGGAATTGCAAGTTTCGGTAAAAAATCATAGTATATTATACACGTTTCGGTCAAAAAAATCAAATTTAATTGGGGACTTTTAAAAATGATACGATACTTTTCAGATCATTTATATATGTTATGAGGGAAGTTTATGATGAAAGTCCATGCATAAATATCATCTGAAAACAAGATTCTATGAAACTTTAGGAAATGCAAGTTTCGGTCAAAAATCATAGTATATTATACACTACTTTCGGTCAAAAAAATCCAATTAAATCTTTGAAATGATACGAGACTTTTCAGTTAATTTATATATGTTATAAGGGAAGGTTATGATGGAAGTCCATGGAAAAAATCATCTGAAAAATAGATTCTATGAAACTTTTTGAAATGCAAGTTTCGGTCAAAATTCTTAGTATATTATACACTACTTTCGGTCAAAAAAATCAAATATAATTGGGGACTATTTGAAATAATACGAGACTTTTCAGATCATTTATATATGTTAAGAGTGAAGGTTATGATGGCATTCCATGCAAAAAATCATCTGAAAATTAGATTCTAAGAAACTTATCGAAATGCAAGTTTCGGTCAAAAATCATAGTATATTATACACTAGTTTCGTTAAAAAAATCAAATATAATTGGGGACTATTTTAAATGATACGAGACTTTTCAGATCATGTAAATATGATAAAAGGGAAGTTTTTGATGGAAGTCCATGAAATAAAATCATCTGAAAACTAGATTCTATGAAACTTTTGGAAATGCAAGTTTTGGTCAAAAATCATAGTATATTATACTATAGTTTCAGTCAAAAAATCAAATTTAATTGGGGACTATTTGAAATGATACGACAATCCTAATATCATTTATATATGTTATAAGGGAAGGTTATAATGGAAGTCCATGCAAAAAAATCATCTGAAAACTAGATTCTATGAAACTTTTTGAAATGCACGTTTCGGTCAAAAATCATAGTATATTATACACTACTTTCGGTCAAAAAAATCAAATTTAATTGGGGACTATTTGAAATGATAAAATACTTTTCATATCATTTATACATGTTAAGAGGGAAGGATATAATGGAAGTTCATGCAAAAAAAATATATGAAAACTAGATTCTATGAAAATTTTGGAAATGCAAGTTTCGGTCAAAAATCATAGTATATTATACACTAGTTTCGGTCAAAAACATCAAATTTAATTGGGGACTATTTGAAATGATAAGAGACTTTTCAGATCATGTAAATATGTTAAAAGGGAAGTTTTTGATTGAAGTCCATGAAATAAAATCATCTGAAAACTAGATTCTATCAAACTTTTGGAAATACAAGTTTCGGTAAAAAATCATAGTATATTATACACTAGTTTCTGTCAAAAAATCAAATTTAATTGGGGACTATTTGAAATGATACGAGACTTTTCATATCATTTATATATGTTATAAGGGAAGGATATGATGTAAGTCCATGCAAAAAAATCAACTGAAAACTAGATTCTATGAAACTTTTTAAAATGTAAGTTTCTGTAAAAAATCTTAGTATATTATACACTACTTTCGGTCAAAAAAATCAAATTTAATTGGGGACTATTTGAAATAATAAAATACTTTTCATATCATTTATACATGTTAAGAGGGAAGGATATAATGGAAGTTCATGCAAAAAAATTATCTGAAAACTATATTCTATGAAAATTTTTGAAATGCATGTTTCGGTCAAAAATCATAGTATATCATACACTAGTTTCGGTCAAAAAAATCAAATTTAATTAGGGACTATTTGAAATGATACGAGACTTTTCAGATCATTTATATATGTTAAGAGGGATGGTTATGATGGAAGTCCATGCAAAAAATCATCTGAAAATTAGATTCTATGAAACTTTTCGAAATGCAAGTTTCGGTCAAAAATCATAGTATATTATACACTAGTTTCGGTCAAAAAAATCAAATATATTGGGGACTATTTGAAATGATACGAGACTTTTCAGATCATTTATATATGTTAAAAGGGAAGGTTCTGATGTAAGTCCATGCAAAAAAATCATCTGAACAATAGATTCTATGAAACTTTACGAAATGCATGTTTCGGTCAAAACTCATAATATATTATACACTAGTTTCGTTCAAAGAAATCAAATTTAATTGGGCACTATTTTAAATGATACAAAACTTTTCATATCATTTAAATATCTTAAAAAGGAAGGTTATGACGGATGTCCTTGCAAAAATATCATATGAAAATTAGATTCTATGAAACTTTTGGAATTGCAAGTTTCGGTAAAAAATCATAGTATATTATACACGTTTCGGTAAAAAAAATCAAATTTAATTGGGGACTATTAAAAATGATACGATACTTTTCAGATCATTTATATATGTTATGAGGGAAGGTTATGATGGAAGTCCATGCAAAAATATCATCTGAAAACAAGATTCTATGAAACTTTTGGTAATGCAAGTTTCAGTCAAAAATCATAGTATATTATACACTACTTTTGGTCAAAAAAATCCAATTAAATCTTTGAAATGATACGAGACTTTTCAGTTAATTTATATATGTTATGAGAGAAGGTTATGATGGATGTCTATGCAAAAAAATCATCTGAAAACTAGATTCTACGGAACTTTTTGAAATGCATGTTTCGGTCAAAAATCATAGTATATTATTATACACTAGTTTCGGTCAAAAAAATCAAATTTAATTGGGGAATATTTGAAATGATACGAGACTTTTCAGATCTTTTATATATGTTAAGAGGGAAGGTTATCATGGAAGTCCATGGAAAAAAATATCTGAAAATTAGATTCTATGAAACTTTTCAAAATGCAAGTTTCGGTCAAAAATCACAGTATAATATACACTAGTTTCGGTAAAAAAAAATCAAATATAATTGGGGACTATTTGAAATAATACGAGACTTTTCAGATCATTTATATATGTTAAGAGGGAAGGTTATGATGGAATTCCATGCAAAAAATCATCTGAAAATTAGATTCTAAGAAACTTATCGAAATGCAAGTTTCGGTAAAAAAATCATAGTATATTATACACTAGTTTCGGTAAAAAAAATCAAATATAATTGGGGACTATTTGAAATGATACGAGACTTTTCAGATCATGTAAATATGTTAAAAGGGAAGTTTTTGATGGAAGTCCATGAAATAAAATCATCTGAAAACTAGATTCTATGAAACTTTTGGAAATGCAAGTTTTGGTCAAAAATCATAGTATATTATACTATAGTTTCGGTCAAAAAATCAAATTTAATTGGGGACTATTTGAAATGATACGACAATTCTAATATCATTTATATACGTTATAAGGGAAGGTTATAATGGAAGTCCATGCAAAAAAATCATCTGAAAACTAGATTCTATGAAACTTTTTGAAATGCAAGTTTCGGTAAAAAATCATAGTATATTATACACTACTTTCGGGCAAAAAAATAAAATTTAATTGGGGACTATTTGAAATGATAAAATACTTTTCATATCATTTATACATGTTAAGAGGGAAGGATATATTGGAAGTTCATGCAAAAAAAATATTTGAAAACTAGATTCTATGAAAATTTTGGAAATGCAAGTTTCGGTCAAAAATCATAGTATATTATACACTAGTTTCGGTCAAAAAAATCAAATTTAATTGGGGACTATTTGAAATGATACGAGACTTTTCAGATCATGTAAATATGTTAAAAGGGAAGTTTTTGATAGAAGTCCATGAAATAAAATCATCTGAAAACTAGATTCTATGAAACTTTTGGAAATACAAGTTTCGGTCAAAAATCATAGTATATTATACACTAGTTTCTGTCAAAAAATAAAATTTAATTGGAGACTATTTGAAATGATACGAGATTTTTCATATCATTTATATATGTTATAAGGGAAGGTTATGATGTAAGTCCATGCAAAAAAAATCATCTGAAAACTAGATTCTATGAAACTTTTTGAAATGTAAGTTTCGGTCAAAAATCTTAGTATATTATACACTACTTTCGGTCAAAAAAATCAAATTTAATTAGGGACTATTTGAAATGATAAAATACTTTTCATATCATTTATACATGTTAAGAGGGAAGGATATAATGGAAGTTAATGCAAAAAAAAAATTATCTGAAAACTAGATTCTATGAAAATTTGTGAAATGCATGTTTCGATCAAAAATCATAGTATATCATACGCTAGTTTCGGTCAAAAAAATCAAATTTAATTGGGGACTATTTGAAATGATACGAGACTTTTCAGATCATTTATATATGTTAAAAGGGAAGGTTATGATGTAAGTCCATGCAAAAAAATCATATGAACAATAGATTCTATGAAACTTTACGAAATGCATGTTTCGGTCAAAAATCATAGTATATTATACACTAGTTTCGTTCAAAAAAATCAAATTTAATTGGGCACTATTTGAAACGATACGAGACTTTTCATATCATTTAAATATGTTAAAAAGGAAGGTTATGATGTAAGTCCTTGCAAAAATATCATCTGAAAACTAGATTCTATGAAACTTTTTGAAATGTAAGTTTCGGTCAAAAATCTTAGTATATTATACACTACTTTCGGTCAAAAAAATCAAATTTAATTAGGGACTATTTGAAATGATAAAATACTTTTCATATCATTTATACATGTTAAGAGGGAAGGATATAATGGAAGTTAATGCAAAAAAAAAATTATCTGAAAACTAGATTCTATGAAAATTTGTGAAATGCATGTTTCGATCAAAAATCATAGTATATCATACGCTAGTTTCGGTCAAAAAAATCAAATTTAATTGGGGACTATTTGAAATGATACGAGACTTTTCAGATCATTTATATATGTTAAAAGGGAAGGTTATGATGTAAGTCCATGCAAAAAAATCATATGAACAATAGATTCTATGAAACTTTACGAAATGCATGTTTCGGTCAAAAATCATAGTATATTATACACTAGTTTCGTTCAAAAAAATCAAATTTAATTGGGCACTATTTGAAACGATACGAGACTTTTCATATCATTTAAATATGTTAAAAAGGAAGGTTATGATGGAAGTCCTTGCAAAAATATCATCTGAAAACTAGATTCTATGAAACTTTTGGAATTGCAAGTTTCGGTCAAAAATCATAGTATATTTATTATACAAGTTTCGGTCAAAAAAATCAAATTTAATTGGGGACTATTTAAAATGATACGATACTTTTCAGATCATTTATATATGTTATGAGGGAAGGTTATGATGGAAGTCCATGCAAAAATATCAACTGAAAATAAGATTCTATGAAACTTTTGGAAATGCAAGTTTCAGTAAAAAATCATAGTATATTATACACTACTTTCGGTCAAAAAAATCAAATTTAATTGGGGACTTTTTGAAATGATACGAGACTTTTCAATTAATTTATATATGTTAAGAGAGAAGGTTATGATGGATGTCCATGCAAAAAAATCATCTGAAAACTAGATTCTATGGAACTTTTTGAAATGCAAGTTTCGGTCAAAAATCATAGTATATTATACACTAGTTTCGGTCAAAAAAATCAAATTTTATTGGGGACTATTTGAAATGATACGAGACTTTTAAGATCATTTATATATGTTAAGAGGGAAGGTTATGATGGAAGGTCCATGGAAAAAATCACCTAAAATTAGATTATATGAAACTTTTCGAAATGCAAGTTTCGGTCTAAAATCACAGTATATTATACACTAGTTTCGGTCAAAAAAATCAAATATAATTGGGGACTATTTAAAATGATACGAGACTTTTCAGATCATTTATATATGCTAAGAGGGAAGGTTATGATGGAATTCAATGCAAAAAATATCTGAGAATTAGATTCTAAGAAACTTTTCGAAATGAAAGTTTCGGTAAAAAATCATAGTATATTATACACTAGTTTCGGTAAAAAAATCAAATATAATTGGGGACTATTTGAAATGATACAAGACTTTTCAGATCATATATATATGTTAAAAGGGAAGATTATGATGGAAGTGCATTAAAAAAAATCATCTGAAAACTAGATTCTATGAAACTTTACGAAATGCATGTTTCGGTCAAAAATCATAGTATATTTTACACTATTTTCGTTCAAAAAAATCAAATTTTATTGGGCACTATTTGAAATGATACGAGATTTTTCAGATCATGTAAAAATGTTAAAAGGGAAGTTTTTGATTGAAGTCAATGAAATAAAATCATCTGAAAACTAGATTCTATGAAACTTTTGGAAATGCAAGTTTCAGTCAAAAATCATAGTATATTATACACTAGTTTCGGTCAAAAAATCAAATTTAATTGGGGACTATTTGAAATGATACAATACTTTTCATATCATTTATATATGTTATAAGGGAAGGTTATGATGTAAGTCCATGCAAAAAAATCATCTGAAAACTAGATTCTATGAAACTTTTTGAAATGCAAGTTTCGATCAAAAATCTTATAATATTATACACTACTTTCGGTCAAAAAAATCAAATTTAATTCGGGACTATTAGAAATGATAAAATACTTTTCATATCATTTATTCATGTTAAGAGGGAAGGATATAATGGAAGTTCATGCAAATAAATTATCTGAAAATTAGATTCTATGAAACTTTTCGAAATGCAAGTTTCGGTCAAAAATCACAGTATATTATACACTAGTTTCGGTCAAAAAAATCAAATATAATTGGGGACTATTTGAAATGATACGAGACTTTTCAGATCATTTATATATGTTAAGAGGGAAGGTTATGATGGAATTCCATGCAAAAAATCATCTGAGAATTAGATTCTAAGAAACTTTTCGAAATGCACGTTTCGGTCAAAAATCATAGTATATTATACACTAGTTTCGGTCATAAAAATCAAATATAATTGGGTACTATTTGAAATGATACGAGAATTTTCTGATCATTTATATATGTTAAGAGGGAAGGTTATGATAGAATTCCATGCAAAAAATCATCTGAGAATTAGATTCTATGAAACTTTTCGAAATGCAAGTTTTGGTAAAAAATCATAGTATATTATACACCAGTTTCGGTAAAAAAAATCAAATATAATTGGGGACTATTTGAAATGATATGAAACTTTTCAGATCATTTATATATGTTAAAAGGGAAGATTATGATGGAAGTGCATGCAAAAAAAAAATCATCTGAAACCTAGATTCTATGAAACTTTACGAAATGCATGTTTCGGTCAAACATCATAGTATATTATACACTAGTTTCGTTCAAAAAAATCAAATTTAATTGGGCTCTATTTGAAATGATACGAGACTTTTCAGATCATGTAAATATGTTAAACGGGAAGTTTTTGATGGAAGTCCATGAAATAAAATCATCTGAAAAGTAGATTCTATTAAACTTTTGGAAATGCATGTTTTGGTCAAAAATCATAGTATATTATACACTAGTTTCGGTCAAAAAATCTAATTTAATTGGGGACTATTTGAAATGATACGAGACTTTTCATATCATTTATATATGTTATAAGGGAAGGTTATGATGTAAGTCCATGCAAAAAAATCTTCTGAAAAGTAGATTCTATGAAACTTTTTGAAATGCAAGTTTCGGTCAAAGATCTTAGAATATTATACACTACTTTCGTCAAAAAAATCAAATTTAATTGGGGAATATTTGAAATGATAAAATACTTTTCATATCATTTATGCATGTTAAGAGGGAATGACATAATGGAAGTTCATGCAAAAATATTATCTAAAAACTAGATTCTATGAAAATTTTGGAAATGTAAGTTTCGGTCAAAAATCATAGTATATTATACACTAGTTTCGGTCAAAAAAATCAAATTTAATTGGGGACTATTTAAAATGATACGAGACTTTTCATATCATTTATATATGATAAGAGGGAAGGTTATGATGGAAGTCCATGCAAAAAATCATCTGAAAATTAGATTCTATGAAACTTTTCAAAATGCATGTTTCGGTCAAAAATCATAGTATATTATACACTAGTTTCGGTCAAAAAAATCAAATATAATTGGGGACTATTTGAAATGATAAGAGACTTTTCAGATCTTTTATATATGTTAAAATGGAAGGTTATAATGTAAGTCCAGGCAAAAAAATCATCTGAAAAATAGATTCTATGAAGCTTTACGAAATGCATGTTTCGGTCAAAAATTATAGTATATTATACACTAGTTTCGTTCAAAAAAATCAAATTTAATTGGGAAGGTTATGATGGAAGTACTTGCAAAAATATCATCTGAAAACTATATTCTATGAAACTTTTGGAACTGCAAGTTTCGGTCAAAAATCATAGTATATTTATTATACACGTTTCGGTCAAAAAAATCAAATTTAATTGGGGACTATTTGAAATGATACGAGACTTTTCAGATCATTTATATATGTTATGAGGGAAGTTTATGATGGAAGTCCATGCAAAAATATCATCTGAAAACTAGATTCTATGAAACTTTTGGAAATGCAAGTTTCAGTAAAAAATCATAGTATATTATACACTACTTTCGGTCAAAAAAATCAAATTTAATTGTGGACTTTTTGAAATGATACGAGACTTTTCAGTTAATTTATATATGTTATGAGAGAAGGTTATGATGGATGTCCATGCAAAAAAATCATCTGAAAACTAGATTCTATGGAACTTTTTGAAATGCAAGTTTCGGTTCAAAATCATAGTATATTATACACTAGTTTCGGTCAAAAAAAATCAAATTTTATTGGGGACTATTTGAAATGATACGAGACTTTTCAGATCATTTATATATGTTAAGAGGGAAGGTTATGATGGAAGTCCGTGGAAAAAATCATCCTAAAGTTAGATTATATGAAACTTTTCGAAATGCAAGTTTCGGTCAAAAATCACAGTATATTATACACTAGTTTCGGTCAAAAAAATCAAATATAAT
This sequence comes from Lathyrus aphaca, assembly GCA_963966055.1. Lineage (NCBI taxonomy): Eukaryota > Viridiplantae > Streptophyta > Magnoliopsida > Fabales > Fabaceae > Lathyrus > Lathyrus aphaca. Next base: position 645,682,617 of record OZ014520.1, on the reverse strand, counting down.
TGGGGACTATTTGAAATGATACGAGACTTTTCAGATTATTTATATATGCTAAGAGGGAAGGTTATGATGGAATTCAATGCAAAAAATATCTGAGAATTAGATTCTAAGAAAGTTTTCGAAATGCAAGTTTCGGTCAAAAATCATAGTATATTATACACTAGTTTCGGTAAAAAATTCAAATATAATTGGGGACTATTTGAAGTGATACGAGACTTTTCAGATCATTTATATATGTTAAAAGGGAAGATTATGATGGAAGTGCATGCAAAAAAAAATCTTCTGAAAACTAGATTCTATGAAACTTTACGAAATGCATGTTTCAGTCAAAAATCATAGTATATTATACACTAGTTTCAGTCGAAAAATCAAATTTAATTGGGGACTATTTGAAATGATACAAGACTTTTCATATCTTTTATATATGTTATAAGGGAAGGTTATGATGTAATTCCATGCAAAAAAATAATTTGAAAACTAGATTCTATAAAACTTTTTGAAATGCAAGTTTCGGTCAAAAATCTTAGTATATTATACACTACTTTCGGTCAAAAAAATAAAATTTAATTCGGGACTATTTGAAATGATAAAATACTTTTCATATCATTTATACATGTTAAGAGGGAAGGATATAATGGAAGTTCATGCAAATAAATTATATGAAAACTAGATTCTATGAAAATTTTGGAAATCCAAGTTTCGGTCAAAAATCATAGTATATTATACACTAGTTTCTGTCAAAAAAATCAAATTTAATTGGGGACTATTTGAAATGATACGAGACTTTTCAGATCATTTATATATGTTAAAAGGGAAGGTTATGATGTAAGTCCATGCAAAAAAATCATCCGAACAATAGATTCTATGAAACTTTACAAAATGAATGTTTCGGTCAAAACTCATAGTATATTATACACTAGTTTCGGTCAAAAAAATCAAATTTAATTGGGGACTATTTGAAATGATACGAGACTTTTCAGATCACTTATATATGTTAAGAGGGATGGTTATGATGGAAGTCCATGCAAAAAATCATCTGAAAATTACATTCTATGTAACTTTTCGAAATGCAAGTTTCAGTCAAAAATCATAGTATATTATACACTAGTTTCGGTCAAAAAAATCAAATATAATTGGGGACTATTTGAAATGATACGAGACTTTTCAAATCATTTATATATGTTAAAAGGGAAGGTTATGATGTAAGTCCATGCAATAAAATCATCTGAACAATAGATTCTATGAAACTTTATGAAATGAATGTTTCGGTCAAAAATCATAGTATATTATACACTAGTTTCGTTCAAAAAAATCAAATTTAATTGGGAACTATTTGAAATGATACGAAACTTTTCATATCATTTAAATATGTTAAAAAGGAAGGTTATGATGGAAGTCCTTGCAAAAAATCATCTGAAAATTAGATTCTATGAATCTTTTCGAAATGCATGTTTCGGTCAAAAATCATAGTATATTATACACTAATTTCGGTCAAAAAAATTATATATAATTGGGGAATATTTGAAATGATACGAGACATTTCAGATCATTTATATATGTTAAAAGTGAAGGTTATGATGTAAGTCCATGCAAAAAAATCATCTGAACAATAGATTCTATGAAACTTTACGAAATGAATGTTTCGGTCAAAAATCATAGTATATTATACACTTGTTTCGTTCAAAAAAATCAAATTTAATCGGGAAATATTTGAAATGGTACGAAAATTTTCATATCATTTAAATATGTTAAAATGGAAGGCTATGATGGAAGTCCTTGCAAAAATATCATCTGAAAACTAGATTCTATGAAACTTTTGGAAATGCAAGTTTCGGTCAAAAAACATAGTATATTTTACACGTTTGGGTAAAAAAAAATTAATTTAATTGGGGACTATTTGAAATGATACGATACTTTTCAGTTCATTTATATATGTTATGAGGGAAGGTTATGATGGAAGTCCATTCAAAAATATCATCTGAAAACAAGATTCTATGAAACTTTTGGAAATGCAAGTTTCGGTCAAAAATCATAGTATATACATTACTTTAGGTCAAAAAAAGCAAATTTAATTGGGGACTTTTTGAAATGTTATGAGAGAAGGATATGATGGACGTCCATGCAAAAAAATCATCTGAAAACTAGATTATATGGAACTTTTTGAAATGCAATTTTCGATCAAAAATCATAGTATATTATACACTAGTTTCGTTCAAAAAAATCAAATTTAATTGGGCACTATTTGAAACGATACGAGACTTTTCATATCATTTAAATATGTTAAAAAGGAAGGTTATGATGGAAGTCCTTGCAAAAATATCATCTGAAAACTAGATTTTATGAAACTTTTGGAATTGCAAGTTTCGGTCAAAAATCATAGTATATTTATTATACAAGTTTCGGTCAAAAAAATCAAATTTAATTGGGGACTATTTAAAATGATACGATATTTTTCAGATCATTTATATATGTTATGAGGGAAGGTTATGATGGAAGTCCATGCAAAAATATCAACTGAAAATAAGATTCTATGAAACTTTTGGAAATGCAAGTTTCAGTAAAAAATCATAGTATATTATACACTACTTTCGGTCAAAAAAATCAAATTTAATTGGGGACTTTTTGAAATGATACGAGACTTTTCAATTAATTTATATATGTTAAGAGAGAAGGTTATGATGGATGTCCATGCAAAAAAATCATCTGAAAACTAGATTCTATGGAACTTTTTGAAATGCAAGTTTCGGTCAAAAATCATAGTATATTATACACTAGTTTCGGTCAAAAAAATCAAATTTTATTGGGGACTATTTGAAATGATACGAGACTTTTAAGATCATTTATATATGTTAAGAGGGAAGGTTATGATGGAAGGTCCATGGAAAAAATCACCTAAAATTAGATTATATGAAACTTTTCGAAATGCAAGTTTCGGTCTAAAATCACAGTATATTATACACTAGTTTCGGTCAAAAAAATCAAATATAATTGGGGACTATTTAAAATGATACGAGACTTTTCAGATCATTTATATATGCTAAGAGGGAAGGTTATGATGGAATTCAATGCAAAAAATATCTTAGAATTAGATTCTAAGAAACTTTTCGAAATGAAAGTTTCGGTAAAAAATCATAGTATATTATACACTAGTTTCGGTAAAAAAATCAAATATAATTGGGGACTATTTGAAATGATACAAGACTTTTCAGATCATATATATATGTTAAAAGGGAAGATTATGATGGAAGTGCATTAAAAAAAATCATCTGAAAACTAGATTCTATGAAACTTTCCGAAATGCATGTTTCGGTCAAAAATCATAGTATATTATACACTATTTTCGTTCAAAAAAATCAAATTTTATTGGGCACTATTTGAAATGATACGAGATTTTTCAGATCATGTAAAAATGTTAAAAGGGAAGTTTTTGATTGAAGTCAATGAAATAAAATCATCTGAAAACTAGATTCTATGAAACTTTTGGAAATGCAAGTTTCGGTCAAAAATCATAGTATATTATACACTAGTTTCGGTCAAAAAATCAAATTTAATTGGGGACTATTTGAAATGATACAATACTTTTCATATCATTTATATATGTTATAAGGGAAGGTTATGATGTAAGTCCATGCAAAAAAATCATCTGAAAACTAGATTCTATGAAACTTTTTGAAATGCAAGTTTCGATCAAAAATCTTAGTATATTATACACTACTTTCGGTCAAAAAAATCAAATTTAATTCGGGACTATTAGAAATGATAAAATACTTTTCATATCATTTATTCATGTTAAGAGGGAAGGATATAATGGAAGTTCATGCAAATAAATTATCTGAAAATTAGATTCTATGAAACTTTTCGAAATGCAAGTTTCGGTCAAAAATCACAGTATATTATACACTAGTTTCGGTCAAAAAAATCAAATATAATTGGGGACTATTTGAAATGATACGAGACTTTTCAGATCATTTATATATGTTAAGAGGGAAGGTTATGATGGAATTCCATGCAAAAAATCATCTGAGAATTAGATTCTAAGAAACTTTTCAAAATGCACGTTTCGGTCAAAAATCATAGTATATTATACACTAGTTTCGGTCATAAAAATCAAATATAATTGGGTACTATTTGAAATGATACGAGAATTTTCTGATCATTTATATATGTTAAGAGGGAAGGTTGTGATAGAATTCCATGCAAAAAATCATCTGAGAATTAGATTCTATGAAACTTTTCGAAATGCAAGTTTTGGTCAAAAATCATAGTATATTATACACTAGTTTCGGTAAAAAAAATCAAATATAATTGGGGACTATTTGAAATGATATGAAACTTTTCAGATCATTTATATATGTTAAAAGGGAAGATTATGATGGAAGTGCATGCAAAAAAAAAATCATCTAAAACCTAGATTCTATGAAACTTTACGAAATGCATGTTTCGGTCAAACATCATAGTATATTATACACTAGTTTCGTTCAAAAAAATCAAATTTAATTGGGCTCTATTTGAAATGATACGAGACTTTTCAGATCATGTAAATATGTTAAACGGGAAGTTTTTGATGGAAGTCCATGAAATAAAATCATCTGAAAAGTAGATTCTATTAAACTTTTGGAAATGCATGTTTTGGTCAAAAATCATAGTATATTATACACTAGTTTCGGTCAAAAAATCTAATTTAATTGGGGACTATTTGAAATGATACGAGACTTTTCATATCATTTATATATGTTATAAGGGAAGGTTATGATGTAAGTCCATGCAAAAAAATCTTCTGAAAAGTAGATTCTATGAAACTTTTTGAAATGCAAGTTTCGGTCAAAGATCTTAGAATATTATACACTACTTTCGTCAAAAAAATCAAATTTAATTGGGGAATATTTGAAATGATAAAATACTTTTCATATCATTTATGCATGTTAAGAGGGAATGACATAATGGAAGTTCATGCAAAAATATTATCTAAAAACTAGATTCTATGAAAATTTTGGAAATGTAAGTTTCGGTCAAAAATCATAGTATATTATACACTAGTTTCGGTCAAAAAAATCAAATTTAATTGGGGACTATTTAAAATGATACGAGACTTTTCATATCATTTATATATGATAAGAGGGAAGGTTATGATGGAAGTCCATGCAAAAAATCATCTGAAAATTAGATTCTATGAAACTTTTCAAAATGCATGTTTCGGTCAAAAATCGTAGTATATTATACACTAGTTTCGGTCAAAAAAATCAAATATAATTGGGGACTATTTGAAATGATAAGAGACTTTTCAGATCTTTTATATATGTTAAAATGGAAGGTTATAATGTAAGTCCAGGCAAAAAAATCATCTGAAAAATAGATTCTATGAAGCTTTACGAAATGCATGTTTCGGTCAAAAATTATAGTATATTATACACTAGTTTCGTTCAAAAAAATCAAATTTAATTGGGAAGGTTATGATGGAAGTACTTGCAAAAATATCATCTGAAAACTAGATTCTATGAAACTTTTGGAACTGCAAGTTTCGGTCAAAAATCATAGTATATTTATTATACACGTTTCGGTCAAAAAAATCAAATTTAATTGGGGACTATTTGAAATGATACGAGACTTTTCAGATCATTTATATATGTTATGAGGGAAGTTTATGATGGAAGTCCATGCAAAAATATCATCTGAAAACTAGATTCTATGAAACTTTTGGAAATGCAAGTTTCAGTAAAAAATCATAGTATATTATACACTACTTTCGGTCAAAAAAATCAAATTTAATTGTGGACTTTTTGAAATGATACGAGACTTTTCAGTTAATTTATATATGTTATGAGAGAAGGTTATGATGGATGTCCATGCAAAAAAATCATCTGAAAACTAGATTCTATGAAACTTTTGGAATATTTGAAATGATACGAGACTTTTCAGATCTTTTATATATGTTAAGAGGGAAGGTTATCATGGAAGTCCATGTAAAAAAATATCTAAAAATTAGATTCTATGAAACTTTTCAAAATGCAAGTTTCGGTCAAAAATCACAGTATAATATACACTAGTTTCGGTAAAAAAAAATCAAATATAATTGCGGACTATTTGAAATAATACGAGACTTTTAAGATCATTTATATATGTTAAGAGGGAAGGTTATGATGGAATTCCATGCAAAAAATCATCTGAAAATTAGATTCTAAGAAACTTATCGAAATGCAAGTTTCGGTAAAAAAATCATAGTATATTATACACTAGTTTCGGTAAAAAAAATCAAATATAATTGGGGACTATTTGAAATGATACGAGACTTTTCAGATCATGTAAATATGTTAAAAGGGAAGTTTTTGATGGAAGTCCATGAAATAAAATCATCTGAAAACTAGATTCTATGAAACTTTTGGAAATGCAAGTTTTGGTCAAAAATCATAGTATATTATACTATAGTTTCGGTCAAAAAATCAAATTTAATTGGGGACTATTTGAAATGATACGACAATTCTAATATCATTTATATATGTTATAAGGGAAGGTTATAATGGAAGTCCATGCAAAAAAATCATCTGAAAACTAGATTCTATGAAACTTTTTGAAATGCAAGTTTCGGTAAAAAATCATAGTATATTAGACACTACTTTCGGGCAAAAAAATAAAATTTAATTGGGGACTATTTGAAATGATAAAATACTTTTCATATCATTTATACATGTTAAGAGGGAAGGATATATTGGAAATTCATGCAAAAAAAATATCTGAAAACTAGATTCTATGAAAATTTTGGAAATGCAAGTTTCGGTCAAAAATCATAGTATATTATACACTAGTTTCGGTCAAAAAAATCAAATTTAATTGGGGACTATTTGAAATGATACGAGACTTTTCAGATCATGTAAATATGTTAAAAGGGAAGTTTTTGATAGAAGTCCATGAAATAAAATCATCTGAAAACTAGATTCTATGAAACTTTTGGAAATACAAGTTTCGGTCAAAAATCATAGTATATTATACACTAGTTTCTGTCAAAAAATAAAATTTAATTGGAGACTATTTGAAATGATACGAGACTTTTCATATCATTTATATATGTTATAAGGGAAGGTTATGATGTAAGTCCATGCAAAAAAAATCATCTGAAAACTAGATTCTATGAAACTTTTTGAAATGTAAGTTTCGGTCAAAAATCATAGTATATTATACACTACTTTCGGTCAAAAAAATCAAATTTAATTAGGGACTATTTGAAATGATAAAATACTTTTCATATCATTTATACATGTTAAGAGGGAAGGATATAATGGAAGTTCATGCAAAAAAATTATCTGAAAACTAGATTCTATGAAAATTTTGTAAATGCATGTTTCGGTCAAAAATCATAGTATATCATACACTAGTTTCGGTCAAAAAAATCAAATTTAATTGGGGACTATATGAAATGATACGAGAATTTTCAGATCATTTATATATGTTAAGAGGGATGGTTATAATGGAAGTCCATGCAAAAAATCATCTGAAAATTAGATTCTATGAAACTTTTCGAAATGCAAGTTCCGGTCAAAAATCATAGTATATTATACACTAGTTTCGGTCAAAAAAATCAAATATAATTGGGGACTATTTGAAATGATACGAGACTTTTCATATCATTTATATATGTTATAAGGGAAGGTTATGATGTAAGTCCATGCAAAAAAAATCATCTGAAAACTAGATTCTATGAAACTTTTTGAAATGTAAGTTTCGGTCAAAAATCTTTGTATATTATACACTACTTTCGGTCAAAAAAATCAAATTTAATTAGGGACTATTTGAATTGATAAAATACTTTTCATATCATTTATACATGTTAAAAGGGAAGGATATAATGGAAGTTCATGCAAAAAAAATATATGAAAACTAGATTCTATGAAAATTTTGTAAATGCAAGTTTCGGTCAAAAATCATAGTATATTATACACTAGTTTCGGTCAAAAACATCAAATTTAATTGGGGACTATTTGAAATGATAAGAGACTTTTCAGATCATGTAAATATGTTAAAAGGGAAGTTTTTGATTGAAGTCCATGAAATAAAATCATCTGAAAACTAGATTCTATCAAACTTTTGGAAATACAAGTTTCGGTAAAAAATCATAGTATATTATACACTAGTTTCTGTCAAAAAATCAAATTTAATTGGGGACTATTTGAAATGATACGAGACTTTTCATATCATTTATATATGTTATAAGGGAAGGTTATGATGTAAGTCCATGCAAAAAAATCATCTGAAAACTAGATTCTATGAAACTTTTTAAAATGTAAGTTTCTGTAAAAAATCTTAGTATATTATACACTACTTTCGGTCAAAAAAATCAAATTTAATTGGGGACTATTTGAAATAATAAAATACTTTTCATATCATTTATACATGTTAAGAGGGAAGGATATAATGGAAGTTCATGCAAAAAAATTATCTGAAAACTATATTCTATGAAAATTTTTGAAATGCATGTTTCGGTCAAAAATCATAGTATATCATACACTAGTTTCGGTCAAAAAAATCAAATTTAATTAGGGACTATTTGAAATGATACGAGACTTTTCAGATCATTTATATATGTTAAGAGGGATGGTTATGATGGAAGTCCATGCAAAAAATCATCTGAAAATTAGATTCTATGAAACTTTTCGAAATGCAAGTTTCGGTCAAAAATAATAGTATATTATACACTAGTTTCGGTCAAAAAAATCAAATATATTGGGGACTATTTGAAATGATACGAGACTTTTCAGATCATTTATATATGTTAAAAGGGAAGGTTATGATGTAAGTCCATGCAAAAAAATAATCTGAACAATAGATTCTATGAAACTTTACGAAATGCATGTTTCGGTCAAAAATCATAGTATATTATACACTAGTTTCGTTCAAAGAAATCAAATTTAATTGGGCACTATTTGAAATGATACGAAACTTTTCATATCATTTAAATATGTTAAAAAGGAAGGTTATGATGGATGTCCTTGAAAAAATATCATCTGAAAATTAGATTCTATGAAACTTTTGGAATTGCAAGTTTCGGTAAAAAATCATAGTATATTATACACGTTTCGGTCAAAAAAATCAAATTTAATTGGGGACTTTTAAAAATGATACGATACTTTTCAGATCATTTATATATGTTATGAGGGAAGTTTATGATGAAAGTCCATGCATAAATATCATCTGAAAACAAGATTCTATGAAACTTTAGGAAATGCAAGTTTCGGTCAAAAATCATAGTATATTATACACTACTTTCGGTCAAAAAAATCCAATTAAATCTTTGAAATGATACGAGACTTTTCAGTTAATTTATATATGTTATAAGGGAAGGTTATGATGGAAGTCCATGGAAAAAATCATCTGAAAAATAGATTCTATGAAACTTTTTGAAATGCAAGTTTCGGTCAAAATTCTTAGTATATTATACACTACTTTCGGTCAAAAAAATCAAATATAATTGGGGACTATTTGAAATAATACGAGACTTTTCAGATCATTTATATATGTTAAGAGTGAAGGTTATGATGGCATTCCATGCAAAAAATCATCTGAAAATTAGATTCTAAGAAACTTATCGAAATGCAAGTTTCGGTCAAAAATCATAGTATATTATACACTAGTTTCGTTAAAAAAATCAAATATAATTGGGGACTATTTTAAATGATACGAGACTTTTCAGATCATGTAAATATGATAAAAGGGAAGTTTTTGATGGAAGTCCATGAAATAAAATCATCTGAAAACTAGATTCTATGAAACTTTTGGAAATGCAAGTTTTGGTCAAAAATCATAGTATATTATACTATAGTTTCAGTCAAAAAATCAAATTTAATTGGGGACTATTTGAAATGATACGACAATCCTAATATCATTTATATATGTTATAAGGGAAGGTTATAATGGAAGTCCATGCAAAAAAATCATCTGAAAACTAGATTCTATGAAACTTTTTGAAATGCACGTTTCGGTCAAAAATCATAGTATATTATACACTACTTTCGGTCAAAAAAATCAAATTTAATTGGGGACTATTTGAAATGATAAAATACTTTTCATATCATTTATACATGTTAAGAGGGAAGGATATAATGGAAGTTCATGCAAAAAAAATATATGAAAACTAGATTCTATGAAAATTTTGGAAATGCAAGTTTCGGTCAAAAATCATAGTATATTATACACTAGTTTCGGTCAAAAACATCAAATTTAATTGGGGACTATTTGAAATGATAAGAGACTTTTCAGATCATGTAAATATGTTAAAAGGGAAGTTTTTGATTGAAGTCCATGAAATAAAATCATCTGAAAACTAGATTCTATCAAACTTTTGGAAATACAAGTTTCGGTAAAAAATCATAGTATATTATACACTAGTTTCTGTCAAAAAATCAAATTTAATTGGGGACTATTTGAAATGATACGAGACTTTTCATATCATTTATATATGTTATAAGGGAAGGTTATGATGTAAGTCCATGCAAAAAAATCATCTGAAAACTAGATTCTATGAAACTTTTTAAAATGTAAGTTTCTGTAAAAAATCTTAGTATATTATACACTACTTTCGGTCAAAAAAATCAAATTTAATTGGGGACTATTTGAAATAATAAAATACTTTTCATATCATTTATACATGTTAAGAGGGAAGGATATAATGGAAGTTCATGCAAAAAAATTATCTGAAAACTATATTCTATGAAAATTTTTGAAATGCATGTTTCGGTCAAAAATCATAGTATATCATACACTAGTTTCGGTCAAAAAAATCAAATTTAATTAGGGACTATTTGAAATGATACGAGACTTTTCAGATCATTTATATATGTTAAGAGGGATGGTTATGATGGAAGTCCATGCAAAAAATCATCTGAAAATTAGATTCTATGAAACTTTTCGAAATGCAAGTTTCGGTCAAAAATCATAGTATATTATACACTAGTTTCGGTCAAAAAAATCAAATATATTGGGGACTATTTGAAATGATACGAGACTTTTCAGATCATTTATATATGTTAAAAGGGAAGGTTCTGATGTAAGTCCATGCAAAAAAATCATCTGAACAATAGATTCTATGAAACTTTACGAAATGCATGTTTCGGTCAAAACTCATAATATATTATACACTAGTTTCGTTCAAAGAAATCAAATTTAATTGGGCACTATTTTAAATGATACAAAACTTTTCATATCATTTAAATATGTTAAAAAGGAAGGTTATGACGGATGTCCTTGCAAAAATATCATATGAAAATTAGATTCTATGAAACTTTTGGAATTGCAAGTTTCGGTAAAAAATCATAGTATATTATACACGTTTCGGTAAAAAAAATCAAATTTAATTGGGGACTATTAAAAATGATACGATACTTTTCAGATCATTTATATATGTTATGAGGGAAGGTTATGATGGAAGTCCATGCAAAAATATCATCTGAAAACAAGATTCTATGAAACTTTTGGTAATGCAAGTTTCAGTCAAAAATCATAGTATATTATACACTACTTTTGGTCAAAAAAATCCAATTAAATCTTTGAAATGATACGAGACTTTTCAGTTAATTTATATATGTTATGAGAGAAGGTTATGATGGATGTCTATGCAAAAAAATCATCTGAAAACTAGATTCTACGGAACTTTTTGAAATGCATGTTTCGGTCAAAAATCATAGTATATTATTATACACTAGTTTCGGTCAAAAAAATCAAATTTAATTGGGGAATATTTGAAATGATACGAGACTTTTCAGATCTTTTATATATGTTAAGAGGGAAGGTTATCATGGAAGTCCATGGAAAAAAATATCTGAAAATTAGATTCTATGAAACTTTTCAAAATGCAAGTTTCGGTCAAAAATCACAGTATAATATACACTAGTTTCGGTAAAAAAAAATCAAATATAATTGGGGACTATTTGAAATAATACGAGACTTTTCAGATCATTTATATATGTTAAGAGGGAAGGTTATGATGGAATTCCATGCAAAAAATCATCTGAAAATTAGATTCTAAGAAACTTATCGAAATGCAAGTTTCGGTAAAAAAATCATAGTATATTATACACTAGTTTCGGTAAAAAAAATCAAATATAATTGGGGACTATTTGAAATGATACGAGACTTTTCAGATCATGTAAATATGTTAAAAGGGAAGTTTTTGATGGAAGTCCATGAAATAAAATCATCTGAAAACTAGATTCTATGAAACTTTTGGAAATGCAAGTTTTGGTCAAAAATCATAGTATATTATACTATAGTTTCGGTCAAAAAATCAAATTTAATTGGGGACTATTTGAAATGATACGACAATTCTAATATCATTTATATACGTTATAAGGGAAGGTTATAATGGAAGTCCATGCAAAAAAATCATCTGAAAACTAGATTCTATGAAACTTTTTGAAATGCAAGTTTCGGTAAAAAATCATAGTATATTATACACTACTTTCGGGCAAAAAAATAAAATTTAATTGGGGACTATTTGAAATGATAAAATACTTTTCATATCATTTATACATGTTAAGAGGGAAGGATATATTGGAAGTTCATGCAAAAAAAATATTTGAAAACTTGATTCTATGAAAATTTTGGAAATGCAAGTTTCGGTCAAAAATCATAGTATATAATACACTAGTTTCGGTCAAAAAAATCAAATTTAATTGGGGACTATTTGAAATGATACGAGACTTTTCAGATCATGTAAATATGTTAAAAGGGAAGTTTTTGATAGAAGTCCATGAAATAAAATCATCTGAAAACTAGATTCTATGAAACTTTTGGAAATACAAGTTTCGGTCAAAAATCATAGTATATTATACACTAGTTTCTGTCAAAAAATAAAATTTAATTGGAGACTATTTGAAATGATACGAGATTTTTCATATCATTTATATATGTTATAAGGGAAGGTTATGATGTAAGTCCATGCAAAAAAAATCATCTGAAAACTAGATTCTATGAAACTTTTTGAAATGTAAGTTTCGGTCAAAAATCTTAGTATATTATACACTACTTTCGGTCAAAAAAATCAAATTTAATTAGGGACTATTTGAAATGATAAAATACTTTTCATATCATTTATACATGTTAAGAGGGAAGGATATAATGGAAGTTAATGCAAAAAAAAAATTATCTGAAAACTAGATTCTATGAAAATTTGTGAAATGCATGTTTCGATCAAAAATCATAGTATATCATACGCTAGTTTCGGTCAAAAAAATCAAATTTAATTGGGGACTATTTGAAATGATACGAGACTTTTCAGATCATTTATATATGTTAAAAGGGAAGGTTATGATGTAAGTCCATGCAAAAAAATCATATGAACAATAGATTCTATGAAACTTTACGAAATGCATGTTTCGGTCAAAAATCATAGTATATTATACACTAGTTTCGTTCAAAAAAATCAAATTTAATTGGGCACTATTTGAAACGATACGAGACTTTTCATATCATTTAAATATGTTAAAAAGGAAGGTTATGATGGAAGTCCTTGCAAAAATATCATCTGAAAACTAGATTCTATGAAACTTTTGGAATTGCAAGTTTCGGTCAAAAATCATAGTATATTTATTATACAAGTTTCGGTCAAAAAAATCAAATTTAATTGGGGACTATTTAAAATGATACGATACTTTTCAGATCATTTATATATGTTATGAGGGAAGGTTATGATGGAAGTCCATGCAAAAATATCAACTGAAAATAAGATTCTATGAAACTTTTGGAAATGCAAGTTTCAGTAAAAAATCATAGTATATTATACACTACTTTCGGTCAAAAAAATCAAATTTAATTGGGGACTTTTTGAAATGATACGAGACTTTTCAATTAATTTATATATGTTAAGAGAGAAGGTTATGATGGATGTCCATGCAAAAAAATCATCTGAAAACTAGATTCTATGGAACTTTTTGAAATGCAAGTTTCGGTCAAAAATCATAGTATATTATACACTAGTTTCGGTCAAAAAAATCAAATTTTATTGGGGACTATTTGAAATGATACGAGACTTTTAAGATCATTTATATATGTTAAGAGGGAAGGTTATGATGGAAGGTCCATGGAAAAAATCACCTAAAATTAGATTATATGAAACTTTTCGAAATGCAAGTTTCGGTCTAAAATCACAGTATATTATACACTAGTTTCGGTCAAAAAAATCAAATATAATTGGGGACTATTTAAAATGATACGAGACTTTTCAGATCATTTATATATGCTAAGAGGGAAGGTTATGATGGAATTCAATGCAAAAAATATCTGAGAATTAGATTCTAAGAAACTTTTCGAAATGAAAGTTTCGGTAAAAAATCATAGTATATTATACACTAGTTTCGGTAAAAAAATCAAATATAATTGGGGACTATTTGAAATGATACAAGACTTTTCAGATCATATATATATGTTAAAAGGGAAGATTATGATGGAAGTGCATTAAAAAAAATCATCTGAAAACTAGATTCTATGAAACTTTACGAAATGCATGTTTCGGTCAAAAATCATAGTATATTTTACACTATTTTCGTTCAAAAAAATCAAATTTTATTGGGCACTATTTGAAATGATACGAGATTTTTCAGATCATGTAAAAATGTTAAAAGGGAAGTTTTTGATTGAAGTCAATGAAATAAAATCATCTGAAAACTAGATTCTATGAAACTTTTGGAAATGCAAGTTTCGGTCAAAAATCATAGTATATTATACACTAGTTTCGGTCAAAAAATCAAATTTAATTGGGGACTATTTGAAATGATACAATACTTTTCATATCATTTATATATGTTATAAGGGAAGGTTATGATGTAAGTCCATGCAAAAAAATCATCTGAAAACTAGATTCTATGAAACTTTTTGAAATGCAAGTTTCGATCAAAAATCTTATAATATTATACACTACTTTCGGTCAAAAAAATCAAATTTAATTCGGGACTATTAGAAATGATAAAATACTTTTCATATCATTTATTCATGTTAAGAGGGAAGGATATAATGGAAGTTCATGCAAATAAATTATCTGAAAATTAGATTCTATGAAACTTTTCGAAATGCAAGTTTCGGTCAAAAATCACAGTATATTATACACTAGTTTCGGTCAAAAAAATCAAATATAATTGGGGACTATTTGAAATGATACGAGACTTTTCAGATCATTTATATATGTTAAGAGGGAAGGTTATGATGGAATTCCATGCAAAAAATCATCTGAGAATTAGATTCTAAGAAACTTTTCGAAATTCACGTTTCGGTCAAAAATCATAGTATATTATACACTAGTTTCGGTCATAAAAATCAAATATAATTGGGTACTATTTGAAATGATACGAGAATTTTCTGATCATTTATATATGTTAAGAGGGAAGGTTATGATAGAATTCCATGCAAAAAATCATCTGAGAATTAGATTCTATGAAACTTTTCGAAATGCAAGTTTTGGTAAAAAATCATAGTATATTATACACCAGTTTCGGTAAAAAAAATCAAATATAATTGGGGACTATTTGAAATGATATGAAACTTTTCAGATCATTTATATATGTTAAAAGGGAAGATTATGATGGAAGTGCATGCAAAAAAAAAATCATCTGAAACCTAGATTCTATGAAACTTTACGAAATGCATGTTTCGGTCAAACATCATAGTATATTATACACTAGTTTCGTTCAAAAAAATCAAATTTAATTGGGCTCTATTTGAAATGATACGAGACTTTTCAGATCATGTAAATATGTTAAACGGGAAGTTTTTGATGGAAGTCCATGAAATAAAATCATCTGAAAAGTAGATTCTATTAAACTTTTGGAAATACATGTTTTGGTCAAAAATCATAGTATATTATACACTAGTTTCGGTCAAAAAATCTAATTTAATTGGGGACTATTTGAAATGATACGAGACTTTTCATATCATTTATATATGTTATAAGGGAAGGTTATGATGTAAGTCCATGCAAAAAAATCTTCTGAAAAGTAGATTCTATGAAACTTTTTGAAATGCAAGTTTCGGTCAAAGATCTTAGAATATTATACACTACTTTCGTCAAAAAAATCAAATTTAATTGGGGAATATTTGAAATGATAAAATACTTTTCATATCATTTATGCATGTTAAGAGGGAATGACATAATGGAAGTTCATGCAAAAATATTATCTAAAAACTAGATTCTATGAAAATTTTGGAAATGTAAGTTTCGGTCAAAAATCATAGTATATTATACACTAGTTTCGGTCAAAAAAATCAAATTTAATTGGGGACTATTTAAAATGATACGAGACTTTTCATATCATTTATATATGATAAGAGGGAAGGTTATGATGGAAGTCCATGCAAAAAATCATCTGAAAATTAGATTCTATGAAACTTTTCAAAATGCATGTTTCGGTCAAAAATCATAGTATATTATACACTAGTTTCGGTCAAAAAAATCAAATATAATTGGGGACTATTTGAAATGATAAGAGACTTTTCAGATCTTTTATATATGTTAAAATGGAAGGTTATAATGTAAGTCCAGGCAAAAAAATCATCTGAAAAATAGATTCTATGAAGCTTTACGAAATGCATGTTTCGGTCAAAAATTATAGTATATTATACACTAGTTTCGTTCAAAAAAATCAAATTTAATTGGGAAGGTTATGATGGAAGTACTTGCAAAAATATCATCTGAAAACTATATTCTATGAAACTTTTGGAACTGCAAGTTTCGGTCAAAAATCATAGTATATTTATTATACACGTTTCGGTCAAAAAAATCAAATTTAATTGGGGACTATTTGAAATGATACGAGACTTTTCAGATCATTTATATATGTTATGAGGGAAGTTTATGATGGAAGTCCATGCAAAAATATCATCTGAAAACTAGATTCTATGAAACTTTTGGAAATGCAAGTTTCAGTAAAAAATCATAGTATATTATACACTACTTTCGGTCAAAAAAATCAAATTTAATTGTGGACTTTTTGAAATGATACGAGACTTTTCAGTTAATTTATATATGTTATGAGAGAAGGTTATGATGGATGTCCATGCAAAAAAATCATCTGAAAACTAGATTCTATGGAACTTTTTGAAATGCAAGTTTCGGTTCAAAATCATAGTATATTATACACTAGTTTCGGTCAAAAAAAATCAAATTTTATTGGGGACTATTTGAAATGATACGAGACTTTTCAGATCATTTATATATGTTAAGAGGGAAGGTTATGATGGAAGTCCGTGGAAAAAATCATCCTAAAATTAGATTATATGAAACTTTTCGAAATGCAAGTTTCGGTCAAAAATCACAGTATATTATACACTAGTTTCGGTCAAAAAAATCAAATATAATTGGGGACTATTTGAAATGATACGAGACTTTTCAGATTATTTATATATGCTAAGAGGGAAGGTTATGATGGAATTCAATGCAAAAAATATCTGAGAATTAGATTCTAAGAAAGTTTTCGAAATGCAAGTTTCGGTCAAAAATCATAGTATATTATACACTAGTTTCGGTAAAAAATTCAAATATAATTGGGGACTATTTGAAGTGATACGAGACTTTTCAGATCATTTATATATGTTAAAAGGGAAGATTATGATGGAAGTGCATGCAAAAAAAAATCTTCTGAAAACTAGATTCTTAGTATATTATACACTACTTTCGGTCAAAAAAATCAAATTTAATTCGGGACTATTAGAAATGATAAAATACTTTTCATATCATTTATTCATGTTAAGAGGGAAGGATATAATGGAAGTTCATGCAAATAAATTATCTGAAAATTAGATTCTATGAAACTTTTCGAAATGCAAGTTTCGGTCAAAAATCACAGTATATTATACACTAGTTTCGGTCAAAAAAATCAAATATAATTGGGGACTATTTGAAATGATACGAGACTTTTCAGATCATTTATATATGTTAAGAGGGAAGGTTATGATGGAATTCCATGCAAAAAATCATCTGAGAATTAGATTCTAAGAAACTTTTCAAAATGCACGTTTCGGTCAAAAATCATAGTATATTATACACTAGTTTCGGTCATAAAAATCAAATATAATTGGGTACTATTTGAAATGATACGAGAATTTTCTGATCATTTATATATGTTAAGAGGGAAGGTTGTGATAGAATTCCATGCAAAAAATCATCTGAGAATTAGATTCTATGAAACTTTTCGAAATGCAAGTTTTGGTCAAAAATCATAGTATATTATACACTAGTTTCGGTAAAAAAAATCAAATATAATTGGGGACTATTTGAAATGATATGAAACTTTTCAGATCATTTATATATGTTAAAAGGGAAGATTATGATGGAAGTGCATGCAAAAAAAAAATCATCTGAAACCTAGATTCTATGAAACTTTACGAAATGCATGTTTCGGTCAAACATCATAGTATATTATACACTAGTTTCGTTCAAAAAAATCAAATTTAATTGGGCTCTATTTGAAATGATACGAGACTTTTCAGATCATGTAAATATGTTAAACGGGAAGTTTTTGATGGAAGTCCATGAAATAAAATCATCTGAAAAGTAGATTCTATTAAACTTTTGGAAATGCATGTTTTGGTCAAAAATCATAGTATATTATACACTAGTTTCGGTCAAAAAATCTAATTTAATTGGGGACTATTTGAAATGATACGAGACTTTTCATATCATTTATATATGTTATAAGGGAAGGTTATGATGTAAGTCCATGCAAAAAAATCTTCTGAAAAGTAGATTCTATGAAACTTTTTGAAATGCAAGTTTCGGTCAAAGATCTTAGAATATTATACACTACTTTCGTCAAAAAAATCAAATTTAATTGGGGAATATTTGAAATGATAAAATACTTTTCATATCATTTATGCATGTTAAGAGGGAATGACATAATGGAAGTTCATGCAAAAATATTATCTAAAAACTAGATTCTATGAAAATTTTGGAAATGTAAGTTTCGGTCAAAAATCATAGTATATTATACACTAGTTTCGGTCAAAAAAATCAAATTTAATTGGGGACTATTTAAAATGATACGAGACTTTTCATATCATTTATATATGATAAGAGGGAAGGTTATGATGGAAGTCCATGCAAAAAATCATCTGAAAATTAGATTCTATGAAACTTTTCAAAATGCATGTTTCGGTCAAAAATCATAGTATATTATACACTAGTTTCGGTCAAAAAAATCAAATATAATTGGGGACTATTTGAAATGATAAGAGACTTTTCAGATCTTTTATATATGTTAAAATGGAAGGTTATAATGTAAGTCCAGGCAAAAAAATCATCTGAAAAATAGATTCTATGAAGCTTTACGAAATGCATGTTTCGGTCAAAAATTATAGTATATTATACACTAGTTTCGTTCAAAAAAATCAAATTTAATTGGGAAGGTTATGATGGAAGTACTTGCAAAAATATCATCTGAAAACTAGATTCTATGAAACTTTTGGAACTGCAAGTTTCGGTCAAAAATCATAGTATATTTATTATACACGTTTCGGTCAAAAAAATCAAATTTAATTGGGGACTATTTGAAATGATACGAGACTTTTCAGATCATTTATATATGTTATGAGGGAAGTTTATGATGGAAGTCCATGCAAAAATATCATCTGAAAACTAGATTCTATGAAACTTTTGGAAATGCAAGTTTCAGTAAAAAATCATAGTATATTATACACTACTTTCGGTCAAAAAAATCAAATTTAATTGTGGACTTTTTGAAATGATACGAGACTTTTCAGTTAATTTATATATGTTATGAGAGAAGGTTATGATGGATGTCCATGCAAAAAAATCATCTGAAAACTAGATTCTATGGAACTTTTTGAAATGCAAGTTTCGGTTCAAAATCATAGTATATTATACACTAGTTTCGGTCAAAAAAAATCAAATTTTATTGGGGACTATTTGAAATGATACGAGACTTTTCAGATCATTTAAATATGTTAAGAGGGAAGGTTATGATGGAAGTCCGTGGAAAAAATCATCCTAAAATTAGATTATATGAAACTTTTCGAAATGCAAGTTTCGGTCAAAAATCACAGTATATTATACACTAGTTTCGGTCAAAAAAATCAAATATAATTGGGGACTATTTGAAATGATACGAGACTTTTCAGATTATTTATATATGCTAAGAGGGAAGGTTATGATGGAATTCAATGCAAAAAATATCTGAGAATTAGATTCTAAGAAAGTTTTCGAAATGCAAGTTTCGGTCAAAAATCATAGTATATTATACACTAGTTTCGGTAAAAAATTCAAATATAATTGGGGACTATTTGAAGTGATACGAGACTTTTCAGATCATTTATATATGTTAAAAGGGAAGATTATGATGGAAGTGCATGCAAAAAAAAATCTTCTGAAAACTAGATTCTTAGTATATTATACACTACTTTCGGTCAAAAAAATCAAATTTAATTCGGGACTATTAGAAATGATAAAATACTTTTCATATCATTTATTCATGTTAAGAGGGAAGGATATAATGGAAGTTCATGCAAATAAATTATCTGAAAATTAGATTCTATGAAACTTTTCGAAATGCAAGTTTCGGTCAAAAATCACAGTATATTATACACTAGTTTCGGTCAAAAAAATCAAATATAATTGGGGACTATTTGAAATGATACGAGACTTTTCAGATCATTTATATATGTTAAGAGGGAAGGTTATGATGGAATTCCATGCAAAAAATCATCTGAGAATTAGATTCTAAGAAACTTTTCAAAATGCACGTTTCGGTCAAAAATCATAGTATATTATACACTAGTTTCGGTCATAAAAATCAAATATAATTGGGTACTATTTGAAATGATACGAGAATTTTCTGATCATTTATATATGTTAAGAGGGAAGGTTGTGATAGAATTCCATGCAAAAAATCATCTGAGAATTAGATTCTATGAAACTTTTCGAAATGCAAGTTTTGGTCAAAAATCATAGTATATTATACACTAGTTTCGGTAAAAAAAATCAAATATAATTGGGGACTATTTGAAATGATATGAAACTTTTCAGATCATTTATATATGTTAAAAGGGAAGATTATGATGGAAGTGCATGCAAAAAAAAAATCATCTGAAACCTAGATTCTATGAAACTTTACGAAATGCATGTTTCGGTCAAACATCATAGTATATTATACACTAGTTTCGTTCAAAAAAATCAAATTTAATTGGGCTCTATTTGAAATGATACGAGACTTTTCAGATCATGTAAATATGTTAAACGGGAAGTTTTTGATGGAAGTCCATGAAATAAAATCATCTGAAAAGTAGATTCTATTAAACTTTTGGAAATGCATGTTTTGGTCAAAAATCATAGTATATTATACACTAGTTTCGGTCAAAAAATCTAATTTAATTGGGGACTATTTGAAATGATACGAGACTTTTCATATCATTTATATATGTTATAAGGGAAGGTTATGATGTAAGTCCATGCAAAAAAATCTTCTGAAAAGTAGATTCTATGAAACTTTTTGAAATGCAAGTTTCGGTCAAAGATCTTAGAATATTATACACTACTTTCGTCAAAAAAATCAAATTTAATTGGGGAATATTTGAAATGATAAAATACTTTTCATATCATTTATGCATGTTAAGAGGGAATGACATAATGGAAGTTCATGCAAAAATATTATCTAAAAACTAGATTCTATGAAAATTTTGGAAATGTAAGTTTCGGTCAAAAATCATAGTATATTATACACTAGTTTCGGTCAAAAAAATCAAATTTAATTGGGGACTATTTAAAATGATACGAGACTTTTCATATCATTTATATATGATAAGAGGGAAGGTTATGATGGAAGTCCATGCAAAAAATCATCTGAAAATTAGATTCTATGAAACTTTTCAAAATGCATGTTTCGGTCAAAAATCATAGTATATTATACACTAGTTTCGGTCAAAAAAATCAAATATAATTGGGGACTATTTGAAATGATAAGAGACTTTTCAGATCTTTTATATATGTTAAAATGGAAGGTTATAATGTAAGTCCAGGCAAAAAAATCATCTGAAAAATAGATTCTATGAAGCTTTACGAAATGCATGTTTCGGTCAAAAATTATAGTATATTATACACTAGTTTCGTTCAAAAAAATCAAATTTAATTGGGAAGGTTATGATGGAAGTACTTGCAAAAATATCATCTGAAAACTAGATTCTATGAAACTTTTGGAACTGCAAGTTTCGGTCAAAAATCATAGTATATTTATTATACACGTTTCGGTCAAAAAAATCAAATTTAATTGGGGACTATTTGAAATGATACGAGACTTTTCAGATCATTTATATATGTTATGAGGGAAGTTTATGATGGAAGTCCATGCAAAAATATCATCTGAAAACTAGATTCTATGAAACTTTTGGAAATGCAAGTTTCAGTAAAAAATCATAGTATATTATACACTACTTTCGGTCAAAAAAATCAAATTTAATTGTGGACTTTTTGAAATGATACGAGACTTTTCAGTTAATTTATATATGTTATGAGAGAAGGTTATGATGGATGTCCATGCAAAAAAATCATCTGAAAACTAGATTCTATGGAACTTTTTGAAATGCAAGTTTCGGTTCAAAATCATAGTATATTATACACTAGTTTCGGTCAAAAAAAATCAAATTTTATTGGGGACTATTTGAAATGATACGAGACTTTTCAGATCATTTAAATATGTTAAGAGGGAAGGTTATGATGGAAGTCCGTGGAAAAAATCATCCTAAAATTAGATTATATGAAACTTTTCGAAATGCAAGTTTCGGTCAAAAATCACAGTATATTATACACTAGTTTCGGTCAAAAAAATCAAATATAATTGGGGACTATTTGAAATGATACGAGACTTTTCAGATTATTTATATATGCTAAGAGGGAAGGTTATGATGGAATTCAATGCAAAAAATATCTGAGAATTAGATTCTAAGAAAGTTTTCGAAATGCAAGTTTCGGTCAAAAATCATAGTATATTATACACTAGTTTCGGTAAAAAATTCAAATATAATTGGGGACTATTTGAAGTGATACGAGACTTTTCAGATCATTTATATATGTTAAAAGGGAAGATTATGATGGAAGTGCATGCAAAAAAAAATCTTCTGAAAACTAGATTCTATGAAACTTTACGAAATGCATGTTTCGGTCAAAAATCATAGTATATTCTACACTAGTTTCAGTCGAAAAATCAAATTTAATTGGGGACTATTTGAAATGATACAAGACTTTTCATATCTTTTATATATGTTA
Organism: Lathyrus aphaca; assembly: GCA_963966055.1. Classification (NCBI taxonomy): domain Eukaryota; kingdom Viridiplantae; phylum Streptophyta; class Magnoliopsida; order Fabales; family Fabaceae; genus Lathyrus; species Lathyrus aphaca. The sequence goes on along the minus strand of OZ014520.1, from coordinate 645,659,378 downwards.
TAAGGGAAGGTTATGATGTAATTCCATGCAAAAAAATAATTTGAAAACTAGATTCTATAAAACTTTTTGAAATGCAAGTTTCGGTCAAAAATCTTAGTATATTATACACTACTTTCGGTCAAAAAAATAAAATTTAATTCGGGACTATTTGAAATGATAAAATACTTTTCATATCATTTATACATGTTAAGAGGGAAGGATATAATGGAAGTTCATGCAAATAAATTATATGAAAACTAGATTCTATGAAAATTTTGGAAATCCAAGTTTCGGTCAAAAATCATAGTATATTATACACTAGTTTCTGTCAAAAAAATCAAATTTAATTGGGGACTATTTGAAATGATACGAGACTTTTCAGATCATTTATATATGTTAAAAGGGAAGGTTATGATGTAAGTCCATGCAAAAAAATCATCCGAACAATAGATTCTATGAAACTTTACAAAATGAATGTTTCGGTCAAAACTCATAGTATATTATACACTAGTTTCGGTCAAAAAAATCAAATTTAATTGGGGACTATTTGAAATGATACGAGACTTTTCAGATCACTTATATATGTTAAGAGGGATGGTTATGATGGAAGTCCATGCAAAAAATCATCTGAAAATTACATTCTATGTAACTTTTCGAAATGCAAGTTTCAGTCAAAAATCATAGTATATTATACACTAGTTTCGGTCAAAAAAATCAAATATAATTGGGGACTATTTGAAATGATACGAGACTTTTCAAATCATTTATATATGTTAAAAGGGAAGGTTATGATGTAAGTCCATGCAATAAAATCATCTGAACAATAGATTCTATGAAACTTTATGAAATGAATGTTTCGGTCAAAAATCATAGTATATTATACACTAGTTTCGTTCAAAAAAATCAAATTTAATTGGGAACTATTTGAAATGATACGAAACTTTTCATATCATTTAAATATGTTAAAAAGGAAGGTTATGATGGAAGTCCTTGCAAAAAATCATCTGAAAATTAGATTCTATGAATCTTTTCGAAATGCATGTTTCGGTCAAAAATCATAGTATATTATACACTAATTTCGGTCAAAAAAATTATATATAATTGGGGAATATTTGAAATGATACGAGACTTTTCAGATCATTTATATATGTTAAAAGGGAAGGTTATGATGTAAGTCCATGCAAAAAAATCATCTGAACAATAGATTCTATGGAACTTTACGAAATGAATGTTTCGGTCAAAAATCATAGTATATTATACACTTGTTTCGTTCAAAAAAATCAAATTTAATCGGGAAATATTTGAAATGGTACGAAAATTTTCATATCATTTAAATATGTTAAAATGGAAGGCTATGATGGAAGACCTTGCAAAAATATCATCTGAAAACTAGATTCTATGAAACTTTTGGAAATGCAAGTTTCGTCAAAAAACATAGTATATTTTACACGTTTGGGTAAAAAAAATTTAATTTAATTGGGGACTATTTGAAATGATACGATACTTTTCAGTTCATTTATATATGTTATGAGGGAAGGTTATGATGGAAGTCCATGCAAAAATATCATCTGAAAACAAGATTCTATGAAACTTTTGGAAATGCAAGTTTCGGTCAAAAATCATAGTATATACATTACTTTAGGTCAAAAAAATCAAATTTAATTGGGGACTTTTTGAAATGTTATGAGAGAAGGATATGATGGACGTCCATGCAAAAAAATCATCTGAAAACTAGATTCTATGGAACTTTTTGAAATGCAATTTTCGATCAAAAATCATAGTATATTATACACTAGTTTCGGTCAAAAAAATCAAATTTAATTGGGCACTATTAGAAATGATTCGAGACTTTTTAGATCATTTATATATGTTAAGAGGGAAGGTTATGATGGAATTCCATGCAAAAAATCATCTGAAAATTAAATTCTAAGAAACTTTTCGAAATGCAAGTTTCGGTCAAAAATCATTGTATATTAGACACTAGTTTCGGTCAAAAAAATCAAATTTAATTGGGGACTATTTGAAATGATACAAGACTTTTCAGATCATGTAAATATGTTAAAAGGGAAGTTTTTGATTGAAGTCCATGCAAAAAAATCATCTGAAAACTAAATTCTATGAAACTTTTTGAAATGCAAGTTTCGGTCAAAAATCTTAGTATATTATACACTACTTTCGGTCAAAAAAATAAAATTTAATTGGGGACTATTTGAAATGATACAAGACTTTTCATATCTTTTATATATGTTATAAGGGAAGGTTATGATGTAATTCCATGCAAAAAAATAATTTGAAAACTAGATTCTATAAAACTTTTTGAAATGCAAGTTTCGGTCAAAAATCTTAGTATATTATACACTACTTTCGGTCAAAAAAATAAAATTTAATTCGGGACTATTTGAAATGATAAAATACTTTTCATATCATTTATACATGTTAAGAGGGAAGGATATAATGGAAGTTCATGCAAATAAATTATATGAAAACTAGATTCTATGAAAATTTTGGAAATCCAAGTTTCGGTCAAAAATCATAGTATATTATACACTAGTTTCTGTCAAAAAAATCAAATTTAATTGGGGACTATTTGAAATGATACGAGACTTTTCAGATCATTTATATATGTTAAAAGGGAAGGTTATGATGTAAGTCCATGCAAAAAAATCATCCGAACAATAGATTCTATGAAACTTTACAAAATGAATGTTTCGGTCAAAACTCATAGTATATTATACACTAGTTTCGGTCAAAAAAATCAAATTTAATTGGGGACTATTTGAAATGATACGAGACTTTTCAGATCACTTATATATGTTAAGAGGGATGGTTATGATGGAAGTCCATGCAAAAAATCATCTGAAAATTACATTCTATGTAACTTTTCGAAATGCAAGTTTCAGTCAAAAATCATAGTATATTATACACTAGTTTCGGTCAAAAAAATCAAATATAATTGGGGACTATTTGAAATGATACGAGACTTTTCAGATCATTTATATATGTTAAAAGGGAAGGTTATGATGTAAGTCCATGCAATAAAATCATCTGAACAATAGATTCTATGAAACTTTATGAAATGAATGTTTCGGTCAAAAATCATAGTATATTATACACTAGTTTCGTTCAAAAAAATCAAATTTAATTGGGAACTATTTGAAATGATACGAAACTTTTCATATCATTTAAATATGTTAAAAAGGAAGGTTATGATGGAAGTCCTTGCAAAAAATCATCTGAAAATTAGATTCTATGAATCTTTTCGAAATGCATGTTTCGGTCAAAAATCATAGTATATTATACACTAATTTCGGTCAAAAAAATTATATATAATTGGGGAATATTTGAAATGATACGAGACTTTTCAGATCATTTATATATGTTAAAAGGGAAGGTTATGATGTAAGTCCATGCAAAAAAATCATCTGAACAATAGATTCTATGAAACTTTACGAAATGAATGTTTCGGTCAAAAATCATAGTATATTATACACTTGTTTCGTTCAAAAAAATCAAATTTAATCGGGAAATATTTGAAATGGTACGAAAATTTTCATATCATTTAAATATGTTAAAATGGAAGGCTATGATGGAAGACCTTGCAAAAATATCATCTGAAAACTAGATTCTATGAAACTTTTGGAAATGCAAGTTTCGTCAAAAAACATAGTATATTTTACACGTTTGGGTAAAAAAAATTTAATTTAATTGGGGACTATTTGAAATGATACGATACTTTTCAGTTCATTTATATATGTTATGAGGGAAGGTTATGATGGAAGTCCATGCAAAAATATCATCTGAAAACAAGATTCTATGAAACTTTTGGAAATGCAAGTTTCGGTCAAAAATCATAGTATATACATTACTTTAGGTCAAAAAAATCAAATTTAATTGGGGACTTTTTGAAATGTTATGAGAGAAGGATATGATGGACGTCCATGCAAAAAAATCATCTGAAAACTAGATTCTATGGAACTTTTTGAAATGCAATTTTCGATCAAAAATCATAGTATATTATACACTAGTTTCGGTCAAAAAAATCAAATTTAATTGGGGAATATTTGAAATGATTCGAGACTTTTTAGATCATTTATATATGTTAAGAGGGAAGGTTATGATGGAATTCCATGCAAAAAATCATCTGAAAATTAAATTCTAAGAAACTTTTCGAAATGCAAGTTTCGGTCAAAAATCATTGTATATTAGACACTAGTTTCGGTCAAAAAAATCAAATTTAATTGGGGACTATTTGAAATGATACAAGACTTTTCAGATCATGTAAATATGTTAAAAGGGAAGTTTTTGATTGAAGTCCATGCAAAAAAATCATCTGAAAACTAAATTCTATGAAACTTTTTGAAATGCAAGTTTCGGTCAAAAATCTTAGTATATTATACACTACTTTCGGTCAAAAAAATAAAATTTAATTGGGGACTATTTGAAATGATACAAGACTTTTCATATCTTTTATATATGTTATAAGGGAAGGTTATGATGTAATTCCATGCAAAAAAATAATTTGAAAACTAGATTCTATAAAACTTTTTGAAATGCAAGTTTCGGTCAAAAATCTTAGTATATTATACACTACTTTCAGTCAAAAAAATAAAATTTAATTCGGGACTATTTGAAATGATAAAATACTTTTCATATCATTTATACATGTTAAGAGGGAAGGATATAATGGAAGTTCATGCAAATAAATTATATGAAAACTAGATTCTATGAAAATTTTGGAAATCCAAGTTTCGGTCAAAAATCATAGTATATTATACACTAGTTTCTGTCAAAAAAATCAAATTTAATTGGGGACTATTTGAAATGATACGAGACTTTTCAGATCATTTATATATGTTAAAAGGGAAGGTTATGATGTAAGTCCATGCAAAAAAATCATCCGAACAATAGATTCTATGAAACTTTACAAAATGAATGTTTCGGTCAAAACTCATAGTATATTATACACTAGTTTCGGTCAAAAAAATCAAATTTAATTGGGGACTATTTGAAATGATACGAGACTTTTCAGATCACTTATATATGTTAAGAGGGATGGTTATGATGGAAGTCCATGCAAAAAATCATCTGAAAATTACATTCTATGTAACTTTTCGAAATGCAAGTTTCAGTCAAAAATCATAGTATATTATACACTAGTTTCGGTCAAAAAAATAAAATATAATTGGGGACTATTTGAAATGATACGAGACTTTTCAGATCATTTATATATGTTAAAAGGGAAGGTTATGATGTAAGTCCATGCAATAAAATCATCTGAACAATAGATTCTATGAAACTTTATGAAATGAATGTTTCGGTCAAAAATCATAGTATATTATACACTAGTTTCGCTCAAAAAAATCAAATTTAATTGGGAACTATTTGAAATGATACGAAACTTTTCATATCATTTAAATATGTTAAAAAGGAAGGTTATGATGGAAGTCCTTGCAAAAAATCATCTGAAAATTAGATTCTATGAATCTTTTCGAAATGCATGTTTCGGTCAAAAATCATAGTATATTATACACTAATTTCGGTCAAAAAAATTATATATAATTGGGGAATATTTGAAATGATACGAGACTTTTCAGATCATTTATATATGTTAAAAGGGAAGGTTATGATGTAAGTCCATGCAAAAAAATCATCTGAACAATAGATTCTATGAAACTTTACGAAATGAATGTTTCGGTCAAAAATCATAGTATATTATACACTTGTTTCGTTCAAAAAAATCAAATTTAATCGGGAAATATTTGAAATGGTATGAAAATTTTCATATCATTTAAATATGTTAAAATGGAAGGCTATGATGGAAGACCTTGCAAAAATATCATCTGAAAACTAGATTCTATGAAACTTTTGGAAATGCAAGTTTCGTCAAAAAACATAGTATATTTTACACGTTTGGGTAAAAAAAATTTAATTTAATTGGGGACTATTTGAAATGATACGATACTTTTCAGTTCATTTATATATGTTATGAGGGAAGGTTATGATGGAAGTCCATGCAAAAATATCATCTGAAAACAAGATTCTATGAAACTTTTGGAAATGCAAGTTTCGGTCAAAAATCATAGTATATACATTACTTTAGGTCAAAAAAATCAAATTTAATTGGGGACTTTTTGAAATGTTATGAGAGAAGGATATGATGGACGTCCATGCAAAAAAATCATCTGAAAACTAGATTCTATGGAACTTTTTGAAATGCAATTTTCGATCAAAAATCATAGTATATTATACACTAGTTTCGGTCAAAAAAATCAAATTTAATTGGGGAATATTTGAAATGATACGAGACTTTTTAGATCATTTATATATGTTAAGAGGGAAGGTTATGATGGAATTCCATGCAAAAAATCATCTGAAAATTAAATTCTAAGAAACTTTTCGAAATGCAAGTTTCGGTCAAAAATCATTGTATATTAGACACTAGTTTCGGTCAAAAAAATCAAATTTAATTGGGGACTATTTGAAATGATACAAGACTTTTCAGATCATGTAAATATGTTAAAAGGGAAGTTTTTGATTGAAGTCCATGCAAAAAAATCATCTGAAAACTAAATTCTATGAAACTTTTTGAAATGCAAGTTTCGGTCAAAAATCTTAGTATATTATACACTACTTTCGGTCAAAAAAATAAAATTTAATTGGGGACTATTTGAAATGATAAAATACTTTTCATATTATTTATACATGTTAAGAGTGAAGGATATAATGGAAGTTCATGCAAAAAAATTATCTGAAAACTAGATTCTATGAAAATTTTGGAAATGCATGTTTCGGTCAAAAATCATAGTATATTATACACTAGTTTCGGTCAAAAAAATCAAATTTTATTGGGGACTATTTGAAATGATACGAGATTTTTCAGATCATTTATATATGTTAATAGGGATGGTTATGATGGAAGTCCATGCAAAAAATCATCTGAAAATTAGATTCTATGTAACTTTTCGAAATGCAAGTTTCGTTCAAAAATCATAGTATATTATACACTAGTTTCGTTCAAAAAAATTAAATTAAATTGGGAACTATTTGAAATGATACGAACTTTTCATATCATTTAAATATGTTAAAAAGGAATGTTATGATGGAAGTCCTTGCAAAAATATCATCTGAAAATTAGTATCTATGAAACTTTTGGAAATGCAAGTTTCGGTAAAAAATCATAGTATATTATACACGTTTCGGTCAAAAAAATCAAATTTAATTGGGGACTATTTAAAACGATACAATACTTTTCAGATCATTTATATATGTTATGAGGGAAGGTTATGATGGAAGTCCATGCAAAAATATCATCTGAAAACAAGATTCTATGAAACTTTTGGAAATGAAGGTTTCGGTCAAAAATTATAGTAGATTATACACTACTTTCGGTCAAAAAAATCCAATTAAATTTTTGAAATGATACAAGACTTTTCAGTTAATTTATATATGTTATGAGATAAGGTTATGATGGATGCCCATGCAAAAAAATCATCTGAAAACTAGATTCTATGGAACTTTTTGAAATGCAAGTTTCGGTCAAAAATCATAGTATATTATACACTAGTTTCGGTCAAAAAAATCAAATTTAATTGGGGATTATTTGAAATGATACGAGACTTTTTAGATTATTTATATATGTTAAGAGGGAAGGTTATCATGGAAGTCCATGGAAAAAAATAATCTAAAAATTAGATTCTATGAAACTTTTCGAAATGCAAGTTTCGGTCAAAAATCACCGTATTATATACACTAGTTTCGATCAAAAAAATAAAATATAATTGGGGACTATTTGAAATAATACGAGACTTTTCAGATCATTCATATATGTTAAGAGGGAAGGTTATGATGGGATTGCATGCAAAAAATCATCTGAAAATTAGATTCTAAGAAACTTTTCGAAATGCAAGTTTCGGTCAAAAATCATAGTATATTATACACTAGTTTCGGTAAAAAAAATCAAATATATTTGGGTACTATTTGAAATGATACGAGACTTTTTAGATCATGTAAATATATTAAAAGGGAAGTTTTTGATGGAAGTCCATGAAATAAAATCATTTGAAAACTAGATTCTATGAAACATTTTTAAATGCAAGTTTCGGTCAAAAATCTTAGTATATTATACACTACTTTCGGTCAAAAAAATTAAATTAAATTGGGGACTATTTGAAATGATAAAATACTTTTCATATCATTTATACATGTTAAGAGGGAAGGATATAATGGAAGTTCATGCAAAAAAATTATCTGAAAACTAGATTCTATGAAAATTTTGGAAATGCATGTTTCGGTCAAAAATCATAGTATATTATACACTAGTTTCGGTCAAAAAAATCAAATTTAATTGGAGACTATTTGAAATGATCCGAGACTTTTCAGATCATGTAAATATGTTAAAAGGGAAGTTTTTGATTGAAGTCCATGAAATAAAATCATCTGAAAACTAGATTCTAAGAAACTTTTGGAAATGCAAGTTTCGGTCAAAAATCATAGTATATTATACACTAGTTTTGGTCAAAAAATAAAATTTAAATGGGGACTATTTGAAATGATATGAGAATTTTCATATCATTTATATATGTTATAAGGGAAGGTTATGATGTAAATCCATGCAAAAAAATCATCTGAAAACAAGATTCTATGAAACCTTTTGAAATGCAAGTTTCGGTCAGAAATCTTAGTATATTATACACTACTTTCGGTCAAAAAAATCAAATTTAATTGGGGAATATTTGAAATGATAAAATACTTTTCATATCATTTATACATGTTAAGAGGGAAGGATATAATGGAAGTTCATGCAAAAAAGTTATCTGATAACTAGATTCTATGAAAATTTTGGAAATGCATGTTTCGGTCAAAAATCATAGTATATTATACACTAGTTTCGGTCAAAAAAATCAAATTTAATTGGGGACTATTTGAAATGATACGAGATTTTTCAGATCATTTATATATGTTAATAGGGATGGTTATGATGGAAGTCCATGCAAAAAATCATCTGAAAATTAGATTCTATGTAACTTTTCGAAATGCAAGTTTCGTTCAAAAATCATAGTATATTATACACTAGTTTCGTTCAAAAAAATTAAATTAAATTGGGAACTATTTGAAATGATACGAAACTTTTCATATCATTTAAATATGTTAAAAAGGAAGGTTATGATGGAAGTCCTTGCAAAAATATCATCTGAAAATTAGTATCTATGAAACTTTTGGAAATGCAAGTTTCGGTAAAAAATCATAGTATATTATACACGTTTCGGTCAAAAAAATCAAATTTAATTGGGGACTATTTAAAATGATACAATACTTTTCAGATCATTTATATATGTTATGAGGGAACGTTATGATGGAAGTCCATGCAAAAATATCATCTGAAAACAAGATTCTATGAAACTTTTGGAAATGAAGGTTTCGGTCAAAAATCATAGTAGATTATACACTACTTTCGATCAAAAAAATCCAATTAAATTTTTGAAATGATACAAGACTTTTCAGTTAATTTATATATGTTATGAGATAAGGTTATGATGGATGTCCATGCAAAAAAATCATCTGAAAACTAGATTCTATGGAACTTTTTGAAATGCAAGTTTCGGTCAAAAATCATAGTATATTATACACTAGTTTCGGTCAAAAAAATCAAATTTAATTGGGGATTATTTGAAATGATACGAGACTTTTTAGATTATTTATATATGTTAAGAGGGAAGGTTATCATGGAAGTCCATGGAAAAAAATAATCTGAAAATTAGATTCTATGAAACTTTTCGAAATGCAAGTTTCGGTCAAAAATCACCGTATTATATACACTAGTTTCGATCATAAAAATAAAATATAATTGGGGACTATTTGAAATAATACGAGACTTTTCAGATCATTTATATATATTAAGAGGGAAGGTTATGATGGGATTGCATGCAAAAAATCATCTGAAAATTAGATTCTAAGAAACTTTTCGAAATGCAAGTTTCGGTCAAAAATCATAGTATATTTTACACTAGTTTCGGTAAAAAAAATCAAATATATTTGGGTACTATTTGAAATAATACGAGACATTTTAGATCATGTAAATATATTAAAAGGGAAGTTTTTGATGGAAGTCCATGAAATAAAATCATTTGAAAACTAGATTCTATGAAACTTTTTGAAATGCAAGTTTCGGTCAAAAATCTTAGTATATTATACACTACTTTCGGTCAAAAAAATTAAATTAAATTGGGGACTATTTGAAATGATAAAATACTTTTCATATCATTTATACATGTTAAGAGGGAAGGATATAATGGAAGTTCATGCAAAAAAATTATCTGAAAACTAGATTCTATGAAAATTTTGGAAATGCATGTTTCGGTCAAAAATCATAGTATATTATACACTAGTTTCGGTCAAAAAAATCAAATTTAATTGGAGACTATTTGAAATGATCCGAGACTTTTCAGATCATGTAAATATGTTAAAAGGGAAGTTTTTGATTGAAGTCCATGAAATAAAATCATCTGAAAACTAGATTCTAGGAAACTTTTGGAAATGCAAGTTTCGGTCAAAAATCATAGTATATTATACACTAGTTTTGGTCAAAAAATAAAATTTAATTGGGGACTATTTGAAATGATATGAGAATTTTTATATCATTTATATATGTTATAAGGGAAGGTTATGATGTAAATCCATGCAAAAAAATCATCTGAAAACAAGATTCTATGAAACCTTTTGAAATGCAAGTTTCGGTCAAAAATCTTAGTATATTATACACTACTTTCGGTCAAAAAAATCAAATTTAATTGGGGACTATTTGAAATGATAAAATACTTTTCATATCATTTATACATGTTAAGAGGGAAGGATATAATGGAAGTTCATGCAAAAAAATTATCTGATAACTAGATTCTATGAAAATTTTGGAAATGCATGTTTTGGTCAAAAATCATAGTATATTATACACTAGTTTCGGTCAAAAAAATCAAATTTAATTGGGGACTATTTGAAATTATACGAGATTTTTCAGATCATTTATATATGTTAATAGGGATGGTTATGATGGAAGTCCATGCAAAAAATCATCTGAAAATTAGATTCTATGTAACTTTTCGAAATGCAAGTTTCGTTAAAAAATCATAGTATATTATACACTAGTTTCGTTCAAAAAAATTAAATTAAATTGGGAACTATTTGAAATGATACGAAACTTTTCATATCATTTAAATATGTTAAAAAGGAAGGTTATGATGGAAGTCCTTGCAAAAATATCATCTGAAAATTAGTATCTATGAAACTTTTTGAAATGCAAGTTTCGGTAAAAAATCATAGTATATTATACACGTTTCGGTCAAAAAAATCAAATTTAATTGGGGACTATTTTAAATGATACAATACTTTTCAGATCATTTATATATGTTATGAGGGAAGGTTATGATGGAAGTCCATGCAAAAATATCATCTGAAAACAAGATTCTATGAAACTTTTGGAAATGAAGGTTTCGGTCAAAAATCATAGTAGATTATACACTACTTTCGGTCAAAAAAATCCAATTAAATTTTTGAAATGATACAAGACTTTTCAGTTAATTTATATATGTTATGAGATAAGGTTATGATGGATGTCCATGCAAAAAAAATCATCTGAAAACTAGATTCTATGGAACTTTTTGAAATGCAAGTTTCGGTCAAAAATCATAGTATATTATACACTAGTTTCGGTCAAAAAAATCAAATTTAATTGGGGATTATTTGAAATGATACGAGACTTTTTAGATTATTTATATATGTTAAGAGGGAAGGTTATCATGGAAGTCTATGGAAAAAAATAATCTGAAAATTAGATTCTATGAAACTTTTCAAAATGCAAGTTTCGGTCAAAAATCACCGTATTATATACACTAGTTTCGATCATAAAAATAAAATATAATTGGGGACTATTTGAAATAATACGAGACTTTTCAGATCATTTATATATATTAAGAGGGAAGGTTATGATGGGATTGCATGCAAAAAATCATCTGAAAATTAGATTCTAAGAAACTTTTCGAAATGCAAGTTTCGGTCAAAAATCATAGTATATTTTACACTAGTTTCGGTAAAAAAAATCAAATATATTTGGGTACTATTTGAAATGATACGAGACTTTTTAGATCATGTAAATATATTAAAAGGGAAGTTTTTGAAGGAAGTCCATGAAATAAAATCATTTGAAAACTAGATTCTATGAAACTTTTTGAAATGCAAGTTTCGGTCAAAAATCTTAGTATATTATACACTACTTTCGGTCAAAAAAATTAAATTAAATTGGGGACTATTTGAAATGATAAAATACTTTTCATATTATTTATACATGTTAAGAGGGAAGGATATAATGGAAGTTCATGCAAAAAAATTATCTGAAAACTAGATTCTATGAAAATTTTTTAAATGCATGTTTCGGTCAAAAATATCAAATTTAATTGGAGACTATTTGAAAATATCCGAGACTTTTCAGATCATGTAAATATGTTAAAAGGGAAGTTTTTGATTGAAGTCCATGAAATAAAATCATCTGAAAACTAGATTCTAGGAAACTTTTGGAAATGCAAGTTTCGGTCAAAAATCATAGTATATTATTCACTAGTTTTGGTCAAAAAATAAAATTTAATTGGGGACTATTTGAAATGATATGAGAATTTTCATATCATTTATATATGTTATAAGGGAAGGTTATGATGTAAATCCATGCAAAAAAATCATCTGAAAACAAGATTCTATGAAACCTTTTGAAATGCAAGTTTCGGTCAAAAATCTTAGTATATTATACACTACTTTCGGTCAAAAAAATCAAATTTAATTGGGGATTATTTGAAATGATAAAATACTTTTCATATCATTTATACATGTTAAGAGGGAAGGATATAATGGAAGTTCATGCAAAAAAATTATCTGATAACTAGAATCTATGAAAAGTTTGGAAATGCATGTTTCGGTCAAAAATTATAGTATATTATACACTAGTTTCGGTCAAAAAAATCAAATTTAATTGGGGACTATTTTAAATGATACGAGACTTTTCAGATCATTTATATATGTTAAGAAGGATGGTTATGATGGATGTCCATGCAAAAAATCATCTGAAAATTAGATTCTATGTAACTTTTCTAAATGCAAGTTTCGGTCAAAAATCATAGTATATTATACACTAGTTTCGGTCAAAAGAATCAAATATAATTGGGGACTATTTGAAATGATACGAGACTTTTCAGATCATTTATATATGTTAAAAGGGAAGGTTATGATGTAAGTCCATGCAAAAAAATTATTTGAACAATAGATTCTATGAAACTTTACGAAATGCATGTTTCAGTCAAAAATCATAGTATATTATACACTAGTTTCGTTCAAAAAAATTAAATTTAATTGGGTACTATTTGAAATGATACGAAACTTTTCATATAATTTAAATATGTTAAAAAGGAAGGTTATGAAGGAAGTCCTTGCAAAAATATCATATGAAAATTAGTATCTATGAAACTTTTGGAAATGCATGTTTCGGTCTAAAATCATAGTATATTATACACGTTTTGGTCATAAAAATCAAATTTAATTGGGGACTATTTAAAATCATACGATACTTTTCAGATAATTTATATATGTTATGAGGGAAGGTTATGATGGAAGTCCATGCAAAAATATCATCTAAAAACAAGATTCTATGAAACTTTTGGAAATGAAGGTTTCGGTCAAAAATCATAGTAGATTATACACTACTTTCGGTCAAAAAAATCTAATTAAATTTTTGAAATGATACGAGACCTTTCAGTTAATTTATATATGTTATGAGAGAAGGTTATGATGGATGTCCATGCAAAAAAATCATCTGAAAACTAGATTCTATGGAACTTTTTGAAATGCAAGTTTCGGTAAAAAATCACAGTATAATATGTACTAGTTTCGATCAAAAAAATCAAATATAATTGGGGACTATTTGAAATAATACGAGACTTTTCAGATCATTTATATATGTTAAGAGGGAAGGTTATGATGGAATTCCATGCAAAAAATAATCTGAAAATTAGATTCTATGAAACTTTTCGAAATGCAAGTTTCTGTCAAAAATCAAAGTATAATATGTACTAGTTTCGATCAAAAAAATCAAATATAATTGGGGACTATTTGAAATAATACGAGACTTTTCAGATCATTTATATATGTTAAGAGGGAATGTTATGATGGAATTCCATGCAAAAAATCATCTGAATATTAGATTCGAAGAAACTTATCGAAATGCATGTTTCGGTCAAAAATCATAGTATATTATACACTAGTTTCGGTAAAAAAATCAAATATAATTGGGGACTATTTGAAATGATACGAGACTTTTCAGATCATGTAAATATGTTAAAAGGGAAGTTTTTGATGGAAGTCAATGAAATAAAATCATCTGAAAACTAGATTCTATGAAACTTTTGGAATTGCAAGTTTCGGTCAAAAATCATAGAATATTATACACTAGTTTTGGTCAAAAATCAAAGTATATTATACACTAGTTTCGGTCAAAAAAATCAAATATAATTAGGGACTATTTGAAATGATACGAGACTTTTCAAATCATTTATATATGTTAAAAGGGAAGGTTATGATGTAAGTCCATGCAAAAAATCATCTGAAAAATAGATACTATGAAACTTTACGAAATGCATGTTTCGGTCAAAAATCATAGTATATTATACACTAGTTTCGTTAAAAAAAAAATCAAATTTAATTGGGCACTATTTGAAATGATACGAAACTTTTTACTGATCATTTAAATATGTTAAAAAGGAAGGTTATGATGGAAGTCCTTGCAAAAATATCATCTGAAAACTAGATTCTATGAAACTTTTGGAAATGCAAGTTTCGGTCAAAAATCATAGTATATTTATTATACACGTTTCGGTCAAAAAAATCAAATTTAATTGGGGACTATTTGAAATGATACGAGACTTTTCAGATCATTTATATATGTTATGAGGGAAGTTTATGATGGAAGTCCATGCAAAAATATCATCTGAAAACTAGATTCTATGAACCTTTTGGAAATGCAAGTTTCAGTAAAAAATCATAGTATATTATACACTACTTTCGGTCAAAAAAATCAAATTTAATTGGTGACCTTTTGAAATGATACGAGAATTTTCAGTTAATTTATATATGTTATGAGAGAAGGTTATGATGGATGTACATGCAAAAAAATCATCTGAAAACTAGATTTTATGGAACTTTTTGAAATGCAAGTTTCGGTCAAAAATCATAGTATATAATACACTATTTTCGTTCAAAAAAATCAAATTTAATTGGGAACTATTTGAAATGATACGAGACTTTTCAGATCATTTATATATGTTAAGAGGGAAGGTTATGATGGAAGTCCTTGGACAAAATCATCCTAAAATTAGATTCTATGAAACTTTTCGAAATGCAAGTTTTGGTCAAAAATCACAGTATATTATATACTAGTTTCGTTCAAAAAAATCAAATATAATTGGGGACTATTTGAAATGATACGAGACTTTTCATATCATTTATATATATTAAGAGGGAAGGTTATGATGGAATACAATGCAAAAAATATCTGAGAATTAGATTCTAAGAAACTTTTCGAAATGCAAGTTTCGGTCAAAAATCATAGTATATTATACAGTAGTTTCGGTAAAAAAACAAATATAATTGGGGACTATTTGAAATGATACGAGACTTTTCAGATCATTTATATATGTTAAAAGGGAAGGTTATGATGGATGTCCATGCAAATAAATCATCTGAGAACTAGATTCTATGGAACTTTTTGAAATGCAAGTTTCAGTCAAAAATCATAGTATATTATACACTAGTTTCGGTCAAAAAAATCAAATATAATTGGGGACTATTTGAAATGATACGATACTTTTCAGATCATTTATATATGTTAAGAGGGAAGGTTATGATGGAATTCAATGCAAAAAATATCTGAGAATTAGATTCTAAGAAACTTTTCGAAATGCAAGTTTCGGTCAAAAATCATAGTATATTATACACTAGTTTCGGTAAAAAAAAAAATATATTATTGAGGACTATTTGAAATGATACGAGACTTTTCAGATCATTTATATATGTTAAAAGGGAAGATTATGATGGAAGTGCATGCAAAAAAAATCATCTGAAAACTAGATTCTAGGAAACATTACGAAATGCATGTTTCGGTCAAAAATCATTGTATATTATACACTAGTTTCGTAATAAAAAATAAAATTTATTTGGGCACTATTTGAAATGATACGAGACTTTTCAGATCATGTAAATATGTTAAAAGGGATGTTTTTTGTTGAAGTCCATGAAATAAAATCATCTGAAAACTAGATTCTATGAAACTTTTGAAAATACAAGTTTCGGTCAAAAATCATAGTATATTATACACTAGTTTCGGTCAAAAAATTAAATTTAATTGGGGATTATTTGAAATGATACGAGACTTTTCATATCATTTATATATGTTATAAGGGAAGGTTATGATGTACGTCCATGCAAAAAAATCATCTGAAAACTAGATTCTATGAAACTTTTTGAAATGCAAGTTTCGGTCAAAAATCTTAGTATATTATACACTACTTTCGGTCAAAAAAATCAAATTTAATTCGGGACTATTTGAAATGATAAAATACTTTTCATATCATTTATACATGTTAAGAGGGAAGGATATAATGGAAGTTCATGCAAAAAAATTATCTGAAAACTAGATTCTATGAAAATTTTGGAAATGCATGTTTCGGTCAAAAATCATAGTATATTATACACTAGTTTCGGTCAAAAAAATCAAATTTAATTGGGGACTATTTGAAATGATACGAGACTTTTCAGATCATTTATATATGTTAAGAGGGATGGTTATGATGGAAGTCCATGCAAAAAATCATCTGAAAATTAGATTCTATGAAACTTTTCGAAATGCAAGTTTCGGTCAAAATCATAGTATATTATACACTAGTTTCAGTCAAAAAAATCAAATATAATTGGGGACTATTTGAAATGATACGAGACTTTTCAGATCATTTATATATGTTAAGAGGGAAGGTTATGATGGAATTCAATGCAAAGAATATCTGAGAATTAGATTCTAAGAAACTTTTCGAAATGCAAGTTTCGGTCAAAAATCATAGTATATTATACACTAGTTTCGGTAAAAAAAATCAAATATAATTGGGGACTATTTGAAATGATACGATACTTTTCAGATCATTTATAAATGTTAAAAGGGAATATTATGATGGAAGTGCATGCAAAAAAAAAATCATCTGAAAACTAGATTCTATGAAACTTTACGAAATGCATGTTTCGGTCAAAAATCATAGTATATTATACACTAGTTTCGTTAAAAAAATCAAATTTAATTGGGCATTATTTGAAATGATAAGAAACTTTTCAGATCATGTAAATATGTTAAAAGGGAAGTTTTTGATTGAAGTCCATGAAATAAAATCATCTGAAAAATAGATTCTATGAAACTTTTGGAAATACAAGTTTCAGTCAAAAATCATAGTATATTATACACTAGTTTCTGTCAAAAAATAAAATTTAATTGGAGACTATTTGAAATGATACGAGACTTTTCATATCATTTATATATGTTATAAGGGAAGGTTATGATGTAAGTCCATGCAAAAAAAATCATCTGAAAACTAGATTCTGTGAAACTTTTTGAAATGTAAGTTTCGGTCAAAAATCTTAGTATATTATACACTACTTTCGGTCAAAAAAATCAAATTTAATTGGGGACTATTTGAAATGATAAAATACTTTTAATATCATTTATACATGTTAAGAGGGAAGAATATAATGGAAGTTCATGCAAATAAATTATCTGAAAACTAGATTCTATGAAAATTTTGGAAATGCATGTTTCGGTCAAAAATCATAGTATATCATACACTAGTTTCGGTCAAAAAAATCAAATTTAATTAGGGACTATTTGAAATGATACGAGACTTTTCAGATCATTTATATATGTTAAGAGGGATGGTTATGATGGAATTCCATGCAAAAAATCATCTGAAAATTAGATTCTATGAAACTTTTCGAAATGCAAGGTTCGGTCAAAAATCATAGTATATTATACACTAGTTTTGGTCAAAAAAATCAAATATAATTGGGGACTATTTGAAATGATACGAGACTTTTTAGATCATTTATATATGTTAAAAGGGAAGTTTATGATGTAAGTCCATGCAAAAAAATCATCTAAACAATAGATTCTATGAAACTTTACGAAATGCATGTTTCGGTCAAAAATCATAGTATATTATACACTAGTTTCGTTCAAAGAAATCAAATTTAATTGGGCACTATTTGAAATGATACGAAGATTTCATATCATTTAAATATGTTAAAAAGGAAGGTTATGATGGATGTCCTTGCAAAAATATCATCTGAAAATTAGATTCTATGAAACTTTTGGAATTGCAAGTTTCGGTAAAAAATCATAGTATATTATACACGTTTCGGTCAAAAAATCAAATTTAATTGGGGACTATTAAAAATAATACGATACTTTTCAGATCATTTATATATGTTATGAGGGAAGGTTATGATGGAAGTCCATGCATAAATATCATCTGAAAACAAGATTCTATGAAACTTTTGGAAATGCAAGTTTCGGTCAAAAATCATAGTATATTATACACTACTTTCGATCAAAAAAATCCAATTAAATCTTTGAAATGATACGAGACTTTTCAGTTAATTTATATATGTTATGAGAGAAGGTTAGGATGGATGTCCATGCAAAAAAATCATCTGAAAACTAGATTCTATGGAACTTTTTGAAATGCAAGTTTCGGTCAAAAATCATAGTATATTATTATACACTAGTTTCTGTCAAAAAAATAAAATTTAATTGGGGAATATTTGAAATGATACGAGACTTTTCAGATCATGTAAATATGTTAAAAGGGAAGTTTTTGATTGAAGTCCATGAAATAAAATCATCTGAAAACTAGATTCTATGAAACTTTTGGAAATACAAGTTTCGGTCAAAAATCATAGTATATTATACACTAGTTTCTGTCAAAAAATAAAATTTAATTGGAGACTATTTGAAATGATACGAGACTTTTCATATCATTTATATATGTTATAAGGGAAGGTTATGATGTAAGTCCATGCAAAAAAAATCATCTGAAAACTAGATTCTATGAAACTTTTTGAAATGTAAGTTTCGGTAAAAAATCTTAGTATATTATACACTACTTTCGGTCAAGAAAATCAAATTTAATTGGGGACTATTTGAAATGATAAAATACTTTTCATATTATTTATACATGTTAAGAGGGAAGGATATAATGGAAGTTCATGCAAAAAAATTATCTGAAAACTAGATTCTATGAAAATTTGTGAATTGCATGTTTCGGTCAAAAATCATAGTATATCATACGCTAGTTTCGGTCAAAAAAATCAAATTTAATTGGGGACTATTTGAAATGATACGAGACTTTTCAGATCATTTATATATGTTAAGAGGGATTGTTATAATGGAAGTCCATGCAAAAAATCATCTGAAAATTAGATTCTATGAAACTTTTCGAAATGCAAGTTTCGGTCAAAAATCATAGTATATTATACACTAGTTTCGTTCAAAAAAATCAAATATAATTGGGGACTATTTGAAATTATACGAGACTTTTCAGATCATTTATATATGTTAAAAGGGAAGGTTATGATGTAAGTCCATGCCAAAAAATCATATGAACAATAGATTCTATGAAACTTTACGAAATGCATGTTTCGGTCAAAAATCATAGTATGTTATACACTAGTTTTGTTCAAAAAAATTAAATTTAACTGGGCACTATTTCAAACGATACGAAACTTTTCATATCATTTAAATATGTTAATAAGGAAGGTTATGATGGAAGTCCTTGCAAAAATATCATCTGAAAATTATATTCTATGAAACTTTTGGAATTGCAAGTTTCGGTCAAAAATCATAGTATATTATACACGTTTCGGTCAAAAAAATCAAATTTAATTGGGGACTATTTAAAATGATACGATGCTTTTCAGATCATTTATATATGTTATGAGGGAAGGTTATGATGGAAGTCAATGCAAAAAATCATCTGAAAATTAGATTCTATGAAACTTTTGGAAATGCAAGTTTCGGTCAAAAATCATAGTATATTATACACTACTTTCGGTCAAAAAAATCCAATTAAATTTTTGAAATGATACTAGACTTTTCATATCATTTATATATGTTATAAGGGAAGGTAATGATGGAAGTCCATGGAAAAAATCATCTGAAAACTAGATTCTATGAAACTTTTTGAAATGCAAGTTTCAGTCAAAAATCATAAAATATTATACACTACTTTCGGTCAAAAAAATCAAATATAATTGGTGACTATTTGAAATAATACGAGACTTTTCAGATCATTTATATATGTTAAGAGGTAAGGTTATGATGGAATTCCATGCAATAAATCATCTGAAAATTAGATTCTAAGAAACTTTTCGAAATGCAAGTTTCGGTCAAAAATCATAGTATATTATACACTAGTTTCGGTAAAAAAATCAAATATAATTGGGGACTATTTGAAATGATACGATACTTTTCAGATCATTTAAATATTTTAAAAGGGAAGTTTTTGATGGAAGTCCATGAAATAAAATCATCTGAAAACTAGATTCTATGAAACTTTTTGAAATGCAAGTTTCAGTCAAAAATCATAGTATATTATACACTACTTTCGGCAAAAAAATCAAATTTAATTAAGGAATTTTTGAAATGATACGAGACTTTTCAGTTAATTTATAAATGTTATGAGAGAAGGTTATCATGGATGTCCATGCAAAAAAATCATCTGAAAACAAGATTCTATGGAACTTTTTGAAATGCAAGTTTCGGTAAAAAAATCATAGTATATTATACACTAGTTTCGGTCAATTAAATTTAATTTAATTGGGGACTATTTGAAATGATACGAGACTTTTCAGATCATTTATATATGTTAAGAGGGAAGGTTATGATGTAAGTCTATGCAAAAAAAATCATCTGAAAAATAGATTCTATGAAACTTTACGAAATGCATGTTTCGGTCAAAAATCATAGTATTTTATACACTAGTTTCGTTCAAAAAAATAAAATTTAATTGGGCACTATTCGAAATGATACGAGAATTTTCAAATCATTTAAATATGTTAAAAGGGAAGGTTATGATGGAAGTCTATGCAAAAAATCATCTGAAAAATAGATTCTATGAAACTTTTCGAAATGCATGTTTCGGTCAAAAATCATAGTATATTAAACACTAGTTTCGTTCAAAAAATGAAATTTAATTGGGCGCTATTTTAAATGATACAAGATTTTTCAGACCATTTATATATGTTAAGAGGGAAGGTTCTAATGGAAGTCTGTGCAAAAAAATTATTTGAAAACTAGATTCTACGAAATTTTTGGAAATGCAAGTTTCGTTCAAAAATCATAGTATTTTATACACTAATTTCCGTCAAAAAAATCAAATATAATTGGGGACTATTTGAAATTATATGAGACTTTTCAGATCATTTATATATGTTAAAAGGGAAGGTTATGATGTAAGTCCATGCAAAAAAATTATTTGAAAACTAGATTCCATGAAAATTTTGGAAATGCAAGTTTCGATCAAAAATCATTTTATTTATACACTATTTTCGATCAAAAAAATCAAATTTTAATTGGGGACTATTTGAAATAATAAGATACTTTTCAGATCATTTATATATGTTAAGAGGGAAGGTTATGAAGGAATTCCATGCATAAAATCATCTGAAAATTAGATTCTAAGAAACTTTTCGAAATGCAATTTTCGGTCAAAAATCATAGTATATTATACACTAGTTTCGGTAAAAAAATCAAATATAATTGGGGACTATTTGAAATGATACGAGACTTTTCAGATCATTTAAATATGATAAAAGGGAAGTTTTTGATGGAAGTCCATGAAATAAAATCATCTGAAAACTAGATTCTATGAAACTTTTGGAATTGCAAGTTTCGGTCATAAATCATAGTATAGTATACACGTTTCGGTCAAAAAAATCAAATTTAATTGGGGATTATTTAAAATGATACGATACTTTTCAGATCATTTATATATGTTGTGAGGGAAGGTTATGATGGAATTCCATTCAAAAATATCATCTGAAAACAAGATTCTATGAAACTTTTGGAAATGCAAGTTTCGGTCAAAAATCAAAGTATATTATACACTACTTTCGGTCAAAAAAATCCAATTAAATTTTTGAAATGATACTAGACTTTTCATATCATTTATATATGTTATAAGGGAAGGTTGTGATGGAAGTCCATGGAAAAAATCATCTAAAAACTAGATTCTATGAAACTTTTTGAAATGCAAGTTTCGGTCAAAAATCTTAGTATATTATAGACTACTTTCGGTCAAAAAAATCAAATATGATTGGGGACTATTTGAAATAATACGAGACTTTTCAGATCATTTATATATGTTAAGAGGGAAGGTTATGATGGAATTCCATGCAATAAATCATCTGAAAATTAGATTATAAGAAACTTTTCGAAATGCAAGTTTCGGTCAAAAATCATAGTATATTATACACTAGTTTCGGTAAAAAAAAATCAAATATAATTGGGGACTATTTGAAATGATACGAGACTTTTCAGATCATGTAAATATGTTAAAAGGGAAGTTTTTTATGGATGTCCATGAAATAAAATCATCTGAAAACTAGATTCTATGAAACTTTTTGAAATGCAAGTTTCGGTCAAATATTTTAGTATATTATACACTACTTTCGGTCAAAAAATCAATTTTAATTGGGGACTATTTGAAATGATAAAATACTTTACATATCATTTATACATGTTAAGTGGGAAGGATATAATGGAAGTTCATGCAAAAAAATTATCTGAAAACTAGATTCTATGAAAATTTTGGAAATGCAAGTTTCGGTCAAAAATCATAGTATATTATACACTAGTTTCGGTCAAAAAAATCAAATTTAATTGGAGACTATTTGAAATGATAAAAGACTTTTCAGATCATGTAAATATGTTAAAAGGGAAGTTTTTGATTGAAGTCCATGAAATAAAATCATCTGAAAACTAGATTCTATGAAACTTTTGGAAATGCAAGTTTCGATCAAAAATCATAGTATATTATACTATAGTTTCGGTCAAAAAATCAAATTTAACTGGGGACTATTTGAAATGATACGACAATTCTAATATCATTTATATATGTTATAAGGGAAGGTTATGATGTAAGTCCATGCCAAAAAATCATCTGAAAAATAGATTCTATGAAACGTTTTGAAATGCAAGTTTCGGTCAAAAATCTTAGTATATTATACACTACTTTCGGTCAAAAAAATCAAATTTAATTGGGGACTATTTGAAATGATAAAATACTTTCATATCATTTATACATGTTAAGAGGGAAGGATATAATGGAAGTTCATACAAAAAAATTATCTGAAAACTAGATTCTATGAAAATTTTGGAAATGCAAGTTTCGGTCAAAAATCATAGTATATTATACACTAGTTTCGGTCAAGAAAATAAAATTTAATTGGGGAGTATTTAAAATAATATGAGACTTTTCATATCATTTATACATGTTAAGAGGGAAGGATATAATGGAAGTTCATGCAAAAAAATTATCTGAAAACTAGATTCTATGAAAATTATGGAAATGCAAGTTTCGGTCAAAAATCATAGTATATTATACTATAGTTTCGGTCAAAAAATAAAATTTAATTGGGGACTATTTGAAATGATACGACAATTCTAATATCATTTATATATGTTATAAGGGAAGGTTATGATGTAAGTCCATGCAAAAAAATCATCTGAAAAGTAGATTCTATGAAACTTTTTGAAATGCAAGTTTCGGTCATAAATCTTAGTATATTATACACTACTTTCGGTCAAAAAAAAGAAATTTAATTGGGGACTATTTGAAATGATAAAATACTTTTCATATCATTTATACATGTTAAGAGGGAAGGATATAATGGAAGTTCATGCAAAAAAATTATCTGAAAACTAGATTCTATGAAAATTTTAGAAATGCAAGTTTTCGGTCAAAAATCATAGTATATTATACACTAATTTCAGTCAAAAAAATCAAATATAATTGGGGACTATTCTAAATGATACGAAACTTTTCAGATCATTTATATATGTTATAAGGGAAGGTTATGATGGAAGTCCATGCAAAAAAATCATCTGAAAACTAGATTCTATCAAACCTTTTGAAATGCAAGTTTCGGTCAAAAATCTTAGTATATTTTACACTACTTTCGGTCCAAAAAAAGAAATTTAATTGGGGACTATTTGAAATGATAAAATACTTTTCATATCATTTATACATGTTAAGAGGGAAGGATATAATGGAAGTTCATGCAAAAAAATTATCTGAAAACTAGTTTTTATGAAAATTTTGGAAATGCAAGTTTTCGGTGAAAAATCATAGTACATTATACACTAGTTTCGGTCAAAAAAAATCAAATTTAATTGGGGACTATTTGAAATGATACGGGACTTTTCAGATCATTTATATATGTTAATAGGGAAGGTTATGCTGGAAGTCCCTACAAAAAATCATCTGAAAATTAGATTCTATGAAACTTTTCTAAATGCATGTTTCGGTCAAAAATCATAGTATATTATACACTAGTTTCGGTCAAAAAAATCAAATATAATCGGGGAATATTTGAAATGATACGAGACTTTTCAGATCATTTATATATGTTAAATAGGAAGGTTATGATGTAAGTCCATGCAAAAAAATCATCTGAAAAATAGATTCTATGAAACTTTACGAAATGCATGTTTTGGTCAAAAATCTTAGTATATTATACACTAGTTTCGTTCAAAAAAATAAAATTTAATTGGGCACTATTTGAAATGATACGAAACTTTTCAGATCTTTTAAATATGTTAAAAAGGAAGGTTATGATGGAAGTCCTTGCAAAAATATCATCTGGAAACTAGATTCTATGAAACTTTTGGAAATGCAAGTTTCGGTCAAAAATCATAGTATATTATACATGTTTCGGTCAAAAAAATCAAATTTAATATGGGACTATTTGAAATGATACGAGACTTTTCATATCATTTATATATGTTATAAGGGAAGGTTATGATGGAAGTCCATGCAAAAAAATCATCTGAAATCTAGATTCTATGAAACTTTTTGAAATGCAAGTTTCGGTCAAAAATCTTAGTATATTATACACTTCTTTCGGTCAAAAAAAAGAAATTTAATTGGGGACTATTTGAAATGATAAAATACTTTTCATATCATTTATACATGTTAAGAGGGAAGGATATAATGGAAGTTCATGCAAAAAACATTATCTGAAAACTAGATTCAATGAAAATTTTGGAAATGCAAGTTTTCGGTCAAAAATCATAGTATATTATACACTAGTTTCGGTCAAAAAAATCAAATTTAATTGGGGACTATTTGAAATGATACGAGACTTTTCAGATCATTTATATATGTTAAGAGGGAAGGTTATGCTGGAAGTCCATGCAAAAAATCATCAGAAAATTAGATTCTATGAAACTTTTCGAAATGCAAGTTTCGGTCAAAAATCACAGTATATTATACACTAGTTTCGGTCAAAAAAATCAAATATAATCGGGGAATATTTGAAATGATACGAGACTTTTGAGATCATTTATATATGTTAAAAGGGAAGGTTATGATGTAAATCCATGCAAAAAAATCATCTGAAAAATAGATTCTATGAAACTTTACGAAACGCATGTTTCTGTCAAAAATCATAGTATATTATACACTAGTTTCGTTCAAAAAAATCAAATTTAATTGGGCACTATTTGAAATGATACGAAATTTTTCAGATCATTTAAATTTGTTAAAAAGGAAGGTTATGATGGAAGTCCTTGCAAATATATCATCTGAAAACTAAATTCTATGAAACTTTTGGAAATGCAAGTTTTGGTCAAAAATCATAGTATAATATACACTAGTTTCGGCCAAAAAAAACAAATATAATTGGGGACTATTTGAAATAATAAGATACTTTTCAGATCATTTATATATGTTAAGAGGGAAGGTTATGAAGGAATTCCATGCAAAAAATCATCTGAAGATTAGATTCTATGAAACTTTTCGAAATGCAAGTTTCGGTCAAAAATCACAGTATAATATACACTAGTTTCGGCCAAAAAAAACAAATATAATTGGGGACTATTTGAAATAATAAGAGACTTTTCAGATCATTTATATATGTTAAGAGGGAAGGTTATGAAGGAATTCCATGCAAAAAATCATCTGAAAATTAGATTCTAAGAAACTTTTCGAAATGCAAGTTTCGGTCAAAAATCATTGTATATTATACACTAGTTTCGGTAAAAAAATCAAATATAATTGGGGACTATTTGAAATGATACGAGACTTTTCAGATCATGTAAATATGATAAAAGGGAAGTTTTTGATGGAAGTCCATGAAATAAAATCATCTGAAAACTAGATTCTATGAAACTTTTGGAAATGCAAGTTTCGGTCAAAAATCATAGTATATTATACACTAGTTTCGGTCAAAAAATAAAATTTATTTGGGGACTTTTTGAAATGATACGAGACTTTTCATATCAATTATATATGTTATAAGGGAAGGTTATGATGGAAGTCCATGCAAAAAAATCATATGAAAACTAGATTCTATGAAACTTTTTGAAATGCAAGTTTCGGTCAAAAATCTTAGTATATTATACAATACTTTCGGTCAAAAAAATCAAATTTAATTGGGGATTATTTGAAATGATAAAATAATTTTCATATCATTTATACATGTTAAGAGGGAAGGATATAATGGAAATTCATGCAAAAAAATTATCTGAAAACTAGATTCTATGAAAATTTTGGAAATGCAAGTTTCAGTCAAAAATCATAGTATATTATACACTACTTTCGGTCAAAAAAATCAAATTTAATTGGGGACTTTTTGAAATGATACGAGACTTTTCAGTTAATTTATATATGTTATGAGAGAAGGTTATGATGGATGTCCATGCAAAAAAATCATCTGAAAACTAGATTCTATGGAACTTTTTGAAATGCAAGTTTCAGTAAAAAATCATAGTATATTATACACTACTTTCGGTCAAAAAAATCAAATTTAATTAAGGAATTTTTGAAATGATACGAGACTTTTCAGTTAATTTATATATGTTATGAGAGAAGGTTATGATGGATGTCCATGCAAAAAAATCATCTGAAAACAAGATTCTATGGAACTTTTTGAAATGCAAGTTTCGGTAAAAAAATCATAGTATATTATACACTAGTTTCGGTCAAAAAAATTAAATTTAATTGGGGACTATTTGAAATGATACGAGACTTTTCAGATCATTTATATATGTTAAGATGGAAGGTTATGATGGAAGTCCATGGAAAAACTCATCTGAAAATTAGATTCTATGAAACTTTTCGAAATGCATGTTTCGGTCAAAAATCACAGTATATTATACACTAGTTTCGGTCAAAAAAATCAAATATAATTGGGGACTATTTTAAATGATACGAGACTTTTCATATCATTTATATATGTTAAGAGGGAAGGTTATGATGTAATTCTATGCAAAAAAATCATCTGAAAAATAGATTCTATGAAACTTTACGAAATGCATGTTTCGGTCAAAAATCATAGTATTTTATACACTAGTTTCGTTCAAAAAAATAAAATTTAATTGGGCACTATTTGAAATGATACGAGACTTTTCAGATCATTGAAATATGTTAAAAGGGAAGGTTATGATGGAAGTCCATGCAAAAAATCATCTGAAAAATAGATTCTATGAAACTTTACGAAATGCATGTTTCGGTCAAAAATCATAGTATATTATACACTAGTTTCGTTCAAAAAATCAAATTTAATTGGGCGCTATTTTAAATGATACAAGATTTTTCAGACCATTTATATATGTTAAGAGGGAAGGTTATAATGGAAGTCTATGCAAAAAAATTATTTGAAAACTAGATTCTACGAAAATTTTGGAAATGCAAGTTTCGTTAAAAAATCATAGTATTTTATACACTAATTTCCGTCAAAAAAACAAATATAATTGGGGACTATTTGAAATGATACGAGATTTTCAGATCATTTATATATGTTAAAAGGGAAGGTTATGATGTAAGTCCATGCAAAAAAATTATTTGAAAATTAGATTCCATGAAAATTTTGGAAATGCAAGTTTTGGTCAAAAATCATTTTATTTATACACTAGTTTCGGTCAAAAAAATCAAATTTTAATTGGGGACTATTTGAAATAATAAGAGACTTTTCAGATCATTTATATATGTTAAGAGGGAAGGTTATGAAGGAATTCCATGCAAAAAATCATCTGAAAATTAGATTCTAAGAAACTTTTCGAAATGCAAGTTTCGGTCAAAAATCATAGTATATTATACACTAGTTTCGGTCAAAAAAATCAAATATAATCGGGGAATATTTGAAATGATACGAGACTTTTGAGATCATTTATATATGTTAAAAGGGAAGGTTATGATGTAAATCCATGCAAAAAAATCATCTGAAAAATAGATTCTATGAAACTTTACGAAACGCATGTTTCTGTCAAAAATCATAGTATATTATACACTAGTTTCGTTCAAAAAAATAAAATTTAATTGGGCACTATTTGAAATGATACGAAACTTTTCAGATCATTTAAATATGTTAAAAAGGAAGGTTATGATGGAAGTCCTTGCAAAAATATCATCTGAAAACTAGATTCTATGAATCTTTTGGAAATGCAAGTTTTGGTCAAAAATCATAGTATAATATACACTAGTTTCGGCCAAAAAAAACAAATATAATTGGGGACTATTTGAAATAATAAGAGACTTTTCAGATCATTTATATATGTTAAGAGGGAAGGTTATGAAGGAATTCCATGGAAAAAATCATCTGAAGATTAGATTCTATGAAACTTTTCGAAATGCAAGTTTCGGTCAAAAATCACAGTATAATATACACTAGTTTCGGCCAAAAAAAACAAATATAATTGGGGACTATTTGAAATAATAAGAGACTTTTCAGATCATTTATATATGTTAAGAGGGAAGGTTATGAAGGAATTCCATGCAAAAAATCATCTGAAAATTAGATTCTAAGAAACTTTTCGAAATGCAAGTTTCGGTCAAAAATCATTGTATATTATACACTAGTTTCGGTAAAAAAAATCAAATATAATTGGGGACTATTTGAAATGATACGAGACTTTTCAGATCATGTAAATATGATAAAAGGGAAGTTTTTGATGGAAGTCCATGAAATAAAATCATCTGAAAACTAGATTCTATGAAACTTTTGAAAATGCAAGTTTCTGTCAAAAATCATAGTATATTATACACTAGTTTCGGTCAAAAAATCAAATTTATTTGGGGACTTTTTGAAATGATACGAGACTTTTCATATCAATTATATATGTTATAAGGGAAGGTTATGATGGAAGTCCATGCAAAAAAATCATCTGAAAACTAGATTCTATGAAACTTTTTGAAATGCAAGTTTCGGTCAAAAATCTTAGTATATTATACACTTCTTTCGGTCAAAAAAAAGAAATTTAATTGGGGACTATTTGAAATGATAAAATACTTTTCATATCATTTATACATGTTAAGAGGGAAGGATATAATGGAAGTTCATGCAAAAAACATTATCTGAAAACTAGATTCAATGAAAATTTTGGAAATGCAAGTTTTCGGTCAAAAATCATAGTATATTATACACTAGTTTCGGTCAAAAAAATCAAATTTAATTGGGGACTATTTGAAATGATACGAGACTTTTCAGATCATTTATATATGTTAAGAGGGAAGGTTATGCTGGAAGTCCATGAAAAAAATCATCAGAAAATTAGATTCTATGAAACTTTTCGAAATGCAAGTTTCGGTCAAAAATCACAGTATATTATACACTAGTTTCGGTCAAAAAAATCAAATATAATCGGGGAATATTTGAAATGATACGAGACTTTTGAGATCATTTATATATGTTAAAAGGGAAGGTTATGATGTAAATCCATGCAAAAAAATCATCTGAAAAATAGATTCTATGAAACTTTACGAAACGCATGTTTCTGTCAAAAATCATAGTATATTATACACTAGTTTCGTTCAAAAAAATCAAATTTAATTGGGCACTATTTGAAATGATACGAAATTTTTCAGATCATTTAAATTTGTTAAAAAGGAAGGTTATGATGGAAGTCCTTGCAAATATATCATCTGAAAACTAAATTCTATGAAACTTTTGGAAATGCAAGTTTTGGTCAAAAATCATAGTATAATATACACTAGTTTCGGCCAAAAAAAAAAATATAATTGGGGACTATTTGAAATAATAAGATACTTTTCAGATCATTTATATATGTTAAGAGGGAAGGTTATGAAGGAATTCCATGCAAAAAATCATCTGAAGATTAGATTCTATGAAACTTTTCGAAATGCAAGTTTCGGTCAAAAATCACAGTATAATATACACTAGTTTTGGCCAAAAAAAACAAATATAATTGGGGACTATTTGAAATAATAAGAGACTTTTCAGATCATTTATATATGTTAAGAGGGAAGGTTATGAAGGAATTCCATGCAAAAAATCATCTGAAAATTAGATTCTAAGAAACTTTTCGAAATGCAAGTTTCGGTCAAAAATAATTGTATATTATACACTAGTTTCGGTAAAAAAATCAAATATAATTGGGGACTATTTGAAATGATACGAGACTTTTCAGATCATGTAAATATGATAAAAGGGAAGTTTTTGATGGAAGTCCATGAAATAAAATCATCTGAAAACTAGATTCTATGAAACTTTTGGAAATGCAAGTTTCGGTCAAAAATCATAGTATATTATACACTAGTTTCGGTCAAAAAATAAAATTTATTTGGGGACTTTTTGAAATGATACGAGACTTTTCATATCAATTATATATGTTATAAGGGAAGGTTATGATGTAAGTCCATGCAAAAAAATCATATGAAAACTAGATTCTATGAAACTTTTTGAAATGCAAGTTTCGGTCAAAAATCTTAGTATATTATACAATACTTTCGGTCAAAAAAATCAAATTTAATTGAGGATTATTTGAAATGATAAAATAATTTTCATATCATTTATACATGTTAAGAGGGAAGGATATAATGGAAGTTCATGCAAAAAAATTATCTGAAAACTAGATTCTATGAAAATTTTGGAAATGCAAGTTTCAGTCAAAAATCATAGTATATTATACACTACTTTCGGTCAAAAAAATCAAATTTAATTGGGGACTTTTTGAAATGATACGAGACTTTTCAGTTAATTTATATATGTTATGAGAGAAGGTTATGATGGATGTCCATGCAAAAAAATCATCTGAAAACTAGATTCTATGGAACTTTTTGAAATGCAAGTTTCAGTAAAAAATCATAGTATATTATACACTACTTTCGGTCAAAAAAATCAAATTTAATTAAGGAATTTTTGAAATGATACGAGACTTTTCAGTTAATTTATATATGTTATGAGAGAAGGTTATGATGGATGTCCATGCAAAAAAATCATCTGAAAACAAGATTCTATGGAACTTTTTGAAATGCAAGTTTCGGTAAAAAAATCATAGTATATTATACACTAGTTTCGGTCAAAAAAATTAAATTTAATTGGGGACTATTTGAAATGATACGAGACTTTTCAGATCATTTATATATGTTAAGATGGAAGGTTATGATGGAAGTCCATGGAAAAACTCATCTGAAAATTAGATTCTATGAAACTTTTCGAAATGCATGTTTCGGTCAAAAATCACAGTATATTATACACTAGTTTCGGTCAAAAAAATCAAATATAATTGGGGACTATTTTAAATGATACGAGACTTTTCATATCATTTATATATGTTAAGAGGGAAGGTTATGATGTAATTCTATGCAAAAAAATCATCTGAAAAATAGATTCTATGAAACTTTACGAAATGCATGTTTCGGTCAAAAATCATAGTATTTTATACACTAGTTTCGTTCAAAAAAATAAAATTTAATTGGGCACTATTTGAAATGATACGAGACTTTTCAGATCATTTAAATATGTTAAAATGGAAGGTTATGATGGAAGTCCATGCAAAAAATCATCTGAAAAATAGATTCTATGAAACTTTACGAAATGCATGTTTCGGTCAAAAATCATAGTATATTATACACTAGTTTCGTTCAAAAAATCAAATTTAATTGGGCGCTATTTTAAATGATACAAGATTTTTCAGACCATTTATATATGTTAAGAGGGAAGGTTATAATGGAAGTCTATGCAAAAAAATTATTTGAAAACTAGATTCTACGAAAATTTTGGAAATGCAAGTTTCGTTAAAAAATCATAGTATTTTATACACTAATTTCCGTCAAAAAAACAAATATAATTGGGGACTATTTGAAATGATACGAGATTTTCAGATCATTTATATATGTTAAAAGGGAAGGTTATGATGTAAGTCCATGCAAAAAAATTATTTGAAAATTAGATTCCATGAAAATTTTGGAAATGCAAGTTTTGGTCAAAAATCATTTTATTTATACACTAGTTTCGGTCAAAAAAATCAAATTTTAATTGGGGACTATTTGAAATAATAAGAGACTTTTCAGATCATTTATATATGTTAAGAGGGAAGGTTATGAAGGAATTCCATGCAAAAAATCATCTGAAAATTAGATTCTAAGAAACTTTTCGAAATGCAAGTTTCGGTCAAAAATCATAGTATATTATACACTAGTTTCGGTCAAAAAAATCAAATATAATCGGGGAATATTTGAAATGATACGAGACTTTTGAGATCATTTATATATGTTAAAAGGGAAGGTTATGATGTAAATCCATGCAAAAAAATCATCTGAAAAATAGATTCTATGAAACTTTACGAAACGCATGTTTCTGTCAAAAATCATAGTATATTATACACTAGTTTCGTTCAAAAAAATAAAATTTAATTGGGCACTATTTGAAATGATACGAAACTTTTCAGATCATTTAAATATGTTAAAAAGGAAGGTTATGATGGAAGTCCTTGCAAAAATATCATCTGAAAACTAGATTCTATGAATCTTTTGGAAATGCAAGTTTTAGTCAAAAATCATAGTATAATATACACTAGTTTCGGCCAAAAAAAACAAATATAATTGGGGACTATTTGAAATAATAAGAGACTTTTCAGATCATTTATATATGTTAAGAGGGAAGGTTATGAAGGAATTCCATGGAAAAAATCATCTGAAGATTAGATTCTATGAAACTTTTCGAAATGCAAGTTTCGGTCAAAAATCACAGTATAATATACACTAGTTTCGGCCAAAAAAAACAAATATAATTGGGGACTATTTGAAATAATAAGAGACTTTTCAGATCATTTATATATGTTAAGAGGGAAGGTTATGAAGGAATTCCATGCAAAAAATCATCTGAAAATTAGATTCTAAGAAACTTTTCGAAATGCAAGTTTCGGTCAAAAATCATTGTATATTATACACTAGTTTCGGTAAAAAAAATCAAATATAATTGGGGACTATTTGAAATGATACGAGACTTTTCAGATCATGTAAATATGATAAAAGGGAAGTTTTTGATGGAAGTCCATGAAATAAAATCATCTGAAAACTAGATTCTATGAAACTTTTGAAAATGCAAGTTTCTGTCAAAAATCATAGTATATTATACACTAGTTTCGGTCAAAAAATCAAATTTATTTGGGGACTTTTTGAAATGATACGAGACTTTTCATATCAATTATATATGTTATAAGGGAAGGTTATGATGGAAGTCCATGCAAAAAAATCATCTGAAAACTAGATTCTATGAAACTTTTTGAAATGCAAGTTTCGGTCAAAAATCTTAGTATATTATACACTACTTTCGGTCAACAAAATCAAATTTAATTGGGGATTATTTGAAATGATAAAATAATTTTCATATCATTTATACATGTTAAGAGGGAAGGATATAATGGAAGTTCATGCAAAAAAATTATCTGAAAACTAGATTCTATGAAAATTTTGGAAATGCAAGTTTCAGTAAAAAATCATAGTATATTATACACTACTTTCGGTCAAAATAATCAAATTTAATTGGGGACTTTTTGAAATGATACGAGACTTTTCAGTTAATTTATATATGTTATTAGAGAAGGTTATGATGGATGTCCATGCAAAAAAATCATCTGAAAACTAGATTCTATGGAACTTTTTGAAATGCAAGTTTCAGTCAAAAATCATAGTATATTATACACTACTTTCGGTCAAAAAAATCAAATTTAATTAAGGAATTTTTGAAATGATACGAGACTTTTCAGTTAATTTATATATGTTATGAGAGAAGGTAATGATGGATGTCCATGCAAAAATATCATCTGAAAACAAGATTCTATGAAACTTTTCGAAATGCAATTTTCAGTCAAAAATCATAGTATATTATACACTACTTTCGGTCAAAAAAATCAAATTTAATTGGGGACTTTTTGAAATGATACGAGACTTTTCAGTTAATTTATATATGTTATGAGAGAAGGTTATGATGGATGTCCATGCAAAAAAAATCATCTGAAAACTAGATTATATGGAAGTTTTTGAAAAGCAAGTTTCAGTCAAAAATCATAGTATATTATACACTACTTTCGGTCAAAAAAATCAAATTTAATTAAGCAATTTTTGAAATGATACGAGACTTTTCAGTTAATTTATATATGTTATGAGAGAAGGTTATGATGGATGTCCATGCAAAAAAATCATCTGAAAACAAGATTCTATGGAACGTTTTGAAATGCAAGTTTCGGTAAAAAAATCATAGTATATTATACACTAGTTTCGGTCAAAAAAATTAAATTTAATTGGGGATTATTTGAAATGATACGAGACATTTCAGATCATTTATATATGTTAAGATGGAAGGTTATGATGGAAGTCCATGGAAAAAATCATCTGAAAATTAGATTCTATGAAACTTTTCGAAATGCATGTTTGGGTCAAAAATAATTGTATATTATACACTAGTTTCGGTAAAAAAATCAAATATAATTGGGGACTATTTGAAATGATACGAGACTTTTCAGATCATGTAAATATGATAAAAGGGAAGTTTTTGATGGAAGTCCATGAAATAAAATCATCTGAAAACTAGATTCTATGAAACTTTTGGAAATGCAAGTTTCGGTCAAAAATCATAGTATATTATACACTAGTTTCGGTCAAAAAATAAAATTTATTTGGGGACTTTTTGAAATGATACGAGACTTTTCATATCAATTATATATGTTATAAGGGAAGGTTATGATGGAAGTCCATGCAAAAAAATCATATGAAAACTAGATTCTATGAAACTTTTTGAAATGCAAGTTTCGGTCAAAAATCTTAGTATATTATACAATACTTTCGGTCAAAAAAATCAAATTTAATTGGGGATTATTTGAAATGATAAAATAATTTTCATATCATTTATACATGTTAAGAGGGAAGGATATAATGGAAGTTCATGCAAAAAAATTATCTGAAAACTAGATTCTATGAAAATTTTGGAAATGCAAGTTTCAGTCAAAAATCATAGTATATTATACACTACTTTCGGTCAAAAAAATCAAATTTAATTGGGGACTTTTTGAAATGATACGAGACTTTTCAGTTAATTTATATATGTTATGAGAGAAGGTTATGATGGATGTCCATGCAAAAAAATCATCTGAAAACTAGATTCTATGGAACTTTTTGAAATGCAAGTTTCAGTAAAAAATCATAGTATATTATACACTACTTTCGGTCAAAAAAATCAAATTTAATTAAGGAATTTTTGAAATGATACGAGACTTTTCAGTTAATTTATATATGTTATGAGAGAAGGTTATGATGGATGTCCATGCAAAAAAATCATCTGAAAACAAGATTCTATGGAACTTTTTGAAATGCAAGTTTCGGTAAAAAAATCATAGTATATTATACACTAGTTTCGGTCAAAAAAATTAAATTTAATTGGGGACTATTTGAAATGATACGAGACTTTTCAGATCATTTATATATGTTAAGATGGAAGGTTATGATGGAAGTCCATGGAAAAACTCATCTGAAAATTAGATTCTATGAAACTTTTCGAAATGCATGTTTCGGTCAAAAATCACAGTATATTATACACTAGTTTCGGTCAAAAAAATCAAATATAATTGGGGACTATTTTAAATGATACGAGACTTTTCATATCATTTATATATGTTAAGAGGGAAGGTTATGATGTAATTCTATGCAAAAAAATCATCTGAAAAATAGATTCTATGAAACTTTACGAAATGCATGTTTCGGTCAAAAATCATAGTATTTTATACACTAGTTTCGTTCAAAAAAATAAAATTTAATTGGGCACTATTTGAAATGATACGAGACTTTTCAGATCATTTAAATATGTTAAAATGGAAGGTTATGATGGAAGTCCATGCAAAAAATCATCTGAAAAATAGATTCTATGAAACTTTACGAAATGCATGTTTCGGTCAAAAATCATAGTATATTATACACTAGTTTCGTTCAAAAAATCAAATTTAATTGGGCGCTATTTTAAATGATACAAGATTTTTCAGACCATTTATATATGTTAAGAGGGAAGGTTATAATGGAAGTCTATGCAAAAAAATTATTTGAAAACTAGATTCTACGAAAATTTTGGAAATGCAAGTTTCGTTAAAAAATCATAGTATTTTATACACTAATTTCCGTCAAAAAAACAAATATAATTGGGGACTATTTGAAATGATACGAGATTTTCAGATCATTTATATATGTTAAAAGGGAAGGTTATGATGTAAGTCCATGCAAAAAAATTATTTGAAAATTAGATTCCATGAAAATTTTGGAAATGCAAGTTTTGGTCAAAAATCATTTTATTTATACACTAGTTTCGGTCAAAAAAATCAAATTTTAATTGGGGACTATTTGAAATAATAAGAGACTTTTCAGATCATTTATATATGTTAAGAGGGAAGGTTATGAAGGAATTCCATGCAAAAAATCATCTGAAAATTAGATTCTAAGAAACTTTTCGAAATGCAAGTTTCGGTCAAAAATCATAGTATATTATACACTAGTTTCGGTCAAAAAAATCAAATATAATCGGGGAATATTTGAAATGATACGAGACTTTTGAGATCATTTATATATGTTAAAAGGGAAGGTTATGATGTAAATCCATGCAAAAAAATCATCTGAAAAATAGATTCTATGAAACTTTACGAAACGCATGTTTCTGTCAAAAATCATAGTATATTATACACTAGTTTCGTTCAAAAAAAATAAAATTTAATTGGGCACTATTTGAAATGATACGAAACTTTTCAGATCATTTAAATATGTTAAAAAGGAAGGTTATGATGGAAGTCCTTGCAAAAATATCATCTGAAAACTAGATTCTATGAATCTTTTGGAAATGCAAGTTTTAGTCAAAAATCATAGTATAATATACACTAGTTTCGGCCAAAAAAAACAAATATAATTGGGGACTATTTGAAATAATAAGAGACTTTTCAGATCATTTATATATGTTAAGAGGGAAGGTTATGAAGGAATTCCATGGAAAAAATCATCTGAAGATTAGATTCTATGAAACTTTTCGAAATGCAAGTTTCGGTCAAAAATCACAGTATAATATACACTAGTTTCGGCCAAAAAAAACAAATATAATTGGGGACTATTTGAAATAATAAGAGACTTTTCAGATCATTTATATATGTTAAGAGGGAAGGTTATGAAGGAATTCCATGCAAAAAATCATCTGAAAATTAGATTCTAAGAAACTTTTCGAAATGCAAGTTTCGGTCAAAAATCATTGTATATTATACACTAGTTTCGGTAAAAAAAATCAAATATAATTGGGGACTATTTGAAATGATACGAGACTTTTCAGATCATGTAAATATGATAAAAGGGAAGTTTTTGATGGAAGTCCATGAAATAAAATCATCTGAAAACTAGATTCTATGAAACTTTTGAAAATGCAAGTTTCTGTCAAAAATCATAGTATATTATACACTAGTTTCGGTCAAAAAATCAAATTTATTTGGGGACTTTTTGAAATGATACGAGACTTTTCATATCAATTATATATGTTATAAGGGAAGGTTATGATGGAAGTCCATGCAAAAAAATCATCTGAAAACTAGATTCTATGAAACTTTTTGAAATGCAAGTTTCGGTCAAAAATCTTAGTATATTATACACTACTTTCGGTCAACAAAATCAAATTTAATTGGGGATTATTTGAAATGATAAAATAATTTTCATATCATTTATACATGTTAAGAGGGAAGGATATAATGGAAGTTCATGCAAAAAAATTATCTGAAAACTAGATTCTATGAAAATTTTGGAAATGCAAGTTTCAGTAAAAAATCATAGTATATTATACACTACTTTCGGTCAAAATAATCAAATTTAATTGGGGACTTTTTGAAATGATACGAGACTTTTCAGTTAATTTATATATGTTATTAGAGAAGGTTATGATGGATGTCCATGCAAAAAAATCATCTGAAAACTAGATTCTATGGAACTTTTTGAAATGCAAGTTTCAGTCAAAAATCATAGTATATTATACACTACTTTCGGTCAAAAAAATCAAATTTAATTAAGGAATTTTTGAAATGATACGAGACTTTTCAGTTAATTTATATATGTTATGAGAGAAGGTAATGATGGATGTCCATGCAAAAATATCATCTGAAAACAAGATTCTATGAAACTTTTCGAAATGCAATTTTCAGTCAAAAATCATAGTATATTATACACTACTTTCGGTCAAAAAAATCAAATTTAATTGGGGACTTTTTGAAATGATACGAGACTTTTCAGTTAATTTATATATGTTATGAGAGAAGGTTATGATGGATGTCCATGCAAAAAAAATCATCTGAAAACTAGATTATATGGAAGTTTTTGAAAAGCAAGTTTCAGTCAAAAATCATAGTATATTATACACTACTTTCGGTCAAAAAAATCAAATTTAATTAAGCAATTTTTGAAATGATACGAGACTTTTCAGTTAATTTATATATGTTATGAGAGAAGGTTATGATGGATGTCCATGCAAAAAAATCATCTGAAAACAAGATTCTATGGAACGTTTTGAAATGCAAGTTTCGGTAAAAAAATCATAGTATATTATACACTAGTTTCGGTCAAAAAAATTAAATTTAATTGGGGATTATTTGAAATGATACGAGACATTTCAGATCATTTATATATGTTAAGATGGAAGGTTATGATGGAAGTCCATGGAAAAAATCATTTGAAAATTAGATTCTATGAAACTTTTCGAAATGCATGTTTGGGTCAAAAATAATTGTATATTATACACTAGTTTCGGTAAAAAAATCAAATATAATTGGGGACTATTTGAAATGATACGAGACTTTTCAGATCATGTAAATATGATAAAAGGGAAGTTTTTGATGGAAGTCCATGAAATAAAATCATCTGAAAACTAGATTCTATGAAACTTTTGGAAATGCAAGTTTCGGTCAAAAATCATAGTATATTATACACTAGTTTCGGTCAAAAAATAAAATTTATTTGGGGACTTTTTGAAATGATACGAGACTTTTCATATCAATTATATATGTTATAAGGGAAGGTTATGATGGAAGTCCATGCAAAAAAATCATATGAAAACTAGATTCTATGAAACTTTTTGAAATGCAAGTTTCGGTCAAAAATCTTAGTATATTATACAATACTTTCGGTCAAAAAAATCAAATTTAATTGGGGATTATTTGAAATGATAAAATAATTTTCATATCATTTATACATGTTAAGAGGGAAGGATATAATGGAAGTTCATGCAAAAAAATTATCTGAAAACTAGATTCTATGAAAATTTTGGAAATGCAAGTTTCAGTCAAAAATCATAGTATATTATACACTACTTTCGGTCAAAAAAATCAAATTTAATTGGGGACTTTTTGAAATGATACGAGACTTTTCAGTTAATTTATATATGTTATGAGAGAAGGTTATGATGGATGTCCATGCAAAAAAATCATCTGAAAACTAGATTCTATGGAACTTTTTGAAATGCAAGTTTCAGTAAAAAATCATAGTATATTATACACTACTTTCGGTCAAAAAAATCAAATTTAATTAAGGAATTTTTGAAATGATACGAGACTTTTCAGTTAATTTATATATGTTATGAGAGAAGGTTATGATGGATGTCCATGCAAAAAAATCATCTGAAAACAAGATTCTATGGAACTTTTTGAAATGCAAGTTTCGGTAAAAAAATCATAGTATATTATACACTAGTTTCGGTCAAAAAAATTAAATTTAATTGGGGACTATTTGAAATGATACGAGACTTTTCAGATCATTTATATATGTTAAGATGGAAGGTTATGATGGAAGTCCATGGAAAAACTCATCTGAAAATTAGATTCTATGAAACTTTTCGAAATGCATGTTTCGGTCAAAAATCACAGTATATTATACACTAGTTTCGGTCAAAAAAATCAAATATAATTGGGGACTATTTTAAATGATACGAGACTTTTCATATCATTTATATATGTTAAGAGGGAAGGTTATGATGTAATTCTATGCAAAAAAATCATCTGAAAAATAGATTCTATGAAACTTTACGAAATGCATGTTTCGGTCAAAAATCATAGTATTTTATACACTAGTTTCGTTCAAAAAAATAAAATTTAATTGGGCACTATTTGAAATGATACGAGACTTTTCAGATCATTTAAATATGTTAAAATGGAAGGTTATGATGGAAGTCCATGCAAAAAATCATCTGAAAAATAGATTCTATGAAACTTTACGAAATGCATGTTTCGGTCAAAAATCATAGTATATTATACACTAGTTTCGTTCAAAAAATCAAATTTAATTGGGCGCTATTTTAAATGATACAAGATTTTTCAGACCATTTATATATGTTAAGAGGGAAGGTTATAATGGAAGTCTATGCAAAAAAATTATTTGAAAACTAGATTCTACGAAAATTTTGGAAATGCAAGTTTCGTTAAAAAATCATAGTATTTTATACACTAATTTCCGTCAAAAAAACAAATATAATTGGGGACTATTTGAAATGATACGAGATTTTCAGATCATTTATATATGTTAAAAGGGAAGGTTATGATGTAAGTCCATGCAAAAAACTTATTTGAAAATTAGATTCCATGAAAATTTTGGAAATGCAAGTTTTGGTCAAAAATCATTTTATTTATACACTAGTTTCGGTCAAAAAAATCAAATTTTAATTGGGGACTATTTGAAATAATAAGAGACTTTTCAGATCATTTATATATGTTAAGAGGGAAGGTTATGAAGGAATTCCATGCAAAAAATCATCTGAAAATTAGATTCTAAGAAACTTTTCGAAATGCAAGTTTCGGTCAAAAATCATAGTATATTATACACTAGTTTCGGTCAAAAAAATCAAATATAATCGGGGAATATTTGAAATGATACGAGACTTTTGAGATCATTTATATATGTTAAAAGGGAAGGTTATGATGTAAATCCATGCAAAAAAATCATCTGAAAAATAGATTCTATGAAACTTTACGAAACGCATGTTTCTGTCAAAAATCATAGTATATT
This sequence comes from Lathyrus aphaca, assembly GCA_963966055.1. Lineage (NCBI taxonomy): Eukaryota > Viridiplantae > Streptophyta > Magnoliopsida > Fabales > Fabaceae > Lathyrus > Lathyrus aphaca. Next base: position 645,617,760 of record OZ014520.1, on the reverse strand, counting down.
ATACACTAGTTTCGTTCAAAAAAATAAAATTTAATTGGGCACTATTTGAAATGATACGAAACTTTTCAGATCATTTAAATATGTTAAAAAGGAAGGTTATGATGGAAGTCCTTGCAAAAATATCATCTGAAAACTAGATTCTATGAATCTTTTGGAAATGCAAGTTTTAGTCAAAAATCATAGTATAATATACACTAGTTTCGGCCAAAAAAAACAAATATAATTGGGGACTATTTGAAATAATAAGAGACTTTTCAGATCATTTATATATGTTAAGAGGGAAGGTTATGAAGGAATTCCATGGAAAAAATCATCTGAAGATTAGATTCTATGAAACTTTTCGAAATGCAAGTTTCGGTCAAAAATCACAGTATAATATACACTAGTTTCGGCCAAAAAAAACAAATATAATTGGGGACTATTTGAAATAATAAGAGACTTTTCAGATCATTTATATATGTTAAGAGGGAAGGTTATGAAGGAATTCCATGCAAAAAATCATCTGAAAATTAGATTCTAAGAAACTTTTCGAAATGCAAGTTTCGGTCAAAAATCATTGTATATTATACACTAGTTTCGGTAAAAAAAATCAAATATAATTGGGGACTATTTGAAATGATACGAGACTTTTCAGATCATGTAAATATGATAAAAGGGAAGTTTTTGATGGAAGTCCATGAAATAAAATCATCTGAAAACTAGATTCTATGAAACTTTTGAAAATGCAAGTTTCTGTCAAAAATCATAGTATATTATACACTAGTTTCGGTCAAAAAATCAAATTTATTTGGGGACTTTTTGAAATGATACGAGACTTTTCATATCAATTATATATGTTATAAGGGAAGGTTATGATGGAAGTCCATGCAAAAAAATCATCTGAAAACTAGATTCTATGAAACTTTTTGAAATGCAAGTTTCGGTCAAAAATCTTAGTATATTATACACTACTTTCGGTCAACAAAATCAAATTTAATTGGGGATTATTTGAAATGATAAAATAATTTTCATATCATTTATACATGTTAAGAGGGAAGGATATAATGGAAGTTCATGCAAAAAAATTATCTGAAAACTAGATTCTATGAAAATTTTGGAAATGCAAGTTTCAGTAAAAAATCATAGTATATTATACACTACTTTCGGTCAAAATAATCAAATTTAATTGGGGACTTTTTGAAATGATACGAGACTTTTCAGTTAATTTATATATGTTATTAGAGAAGGTTATGATGGATGTCCATGCAAAAAAATCATCTGAAAACTAGATTCTATGGAACTTTTTGAAATGCAAGTTTCAGTCAAAAATCATAGTATATTATACACTACTTTCGGTCAAAAAAATCAAATTTAATTAAGGAATTTTTGAAATGATACGAGACTTTTCAGTTAATTTATATATGTTATGAGAGAAGGTAATGATGGATGTCCATGCAAAAATATCATCTGAAAACAAGATTCTATGAAACTTTTCGAAATGCAATTTTCAGTCAAAAATCATAGTATATTATACACTACTTTCGGTCAAAAAAATCAAATTTAATTGGGGACTTTTTGAAATGATACGAGACTTTTCAGTTAATTTATATATGTTATGAGAGAAGGTTATGATGGATGTCCATGCAAAAAAAATCATCTGAAAACTAGATTATATGGAAGTTTTTGAAAAGCAAGTTTCAGTCAAAAATCATAGTATATTATACACTACTTTCGGTCAAAAAAATCAAATTTAATTAAGCAATTTTTGAAATGATACGAGACTTTTCAGTTAATTTATATATGTTATGAGAGAAGGTTATGATGGATGTCCATGCAAAAAAATCATCTGAAAACAAGATTCTATGGAACGTTTTGAAATGCAAGTTTCGGTAAAAAAATCATAGTATATTATACACTAGTTTCGGTCAAAAAAATTAAATTTAATTGGGGATTATTTGAAATGATACGAGACATTTCAGATCATTTATATATGTTAAGATGGAAGGTTATGATGGAAGTCCATGGAAAAAATCATCTGAAAATTAGATTCTATGAAACTTTTCGAAATGCATGTTTGGGTCAAAAATCACAGTATATTATACACTAGTTTCGGTCAAAAAAATCAAATATAATTGGCGACTATTTTAAATGATACGAGACTTTTCATATCATTTATATATGTTAAGAGGGAAGGTTATGATGTAAGTCTATGCAAAAAAATCATCTGAAAAATAGATTCTATGAAACTTTACGAAATGCATGTTTCGGTCAAAAATCATAGTATTTTATACACTAGTTTCGTTCAAAAAAATAAAATTTAATATGGCACTATTTGAAATGATACGAGACTTTTCAGATCATTTAAATATGTTAAAAGGGAAGGTTATGATGGAAGTCCATGCAAAAAATCATCTGAAAAATAGATTCTATGAAACTTTACGAAATGCATGTTTCGGTCAAAAATCATAGTATATTATACACTAGTTTCGTTCAAAAAATCAAATTTAATTGTGCGCTATTTTAAATGATACAATATTTTTCAGACCATTTATATATGTTAAGAGGGAAGGTTATAATGGAAGTCTATGCAAAAAAATTATTTGAAAACTAGATTCTACGAAAATTTTGGAAATGCAAGTTTCGTTAAAAAATCATAGTATTTTATACACTAATTTCCGTCAAAAAAACAAATATAATTGGGGTCTATTTGAAATGATACGAGATTTTCAGATCATTTATATATGTTAAAAGGGAAGGTTATGATGTAAGTCCATGCAAAAAAATTATTTGAAAACTAGATTCCATGAAAATTTTGGAAATGCAAGTTTTGGTCAAAAATCATTTTATTTATACACTAGTTTCGGTCAAAAAAATCAAATTTTAATTGGGGACTATTTGAAATAATAAGAGACTTTTCAGATCATTTATATATGTTAAGAGGGAAGGTTATGAAGGAATTCCATGCAAAAAATCATAGTATATTATACACTAGTTTCGGTTAAAAAATCAAATATAATTGGGGACTATTTGAAATGATACGAGACTTTTCAGATCATGTAAATATGATAAAAGGGAAGTTTTTGATGGAAGTCCATGAAATAAAATCATCTGAAAACTAGATTCTATGAAACTTTTGGAAATGCAAGTTTCGGTCAAAAATCATAGTATATTATACACTAGTTTCGGTCAAAAAATAATATTTAATTGGCGACTTTTTGAAATGATACGAGACTTTTCATATCATTTATATATTTTATAAGGGAAGGTTATGATGGAAGTCCATGCAAAAAAATCATCTGAAAACTAGATTCTATGAAACTTTTTGAAATGCAAGTTTCGGTCAAAAATCTTAGTATATTATACACTACTTTCGGTCAAAAAAATCAAATTTAATTGGGGACTATTTGAAATCATAAAATACTTTTCATATTATTTATACATGTTAAGAGGGAAGGATATAATGGAAGTTCATGCAAAAAAAATATCTGAAAACTAGATTCTATGAAAATTTTGGAAATGCAAGTTTTCGGTCAAAAATCATAGTATATTATACACTAGTTTCGGTCAAAAAAATCAAATTTAATTGGGGACTATTTGAAATGATACGAGACTTTTCAGATCATTTATATATGTTAAGAGGCAAGGTTATGCTGGAAGTCCATGCAAAAAATCATCATAAAATTAGATTCTATGAAACTTTTCGAAATGCAAGTTTCAGTCAAAAATCACAGTATATTATACACTAGTTTCGGTAAAAAAAACAAATATATTTGGGGACTATTTGAAATGATACGAGACTTTTCAGATCATTTATATGTGTTAAGAGGGAAGGTTATGATGTAAGTCCATGCAAAAAAATCATCTGAAAAATAGATTCTATGAAACTTTACGAAATGCATGTTTTGGTCAAAAATCATAGCATATTATACACTAGTTCCGTACAAAAAAATCAAATTTAATTGGGCACTATTTGAAATGATACGAAATTTTCATATCATTTAAATATGTTAAAAAGGAAGGTTATGATGGGAGTCCTTGCAAAAATATCATCTGAAAACTAGATTCTATGAAACTTTTAGAAATGCAAGTTTCAGTCAAAAATCATCGTATATTATACACGTTTCTGTCAAAAAAATCAAATTTAATTGGGGACTATTTGAAATGATACGATACTTTTCATATCATTTATATATGTTATGAGGGAAGGTTATGATGGAAGTCCTTGCAAAAATATCATCTGAAAACAAGATTCTATGAAACTTATGGAAATGCAAGTTTCGGTCAAAAATCATAGTATATTATACACTACTTTCGGTCAAAAAAATCAAATTTAATTGGGGACTTTTAGAAATGATACGAGACTTTTCAGTTAATTTATATATGTTATGAGAGAAGGTTATGATGGATGTCCATGCAAAAAAATCATCTGAAAACTAGATTCTATGGAACTTTTTGAAATGCAAGTTTCAGTCAAAAATCATACTATATTATTCACTAGTTTTGGTCAAAAAAATCAAATTTAATTGGGTAATATTTTAAATGATACGAGACTTTTCAGATCATTTATATATGTTAAGAGGGAATGTTATGATGGAGGTCCATGGAAAAAATAATCTGAAGATTAGATTCTATGAAACTTTTCGAAATGCAAGTTTCGGTCAAAAATCACAGTATAATATACATATACACTAGTTTCGGACAAAAAAATCAAATATAATTGGGGACTATTTGAAATAATAAGAGACTTTTCAGATCATTTATATATGTTAAGAGGGAAGGTTATGAAGGAATTCCATGCAAAAAATCATCTGAAAATTAGATTCTAAGAAACTTTTCGAAATGCAAGTTTCGGTCAAAAATCATAGTATATTATACACTAGTTTCGGTAAAAAAATCAAATATAATTGGGGACTATTTGAAATGATACGAGACTTTTCAGATCATGTAAATATGATAAAAGGGAAGTTTTTGATGGAAGTCCATGAAATAAAATCATCTGAAAACTAGATTCTATGAAACTTTTGGAAATGCAAGTTTCTGTCAAAAATCATAGTATATTATACACTAGTTTCGGTCAAAAAATCAAATTTAATTAGGGACTATTTGAAATGATACGAGACTTTTCAGATCATTTATATATGTTAATATGGAAGGTTATGATGGAAGTCCATGGAAAAACTCATCTGAAAATTAGTTTCTATGAAACTTTTCGAAATGCATGTTTCGGTCAAAAATCACAGTATATTACACACTAGTTTCGGTCAAAAAAATCAAATATAATTGGGGACTATTTTAAATGATACGAGACTTTTCATATCATTTATATATGTTAAGAGGGATGGTTATGATGTAAGTCTATGCAAAAAAATCATCTGAAAAATAGATTCTATGAAACTTTACGAAATGCATGTTTCGGTCAAAAATCATAGTATTTTATACACTAGTTTCGTTCAAAAAAATAAAATTTAATTGGGCACTATTTGAAATGATACGAGACTTTTCAGATCATTTAAATATGTTAAAAGGGAAGGTTATGATGGAAGTCCATGCAAAAAATCATCTGAAAAATAGATTCTATGAAACTTTACGAAATGCATGTTTCGGTCAAAAATCATAGTATATTATACACTAGTTTCGTTCAAAAAATCAAATTTAATTGGGCGCTATTTTAAATGATACAAGATTTTTCAGACCATTTATATATGTTAAGAGGGAAGGTTATAATGGAAGTCTATGCAAAAAAATTATTTGAAAACTAGATTCTACGAAAATTTTGGAAATGCAAGTTTCGTTAAAAAATCATAGTATTTTATACACTAATTTCCGTCAAAAAAACAAATATAATTGGGGACTATTTGAAATGATACGAGACTTTTCAGATCATTTATATATGTTATGAGGGAAGGTTATGATGGAAGTCCATGCAAAAATATCATCTGAAAACAAGATTCTATGAAACTTTTCGAAATGCAATTTTCGGTCAAAAATCAAAGTATATTATACACTACTTTCGGTCAAAAAAATCAAATTTAATTGGGCGCTATTTGAAATGATACGAGACTTTTCATATCATTTATACATGTTAAGAGGGAAGGATATAATGGAAGTTCATGCAAAAAAATTATCTGAAAACTAGATTCTATGAAAATTTTGGAAATGCAAGTTTCAGTCAAAAATCATAGTATATTATACACTACTTTCGGTCAAAAAAATCAAATTTAATTGGGGACTTTTTGAAATGATACGAGACTTTTCAGTTAATTTATATATGTTATGAGAGAAGGTTATGATGGATGTCCATGCAAAAAAAATCATCTGAAAACTAGATTATATGGAAGTTTTTGAAAAGCAAGTTTCAGTCAAAAATCATAGTATATTATACACTACTTTCGGTCAAAAAAATCAAATTTAATTAAGGAATTTTTGAAATGATACGAGACTTTTCAGTTAATTGATATATGTTATGAGAGAAGGTTATGATGGATGTCCATGCAAAAAAATCATCTGAAAACAAGATTCTATGGAACGTTTTAAAATGCAAGTTTCGGTAAAAAAATCATAGTATATTATACACTAGTTTCGGTCAAAAAAATTAAATTTAATTGGGGATTATTTGAAATGATACGAGACATTTCAGATCATTTATATATGTTAAGATGGAAGGTTATGATGGAAGTCCATGGAAAAAATCATCTGAAAATTAGATTCTATGAAACTTTTCGAAATGCATGTTTGGGTCAAAAATCACAGTATATTATACACTAGTTTCGGTCAAAAAAATCAAATATAATTGGAGACTATTTTAAATGATACGAGACTTTTCATATCATTTATATATGTTAAGAGGGAAGGTTATGATGTAAGTCTATGCAAAAAAATCATCTGAAAAATAGATTCTATGAAACTTTACGAAATGCATGTTTCGGTCAAAAATCATAGTATTTTATACACTAGTTTCGTTCAAAAAAATAAAATTTAATATGGCACTATTTGAAATGATACGAGACTTTTCAGATCATTTAAATATGTTAAAAGGGAAGGTTATGATGGAAGTCCATGCAAAAAATCATCTGAAAAATAGATTCTATGAAACTTTACGAAATGCATGTTTTGGTCAAAAATCATAGTATATTATACACTAGTTTCGTTCAAAAAATCAAATTTAATTGGGCGCTATTTTAAATGATACAAGATTTTTCAGACCATTTATATATGTTAAGAGAGAAGGTTATAATGGAAGTCTATGCAAAAAAATTATTTGAAAACTAGATTCTACGAAAATTTTGGAAATGCAAGTTTCGTTCAAAAATCATAGTATTTTATACACTAATTTCCGTCAAAAAAATCAAATATAATTGGGGACTATTTGAAATGATACGATACTTTTCAGATCATTTATATATGTTAAAAGGGAAGGTTATGATGTAAGTCCATGCAAAAAAATTATTTGACAACTAGATTCCATGAAAATTTTGGAAATGCAAGTTTCGGTCAAAAATCATTTTATTTATACACTAGTTTCGGTCAAAAAAATCAAATTTTAATGGGGACTATTTGAAATGATACGAGACTTTTCAGATCATTTATATATGTTATGAGGGAAGGTTATGATGGAATTCCATGCAAAAATATCATCTGAAAACAAGATTCTATGAAACTTTTCGAAATGCAATTTTCGGTCAAAAATCAAAGTATATTATACACTAATTAAGTTCAAAAAAATCAAATTTAATTGGGCGCTATATAAAATGATACGAGACTTTTCAGATCATTTAAATATGTTAAAAGGGATGTTTGTGATGGAAGTCTATGAAATCAAATCATCTGAAAACTAGATTCTATGAAACTTTTGGAAATGCAAGTTTCGGTCAAAACTCATAGTATATTATACACTAATTTCGGCCAAAAAAATCAAATTTAATTGGGGACTATTTGAAATGATACGAGACTTTTCATATCATTTATATATGTTATAAGGGAAGGTTATAATGGAAGTCCATGCAAAAAAATCTTCTGAAAACTAGATTCTATGAAACTTTTTGAAATGCAAGTTTCGGTCAAAAATCTTAGTATATTATACACTACTTTCGGTCAAAAAAATCAAATTTAATTGGGGACTATTTGAAATGATAAAATACTTTTCATATCATTTATACATGTTAAGAGGGAAGGATGTAATGGAATTTCATGCAAAAAAATTATCTGAAAACTAGATTCTATGAAAATTTTGGAAATGCAAGTTTTCGGTCAAAAATCATAGTATATTATACACTAGTTTCGGTCAAAAAAATCAAATTTAATTGGGGACTATTTGAAATGATACGAGACTTTTCAGATCATTTATATATGTTAAGAGGGAAGGTTATGCTGGAAGTCCATATAAAAAATCATCAGAAAATTAGATTCTATGAAACTTTTCGAAATGCAAGTTTCGGTCAAAAATCACAATATATTATACACTAGTTTCGGTCAAAAAAAACAAATATAATTGGGGACTATTTTAAATGATACAAGACTTTTTAGATCATTTATATGTGTTAAGAGGGAAGGTTATGATGTAAGTCCATGCAAAAAAATCATCTGAAAAATAGATTCTATGAAACTTTACGAAATGCATGTTTCGGTCAAAAATCATAGTATATTATACACTAGTTCCGTTCAAAAAAATCAAATTTAATTGGGCAGTATTTGAAATGATACGAAACTTTTCATATCATTTAAATATGTTAAAAAGGAAGGTTATGACGGGAGTCCTTGCAAAAATATCATCTGAAAACTAGATTCTATGAAACTTTTAGAAATGCAAGTTTCAGTCAAAAATCATCGTATATTATACACGTTTCGGTCAAAAAAATCAAATTTAATTGGGGACTATTTGAAATGATACGATACTTTTCAGATCATTTATATATGTTATGAGGGAAGGTTATGATGGAAGGCCATGCAAAAATATCATCTAAAAACAAGATTCTATGAAACTTTTCGAAATGCAATTTTCGGTCAAAAATCAAAGTATATTATACACTAATTACGTTCAAAAAAATCAAATTTAATTGGGCGCTATTTAAAATGATACGAGACTTTTCAAATCATTTAAATATGTTAAAAGGGATGTTTGTGATGGAAGTCTATGAAATAAAATCATCTGAAAACTAGATTCTATGAAACTTTTGGAAATGCAAGTTTCGGTCAAAACTCATAGTATATTATACACTAATTTCGGCCAAAAAAATCAAATTTAATTGGGGACTATTTGAAATGATACGAGACTTTTCATATCATTTATATATGTTAAAAGGGAAGGTTAAGATGGAAGTGCATGCAAAAATCATAGTATATTATACACTAGTTTTGTTCTAAAAAATCAAATTTAATTCGGCACTATTTGAAATGATACGAGACTTTTCAGATCATAAAAATATGTTTAAAGGGAAGTTTGTGATGGAATTCCATGAAATAAAATGCTCTGAAAACTAGATTCTATGAATGTTTTGGAAATGCATGTTTCGGTCAAAAATCATAGTATATTATACACTACTTTTGGTCAAAAAAATCAAATTTAATTGTGGACTATTTGAAATGATATGAGACTTTTCAAATCATTTATATATGTTAAGAGGGAAGGTTATGATGGAATTCTGTGGAAAAAATCATCTGAAAATTAGATTCTATGAAACTTTTCGAAATGCAAGTTTCGGTCAAAAATCACAGTATATTATATACTAGTTTAAGTCAAAAAAATCAAATATAATAGGGGACTATTAGAAATGGTACGATACTTTTCAGATCATTTATATATGTTAAGAGGGAAGGTTTTGATGGAATTCCATGCAAAAAATCATCTAAAAATTAGATTCTAAGAAACTTTTCGAAATGCAAGTTTCGGTCAAAAATCATAGTATATTATACACTAGATTCTGTAAAAAAAATCAAATATAATTGGAGACTATTTTAAATGATACGAGACTTTTCACATCATGTAAATATGTTAAAAGGGAAGTTTTTGATGGAAGTCCATGAAATAAAATCATCTGAAAGATAGATTCTATGAAACTTTTGAAAATGGAAGTTTCGGTAAAAAATCATAGTATATTATACACTAGTTTCGGTTAAAAAATCAAATTAAATTGGGGACTATTTGAAATGATACGAGACTTTTCATATCATTTATATATGTTATAAGGGAAGGTTATGATGGAAGTCCATGTAAAAAATCATCAGAAAACTAGATTCTATAAAACTTTTTGAAATGCAAGTTTCGGTCAAAAATCTTAGTATATTATACACTACTTTCGGTAAAAAAAAATCAAATATAACTGGGGACTATTTTAAATGATAAAATACTTTTCATATCATTTATACATGTTAAGAGGGAAGGATATATTTGAAGTTCATGCAAAAAAATTAACTGAAAACTAGATTCTATGAAAATTTCGGAAAAGCAAGTTTCGGTCAAAAATCATAGTATATTATACACTAGTTTCGGTAAAAAAAATCAAATTTAATTGGGGACTATTTGAAATGATACGATACTTTTCAGATCATTTATATATGTTTAGAGGGAAGGTTATGATGGAAGTCCATGCAAAAAATCATCTAAAAATTAGATTCTATGACACTTTTCGAAATGCAAGTTTCGGTCAAAAATCATAGTATATTATACACTAGTTACGTTCAAAAAAATCAAATTTAATTAGGCGCTATTTAAAATGAAACGAGACTTTTCAGATCATTTAAATATGTTAAAAGGGATGTTTGTGATGGAAGTCCATGAAATAAAATCATATGTAAACTAGATCCTATGAAACTTTTGGTAATGCAAGTTTCGGTCAAAAATCATAGTATATTATACACGAGTTTCGGTCAAAAAAATCAAATTTAATTGGGAACTATTTGAAATGATACAAGACTTTTTAGATCATTTATATATGTTATGAGGGAAGGTTATGATGGAAGTCCATGCAACAAAATCATCTGAATACTAGATTCTACGAAACTTTTTGAAATGCAAGTTTCGGTCAAAAATCATAGTATATTATACACTACTTTTGGTCAAAAAAATGAAATTTAATTGGGGACTATTTGAAATGTTACAAGACTTTTCAGGTCATTTATATATGTTAAGAGGGAAGGTTATAATGGAAGCCCATGCAAAAAATTATCTGGAAACTAGATTCTATGGAAATTTTGGAAATGCAAGTTTCGGTCAAAACTCATAGTATATTATACACTAGTTTCTTTCAAAAAAATCAAATTTATTTGGGCACTATTTGAAATGATACGAGACTCTTCAGATCATTTAAAATATGTTAAAAAGGAAGGTTCTGATGGAAGTCCATGCAAAAAAAAATCTGAAAACTAGATTACATGAAACTTTTTGAAATGCAAATTTCGGTCAAAAATCATAGTATATTATACATTACTTTCGGTCAAAAAAATCAAATTTAATTGGGGACTATTTGAAATGATAAGAGTGAAGGTTATGATGGAAGTCCATGCAAAAAATCATCTGAAAATTAGATTCTATGAAACATTTCAAAATGCAAGTTTCGGTAAAAAATTATAGTATATTATACACTAGTTTCGGACAAAAAAATCAAATTTAATTGGGGACTATTTGAAATGATACGAGACTTTTTAGATCATTTATATAGGTTAAAAGGGAAGGTTATGATGTAAGTGCATGCAAAAATATCATCTGAAAAATAAATTCTATGAAACTTTACGAAATGCATGTTTCGGTCAAAAATCATAGTATATTATATACTAGTTTCGTTCAAAAAAATAAAATTTAAATGGGCACTATTTGAAATGAAACGATACTTTTCAGATCTTTTAAATATGTTAAAAGGGAAGGTTGTGATGGAAGTCCATGCAAAAAAATTATCTGAAAATTAGATTCTATGAAACTTTTGGAAAAAAATAAAATTTAATTGGGGACTATTTGAAATGATACGAGACTTTTCAAATCATTTATATATGTTAAAAGGGAAGGTTAAGATGGAAGTGCATGCAAAATAATCATCTGAAAAATAGATTCTATGAAACTTTAAGAAATTCATGTTTTTGTCAAAAATCATAGTATATCATACACTAGTTTTGTTCTAAAAAATCAAATTTAATTGGGCACTATTTGAAATGATACGAGACTTTTCAGATCATTTAAATATGTTAAAATGGAAGTTTGTGATGGAATTCCATGAAATAAAATCCTCTGAAAACTAGATTCTATGAAAGTTTTGGAAATGCAAGTTTCTGTCAAAAATCATAGTATATTATATACTACTTTCGGTCAAAAAAATCAAATTTAATTAGGGACTTTTTGAAATGATACGAGACTTTTCAGTTAATTTATATATGTTATGAGAGAAGGTTATAATGGATGTCCATGCAAAAAAATCATCTGAAAACTAGATTCATGGAAGTTTTTGAAATGCAAGTTTCGGTCAAAAATCATTGTATATTAAACACTAGTTTCGTTCAAAAAAATAAAATTTAATTGGGGACTATTTGAAACTATACGAGACTTTTCAGATCATTTATATATGTTAAGAGGGAAGGTTATGATGGAAGTCCATGGAAAAAATCATCTGAAAATTAGATTCTATGAAACTTTTCAAAATGCAAGTTTCGGTTAAAAATCACAGTATATTATACACTAGTTTTAGTCAAAAAAATCAAATATAATTGGGGACTATTTGAAATGGTACGATACTTTTCAGATCATTTATATATGTTTAGAGGGAAGGTTATGTTGGTATTCCATGCAAAAAATCATCTGAAAATTAGATTCTAAGAAACTTTTCGAAATGCATGTTTCGGTAATAAATCATAGTATATATTATACACGAGTTTCGGTAAAAAAAATCAAATATAATTGGGGACTATTTGAAATGATACGAGACTTTTTAGATAATTTATATATGTTAAAAGGGAAGGTTATGATGGAAGTGCATGCAAAAAAAATCATCTGAAAACTAGATTCTATGAAACTTTACGAAATGCATGTTTCGGTCAAAAATCATAGTATATTATACACTAGTTTCGATCAAAAAAATCAAATTTAATTGGGGACAATTTGAAATGATACAAGACTTTTCAGGTCATTTATATAAGTTAAGAGGGAAGGTTATAATGGAAGCCCATGCAAAAAATTATCTGGAAACTAGATTCTATGAAAATTTTGGAAATGCAAGTTTCGTTCAAAAAAATTAAATTTAATTGGGCACTATTTGAAATGATACGAGACTTTTCAGATCATTTAAATATGTTAAAAGGGGAGGTTGTGATTGAAGTCCATGCAAAAAAAATATGAAAACTATATTCTATGAAACTTTTGGAAATGCAAGTTTCGGTCAAAAATCATAGTATATTATACACTACTTTCGGTCAAAAAAATCAAATTTAATTGGGGACTATTTGTAATAATACTAGACTTTTCATATCATTTATATATGTTAAGAGTGAAGGTTATGATGGAAGCCCATGTAAAAAATCATCTGAAAATTAGATTCTATGAAACTTTTCGAAATGCAAGTTTCGGTAAAAAATCATAGTATATTATACACTAGTTTCGGTGAAAAAAATCAAATTTAATTGGGGATTATTTGAAATGATACGATAATTTTCAGATAATTTAAATATGTTAAAAGGGAAGGTTGTGACGGAAGTCCATGCAAAAAAATCATCTGAAAAGTAGATTCTATGAAACTTTTGGAAATGCAAGTTTTGGTCAAAAATCATAGTATATTATACACGTTTCGGTCAAAAAAAATTTATTTAATTGGGTATTATTTGAAATGATACGAGACTTTTCAGATCATTTATATATGTTAAAAGGGAAGGTTAAGATGGAAGTGCATGCAAAAAAAATCATCTGAAGACTAGATTCTATGAAACTTTACGAAATGCATGTTTCTATCAAAAATCATAGTATATTATACACTAGTTGAAATGATACGAGACTTTTCAGATCAATTAAATATGTTAAAAGGGAAGTTTGTGATGGAATTCCATGAAATAAAATCATCTGAAAACTAGATTCTATAAAACTTTTAGAAATGCAAGTTTCGGTCAAAAATCATAGTATATTATACACTAGTTTCGGTCAAAAAATAAAATTTAATTGGGGACTATTTGAAATGATATGAGACTTTTCATATCATTTATATATTTTATAAAGGAAGGTTATGATGGAAGTCCATACAAAAAAATCAAATGAAAACTAGATTCTATGAAACTTTTCGAAATGCAAGTTTCGGTCAAAAAATCAAATTTAATTGGGGACTATTTGAAATGATACAATACTTTTCATATCATTTATACATGCTAAGAGGGAAGGATATAATGGAAGTCCATGCAAAAAAAATTATCTGAATACTAGATTCTATGAAAATTTTGGAAATGCAAGTTTCGGTCAAAAATCATAGTATATTATACACTAGTTTCGGTCAAAAAAATAAAATTTAATTGGGGACTATTTGAAATGATACAAGACTTTTCAAATCATTTATATATGTTAAGAGGGAAGGTTATGATGGAAGTCCATGCAAAAAATCATCTGAAAATTAGATTCTATGAAACTTTTCGAAATGCAAGTTTCGGTCAAAAATCATAGTATATTATACACTAGTTTCGGTCAAAAAAATCAAATATAATTGGGGGCTATTTGAAATTATACGAGACTTTTCAGATCATTTATATATGTTAAAAGGGAAGGTTATAAAGGAAGTGCATGCGGAAAAAATCATCTGAAAACTAGATTCTATGAAACTTTACGAAATGCATGTTTTGGTAAAAAAATCATAGTATATTATACACTAGTTTCGTTCAAAAAAATCAAATTTAATTGGGCACTATTTGAAATGATACGAGACTTTTCAGATCATTTAAATATGTTAAAAGGGAAGTTTGTGATTGAAGTCCATGAAATAAAATCATCTGAAAACTAGATTCTATGAAACTTTTGGAAATGCAAGTTTCGGTCAAAAATCATAGTATATTATACACTAGTTTCGGTCAAAAAATCAAATTTAATTTGGGATTATTTGAAATGATACGAGACTTTTCGTATCATTTATGTATGTTATAAGGGAAGGGTATGATGGAAGTCCATGTGCAAAAATCATCTGAAAACTAGATTCTATGAAACTTTTTGAAATGCAAGTTTCGGTCAAATATCATAGTATATTATACACGTTTCGGTGAAAAAAATCAAATTTAATTGGGCACTATTTGAAATGATACAAGACTTTTCAGATCATTTAAATATGTTAAAAGGGAAGTTTGTGATGGAAGTCCATGAAATAAAATCATCTGAAAACTAGATTCTATGAAACTTTTGGAAATGCAAGTTTCGGTAAAAAATCATAGTATATTATACACTAGTTTTGGTCAAAAAATCAAATTTAATTGGGGACTATTTGAAATGATACGAGACTTTTCAGATCATTTATATTTGTTATGAGGGAAGGTTATGATGGAAGTCCATGCAAAAATATCATCTGAAAACTAGATTCTATGAAAATTTTGGAAATGCAAGTTGCGGTCAAAAATCATAGTATATTATACACTACATTCGGTCAAGAAAATACAATTTAATGGGGGACTATTTGAAATGATACAAGACTTTTCAGATCATTTATATATGTTATGAGAGAAGGTTATGATGGATGTCCATTCAAAAAAATCATCTGAAAACTAGATTCTATGAAACTTTTTGAAATGCAAGTTTCGGTCAAAAATCATAGTATATTATACACTAGTTTCGGTCAAAAAAATCAAATTTAATTGGGGAATATATGAAATGATACGAGACTTTTCAGATCATTTATATATGTTAAGAGGGAAGGTTATGATGGAAGTCCAGTGAAAAAATCATCTGAAAATTAGATTCTATGAAACTTTTCGAAATGCAAGTTTCGGTCAAAAATCACAGTATATTATACATTAGTTTTAGTCCAAAAAATCAAATATAATTGGGGAATATTTGAAATGATATGATACTTTTCAGATCATTTATATATGTTAAGAGGGAAGGTTATGATGGAATTCCATGCAAAAAATCATCTGAAAAATAGATTCTAAGAAACATTTCGAAATGCAAGTTTCGGTCAAAAATCATAGTATATTATACACTAGTTTCGGTAAAAAAAATCAATTATATAATTGGGGACTATTTGAAATGATACGAGACTTTTCAGATCATTTATATATGTTAAAAGGGAAGGTTATGATGGAAGTGCATGCAAAAAAAAATCATCTGAAAACTAGATTCTATGAAACTTTACGAAATGCATGTTTCGGTCAAAATCATAGTATATTATACACTAGTTTCTTACAAAAAAATCAAATTTAATTGGGAACTATTTGAAATGATACGATACTTTTCATATCATTTATACATGTTAAGAGGGAAGGATATAATGGAAGTCCATGAAAAAAATTATCTGAAAACTAGATTCTATGAAAATTTTGGAAATGCAAGTTTCGGTCAAAAATCATAGTATATTATACACTAGTTTCGGTCAAAAAAATCAAATTTAATTGGTGACTATTTGAAATGATACGAGACTTTTCAGATAATTTATATATGTTAACAGGGAAGGTTATGATGGAAGTCCATGCAAAAAATAATCTGAAATTAGACTCTAAGAAACTTTTCGAAATGCAAGTTTCGGTCAAAAAACATAGTATATTATACACTAGTTTCGGTCAAAAAAATAAAATATAAATGGGAACTATTTGAAATTATATGAGACTTTTCAGATCATTTATATATGTTAAAAGGGAAGGCTATGATGGAAGTGCCCGCAAAAAAAATCATCTAAAAACTAGATTCTATGAAACTTTACGAAATACATGTTTCGGTCAAAAATCATAGTATATTATACACTAGTTTCGTTAAAAAAAATCAAATTTAATTGGGCACTATTTGAAATGATACGAGACTTTTCAGATCATGTTAATATGTTAAAAGGGAAGTTTATGATGGAAGTCCATGAAATAAAATCATCTGAAACTAGATTCTATTAAACTTTTGGAAATGCAAGTTTCGGTCCAAAATCTTAGTATAATATACACTACTTTCGGTCAAAAAAATCAAATTTAATTGGGGACTTTTTGAAATGATACAATACTTTTCATATCATTTATACATGTTAAGAGGGAAGGATATAATGGAAGTCCATGAAAAAAAATTATCTTAAAACTAGATTCTATGAAAATTTTCGAAATGCAAGTTTCGGTCAAAAATCATAGTATATTATACACTAGTTTCGGTCAAAAAAATCAAATTTAATTGGGGACTATTTGAAATGATACGAGACATTTCAGATAATTTATATATGTTAAGAGGGAAGGTTATGATGGAAGTCCTTGCAAAAAATCATCTAAAAATTAGATTCTAAGAAACTTTTCGAAATGCAAGTTTCGGTCAAAAATCATAGTATATTAAACACTAGTTTCGGTCAAAAAAATAAAATATAAATGGGGACTATTTGAAATTATATGAGACTTTTCAGATCATTTATATATGTTAAAAGGGAAGGCTATGATGGAAATGCCCGCAAAAAAAATCATCTCAAAACTAGATTCTATGAAACTTTACGAAATGCATGTTTCGGTCAAAAATCATAGTATATTATACACTAGTTTCGTTAAAAAAAATCAAATTTAATTGGGCACTATTTGAAATGATACGAGACTTTTCAGATCATGTTAATATGTTAAAAGGGAAGTTTATGATGGAAGTCCATGAAATAAAATCATCCGAAACTAGATTCTATTAAACTTTTGGAAATGCAAGTTTCGGTCAAAAATCTTAGTATAATATACACTACTTTCGGTCAAAAAAATCAAATTTAATTGGGGACTTTTTGAAATGATACAATACTTTTCATATCATTTATACATGTTAAGAGGGAAGGATATAATGGAAGTCCATGAAAAAAAATTATCTTAAAACTAGATTCTATGAAAATTTTCGAAATGCAAGTTTCGGTCAAAAATCATAGTATATTATACACTAGTTTCGGTCAAAAAAATCAAATTTAATTGGGGACTATTTGAAATGATACGAGACATTTCAGATAATTTATATATGTTAAGAGGGAAGGTTATGATGGAAGTCCTTGCAAAAAATCATCTGAAAATTAGATTCTAAGAAACTTTTCGAAATGCAAGTTTCGGTCAAAACTCATAGTATATTATACACTAGTTTCGGTCAAGAAAATCAAATATAACTGGGGACTATTTAAAATGATACGAGACTTTTCAGATCATTTATATATGTTAAAAGGGAAGGTTATGATGGAAGTCCATGCAAAAAAATTATCTGAAAATTAGATTCTATGAAACTTTTGGAAATGCAAGTTTCGGTCAAAAAACATAGTATATTATACACGTTTCGGTCAAAAAAATAAAATTTAATCGGGGAATATTTGAAATGATACGAGACTTTTCAGATCATTTATATATGTTAAAAGGGAAGGTTAAGATGGAAGTGCATGCAAAAAATCATCTGAAAACTAGATTCTATGAAACTTTACGAAATGCATGTTTCTGTCAAAAATTATAATATATTATACACTAGTTTTGTTCTAAAAAATCAAATTTAATTAGGCACTATTTGAAATGATACAAGACTTTTCAGATCATTTTAATATGTTGAAAGGGAAGTTTGTGATGGAATTCCATATAATGAAATCCTCTGAAAACTAGATTCTATGAAACTTTTGGTAATGCAAGTTTCGGTAAAAAATCATAGTATATTATACACTAGTTTTGGTCAAAAAATCAAATTTAATTGGGGACTATTTGAAATGATACGAGACTTTTCAGATCATTTATATTTGTTATGAGGGAAGGATATGATGGAAGTCCATGCAAAAATATCATCTGAAAACTAGATTCTATGAAAATTTTGGAAATGCAAGTTTCGGTCAAAAATCATAGTATATTATACACTAGTTTCGGTCAAAAAAATCAAATTTAATTGGGGACTATTTGAAATGATACGAAACATTTCAGATAATTTATATATGTTAAGAGGGAAGGTTATGATGGAAGTCCATGCAAAAAATCATCTGAAAATTAGATTCTAAGAAACTTTTCGAAATGCAAGTTTCGGTCAAAACTCACAGTATATTATACACTTGTTTCGGTCAAGAAAATCAAATATAACTGGGGACTATTTGAAATGATACGAAACTTTTCAGATCATTTATATATCTTAAAAGGGAATGTTTTGATGGAAGTCCATGCAAAAAAAATATCTGAAAATTAGATTCTATGAAACTTTTGGAAATGCAAGTTTCGGTCAAAAAACATAGTATATTATACACGTTTCGGTCAAAAAAATAAAATTTAATCGGGGACTATTTGAAATGATACGAGACTTTTCAGATCATTTATATATGTTAAAAGGGAAGGTTAAGATGGAAGTGCATGCAAAAAATCATCTGAAAACTAGATTCTATGAAACTTTACGAAATGCATGTTTCTGTCAAAAATCATAATATATTATACACTAGTTTTGTTCTAAAAAATCAAATTTAATTGGGCACTATTTGAAATTATACGAGACTTTTCAGATCATTTAAATATGTTAAAAGGGAAGTTTGTGATGGATTACCATGAAATAAAATCCTCTGAAAACTAGATTCTATGAAACTTTTGGAAATGCAAGTTTCGGTAAAAAATCATAGTATATTATACACTAGTTTTGGTCAAAAAATCAAATTTAATTGGGGACTATTTGAAATGATACGAGACTTTTCAGATCATTAATATATGTTATGAGGGAAGGTTATGATGGAAGTCCATGCAAAAATATCATCTGAAAACTAGATTCTATGAAAATTTTGGAAATGCAAGTTTCAGTCAAAAATCATAGTATATTATACACTAGTTTCGGTCAAAAAAATCAAATTTAATTGGGGACTATTTGAAATGATACGAGACATTTCAGATAATTTATATATGTTAAGAGGGAAGGTTATGATGGAAGTCCATGCAAAAAATCATCTGAAAATTAGATTCTAAATAACTTTTCGAAATGCAAGTTTCGGTCAAAACTCACAGTATATTATACACTTGTTTCGGTCAAGAAAATCAAATATAACTGGGGACTATTTGAAATGATACGAGACTTTTCAGATCATTTATATATGTTAAAAGGGAAGGTTTTGATGGAAGTCCATGCAAAAAAAATATCTGAAAATTAGATTCTATGAAACTTTTGGAAATGCAAGTTTCGGTCAAAAAACATAGTATATTATACACGTTTCGGTCAAAAAAATAAAATTTAATCGGGGACTATTTGAAATGATACGAGACTTTTCAGATCATTTATATATGTTAAAAGGGAAGGTTAAGATGGAAGTGCATGCAAAAAATCATCTGAAAACTAGATTCTATGAAACTTTACGAAATGCATGTTTCTGTCAAAAATCATAATATATTATACACTAGTTTTGTTCTAAAAAATCAAATTTAATTGGGCACTATTTGAAATTATACGAGACTTTTCAGATCATTTAAATATGTTAAAAGGGAAGTTTGTGATGGATTACCATGAAATAAAATCCTCTGAAAACTAGATTCTATGAAACTTTTGGAAATGCAAGTTTCGGTAAAAAATCATAGTATATTATACACTAGTTTTGGTCAAAAAATCAAATTTAATTGGGGACTATTTGAAATGATACGAGACTTTTCAGATCATTAATATATGTTATGAGGGAAGGTTATGATGGAAGTCCATGCAAAAATATAATCTGAAAACTAGATTCTATGAAAATTTTGGAAATGCAAGTTTCGGTCAAAAATCATAGTATATTATACACTACTTTCGGTCAAGAAAATACAATTTAATGGGGGACTATTTTAAATGATACAAGCCTTTTCAGATCATTTATATATGTTATGAGAGAAGGTTATGATGGATGTCCATGCAAAAAAATCATCTGAAAACTAGATTCTATGAAACCTTTTGAAATGCAAGTTTCGGTCAAAAATCATAGTATATTATACACTAGTTTCGGTCAAAAAAATCAAATTTAATTGGGGAATATTTGAAATGATACGAGACTTTTCAGATCATTTATATATGTTAAGAGGGAAGGTTATGATGGAAGTCCATGGAAAAAATCATCTGAAAATTAGATTCTATGAAACTTTTCGAAATGCAAGTTTCGGTCAAAAATCACAGTATATTATACACTAGTTTCAGTCAAAAAAATCAAATATAATTGGGGACTATTTGAAATGATACGATACTTTTCAGATCATTTATATATGTTAAGAGGGAAGGTTATGATGGAATTCCATGCAAAAATTCATCTGAAAAATAGATTCTAAGAAATATTTCGAAATGCAAGTTTCGATCAAAAATCATAGTATATTATACACTAGTTTCGGTAAAAAAAAAAATATATAATTGGGGACTGTAGATGTCTTGAATTGGCAGAATTTTTGACCAACAAGAAATATTGAATTCAGTTCAGAATGTCCTATCAAATGTTGGGACATTATCAGACAGAGTATATGAACTTATTTCAGGATGTCTCACCAGATGTTGGGACATTGTGTAAATGACTTAAGTTCAGTTTTTCAGGATGTCCCAACAGATGTTGAGACATCTCAAACCTGCTACCAGAATTAATTATTGACTAACTGATCAGAGATATTTAAGGAGAGTTATCTGGAATTAATTAATGATGGATAAAAACAGAACAAGGCGCATCTGTAGGGAGTTTTATATTGAAGATTCAGATTAAAACAGAAGGCCTAAATCACTTAGAATCTAGGAAGTAACAAACCCTAAATTCAAGGTGGAAGCTGCTTGCGCATTAGGGCTGGATCATTCTACAGAAAGCCCAAATTACAGATACCTATTTAATCAACAGAAACTCATAGAATTGAGTACGAATTTCAGAAGACAAAATAGGGTGTCTAGTGTTTTAATAGCAGGTTGTTTAATTGTACCACTTTATGAGCTTTTAAGCAAAAGTGCATTTGTGACTTGATTGAAACTATGAAGTAAGATCAAGCTGATTTGTTTGAAGTATGACTTCAATTTCATTAAACTTGTAAACAAAATCACTGTGTGATTGAGGGGGAGTGAGTAGGGTACTCTTATCTAAGTTGTGTCTTAGGTAGAAATTGCATTGGGTAGTTATTAAGTGATAGATTAAACAGGGTGGTTTAAGTCTAGAATTAATATTACTTATAGTGGATTTCCTCCTGGCTTGGTAGCCTCCAGATGTAAGTGTAGTTATACACTGAACTGGGTTAACAAACTTCTGTGTTGTTTACTTTTCTTGCTTTTTAAGTTTTGGTTAAATCTGTCAAGTGTTGGGACATCTCTTAGGACATCGTATACCTGATCACAGAATTTCAATTGGCATCAGAGCAGGCACCCTGCCTGTTTATACTGGGTGAGATCTAGGGAATACAAATTCTGTAACATGGACAGAGATATAGGGTCAGTAAATAGACCACCTATTCTGGATGGATCTAATTATGACTACTGGAAGCCAAGAATGATTGCATTCTTAAGATCACTTGACAACAGGGCATGGAGAGCAGTCAACATTGGATGGGATTATCCTGTCCAAGATACCAAAGATGGATCAAAAGTGTTGAAACCTGAAGAAGAATGGAGTAAGGAAGAAGAAGATTCAGCACTAGGCAACTCAAAGGCCTTAAATGCTTTATTCAATGGCATTGATAGGAACATCTTCAGACTTGTACATCATTGTGAGCTAGCCAAAGATGTGTGGGATACTCTCAAAACAACTCATGAAGGAACATCAAAAGTAAAGATGTCAAGACTTCAACTTCTCACCACCAAGTTTGAAAACTTGAGAATGAAGGAAGATGAGACAGTTCATGAATTCTACATGAACATTTTAGAAGTAGCTAATACTTCTGGAGCTTTGGGAGAAAAGATGACTGATGAAAAGCTTGTAAGAAAAATCCTCAGATCTTTGCCAAAAATATTTGACATGAAAGTCACAGCAATAGAAGAAGCTCAAGACATATGCTCTATGAAAGTTGAAGAACTCATTGGTTCCCTTCAAACTTTTGAGATGGGAATGAATGACACAAATGTTAAAAAGAACAAAAGCATAGCCTTGGTGTCAAATACTGATGAAGAAGAAGATGATGAATCAGAAAATGATAAAAGCTTATCAGACAACCTTGCTATGCTTGGAAGAAAATTCAAACAGATTCTCAGAGGAATGGAAGGCAAATCCAAACCCAGTGAAAGATACACAAACTCTTCTGAGAACAGGAGACCTTATGATGCTAACAGAAGGTCAAATTATGCTGAAAAGACCAGTCAAGAAAAAGGAGTCAAATGCCATGGATGTGAAGGATATGGACACATCAGGAATGAATGTCCTACCTACTTAAAAAGGCAAAAGAAAGGACTCTCTGTGACCTGGTCTGATGAAGACTCAGGAGGTGATTCAGAAGAAGAATCAGCTAAGCATATCATTGCTTTAGCTGGATTATGTGAGTCTGAAAGTGAATCCAGTGATGGAGAACTTACTTATGAAGAACTTGAGCAAGCATTCAAAGATCTATACAAAAGAAGCTCTGAAATATGCAGTGAGGTTATAAAGCTAAAGAAGCAGAATGAGGCATTAGAAGATGAAAAAGCAAGTGATCAAGAGATCATTGACACCTTGAAAAGTGAAGTAAGTCTTCTCAACTCCAAGTTGGAACATATGTCCAAATCTGTTAGAATGTTGAACATCAGCTCAAATACACTGGATGTTATTCTCAACAACAATAAGCACTCAGGGGATAAAAGTGGACTGGGATTTAACAGAGTAAATAAATATGAAGCTAGCTCTAGCAAAACAACTTCAAAATCCATACAGTCAAACAAGATGTCCCAACAGATGCTTCAACATCAGGAAAAGAACACAAAGTCAAACATAATGTTCCAACAGATGTCTCAACATTCTGAAAAGAACAAAATGAAGAAGAAGTATCAAAGATGGAGATGCCATCACTGTGGAAGATTTGGACATATCAAACCTCATTGTTATAAGCTGCATGGATATCCAAATCAGATGTATCAGCAACCTTCCAAGAAGAAAATAGAAGTTACCAAGAAAGTGCTGCATAAACATCAAAGAAATCAGCAACCTCCTAAGCAGAAGACAGAAATCATCAAGAAGGTATGGAAACCAAAAGCTAGCACTGAAGCTGATCAAAGCTACAAGAACAAGATCAACAATCAAGCTTGGAGATCAGCTGATGAACAACACACAGGGCAGAGGCATCAAAAGAAATCTCAACTCAAATGGTCAAAGAAAAGTACTGCATATATAGCACATACATCACTAAGAGTATCAGCTAAAGAAGACTGGTACTTTGACAGTGGATGTTCAAGACACATGACTGGACTGAAGAATCTGCTAGTAAACTTAAAATCACATTCATCCAGGTATGTGACCTTTGGAGATGGAGCTAAAGGAGAAATCAAGGGAGTTGGGACCTTGGATTGTCAAGATGTTCCAAGACTAGATGATGTGCTGCTAGTTAAAGGTTTAACTGCTAACCTGATCAGCATAAGTCAATTATGTGATCAAGGGTACAGTGTAAACTTTACCAAAACTGAATGCATAGTGACTAACAAAGAACAAGAGGTTGTCATGAGATGAGCCAGATCTAAAGACAACTGTTACATGTGGGAATCCCAAAACCTCAGTCTCACTTCAACTTGTTCTTTAGCTAAAGAAGAAGAAGTGAAACTATGGCACCAAAGACTAGGTCATCTTCATTTCAGAGGCATAAAGAAGATAATATCTATGGATGCTGTAAGAGGTATTCCTAAACTAAAGATTGATGATGGCAAAATATGTGGTGAATGTCAAATAGGCAAGCAAACCAAGATGTCCCATCCAAAGCTCCAACATCTGACAACTTCCAATGTTTTGGAACTTTTGCATATGGATCTGATGGGACCTATGCAGGTTGAAAGCCTTGGTGGTAAGAGGTATGCCTATGTTGTGGTTGATGACTTTTCAAGATATACATGGATAAATTTCATCAAAGAAAAGTCTGATGTATTTGATGTATTCAAAGAATTATGTCAAAGATTACAAAGGGAAAAATCCAGCTGTGTGATCAGAATAAGAAGTGATCATGGAAAAGAATTTGAGAACCAAAAGTTCTTAGATTTCTGCTCTTCAGAAGGAATCAATCATGAATATTCTTCACCAATCACTCCTCAACAGAATGGGATTGTTGAAAGGAAGAATAGAACTATTCAAGAATCAGCAAGAGCTATGATCCATGCTAAAAAGTTACCTCTGTACTTCTGGGCTGAAGCTATGAACACTGCCTGTTACATTCATAACAGAGTTACTTTAAGGAAAGGAACTTTATCCACAATATATGAAGTCTGGAAGGGCAGAAAACCCACAGTTAAGTACTTCCATGTATTTGGAAGTAACTGTTATATTCTGGCAGATAGGGAGCAAAGAAGAAAAATGGATCCTAAAAGTGATGAAGGGATTTTCCTTGGATACTCCATAAACAGCAGAGCATATAGAGTATTTAATTCTAGAACCAAGGTTATCATGGAGTCCATAAATGTGATAATTGATGATGCTCCTACAGATGTCCCAGAAGATGTTGGAACATCTGCTGATATCAAGATTGAAGCTGAAGAAAAGAATGATCATTATAACTTCACTCAAACTGATACAAGGATAGAAGAATCCAGCAAACCTCCCTCCATCAGAATACATAAGGATCATCCCAAAGATTTGATAATTGGTGATCCCAACAGAGGTGTAAGCACTAGATCAAGAGAAGTGATTTCAGGTTCTTGTTTTGTTTCCAAAATAGAACCTAAAAACATCAAGGAAGCTCTTACTGATGAATACTGGATTTGTGCTATGCAAGAGGAATTAGGTCAATTCACAAGGAATGAAGTGTGGAATCTTGTTCCTAGACCTGATGACATAAATGTGATTGGAACAAAATGGGTGTATAAGAACAAGTCAAATGAACAAGGAGTTGTTACAAAGAACAAAGCTAGACTTGTAGCTCAAGGATACACTCAAATTGAAGGCGTAGACTTTGATGAAACCTTTGCACCAGTAGCAAGGCTTGAATCAATCAGACTACTTTTGGGAATTGCTTGTATCTTAAAGTTCAAGCTATTTCAAATGGATGTGAAAAGTGCCTTTTTAAATGGCTATCTTAATGAAGAGGTATATGTAGAACAGCCTAAAGGATTTGTTGATCCAAGCTATCCAAATCATGTATACAAACTAAAGAAGGCACTTTATGGTTTGAAGCAAGCTCCAAGGGCATGGTATGAAAGACTGACCACATTTCTTATCAAGCAAGGGTACAGAAAAGGTGGAATTGACAAAACCCTGTTTGTTAAAGATGAAGAAGGAAATGTCATGATTGCTCAAATATATGTTGATGACATTGTCTTTGGTGGGATGTCTGACATGATGGTCAAACATTTTGTCAAGCAGATGGAATCTGAATTTGAAATGAGCCTAGTAGGAGAGTTAACCTACTTTCTTGGCCTGCAAATAAAGCAAATGGAAGACTCAATGTTCATTTCCCAAAGCAAGTATACCAAGAACATAGTCAAGAAATTTGGAATGGAAAATGCCACTCATAAGAGAACTCCTGCCCCCACACATTTAAAGCTGACTAAAGATGAAAAGGGTGAGAATGTAGATCAAAGCTTATACAGAAGCATGATTGGAAGCTTGTTATACTTGACTGCTAGCAGACCTGACATAGCATTTGCAGTAGGTGTATGTGCAAGATATCAAGCTGATCCAAAAGTCAGTCATCTCAATCAAGTCAAGAGAATTCTTAAATATGTTAATGGTACTTGTGACTATGGCATAATGTACTTTCATGGATGTAAACCAATTCTCACTGGCTTTTGTGATGCTGATTGGGCTGGAAATGCTGATGACAGAAAAAGCACTTCAGGAGGATGCTTCTTTCTAGGAAACAATTTGATTTCTTGGTTCAGTAAGAAACAAAATTGTGTATCCTTATCTACAGCTGAAGCTGAATATATAGAAGCTGGAAGCAGTTGTTCTCAGTTGGTTTGGATGAAGCAAATGCTCACTGAGTACAATGTCCCACAGGATGTCATGACATTGTACTGTGACAACTTAAGTGCAATCAACATATCAAAGAATCCTATCCAACATAGCAGGACCAAGCATATTGATATCAGACACCATTTCATCAGAGATCTTGTAGAAGAAAAGGTGATTTCATTGGAACATGTAGCTACAAATCTGCAGTTAGCTGATATCTTTACCAAAGCATTGGATGCTACACAATTTGAGAACTTAAGGGGCAAACTGGGAATCTGTTTATGTGATATTTAGCAGTTAGTGAGATGTGCCAACATGTCATATGACATTGTATGGCATAAGTTCCAGATGGCAAAACCAGTCTGGATAAGAACCTTGGGAATTCCATTCCTAATAATTTGCAATGTAACGGCTACTTATTTAGTAACTGCTTATAATCAGCTATCAAGATTCTCATCATACTATCACAAGCGAATCACATTAACTAGCTGTACTTCAGAAATCATCAACCCTAAAGCTCTTCATCCATCTTCCTTAACAATGTCTCAAAACCCTAACACTCCTGAAGAAGTTCTCAACAAAGAAGACGTAATTCATGTAACTCCCATCTCTGTGGTACCAATGAAATCAACCCCATTGGACGAACTCAGAGGAAGTGCTTCTCATGCTAAAAAGCCAAGAACCCCTAAAAGAGCTAAAGATCAAGTCTACAGCAAATCCAAAGGAGGCATTCCTTCTCCAGCAAACATGCCTCCAAAATCTTCTGACTATGTGGATGCTTCCATCAAGGAGATAGTCAACAAGATTATTTTTGAACAGAGAGTGGTTAGTGGGATTTCTATTCCTCTGAACACCATGCCTGCACCTCAAGAAGAACAAGCTCAAGCTGCAGAGGACACTCCTGCTCAACAGGATGTCCCAATAGATGTTGGAACATCTGAAGATGAGAAAAAGAACTCATCTGATGCTGATATTGAACAAACTGAGGACCAGAAAAAGGCCTCAAATGAAAGTGATGAAGAAGTCTCTGAGGATCAGACCAAAGCCTCAAATGAAGATCAAATCTCTGCTGATCAACCAGCTGAAGAGGAGACTGCTCAATCTCCTCCAGTGGTAAACCTGGAACAGGACTCTGATACAGAGATCATAGCCTCTGTTAGACCTAGCATAGCCAAAAGGCTCAGGTCCAGGAAAGGAAAGATGCAAGCTGAACCTGAAATTCCTGAGAAGAAGAAAGCTACACCAAAGAAAGGCAAAGCTAAAGCTGCCTTTGGTCCAACAAAACAATGGAGTAAAGTCCAAACCCAGAAGAGGAAAGCTGTTACCCCATCAGACTCAGATGTTGAATCAGATGTCCCAACATCTCCTCCCAAGAAGAAACCAGCACCATCTAGGGCTTCAACTGCTGTTCCAGAAGCTCCCTTGGACAACATCTCATTCCATCATGTCTCTAGTGTTAATAGATGGAAGTTTGTGTACCAAAGAAGGGTTGCCCTTGAAAGAGAACTGAGCAGTAATGCACTTGAGTGCACTGAACTGATTGATCTCATCTCTGCTGCAGGCCTCTTCAAAACAGTCTCAGATATCTCTCCCTGCTATGAACTTCTTGTCAAAGAATTAATTGTTAATCTTCAGGAGGATTGTGCCAATGGTAAGTCCTCTGAATTTAGAAAAGTCTTTGTTAGAGGTAGGTGTGTAGAGTTCTCTCCTCAAATCATCAACCAATACCTAGGAAGAGAAACAGATGGACCAAATGAGCTAGGTAAAACAGATAACCAAGTCTGCAAGGTTATCACTGCAAACCAGGTCAAGGCATGGCCTGTTAAAGGAAAGCTCTCAGTGAGCATGTTAACAAGAAAATATGCCATGCTGAACAGGATTGGTACAGCAAACTGGGTGCCTACCAACCACACATCTTCAATATCCACTGGTCTGACCAGGTTTATCTATGCTGTGGGTACTCAGACTAAGCTGGATTATGGTGCTTACATTTTTGATCAGACCTTGAAGCATGCCAGCTCTTCTGCAACAAAGCTGCCAATAGCTTTTCCCTCTTTGCTATGTGGTATAGTTCTAAGTCAATACCCTGGGATTCTCACTGAGAAGGACACATTCTGCAAGAGAGAAAGCCCCCTGGCATTTCACTACAAACTGTTCCTCAGTCATCATGCAGCAGATGTTGAAGCACCTTCTGGGACATCTGCAGGTCCTTCAATTGCTAAGACTCCAATCTCCAAGAAGGCATTAATTGTTGAACTCAAGAGCACTTGCAAAGAGCTTGAAGCTAGAAAGCAGAAACTTGAGGAAATCATTCAAAGGCTGGAGAGTGAAGGAGATCAGAAAGCTGCATCTGATGAAGAAACTGCCTCTGATGAAGAAACTGAAGCTGATGAAGAAACTGAAAGTGAGGAGTCTGAGTGATCATTGTATGTGAGGCAAATTGTAATGACAGCACTGCATTGTATTTCTGGATTAGTGTCTTTGGCCCCATAATTTGTGTCTAACAAGGGGGAGAACAACAACAATAAAATGTATTGCTGTTTAATTATGAATGAAAAATCTGTTTGTTTATGTCTGAACTGAATCAGTGTGTTTTGATAAATATTTCTGTTGCAACAAGACTGGATACATATATGTTTGAGGGGGAGTAATCTCAAATATGAATCAACAGAAAAGTAATGCTATACTCTGATAAAAAGAACTTCTGCTGCACTCTGAAAACCAGAAAAGATGTTAGCCAAAAATTAGCCAAAGGGGGAGTTTGTAGATGTCTTGAATTGGCAGAATTTTTGACCAACAAGAAATATTGAATTCAGTTCAGAATGTCCTATCAAATGTTGGGACATTATCAGACAAAGTATATGAACTTATTTCAGGATGTCTCACCAGATGTTGGGACATTGTGTAAATGACTTAAGTTCAGTTTTTCAGGATGTCCCAACAGATGTTGAGACATCTCAAACCTGCTACCAGAATTAATTATTGACTAACTGATCAGAGATATTTAAGGAGAGTTATCTGGAATTAATTAATGATGGATAAAAACAGAACAAGGCGCATATGTAGGGAGTTTTATATTGAAGATTCAGATTAAAACAGAAGGCCTAAATCACCTAGAATCTAGGAAGTAACAAACCCTAAATTCAAGGTGGAAGCTGCTTGCGCATTAGGGCTGGATCATTCTACAGAAAGCCCAAATTACAGATACCTATTTAATCAACAGAAACTCATAGAATTGAGTACGAATTTCAGAAGACAAAATAGGGTGTCTAGTGTTTTAATAGCAGGTTGTTTAATTGTAACACTTTAAGAGCTTTTAAGCAAAAGTGCATTTGTGACTTGATTGAAACTGTGAAGTAAGATCAAGCTGATTTGTTTGAAGTATGACTTCAATTTCATTAAACTTGTAAACAAAATCACTGTGTGATTGAGGGGGAGTGAGTAGGGTACTCTTATCTAAGTTGTGTCTTAGGTAGAAATTGCATTGGGTAGTTATTAAGTGATAGATTAAACAGGGTGGTTTAAGTCTAGAATTAATATTACTTATAGTGGATTTCCTCCTGGCTTGGTAGCCTCCAGATGTAAGTGTGGTTATACACTGAACTGGGTTAACAAACTTCTGTGTTGTTTACTTTTCTTGCTTTTTAAGTTTTGGTTAAATCTGTCAAGTGTTGGGACATCTCTTAGGACATCTTATACCTGATCACAGAATTTCAGGGACTATTTGAAATGATACGAGACTTTTCAGATCATTTACATATGTTAAAAGGGAAGGTTATGATGGAAGTGCATGCAAAAAAAATCATCTGAAAACTAGATTCTATGAAACTTTACGAAATGCTTGTTTCGGTCAAAATCATAGTATATTATACACTAGTTTCGTACAAAAAAATCAAATTTAATTGGAAACTATTTGAAATGATACGATACTTTTCATATCATTTATACATGTTAAGAGGGAAGGATATAATGGAAGTCCATGAAAATTTTTTTTTGAAAACTAGATTCTATGAAAATTTCGGAAATGCAAGTTTCGGTCAAAAATCATAGTATATTATACACTAGTTTCGGTCAAAAAAAATCAAATTTAATTGGGGACTATTTGAAATGATACGAGACATTTCAGATAATTTATATATGTTAAGAGGGAAGGTTATGATGGAAGTCCATGCAAAAAATCATCTGAAAATTAGATTCTAAGAAACTTTTCGAAATGCAAGTTTCGGTCAAAACTCATAGTATATTATACACTAGTTTCGGTCAAGAAAATCAAATATAAATGGGGACTATTTGAAATGATACGAGACTTTTCAGATCATTTATATATGTTAAAAGGGAAGGTTATGATGGAAGTCCATGCAAAAAAATTATCTGAAAATTAGATTCTATGAAACTTTTGGAAATGCAAGTTTCGGTCAAAAAACATAGTATATTATACACATTTCGGACAAAAAAAATAAAATTTAATCGAGGACTATTTGAAATGATACGAGACTTTTCAGATCATTTATATATGTTAAAAGGGAAGGTTAAGATGGAAGTGCATGCAAAAAATCATCTGAAAACTAGATTCTATGAAACATTACGAAATGCATGTTTCTATCAAAAATCATAATATATTATACACTAGTGTTGTTCTAAAAAAATCAAATTTAATTGGGCACTATTTGAAATGATACGAGACTTTTCAGATCATTTAAATATGTTAAAAGGGAAGTTTGTGATGGAATTCCAGGAAATAAAATCCTCTGAAAACTAGATTCTATGAAACTTTTGGAAATGCAAGTTTCGGTAAAAAAATCATAGTATATTATACACTAGTTTTGGTCAAAAAATCAAATTTAATTGGGGACTATTTGAAATGATACGAGACTTTTCAGATCATTTATATATGTTATGAGGGGAGGTTATGATGGAAGTCCATGCAAAAGTATCATCTGAAAACTAGATTCTATGAAAATTTTGGAAATGCAAGTTTCGGTCAAAAATCATAGTATATTATACACTACTATCGGTCAAGAAAATACAATTTAATGGGGGAATATTTGAAATGATACAAGACTTTTCAGATCATTTATATATGTTATGAGAGAAGGTTATGATGGATGTCCATGCAAAAATATCATCTGAAAACTAGATTCTATGAAACTTTTTGAAATGCAAGTTTCGGTAAAAAATCATAGTATATTATACACTAGTTTCGGTCAAAAAAATCAAGTTTAATTGGGGACTATTTGAAATGATACGAGACTTTTCAGATCATTTATATATGTTAAGAGTGGAGGTTATGATGGAAGTCCATGGAAAAAATCATCTGAAAATTAGATTCTATGAAACTTTTCGAAATGCAAGTTTCGGTCAAAATTCACAGTATATTATACACTAGTCTCAGTCAAAAAAATCAAATATAATTGGGGACTATTTGAAATGATACGATACTTTTCAGATCATTTATATATGTTAAGAGGGAAGATTATGATGGAATTCCATGCAAAAAATCATCTGAAAAATAGATTCTAAGAAACATTTCGAAATGCAAGTTTCGGTCAAAAATCATAGTATATTATACACTAGTTTCGGTAAAAAAAATCAAATATAATTGGGGACTATTTGAAATGATACAAGACTTTTCAGATCACTTATATATGTTAAAAGGGAAGGTTATGATGGAAGTGCATGCAAAAAAAATCATCTGTAAACTAGATTCTATGAAACTTTACGAAATGCTTGTTTCGGTCAAAATCATAGTATATTATACAATAGTTTCGTACAAAAAAATCAAATTTAACTGGGAACTATTTGAAATGATACGATACTTTTCATATCATTTATACATGTTAAGAGGGAAGGATATAATGGAAGTCCATGAAAAAAATTATCTGAAAACTAGATTCTATGAAAATTTTGGAAATGCAAGTTTCGGTCAAAAATCATAGTATATTATACACTAGTTTCGGTCAAAAAAATCAAATTTAATTGGTGACTATTTGAAATGATACGAACCTTTTCAGATAATTTATATATGTTAACAGGGAAGGTTATGATGGATGTCCATGCAAAAAATCATCTGAAATTAGATTCTACGAAACTTTTCGAAATGCAAGTTTCGGTCAAAAATCATGGTATATTTATTATACACTAGTTTCGGTCAAAAAAATAAAATATAAATGGGGACTCTTTGAAATGATACGAGACTTTTCAGATCATTTATATATGTTAAAAGGGAAGGCTATGATGGAAGTGCCCGCAAAAAAATCATCTCAAAACTAGATTCTATGAAACTTTACGAAATGCATGTTTCGGTCAAAAATCATAGTATATTATACACTAGTTTCGTTCAAAAAAATCAAATTTAATTGGGCACTATTTGAAATGATACGAGACTTTTCAGATCATGTTAATATGTTAAAAGGGAATTTTATGATGGAAGTCCATGAAATAAAATCATCTGAAACTAGATTCTATTAAACTTTTGGAAATGCAAGTTTCGGTCAAAATTCTTAGTATATTATACACTACTTTCGGTCAAAAAAACCAAATTTAATTGGGGACTTTTTGAAATGATACAATACTTTTCATATCATTTATACATGTTAAGAGGGAAGGATATAATGGAAGTCCATGAAAAAAAATTATCTGAAAACTAGATTCTATGAAAATTTTGGAAATGCAAGTTTCGGTCAAAAATCATAGTATATTATACACTAGTTTCTGTCAAAAAAATCAAATTTAATTGGGGACTATTTGAAATGATACGAGACATTTCAGATAATTTATATATGTTAAGAGGGAAGGTTATGATGGAAGTCCATGCAAAAAATCATCTGAAAATTAGATTCTAAGAAACTTTTCGAAATGCAAGTTTCGGTCAAAACTCATAGTATATTATCTACTAGTTTCGGTCAAGAAAATGAAATATAACTGGGGACTATTTGAAATGATACGAGACTTTTCAGATAATTTATATATGTTAAAAGGGAAAGTTATGATGGAAGTCCATGCAAAAAAATTATCTGAAAATTAGATTCTATGAAACTTTTGGAAATGCAAGTTTCGGTCAAAAAACATAGTATATTATACACGTTTCGGTCAAAAAAATAAAATTTAATCGGGGACTATTTGAAATGATACGAGACTTTTCAGATCATTTATATATGTTAAAAGGGAAGGTTAAGATGGAAGTGCATGCAAAAAATCATCTGAAAACTAGATTCTATGAAACTTTACGAAATGCATGTTTCTGTCAAAAATCATAATATATTATACACTAGTTTTGTTCTAAAAAATCAAATTTAATTGGGCACTATTTGAAATGATACGAGACTTTTCAGATCATTTAAATATGTTAAAAGGGAAGTTTGTGATGGAATTCCATGAAATAAAATCCTCTGAAAAATAGATCTATGAAACTTTTGGAAATGCAAGTTTCGGTAAAAAATCATAGTATATTATACACTAGTTTTGGTCAAAAAATCAAATTTAATTGGGGACTATTTGAAATGATACGAGACTTTTCATATCATTTATATATGTTATGAGGGAAGGTTATGATGGAAGTCCATGCAAAAATATCATCTGAGAACTAGATTCTATGAAAAGTTTGGAAATGCAAGTTTCGGTCAAAAATCATAGTATATTATACACTACTTTCGGTCAAGAAAATACAATTTAATGGGGGACTATTTGAAATGATACAAAACTTTTTAGATCATTTATATATGTTATGAGAGAAGGTTATGATGGATGTCCATGCAAAAAAATCATTTGAAAACTAGATTCTATGAAACTTTTTGAAATGCAAGTTTCGGTCAAAAATCATAGTATATTATACACTAGTTTCGGTCAAAAAAATCAAATTTAATTGGGGACTATTTGAAATGATACGAGACATTTCAGATAATTTATATATGTTAAGAGGGAAGGTTATGATGGAAGTCCATGGAAAAAATTATCTGAAAATTAGATTCTAAGAAACTTTTCGAAATGCAAGTTTCGGTCAAAACTCATAGTATATTATATACTAGTTTCGGTCAAGAAAATGAAATATAACTGGGGACTATTTGAAATGATACGAGACTTTTCAGATAATTTATATATGTTAAGAGGGAAGGTTATGATGGAATTCCATGCAAAAAATCATCTGAAAAATATATTCTATGAAACTTTTGGAAATGCAAGTTTCGGTCAAAAAACATAGTATATTATACACTAGTTTCGGTAAAAAAAATCAAATATAATTGGGGACTATTTGAAATGATACGAGACTTTTCAGATCATTTATATATGTTAAGAGGGAAGGTTATGATGGAAGTGCATGCAAAAAAAATCATCTGAAAAATAGATTCTATGAAACTTTACGAAATGCATGTTTCGGTCAAAATCATAGTATATTATACACTAGTTTCGTACAAAAAAATCAAATTTAATTGGGAACTATTTGAAATGATACGATACTTTTCATATCATTTATACATGTTAAGAGGGAAGGATATAATGGAAGTCCATGAAAAAAATTATCTGAAAACTAGATTTTATGAAAATTTTGGAAATGCAAGTTTCGGTCAAAAATCATAGTATATTATACACTAGTTTCGGTCAAAAAAATCAAATTTAATTGGTGACTATTTGAAATGATACGAGACTTTTCAGATAATTTATATATGTTAAGAGGGAAGGTTATGATGGAAGTCCATCCAAAAAATCATCTGAAATTAGATTCTAAGAAACTTTTCGAAATGCAAGTTTCGGTCAAAAATCATAGTATATTATACACTAGTTTCGGTCAAAAAAATAAAATATAAATGGGGAGTATTTGAAATGATACGAGACTTTTAATATCATTTATATATGTTAAAAGTGAAGGCTATGATGGAAGTGCCCGCAAAAAAAAAATCATCTCAAAACTAGAATCTATGAAACTTTACGAAATGCATGTATCGGTCAAAAATCATAGTATATTATACACTAGTTTCGTTCAAAAAAATCAAATTTTATTGGGCACTATTTGAAATGATACGAGACTTTTCAGATCATGTTAATATGTTAAAAGGGAAGTTTATGATGGTAGTCCATGAAATAAAATCATCTGAAACTAGATTCTATTAAACTTTTGGAAATGCAAGTTTCGGTCAAAAATCTAAGTATATTATACACTACTTTCGGTCAAAAAAATCAAATTTAATTGGGGACAATTTGAAATGATACAATACTTTTCATATCATTTATACATGTTAAGAGGGAAGGATATAATGGAAGTCCATGAAAAAAAATTATCTTAAAACTAGATTCTATGAAAATTTTGGAAATGCAAGTTTCGGTCAAAAATCATAGTATATTATACACTAGTTTCTGTCAAAAAAATCAAATTTAATTGGGGACTATTTGAAATGATACGAGACAATTCAGATAATTTATATATGTTAAGAGGGAAGGTTATGATGGAAGTCCATGCAAAAAATCATCTGAAAATTAGATTCTAAGAAACTTTTCGAAATGCAAGTTTCGGTCAAAACTCATAGTATATTATATACTAGTTTCGGTCAAGAAAATGAAATATAACTGGGGACTATTTGAAATGATACGAGACTTTTCAGATAATTTATATATGTTAAAAGGGAAGGTTATGATGGAAGTCCATGCAAAAAAATTATCTGAAAATTAGATTCTATGAAACTTTTGGAAATGCAAGTTTCGGTCAAAAAACATAGTATATTATACACGTTTCGGTCAAAAAAATAAAATTTAATCGGGGACTATTTGAAATGATACGAGACTTTTCAGATCATTTATATATGTTAAAAAGGAAGGTTAAGATGGAAGTGCATGCAAAAAATCATCTGAAAACTAGATTCTATGAAACTTTACGAAATGCATGTTTCTGTCAAAAATCATAATATATTATACACTACTTTTGTTCTAAAAAATCAAATTTAATTGGGTACTATTTGAAATGATACGAGACTTTTCAGATCATTTAAATATGTTAAAAGGGAAGTTTGTGATGGAATTCCATGAAATAAAATCCTCTGAAAAATAGATTCTATGAAACTTTTGGAAATGCAAGTTTCGGTAAAAAATCATAGTATATTATACACTAGTTTTGGTCAAAAAATCAAATTTAATTGGGGACTATTTGAAATGATACGAGACTTTTCATATCATTTATATATGTTATGAGGGAAGGTTATGATGGAAGTCCATGCAAAAATATCATCTGAAAACTAGATTCTATGAAAAGTTTGGAAATGCAAGTTTCGGTCAAAAATCATAGTATATTATACACTACTTTCGGTCAAGAAAATACAATTTAATGGGGGACTATTTGAAATGATACAAGACTTTTTAGATCATTTATATATGTTATGAGAGAAGGTTATGATGGATGTCCATGCAAAAAAATCATTTGAAAACTAGATTCTATGAAACTTTTTGAAATGCAAGTTTCGGTCAAAAATCATAGTATATTATACACTAGTTTCGGTCAAAAAAATCAAATTTAATTGGGGACTATTTGAAATGATACGAGACATTTCAGATAATTTATATATGTTAAGAGGGAAGGTTATGATGGAAGTCCATGGAAAAAATTATCTGAAAATTAGATTCTAAGAAACTTTTCGAAATGCAAGTTTCGGTCAAAACTCATAGTATATTATATACTAGTTTCGGTCAAGAAAATGAAATATAACTGGGGACTATTTGAAATGATACGAGACTTTTCAGATAATATATATATGTTAAGAGGGAAGGTTATGATGGAATTCCATGCAAAAAATCATCTGAAAAATATATTCTATGAAACTTTTGGAAATGCAAGTTTCGGTCAAAAAACATAGTATATTATACACTAGTTTCGGTAAAAAAAATCAAATATAATTGGGGACTATTTGAAATGATACGAGACTTTTCAGATCATTTATATATGTTAAGAGGGAAGGTTATGATGGAAGTGCATGCAAAAAAAATCATCTGAAAAATAGATTCTATGAAACTTTACGAAATGCATGTTTCGGTCAAAATCATAGTATATTATACACTAGTTTCGTACAAAAAAATCAAATTTAATTGGGAACTATTTGAAATGATACGATACTTTTCATATCATTTATACATGTTAAGAGGGAAGGATATAATGGAAGTCCATGAAAAAAATTATCTGAAAACTAGATTTTATGAAAATTTTGGAAATGCAAGTTTCGGTCAAAAATCATAGTATATTATACACTAGTTTCGGTCAAAAAAATCAAATTTAATTGGTGACTATTTGAAATGATACGAGACTTTTCAGATAATTTATATATGTTAAGAGGGAAGGTTATGATGGAAGTCCATCCAAAAAATCATCTGAAATTAGATTCTAAGAAACTTTTCGAAATGCAAGTTTCGGTCAAAAATCATAGTATATTATACACTAGTTTCGGTCAAAAAAATAAAATATAAATGGGGAGTATTTGAAATGATACGAGACTTTTAATATCATTTATATATGTTAAAAGTGAAGGCTATGATGGAAGTGCCCGCAAAAAAAAAATCATCTCAAAACTAGAATCTATGAAACTTTACGAAATGCATGTATCGGTCAAAAATCATAGTATATTATACACTAGTTTCGTTCAAAAAAATCAAATTTTATTGGGCACTATTTGAAATGATACGAGACTTTTCAGATCATGTTAATATGTTAAAAGGGAAGTTTATGATGGTAGTCCATGAAATAAAATCATCTGAAACTAGATTCTATTAAACTTTTGGAAATGCAAGTTTCGGTCAAAAATCTAAGTATATTATACACTACTTTCGGTCAAAAAAATCAAATTTAATTGGGGACAATTTGAAATGATACAATACTTTTCATATCATTTATACATGTTAAGAGGGAAGGATATAATGGAAGTCCATGAAAAAAAATTATCTTAAAACTAGATTCTATGAAAATTTTGGAAATGCAAGTTTCGGTCAAAAATCATAGTATATATACACTAGTTTCGGTCAAAAAAATCAAATTTAATTGGGGACTATTTGAAATGATACTAGACATTTCAGATAATTTATATATGTTAAGAGGGAAGGTTATGATGGAAGTCCATGCAAAAAATCATTTGAAAATTAGATTCTAAGAAACTTTTCGAAATGCAAGTTTCGGTCAAAACTCATAGTATATTATATACTAGTTTCGGTCAAGAAAATCAAATATAACTGGGGACTTTTTGAAATGATACGAGACTTTTCAGATCATTTATATATGTTAAAAGGGAAGGTTATGATGGAAGTCTATGCAAAAAATCATCTGAAAAATAGATTCTATGAAACTTTACGAAATGTATGTTTCGGTCAAAAATCATAGTATATTATACACTAGTTTCGATCAAAAAAATCAAATTTAATTGGGCGCTATTTAGAATTATACGTTACTTTTCAGATCATTTAAATATGTTAAAAGGGAAGGTTGTGATGGAAGTCCATGCAAATAAATCATCTGAAAACTAGATTCTATGAAACTTTTGGAAATGCAAGTTTCGGTCAAAAATCATAGTATATTATACACTACTTTCGGTCAAAAAAATCAAATTTAATTGGGGACTATTTGAAATGATATGAGACTTTTCAGTTCATTTATATATGTTAAAAGGGAAGGTTATGATGTAAGTGCATGCAAAAAAATCATATGAAAAATAGATTCTAAGAAACATTTCGAAATGCAAGTTTCGGTCAAAAATCATAGTATATTATACACTAGTTTCGGTAAAAAAATCAAATATAATTGGGGACTATTTGAAATGATACGAGACTTTTCAGATCATTTATATATGTTAAAAGGGAAGGCTATGAAAAATATAGAGTTTCTATATTTAGAGATATTTTAGGAGTTTTTAGATTTGAAGATCTTTTGGTATATTTGTAGCAGATTTTTTCTGCATATTTGTAGCAGCTATTGTTATGATTGTTTAGGCCCAAATCTAGTTGGGAATAGGTTATAAAAGAAACCCTGTAACCTAGTTTAGAATTAACACAATCAATCGAAAATGTAAACATTATTAGGGTTGTGTTCTTGTGGCAGTCGTGCGTAACAAGGAACCCTATTGTGGCTGTTTCACCTGTGATTCTCGAAGCTTGTAAGCAAGAGAAGTATTATACTTAATTGAAGCTGCTAAGCAAGATTAAGTTGTTGTCATGGAAGTATGGATTCTATTTGTGAATTGTTGTATAAGTATGAAGTCGTAAATATAAGCAACTGAGAGTTGAGAACTGTGAGACATCACTGAGGTGATTGGAAGTGAGGATGAGTTTCTCATATTTAGGAGTTCCTAAGTAGAAGTTGCATTGGTAGTGATTAAGTGAGAAGACTGTAAACTGTAGGTGTTTGCTGAAAAGTCTTTGAATTGATACTACATAGTGGATTTCCTTCCTGGCTTGGTAGCCCCCAGAGTAGATTGATTTGATTGAACTGGGTTAACAATTCTGCAGTGTTTTTTATATCTTTTATGTTTTATGTTTTATGCAGTACCTGAACTGAATGTCCTATCAGATGTCACAACATCCTGAAGCATGTTTGACTTTGATATATCAGAATTATTTAAGTACTGATATGTATGCCTTACCATGTTTATAAGTAACAAATAAGTTGTCTCAACATCATATTCGACATCTGAGTCTGTCATACCA
Source organism: Lathyrus aphaca (assembly GCA_963966055.1). Taxonomy (NCBI): domain Eukaryota; kingdom Viridiplantae; phylum Streptophyta; class Magnoliopsida; order Fabales; family Fabaceae; genus Lathyrus; species Lathyrus aphaca. Next base: position 645,577,009 of record OZ014520.1, on the reverse strand, counting down.
GAATTTCAATTGGTATCAGGGCAGGCATCCTAGTCTGTTTCTGGATGAGATCTAAGGGGGATACTTTCTGGTTCATGGTAAAGGAAGAAGGATGATATAATGAAAAGCTGTTGGAACTTTAGAGGTTCATATTGGCGTTTGAATGGTCCCTAGAAGTGGAGGATGGACTATTCATTATATGGTGTATATTGGACTGGTCTGGTGTTATCAGGGCTGGAAATTTGTTGGTGAATTGTTGTGTAGCTATGATGTTAGAGAGAATGTCTTGACATCGTGTTTCAATATCTTTTGGAGGATCTTACCGTGGAGGAGTTTATTTATCTCCAAGGATTTGCTCTATTATTTATGATGTGTTATGTTTGATTGTTGTTGTGTTTGATAGTGGTTCCCCAGTACTTCATACAAAGGATGTTATGAAGCTTCAGTTCATAATGTCAAGTTTGATGTTCTAACATGAGATTACAGAACTGGATAACACTTAGTTCATAATGTTGTGTTTCTTGATGAGAGATTCCTGGTGAAAGAATTGGTTGGAGCCAAAGCAAAAGAGTATAATTATCAAATCTTTCATGCGGGAGTGAAGATCTTGATAAGTTATCTCTTAAGCTTATTTATGGTGACCTAATTAGGATTTTCTTCCTGGTTATGGTGTCCAATGTAGTTTAGATATAGCTGAAGATAATTTCTCTTGTGAAGATACATGTTTCTGATTGTCTAAAACATGAACTGAAGGAAGTTTCATCAAGAAAGAAGCTGAGTTGATATGTCAATCCTAATGTCTTGACACCACACTACACATCAGCAATTTATGGTAAATGTTGAGTCAAAGACCTAAAAGATTGTGTTTTTTTTTGGTCTCTGAAGCTATGAAGTTGAATACTCTTTGAGATGCTACTGACGATTGTATTTGTGCAAAGTATCTTTCATAATGTTATAGCACTTCAGTTGGAGCTGATTGAAGAAAAGGTAGTAATCTTGAAAGCAGTAATGTTTCAGAACCAAGCTTAGTTTTGTGTTCTAGAAGAAGAAAACTGGTGTGATATCCTTCTAACATGATGGATGCTTTGGGTGCTAGACAAATGTGTGATGATCACATATGTTTGGAACCTACTCCTAACCTGGAAGAGGAGGCATCTATGCTATGTGTTGAAGGTCTCAAGTTTTAGAAAGTGGGAGTGTGTTGCTAATAACCATAGTTATTGGTGTATGATCAAGGGAATTCTTCATCAAGCTTAGGCCCAATTATGTGATGTCCCCGTATGAAGAGTATAATATGTAGACATGTTAATGGTATGTATCATGCAAGTCACTGCATGTATTTGGGTCTGATAGAAAATGATGATTAACTTCTGGTGAACTCTCGTACCCTCTGCAAAGAGTTGAACATGGATTACTACTATTGTTACCCCCAAAACCATAGTAAGTGTCAAATCAATTTGTTTGAGATTGTTGTCAGATCTGATGTTGGAACATCATCTCAAAAATGTTGAGTCTTCAACCAAGGAAGTTAGTTGTGCTCATGGTGGAATATCTGGTCAAGCCATTTACCTAATTTGAAGTGATAGGTGGTGTGGATTAATAAGTGTTGAGAATGTCATATGTAAAAGTGAAGAACTACAGTCTAAACATCATAATTCAAGAAGTGTTGAGAAATTACTTTTCTCTTTGTGGCTGTATATTACTTTTCATGGTGTTTTAGTCTGTGATGACCTGAATTAGCTACTGAAGGTGTGATCCTTAGAGATTGTCTTTGGAGCTCTGTGTTGAAGTCCTAAATGATATTGAAACAAAACGTCTATTGGTAGATAAAAGAAGCTTCTGAATGTATCTACAAATGCGTGTGATAAATGCATGACTTTGGTCATGATTAAAGCTAGCAATGTGACCAACAATTGCTAAGAGCAAGGGAAGAATGTCAGATTGGGAGGTCTGATCAGAATGGTTGTTGAACTGGTAGTTTCTTCTACTACTAGTCATGGATAGTGGCAGTATGAACCATTTGTAGCAAGCAAACTAAGAGCATCTGTTTTGGAATATAAAATCAAGTGTGTCTTGTATGGATATATAAGGATATTTATCAGTTGTGCTCTTTGTGGTATTCTCAGAGAACTAGTGTATATGAATTTGTAAAACTCTTAATTGTTTTTCGGTTTGAGAGTATGTTCATCAGGGGTGTGAAGTTGAGAATTAGTGGAGTTTATGCTCAGCTGGAGTATTGTTTATCCATGACATGAGGAGATCTTACTAATCTTATCTGGAGCTAACCTTAAAATCCTTCAAAATTTAAAGATTAGATTGTGTAGAACTATCTGATAGGGTTATTATACAAGGATTTAAGATCAATTGTTGTTTGTGGAGTTCACAAATATTTGATTGATTATCCTTGAGATTCAAGATTGGTGATGTTCAAAAAGATGTTTGGAACATCTTATCATCAGAGTTTGTGCAGAATCATGGGAGGGGTATTGCATAAGCTGTAGCATCTGTTATTTCTTGGGAGTTAGCTTGAGAATTGGCATCAGTCTTGTGTGACAGGAGTTGTGTATTTCTGGAAAGTTTCTTGGCAAGAACTAGTATGGATATTGTTGATTCTGAAGATGGAGATGAAAGACCATGAACACATCATAATCTTGATGACTACTTGGATTGGTTTATTTCTGATCTAGGTGCAGTCTAGAATGCTCATCATGGAGTTAAGATAGGTGGCGATATCATAAATTTGTTAATACTGCCTTACTCAAGGAAAGGTGGCATCCTTGGTATAGTTATGAGGTGTAGTTCTTAACTATTCTTTCTGAATAATCAGACAGTGGCAGGTTTGAAGACTTTGGAGAAACATTGGAAGTTTCTCATCAATATGTGTTATCAGTAGGAATTTCTGCAAAACCAATAGAATGGAGGTTGTTTACTCAAACTTGATGGATAAATCAAGTCTATGAGAGCATGGAACTCTTGTTCTATAAAGGAAGGAGTTTCTTTCAAGTGGCATAAGAATGACCTGAATTTAACATATGGATGTGGGCTAATAATGTTCAAACATCTAGTTCAACATCAGAGTCTAATTGGTGAAGTGACAAATAAATTAAGATAGAATGATCTATAGGGATTGAATGCTTCATAAGGCCTATTATCTTGACAGTTTGGTGAAGATCAACTTTATTGATCAGGATATCTTTGGAAGATTTATTATAAACGTGAAGAAGACAAATGTGGCAATTGGCTTTTTCATATGAGGATTCATAAAGGAGGTGATCAAAATGTGGTAATTGGTTGATCTTTAACGTGGATTCGAAGAATCAAGATAATCAGAGTGTGGCAGCTGGTTGTTATTGAGGATTGTCTTGGAACAAATTGCTCTTGGGCAGAGGAGTGATGAGTTGAAGACTCAAGGGGATTTATTCTTCTTGAAGGTAGATGAGAGTTTATCACTCTTTCTGGATTTCTGATTCTAACTGGTGGCACAGTGTAGTTGAAGATTTTCAGTTCTTGGATTACTATGCTATAGTAAGTCCAGTTGGTGGAGCACATATAGGATCATGGTGATAAGGTCTTGGTGTATGAAAAATGTTCTAACTAAGTGTTAGTACATTATCTGGGTTGTTTATCTGCATGGTTTCTATTATTAGACTACCTAATCATATGGGAGAATGATGAAGTAAATGATCTATATTGGAAGAAACATGTAGAAGAGACTGAAGTATATCAGGTATTGATTGCTTGGAAGCTTGTTTGTGGACATTCATTCTAATGTCATAATTAGTTTGGATGTGTTTTATCTGGATTGTATGGCCTTTGGTGTGTAAAGGCTTAGTGTCAAGAACATGTGTGCTAGAAGATGTTCATCTTGTGTAGTCTGTGGTAACTACAAACCAAGAAAGGAATCAGGTATGCTTTGGTACAAGAAGTAAATGTGTTCAATTGGGAATTGAACAGAGGGTGAGCTCTTGAAGACATGAAGATGCGTCTTATGTTTTCCTTTCATTAATGTACAGAGAAGCATGGAGTATCCTAGACAGGGGGAGTGTGTTACAAGTATGTGCAACTGATTTTATGTGGTTTTTCTCGAGGGGGAGAAATGATTATATAAAACAGGGAGAGTTATGGTCCTATTTCATTGGCATTATTGTGAAGCTTGTGTGTGTTTCAAGCTTATGGAGATTATATACCTCTATGGTTATTATCGTGCCTTTGTCTTTTTATGGCTAAAAAGGGGGAGAAAGTGTGTACTATTGAGGTCTGATATGAAGATGTGATGTTAAGGAACTTCTACATGAGGTACTGCTACACCTGTATGTAAATTAGTTTTAGCCAAAATAAGCCAAAGGGGGAGATTGTTAATTCTATTATTTTATGATTGGCATTATGTTTGGTAAGACTAATATGGCTGGAAAATGTTGAATAAGAAGTTCCATATGTTAAATTAACATGGTATAGATTCTGGAAGAACATGTCAAACATGATGTCCTGACATGGTGGCACAGATAAATGTGGTTATAATAATTGACAAATACTGAAGAAGATGTTGAAACATCTGCAAATGTCATGACAGAATTATTGTCATATGTTACAGACAGATGTCAAAGAAAATGTTGAAACATCTGCAACTGTCATGACAACATTACTGTCATGTGTTACATATAGATACTGAAGAAGATGTTGAAACATCTGCAAATGTCATGACAGAATTACTGTCATATGTTACAGACAGATGTCAAAGAAAGTGTTGAAACATCTGCAACTGTCATGACAACAATACTGTCATGTGTTACAGATAGATATCAAACAAGAAGTGTTGAACTTAGTTCAGGATGTCACACCAGATGTTGTGACATTGACAAACAGAGTAAAAGTTAATGAACTAAGGTCAAGACATTAGGATGTCACACCAGATGTTGTTACATCGTAAAACTGCTACCAGACTTAAATGATGCATAACAGAAGTGAGTAAATTCAGGAGAATTTATCTGGAATTAATTGTGAATAGATAAGCACTCCAAGGCGCATCTTTAGGGAGCTTAGTTATCTGATTTCAGTGTAACAGAATAACTAACTCACCATGAATCAAGGAGGTAACAAACTAACTAACCCTAATTCAAGGTGATGACAATGGGATTTATCAGATCTGAATTATGCAGAATATTCTACAAAATATTCTGATATCACAGGTGGAGTTAGTTTAAAGGACTAGGAGATTCGAGGTGGAATTAGTTTTTAAAGATGCAGAATATTCTAGAGATATTATGCAATCATATGTGGCGCTGATTTAAAGGGTGCTGATTTAGAAGATCTTAAAGACTCAATTTAAATTGAAGACAAATATTTAAAAATATAGAGTTTCTATATTTAGAGATATTTTAGGAGTTTTTAGATTTGAAGATCTTTTGGTATATTTGTAGCAGATTTTTTCTGCATATTTGTAGCAGCTATTGTTGTGATTGTTTAGGCCCAAATCTAGTTGGGAATAGGTTATAAAAGAAACCCTGTAACCTAGTTTAGAATTAACCCAATCAACCGAAAATGTAAACATTATTAGGGTTGTGTTCTTGTGGCAGCCGTGCGTAACAAGGAACCCTATTGTGGCTGTTTCACCTGTGATTCTCGAAGCTTGTAAGCAAGAGAAGTATTGTACTTAATTGAAGCTGCTAAGCAAGATTAAGTTGTTGTCATGGAAGTATGGATTCTATTTGTGAATTGTTGTATAAGTATGAATTCGTAAATATAAGCAACTGAGAGTTGAGAACTGTGAGACATCACTGAGGTGATTGGAAGTGAGGATGAGTTTCTCATATTTAGGAGTTCCTAAGTAGAAGTTGCATTGGTAGTGATTAAGTGAGAAGACTGTAAACTGTATGTGTTTGCTGAAAAGTCTTTGAATTGATACTACATAGTGGATTTCCTTCCTGGCTTGGTAGCCCCCAGAGTAGATTGATTTGATTGAACTGGGTTAACAATTATGCAGTGTTCTTTATATCTTTTATGTTTTATGTTTTATGCAGTACCTGAACTGAATGTCCTATCAGATGTCACAACATCCTGAAGCATGTTTGACTTTGATATATCAGAATTATTTAAGTACTGATATGTATGCCTTACCATGTTTATAAGTAACAGATAAGATGTCTCAACATCATATTCGACATCTGAGTCTGTCATACCAGAATTTCAATTGGTATCAGAGCAGGCATCCTAGTCTGTTTCTGGATGAGATCTAAGGGGGATACTTTCTGGTTCATGGTAAAGGAAGAAGGATGATATAATGAAAAGCTGTTGGAACTTTAGAGGTTCATATTGGCGTTTGAATGGTCCCTAGAAGTGGAGGATGGACTATTCATTATATGGTGTATATTGGACTGGTCTGGTGTTATCAGGGCTGGAAATTTGTTGGTGAATTGTTGTGTAGCTATGATGTTAGAGAGAATGTCTTGACATCGTGTTTCAATATCTTTTGGAGGATCTTACCGTGGAGGAGTTTATTTATCTCCAAGGATTTGCTCTATTATTTATGATGTGTTATGTTTGATTGTTGTTGTGTTTGATAGTGGTTCCCCAGTACTTCATACAAAGGATGTTATGAAGCTTCAGTTCATAATGTCAAGTTTGATGTTCTAACATGAGATTACAGAACTGGATAACACTTAGTTCATAATGTTGTGTTTCTTGATGAGAGATTCCTGGTGAAAGAATTGGTTGGAGCCAAAGCAAAAGAGTATAATTATCAAATCTTTCATGCGGGAGTGAAGATCTTGATAAGTTATCTCTTAAGCTTATTTATGGTGACCTAATTAGGATTTTCTTCCTGGTTATGGTGTCCAATGTAGTTTAGATATAGCTGAAGATAATTTCTCTTGTGAAGATACATGTTTCTGATTGTCTAAAACATGAACTGAAGGAAGTTTCATCAAGAAAGAAGCTGAGTTGATATGTCAATCCTAATGTCTTGACACCACACTACACATCAGCAATTTATGGTAAATGTTGAGTCAAAGACCTAAAAGATTGTGTTTTTTTTTTGTCTCTGAAGCTATGAAGTTGAATACTCTTTGAGATGCTACTGACGATTGTATTTGTGCAAAGTATCTTTCATAATGTTATAGCACTTCAGTTGGAGCTGATTGAAGAAAAGGTAGTAATCTTGAAAGCAGTAATGTTTCAGAACCAAGCTTAGTTTTGTGTTCTAGAAGAAGAAAACTGGTGTGATATCCTTCTAACATGATGGATGCTTTGGGTGCTAGACAAATGTGTGATGATCACATATGTTTGGAACCTACTCCTAACCTGGAAGAGGAGGCATCTATGCTATGTGTTGAAGGTCTCAAGTTTTAGAAAGTGGGAGTGTGTTGCTAATAACCATAGTTATTGGTGTATGATCAAGGGAATTCTTCATCAAGCTTAGGCCCAATTATGTGATGTCCCCGTATGAAGAGTATAATATGTAGACATGTTAATGGTATGTATCATGCAAGTCACTGCATGTATTTGGGTCTGATAGAAAATGATGATTAACTTCTGGTGAACTCTCGTACCCTCTGCAAAGAGTTGAACATGGATTACTACTATTGTTACCCCCAAAACCATAGTAAGTGTCAAATCAATTTGTTTGAGATTGTTGTCAGATCTGATGTTGGAACATCATCTCAAAAATGTTGAGTCTTCAACCAAGGAAGTTAGTTGTGCTCATGGTGGAATATCTGGTCAAGCCATTTACCTAATTTGAAGTGATAGGTGGTGTGGATTAATAAGTGTTGAGAATGTCATATGTAAAAGTGAAGAACTACAGTCTAAACATCATAATTCAAGAAGTGTTGAGAAATTACTTTTCTCTTTGTGGCTGTATATTACTTTTCATGGTGTTTTAGTCTGTGATGACCTGAATTAGCTACTGAAGGTGTGATCCTTAGAGATTGTCTTTGGAGCTCTGTGTTGAAGTCCTAAATGATATTGAAACAAAACGTCTATTGGTAGATAAAAGAAGCTTCTGAATGTATCTACAAATGCGTGTGATAAATGCATGACTTTGGTCATGATTAAAGCTAGCAATGTGACCAACAATTGCTAAGAGCAAGGGAAGAATGTCAGATTGGGAGGTCTGATCAGAATGGTTGTTGAACTGGTAGTTTCTTCTACTACTAGTCATGGATAGTGGCAGTATGAACCATTTGTAGCAAGCAAACTAAGAGCATCTGTTTTGGAATATAAAATCAAGTGTGTCTTGTATGGATATATAAGGATATTTATCAGTTGTGCTCTTTGTGGTATTCTCAGAGAACTAGTGTATATGAATTTGTAAAACTCTTAATTGTTTTTCGGTTTGAGAGTATGTTCATCAGGGGTGTGAAGTTGAGAATTAGTGGAGTTTATGCTCAGCTGAAGTATTGTTTATCCATGACATGAGGAGATCTTACTAATCTTATCTGGAGCTAACCTTAAAATCCTTCAAAATTTAAAGATTAGATTGTGTAGAACTATCTGATAGGGTTATTATACAAGGATTTAAGATCAATTGTTGTTTGTGGAGTTCACAAATATTTGATTGATTATCCTTGAGATTCAAGATTGGTGATGTTCAAAAAGATGTTTGGAACATCTTATCATCAGAGTTTGTGCAGAATCATGGGAGGGGTATTGCATAAGCTGTAGCATCTGTTATTTCTTGGGAGTTAGCTTGAGAATTGGCATCAGTCTTGTGTGACAGGAGTTGTGTATTTCTGGAAAGTTTCTTGGCAAGAACTAGTATGGATATTGTTGATTCTGAAGATGGAGATGAAAGACCATGAACACATCATAATCTTGATGACTACTTGGATTGGTTTATTTCTGATCTAGGTGCAGTCTAGAATGCTCATCATGGAGTTAAGATAGGTGGCGATATCATAAATTTGTTAATACTGCCTTACTCAAGGAAAGGTGGCATCCTTGGTATAGTTATGAGGTGTAGTTCTTAACTATTCTTTCTGAATAATCAGACAGTGGCAGGTTTGAAGACTTTGGAGAAACATTGGAAGTTTCTCATCAATATGTGTTATCAGTAGGAATTTCTGCAAAACCAATAGAATGGAGGTTGTTTACTCAAACTTGATGGATAAATCAAGTCTATGAGAGCATGGAACTCTTGTTCTATAAAGGAAGGAGTTTCTTTCAAGTGGCATAAGAATGACCTGAATTTAACATATGGATGTGGGCTAATAATGTTCAAACATCTAGTTCAACATCAGAGTCTAATTGGTGAAGTGACAAATAAATTAAGATAGAATGATCTATAGGGATTGAATGCTTCATAAGGCCTATTATCTTGACAGTTTGGTGAAGATCAACTTTATTGATCAGGATATCTTTGGAAGATTTATTATAAACGTGAAGAAGACAAATGTGGCAATTGGCTTTTTCATATGAGGATTCATAAAGGAGGTGATCAAAATGTGGTAATTGGTTGATCTTTAACGTGGATTCGAAGAATCAAGATAATCAGAGTGTGGCAGCTGGTTGTTATTGAGGATTGTCTTGGAACAAATTGCTCTTGGGCAGAGGAGTGATGAGTTGAAGACTCAAGGGGATTTATTCTTCTTGAAGGTAGATGAGAGTTTATCACTCTTTCTGGATTTCTGATTCTAACTGGTGGCACAGTGTAGTTGAAGATTTTCAGTTCTTGGATTACTATGCTATAGTAAGTCCAGTTGGTGGAGCACATATAGGATCATGGTGATAAGGTCTTGGTGTATGAAAAATGTTCTAACTAAGTGTTAGTACATTATCTGGGTTGTTTATCTGCATGGTTTCTATTATTAGACTACCTAATCATATGGGAGAATGATGAAGTAAATGATCTATATTGGAAGAAACATGTAGAAGAGACTGAAGTATATCAGGTATTGATTGCTTGGAAGCTTGTTTGTGGACATTCATTCTAATGTCATAATTAGTTTGGATGTGTTTTATCTGGATTGTATGGCCTTTGGTGTGTAAAGGCTTAGTGTCAAGAACATGTGTGCTAGAAGATGTTCATCTTGTGTAGTCTGTGGTAACTACAAACCAAGAAAGGAATCAGGTATGCTTTGGTACAAGAAGTAAATGTGTTCAATTGGGAATTGAACAGAGGGTGAGCTCTTGAAGACATGAAGATGCGTCTTATGTTTTCCTTTCATTAATGTACAGAGAAGCATGGAGTATCCTAGACAGGGGGAGTGTGTTACAAGTATGTGCAACTGATTTTATGTGGTTTTTCTCGAGGGGGAGAAATGATTATATAAAACAGGGAGAGTTATGGTCCTATTTCATTGGCATTATTGTGAAGCTTGTGTGTGTTTCAAGCTTATGGAGATTATATACCTCTATGGTTATTATCGTGCCTTTGTCTTTTTATGGCTAAAAAGGGGGAGAAAGTGTGTACTATTGAGGTCTGATATGAAGATGTGATGTTAAGGAACTTCTACATGAGGTACTGCTACACCTGTATGTAAATTAGTTTTAGCCAAAATAAGCCAAAGGGGGAGATTGTTAATTCTATTATTTTATGATTGGCATTATGTTTGGTAAGACTAATATGGCTGGAAAATGTTGAATAAGAAGTTCCATATGTTAAATTAACATGGTATAGATTCTGGAAGAACATGTCAAACATGATGTCCTGACATGGTGGCACAGATAAATGTGGTTATAATAATTGACAAATACTGAAGAAGATGTTGAAACATCTGCAAATGTCATGACAGAATTATTGTCATATGTTACAGACAGATGTCAAAGAAAATGTTGAAACATCTGCAACTGTCATGACAACATTACTGTCATGTGTTACATATAGATACTGAAGAAGATGTTGAAACATCTGCAAATGTCATGACAGAATTACTGTCATATGTTACAGACAGATGTCAAAGAAAGTGTTGAAACATCTGCAACTGTCATGACAACAATACTGTCATGTGTTACAGATAGATATCAAACAAGAAGTGTTGAACTTAGTTCAGGATGTCACACCAGATGTTGTGACATTGACAAACAGAGTAAAAGTTAATGAACTAAGGTCAAGACATTAGGATGTCACACCAGATGTTGTTACATCGTAAAACTGCTACCAGACTTAAATGATGCATAACAGAAGTGAGTAAATTCAGGAGAATTTATCTGGAATTAATTGTGAATAGATAAGCACTCCAAGGCGCATCTTTAGGGAGCTTAGTTATCTGATTTCAGTGTAACAGAATAACTAACTCACCATGAATCAAGGAGGTAACAAACTAACTAACCCTAATTCAAGGTGATGACAATGGGATTTATCAGATCTGAATTATGCAGAATATTCTACAAAATATTCTGATATCACAGGTGGAGTTAGTTTAAAGGACTAGGAGATTCGAGGTGGAATTAGTTTTTAAAGATGCAGAATATTCTAGAGATATTATGCAATCATATGTGGCGCTGATTTAAAGGGTGCTGATTTAGAAGATCTTAAAGACTCAATTTAAATTGAAGACAAATATTTAAAAATATAGAGTTTCTATATTTAGAGATATTTTAGGAGTTTTTAGATTTGAAGATCTTTTGGTATATTTGTTGCAGATTTTTTCTGCATATTTGTAGCAGCTATTGTTGTGATTGTTTAGGCCCAAATCTAGTTGGGAATAGGTTATAAAAGAAACCCTGTAACCTAGTTTAGAATTAACCCAATCAACCGAAAATGTAAACATTATTAGGGTTGTGTTCTTGTGGCAGCCGTGCGTAACAAGGAACCCTATTGTGGCTGTTTCACCTGTGATTCTCGAAGCTTGTAAGCAAGAGAAGTATTGTACTTAATTGAAGCTGCTAAGCAAGATTAAGTTGTTGTCATGGAAGTATGGATTCTATTTGTGAATTGTTGTATAAGTATGAATTCGTAAATATAAGCAACTGAGAGTTGAGAACTGTGAGACATCACTGAGGTGATTGGAAGTGAGGATGAGTTTCTCATATTTAGGAGTTCCTAAGTAGAAGTTGCATTGGTAGTGATTAAGTGAGAAGACTGTAAACTGTATGTGTTTGCTGAAAAGTCTTTGAATTGATACTACATAGTGGATTTCCTTCCTGGCTTGCTAGCCCCCAGAGTAGATTGATTTGATTGAACTGGGTTAACAATTATGCAGTGTTCTTTATATCTTTTATGTTTTATGTTTTATGCAGTACCTGAACTGAATGTCCTATCAAATGTCACAACATCCTGAAGCATGTTTGACTTTGATATATCAGAATTATTTAAGTACTGATATGTATGCCTTACCATGTTTATAAGTAACAGATAAGATGTCTCAACATCATATTCGACATCTGAGTCTGTCATACCAGAATTTCAAAAATGATACGAGACTTTTTCGATCATTTAAATATGTTAAAAGGGAAGGTTGTGATGGAAGTCCATGCAAAAAAATCATCTGAAAACTAGATTCCATGAAACTTTTGGAAATGCAAGTTTCGGTCAAAAATCATTGTATATTATACACTAGTTTCGGTCAAAAAAATCAAATTTAAATGGGGACTATTTGAAATGATAAGAGACTTTTCAGATCATTTAGATATGTTAAGAGGGAAGGTTGTGATGGAAGTCCATGCAAAAAATCATCTGAAAATTAGATTCTATGAAACTTTTCGAAATGCAAGTTTCGGTAAATAAATCACAGTATATTCTACACTAGTTTCGGTACAAAAAAATCAAATATAATTGGGGACTATTTGAAATGATACGAGACTTTTCAGATCATTTATATAAGTTAAAAGGGAAGGTTATGATGTAAGTCCATGCAAAAAAATCATCTGAAAAATAGATTCTATGAAACCTTACGAAATGCATGTTTCGGTCAAAAATCATAGTATTTTATACACTAGTTTCGTTCAAAAAAATAAAATTTAATTGGGCACTATTTGAAATGATACGAGACTTTTCAGATCATTTAAATATGTTAAAAGGGAAGGTTATGATGGAAGTCCATGCAAAAAATCAACTGAAAAATAGATTCTATGAAACTTTACGAAATGTATGTTTCGGTCAAAAATCATAGTATACTATACATTAGTTTCTTTCAAATAAATCAAATTTAATTGGGCGCTATTTAAAATGATACGAGACTTTTTAGATCATTTAAATATGATAAAGGGAAGTTTGTGATGGAAGTCCATGCAAAAAAATCATCTGAAAACTAGATTCTATGAAACTTTTGGAAATGCAAGTTTCGGTCAAAAATCATTGTATATTATACACTAGTTTCTGTCAAAAAAATCAAATTTAAATGGGGACTATTTGAAATGATACGAGACTTTTCAGATCATTTATATATGTTAAGAGGGAAGGTTTTGATGGAATTCCATGCAAAAAATCATCTGAAAATTAGATTCTATGAAACTTTTCGAAATGCAAGTTTCGGTAAAAAATCACAGTATATTATACAATAGTTTCGGTACAAAAAAATCAAATATAATTGGGGACTATTTGAAATGATACGAGACTTTTCAGATCATTTATATATGTTAAAAGGGAAGGTTATGATGAAAGTCCATGCAAAAAAATCATATGAAAAATAGATTCTATGAAACTTTACGAAATGCATGTTTCGGTCAAAAATCATAGTATTTTATACACTAGTTTCGTTCAAAAAAATAAAATTTAATTGGGCACTATTTGAAATGATACGAGACATTTTCAGATCATTTAAATATGTTAAAAAGGAAGGTTATGATGGAAATCTTTGCAAAAAATCATCTGAAAAATAGATTCAATGAAACTTTACGAAATGTATGTTTCGGTCAAAAATCATAGTATATTATACACTAGTTTCGATCAAAAAAATCAAATTTAATTGGGGGCTATTTAAAATGATACATGACTTTTCAGTTCATTTAAATATTTTAAAAGGGAAGGTTGTGATGGAAGTCCATGCAAAAATATCATCTGAAAACTATATTCTATGAAACCTTTTGAAATGCAAGTTTCGGTAAAAAATCATAGTATATTATACACTACTTTCGGTCAAAAAAATCAAATTTAATTGGGGACTATTTGAAATGATATGAGACTTTTCAGATCATTTATATATGTTAAAAGGGAAGGTTATGTTGTAAGTGCATGCAAAAAAATCGTATGAAAAATAGATTCTATGAAACTTTACGAAATGCATGTTTCGGTCAAATATCATAGTATATTATACACTAGTTTCGTTCAAAAAAATAAAATTTAATTGGGCACTATTTGAAATGATACGAGACTTTTCAGATCATTTAAATATGTTAAAAGGGAAGGTTATGATGGAAGTCTATGCAAAAAATCATCTGAAAAATAGATTCTATGAAACTTTACGAAATGTATGTTTCGGTCAAAAATCATAGTATATTATACACTAGTTTCGATCAAAAAAATCAAATTTAATTGGGCGCTATTTAGAATTATACGTTACTTTTCAGATCATTTAAATATGTTAAAAGGGAAGGTTGTGATGGAAGTCCATGCAAATAAATCATCTGAAAACTAGATTCTATGAAACTTTTGGAAATGCAAGTTTCGGTAAAAAATCATAGTATATTATACACTACTTTCGGTAAAAAAAATCAAATTTAATTGGGGACTATTTGAAATGATATGAGACTTTTCAGTTCATTTATATATGTTAAAAGGGAAGGTTATGATGTAAGTGCATGCAAAAAAATCATATGAAAAATAGATTCTATGAAACTTTACGAAATGCATGTTTCGGTCAAAAATCATAGTATTTTATACACTAGTTTCGTTCAAAAAAATAAAATTTAATTGGGCACTATTTGAAATGATACGAGACTTTTCAGATCATTTAATTATGTTAAAAGGGAAGGTTATGATGGAAGTCCATGCAAAAAATCATCTGAAAAATAGATTCTATGAAACTTTACGAAATGTATGTTTCGGTCAAAAATCATAGTATACTATACACTAGTTTCTTTCAAAAAAATCAAATTTAATTGGGCGCTATTTAAATTGATACGAGACTTTTTAGATCATTTAAATATGTTAAAAGGGAAGGTTGTGATGGAAGTCCATGCAAAAAAATCTTCTAAAAACTAGATTCTATGAAACTTTTGGAAATGCAAGTTTCAGTCAAAAATAATAGTATATTATACACTAGTTTCGGTCAAAAAAATCAAATTTAAATGGGGACTATTTGAAATGATATGAGACTTTTCAGATCATTTATATATGTTAAGAGGGAAGGTTATGATGGAAGTCCATGCAAAAAATCATCTGAAAATTAGATTCTATGAAACTTTTCGAAATGCATGTTTCGGTAAAAAATCACAGTATATTATACAGTAGTTACGGTACAAAAAAATCAAATATAATTGGGGATTATTTGAAATGATACGAGACTTTTCAGATCATTTATATATGTTAAAAGGGAAGGTTATGATGTAAGTGCATGCAAAAAAATCATATGAAAAATAGATTCTATGAAACTTTACGAAATGCATGTTTCGGTCAAAAATAATAGTATTTTATACACTAGTTTCGTTCAAAAAAATAAAATTTAATTGGGCACTATTTGAAATGATACGAGACTTTTCAGATCATTTAAATATGTTAAAAGGGAAGGTTATGATGGAAGTCTATGCAAAAAATCATCTGAAAAATAGATTCTATGAAACTTTACGAAATGTATGTTTCGGTCAAAAATCATAGTATATTATACACTAGTTTCGATCAAAAAAATCAAATTTAATTGGGCGCTATTTAAAATGATACGTGACTTTTCTGATCATTTATATATGTTAAAAGGGAAGGTTAAGATGGAAGTGCATGCAAAAAAAATCATCTGAAAACTAGATTCTATTAAACTTTACGAAATGAATGTTTGTGTCAAAAATCATAGTATATTATACACTAGTCTTGTTCTAAAAAATCAAATTTAATTGGGCACTATTTGAAATGATACGAGACTTTTCAGATCATTCAAATATGTTAAAAGTGAAGTTTGTGATGGAATTCCATGAAATAAAATCATCTAAAAACTAGATTCTATGAAGCTTTTGGAAATGCAAGTTTCGGTCAAAAATCATAGTATATTATACACTAGTTTCGGTCAAAATATCAAATTTAATTGGGGACTATTTGAAATGATATGAGACTTTTCATATCATTTATATATGTTATAAGGGAAGGTTATGATGGATGTCCATGCAAAAAAATCATCTGAAAACTAGATTCTATGAAACTTTATGAAATGCATGTTTCGGTCAAAAATCATAGTATATTATTCTCTAGTTTCGTTCAAAAAATCAAATTTAATTGGGCATTGTTTGAAATGATACGAGACTTTTTAGATCATGTAAATATGTTAAAAGGGAAGTTTGTGATTGAAGTCCATGAAATAAAATCATCTGAAACTAGATTTTATGAAACATTTGAAAATGCAAGTTTCGGTCAAAAATCATAGTATATTATACACTAGTTTTGGTTAAAAAATCAAATTTAATTGGGGACTATTTGAAATGATACGAGACTTTTCATATCATTTATATATGTTATAAGGGAAGGTTGTGATGGAAGTCCATGCAAAAACATCATCTGAAAATTAGATTCTATGAAACTTTTGGAAATGCAAGTTTTGGTCAAAAATCATAGTATACATGTTTCGGTCAAAAAATATCATATTTAATTGGGGACTATTTGAAATGATACGAGACTTTTCAGATCATTTATATATTTTAAAAGGGGAGTTTATGATGGAACTGCATGCAAAAAAAATCATTTGAAAACTAGATTCTATGAAACTTTACGAAATGCATGTTTCGATCAAAAATCATTGTATATTATACACTTGTTTCGTTCTAAAAAATCAAATTTAATGTGGCACTATTCAAAATGATACGAGACTTTTCAGATCAATTAAATATGTTAAAAGGGAAGTTTGTGATGGAATTCCATGAAATAAAATCATCTGAAAACTAGATTCTATGAAAGTTTTGGAAATGCAAGTTTTGGTCAAAAATCTTAGTATATTATACACTAGTTTCGGTCAAAAAATCAAATTTAATAGGGGACTATTTGAAATGATATGAGACTTTTCATATCATTTATATATGTTATAAGGGAAGGTTATGATGGAAGTCCATGCAAAAAAATCATCTGAAAACTAGATTCTATGAAACTTTTTGAAATGCAAGTTTCGGTCAAAAATCTGAGTATATTATACACTACTTTCGGTCAAAAAAATCAAATTTAATTGGGGACTGTTTGAAATTATACAATACTTTTCATATCATTTATACATGTTAAGAGGGAAGGATATAATGGGAGTCCGTGCAAAAAAATTATCTGAAAACTAGATTCTATGAAAATTTTGGAAATGCATGTTTCGGTCAAAAATCATAGTATATTATACACTAGTTTCGGTCAAAAAAATCAAATTTACTTGGGGACTATTTGAAATGATACAAGACTTTTCAGATCATTTATATATGTTAAGAGGGAAGGTTAAGATGGAAGTCCATGCAAAAAATCATCTGAAAATTAGATTCTATGAAACTTTTGGAAATGCAAGTTTCGGTCAAAAGTCATAGTATATTATACACTAGTTTCGGTCAAAAAAATCAAATATAATTGGGGGCTATTTGAAATGATACGAGACTTTTCAGGTCATTTATATATGTTAAAAGGGAAGGATATAATGGAAGTTCATGCAAAAAAATTATCTGAAAACTATATTCTATGAAAATTTTGGAAATGCATGTTTCGGTCAAATATCGTAGTATATTATACACTAGTTAAGTTCAAAAAAATCAAATTTAATTGGGGACTATTTGAAATGATACGAGACTTTTTAGATCATTTATATATGTTAAAAGGGAAGTTTTTGATGGAAGTGCATGCAAAAAAAAAATCATCTGAAAACTAGATTCTATGAAATTTTAAGAATAACATGTTTCGGTCAAAAATCATAGTATATTATACATTAGTTTCGGTCAAAAAAATCAAATTTAATTGGGCACTATTTGAAATGATACGAGACTTTTCAGATCATGTAAATATGTTAAAAGGGAAGTTTTTGTTGGAAGTCCATGAAATAAAATCATCTGAAAACTAGATTCTATGAAACTTTTGGAAATGCAAGTTTCGGTCAAAAATCATAGTATATTATACACTAGTTTCGGTCAAAAAATCAAATTTAATTGGGGACTATTTGAAATGATACAAGACTTTTCATATGATTTATATATGTTATAAGGGAAGGTTAATATGGAAGTCCATGCAAAAAAATTATATGAAAACTAGATTCTATGAAACTTTTTGAAATGCATGTTTCGGTCAAAAATCTTAGTATATTAAACACTACTTTCAGACAAAAAAATCAAATTTAATTGGGGAGTATTTGAAATGATAAAATAATTTTCATATCATTTATACATGTGAAGAGGGAAGGATATAATGGAAGTTCATGCAAAAAAATTATCTGAAAACTAGATTCTATGAAAATTTTGGAAATGCAAGTTTTAGTCAAAAATCATAGTATATTATACACTAGTTTCGGTCAAAAAAATTAAATTTAATTGTGGACTATTTAAAATGATACGAGGCTTTTCAGATCATTTATATATGTTAAGAGGGAAGGTTATGACGGAAGCCCATGCATAAAATCATCTGAAAATTAGATTCTATGAAACTTTTCGAAATGCAAGTTTCGGTCAAAAAGCATGGTATATTATACATTAGTTTCGGTCAAAAAAATCAAATTTAATTGGGCACTATTTGAAATGATACGAGACTTTTCAGATCATGTAAATAGGTTAAAAGGGAAGTTTTTGATGGAAGTCCATGAAATAAAATCATCTGAAAAATAGATTCTATGAAACTTTTGGAAATGCAAGTTTCGGTCAAAAATCATAGTATATTATACACTAGTTTCGGTCAAAAAATCAAATTTAATTGGGGACTATTTGAAATGATACGAGACTTTTCATATGATTTATATATGTTATAAGGGAAGGTTAATAAGGAAGTCCATGCAAAAAAATTATCTGAAAACTAGATTCTATGAAACTTTTTGAAATGCAAGTTTCTATCAAAAATCTTAGTATATTAAACACTACTTTCAGTCAAAAAAATCAAATTTAATTGGAGAGTATTTGAAATGATAAAATACTTTTCATATCATTTATACATGTTTAGAGGGAAGTATATAATGAAAGTTCATGCAAAAAAATTATCTGAAAACTAGATTCTATGAAAATTTTGGAAATGCAAGTTTTAGTCAAAAATCATAGTATATTATACACTAGTTTCTGTCAAAAAAATTAAATTTAATTGTGGACTATTTAAAATGATACGAGAATTTTCAGATCATTTATATATGTTAAGAGGGAAGGTTATGACGGAAGTCCATGCAAAAAATCATCTGAAAATTAGATTCTATGAAACTTTTTGAAATGCAAGTTTCGGTCAAAAAGCATAGTATATTATACATTAGTTTCGGTCAAAAAAATCAAATTTAATTGGGCACTATTTGAAATGATACGAGACTTTTCAGATCATGTAAATATGTTAAAAGGGAAGTTTTTGATGGAAGTCCATGAAATAAAATCATCTGAAAACTAGATTCTATGAAACTTTTGGAAATGCAAGTTTCGGTCAAAAATCATAGTATATTATACACTATATTCGGTCAAAAAATCAAATTTAATTGGGGACTATTTGAAATGATACGAGACTTTTCATATGATTTATATATGTTATAAGGGAAGGTTAATATGGAAGTCCATGCAAAAAAATTATATGAAAACTAGATTCTATGAAACTTTTTGAAATGCATGTTTCGGTCAAAAATCTTAGTATATTAAACACTACTTTCAGACAAAAAAATCAAATTTAATTGGGGAGTATTTGAAATGATAAAATAATTTTCATATCATTTATACATGTGAAGAGGGAAGGATATAATGGAAGTTCATGCAAAAAAGTTATCTGAAAACTAGATTCTATGAAAATTTTGGAAATGCAAGTTTTAGTCAAAAATCATAGTATATTATACACTAGTTTCGGTCAAAAAAATTAAATTTAATTGTGGACTATTTAAAATGATACGAGGCTTTTCAGATCATTTATATATGTTAAGAGGGAAGGTTATGATGGAAGCCCATGCAAAAAATCATCTGAAAATTAGATTCTATGAAACTTTTCGAAATGCAAGTTTCGGTCAAAAAGCATGGTATATTATACATTAGTTTCGGTCAAAAAAATCAAATTTAATTGGGCATTATTTGAAATGATACGAGACTTTTCAGATCATGTAAATAGGTTAAAAGGGAAGTTTTTGATGGAAGTCCATGAAATAAAATCATCTGAAAAATAGATTCTATGAAACTTTTGGAAATGCAAGTTTCGGTCAAAAATCATAGTATATTATACACTAGTTTCGGTCAAAAAATCAAATTTAATTGGGGACTATTTGAAATGATACGAGACTTTTCATATGATTTATATATGTTATAAGGGAAGGTTAATAAGGAAGTCCATGCAAAAAAATTATCTGAAAACTAGATTCTATGAAACTTTTTGAAATGCAAGTTTCTATCAAAAATCTTAGTATATTAAACACTACTTTCAGTCAAAAAAATCAAATTTAATTGGAGAGTATTTGAAATGATAAAATACTTTTCATATCATTTATACATGTTTAGAGGGAAGTATATAATGAAAGTTCATGCAAAAAAATTATCTGAAAACTAGATTCTATGAAAATTTTGGAAATGCAAGTTTTAGTCAAAAATCATAGTATATTATACACTAGTTTCTGTCAAAAAAATTAAATTTAATTGTGGACTATTTAAAATGATACGAGAATTTTCAGATCATTTATATATGTTAAGAGGGAAGGTTATGACGGAAGTCCATGCAAAAAATCATCTGAAAATTAGATTCTATGAAACTTTTCGAAATGCAAGTTTCGGTCAAAAAGCATGGTATATTATACATTAGTTTCGGTCAAAAAAATCAAATTTAATTGGGCACTATTTGAAATGATACGAGACTTTTCAGATCATGTAAATAGGTTAAAAGGGAAGTTTTTGATGGAAGTCCATGAAATAAAATCATCTGAAAAATAGATTCTATGAAACTTTTGGAAATGCAAGTTTCGGTCAAAAATCATAGTATATTATACACTAGTTTCGGTCAAAAAATCAAATTTAATTGGGGACTATTTGAAATGATACGAGACTTTTCATATGATTTATATATGTTATAAGGGAAGGTTAATAAGGAAGTCCATGCAAAAAAATTATCTGAAAACTAGATTCTATGAAACTTTTTGAAATGCAAGTTTCTATCAAAAATCTTAGTATATTAAACACTACTTTCAGTCAAAAAAATCAAATTTAATTGGAGAGTATTTGAAATGATAAAATACTTTTCATATCATTTATACATGTTTAGAGGGAAGTATATAATGAAAGTTCATGCAAAAAAATTATCTGAAAACTAGATTCTATGAAAATTTTGGAAATGCAAGTTTTTGTCAAAAATCATAGTATATTATACACTAGTTTCTGTCAAAAAAATTAAATTTAATTGTGGACTATTTAAAATGATACGAGAATTTTCAGATCATTTATATATGTTAAGATGGAAGGTTATGACGGAAGTCCATGCAAAAAATCATCTGAAAATTAGATTCTATGAAACTTTTTGAAATGCAAGTTTCGGTCAAAAAGCATAGTATATTATACATTAGTTTCGGTCAAAAAAATCAAATTTAATTGGGCACTATTTGAAATGATACGAGACTTTTCAGATAATGTAAATATGTTAAAAGGGAAGTTTTTGATGGAAGTCCATGAAATAAAATCATCTGAAAACTAGATTCTATGAAACTTTTGGAAATGCAAGTTTCGGTCAAAAATCTTAGTATATTATACACTAGTTTCGGTCAAAAAATCAAATTTAGTTGGGGACTATTTGAAATGATACGAGACTTTTCAAATGATTTATATATGTTATAAGGGAAGGTTAATATGGAAGTCCATGCAAAAAAATTATCTGAAAACCAGATTCTATGAAACTTTTTGAAATGCAAGTTTCGATCAAAAATCTTAGTATATTAAACACTACTTTCAGCCAAAAAAATCAAATTTAATTGGGGAGTATTTGAAATGATAAAATACTTTTCATATCATTTATACATGTTAAGAGGGAAGGATATAATGGAAGTTCATGCAAAAAAATTATCTGAAAACTAGATTCTATGAAAATTTTGGAAATGCAAGTTTCGGTCAAAAATCATAGTATATTATACACTAGTTTCGGTCAAAAAAATCAAATTTAATTGGGGACTATTTGAAATGATACGAGACTTTTCAGATCATTTATATATGTTAAGAGGGAAGGTTAGTATGGAAGTCCATGCAAAAAATCATCTGAAAATTAGATTCTAAGAAACTTTTCAAAATGCAAGTTTCGATCAAAAATCATAGTATAATATACACTAGTTTCGGTCAAAAAAATCAAATATAATTGGGGACTATTTGAAAAGATACGAGACTTTTCAGATCATTTATATATGTTAAAAGGGAAGGTTATGGTGGAAGTGCATGAAAAAAAAATCATCTAAAAACAAGATTCTATGAAACTTTACGAAATGCATGTTTCGGTCAAAAATCATAGTATATTATACACTAGTTTCATTCAAAAAAATTAAATTTAATTGGGCACTATTTGAAATGAGACGAGACTTTTTTGATCATGTAAATATGTTATAAGGGACGTTTTTGATGGATGTCCATGAAATAAAATCATCTGAAAACTAGATTCTATGAAACTTTTGGAAATGCAAGTTTCGGTCAAAAATCTTAGTATATTATACACTAGTTTCGGTCAAAAAATCAAATTTAGTTGGGGACTATTTGAAATGATACGAGACTTTTCATATGATTTGTATATGTTATAAGGGAAGGTTAATATGGAAGTCCATGCAAAAAAATTATCTGAAAACCAGATTCTATGAAACTTTTTGAAATGCAAGTTTCGATCAAAAATCTTAGTATATTAAACACTACTTTCAGGCAAAAAAATCAAATTTAATTGGGGAGTATTTGAAATGATAAAATACTTTTCATATCATTTATACATGTTAAGAGGGAAGGATATAATGGAAGTTCATGCAAAAAAATTATCTGAAAACTAGATTCTATGAAAATTTTGGAAATGCAAGTTTCGGTCAAAAATCATAGTATATTATACACTAGTTTCGGTCAAAAAAATCAAATTTAATTGGGGACTATTTGAAATGATACGAGACTTTTCAGATCATTTATATATGTTAAGAGGGAAGGTTAGTATGGATGTCCATGCAAAAAATCATCTGAAAATTAGATTCTAAGAAACTTTTAAAAATGCAAGTTTCGATCAAAAATCATAGTATAATATACACTAGTTTCGGTCAAAAAAATCAAATATAATTGGGGACTATTTGAAAAGATACGAGACTTTTCAGATCATTTATATATGTTAAAAGGGAAGGTTATGGTGGAAGTGCATGAAAAAAAATCATCTGAAAACAAGATTCTATGAAACTTTACGAAATGCATGTTTCGGTCAAAAATCATAGTATATTATACACTAGTTTCATTCAAAAAAATTAAATTAAATTGGGCACTATTTGAAATGAGACGAGACTTTTCTAATCATGTAAATATGTTATAAGGGACGTTTTTGATGGAAGTCCTTGAAATAAAATCATCTGAAAACTAGATTCTATGAAACTTTTGGAAATGCAAGTTTCGGTCAAAAATCATAGTATATTATACAGTAGTTTCGGTCAAAAAATCAAATTTAATTGGGGACTATTTGAAATGATACGAGATTTTTCATATCATTTATATATGTTATAAGGGAAGTTTATGATGGAAGTCCATGTAAAAAAATCATCTGAAAACTAGATTCTATGAAACTTTTTGAAATGCAAGTTTCGGTCAAAAATCTTAGTATATTATATACTACTTTCGGTCAAAAAAATCAAATTTAATTGGGGACTATTTGAAATGATAAAATACTTTTCATATCATTTATACACGTTAAGAAGGAAGGATATAATGAAAGTTCATGCAAAAAAATTATCTGAAAACTAGATTCTATGAAAATTTTGGAAATGCAAGTTTCGGTCAAAAATCATAGTATATTATACACTAGTTTCAGTCAAAAAAATCAAATTTAATTGGGGACTATTTGAAATGATACGAGACTTTTCAGATCATTTATATATGTTAAGAGGGAAGGTTATGATGGAAGTACATATTAAAAATCATCTGAAAATTAGATTCTATGAAACTTTTTGAAATGCAAGTTTCGGTCAAAAATCATAGTATATTATACACGTTTCGGTCAAAAAAATCAAATTTAATTGGGGACTATTTGAAATGATACGAGACTTTTCAGATCATTTATATATGTTAAAAGGGAAGGTTATGATGGAAGTGCATGCAAATAAATCATCTGAAAACTATATTCTATGAAATTTTACGAAATGCATGTTTAAATCAAAAATCATAGTATACTATACACTAGTTTCGTTCAAAAAAATCAAATTTAATTTGGCACTATTTGAAATGATACGAGACTTTTCAGATCATGTAAATATGTTAAAAGGGAAGTTTGTCATGGAAGTCCATGAAATAAAATCATCTGAAAACTAGATTCTATGAAAGTTTTGGAAATGCAAGTTTCGGTCAAAAATCATAGTATATTATACACTAGTTTCGGTCAAAAAATCAAATTTAATTGGGGAATATTTGAAATGATACGAGACTTTTCATATCATTTATATATGTTATAAGGGAATGTTATGATGGAAGTCCAAGAAAAAAATCATCTGAAATGATACGAGAAAAAGAATAGTATATTATACAGTAGTTTCGGTCAAAAAAATCAAATATAATTGGGGACTATTTGAAATGATACGAGACTTTTCAGATCATTTATATATGTTAAAAGGGAAGTTTGTGATTGAAGGCCATGAAATAAAATCATCTGAAAACTAGATTCTATGAAACTTTTTAAAATGCAAGTTTCGGTCAAAAAATCATAGTATATTATACACTACTTTCAGTTTAAAAAATCAAATTTAATTGGGGACTATTTGAAATGATCCAATACTTTTCATATCATTTATACATGTTAAGAGGGAAGGATATAATGGAAGTCCATGCAAAAAAATTATCTGAAAACTAGATCCTATGAAAATTTTGGAAATGCAAGTTTCGGTCAAAAATCGTAGTATATTATACACTACTTTCAGTCAAAAAAATCAAATTTAATTGGGGACTATTTGAAATGATACATTACTTTTCATATCATTTATACATGTTAATAGGGAAGGATATAATGGAAGTCCATGCAAAAAAATTATCTGAAAACTAGATCCTATGAAAATTTTGGAAATGCAAGTTTCGGTCAAAAATCATAGTATATACACTAGTTTCGGTCAAAAAAATCAAATTTAATTGGGGACTATTTGAAATGATACGAGACTTTTCTGATCATTTATATATGTTAAGAGGGAAGGTTATGATAGAAGTCCATGCAAAAAATGATCTGAAAATTAGATTCTATGAAACTTTTCGAAATGCAAATTTCGGTCAAAAATCATAATATATTATACACGTTTCGGTAAAAAAAATCAAATTTAATTGGGGACTATTTGAAATGATACGAGACTTTTCAGATCATTTATATATGTTAAGAGGGAAGGTTAGGATGGAAGTCCATGGAAAAAATCATATGAAAATTAGATTCTAGGAAACTTTTCGAAATGCAAGTTTCGGTCAAAAATCATAGTATAGTATACACTAGTTTCGTTCAAAAAAATCAAATTTAATTGGGAACTTTTTGAAATGATACGAGACTTTTCAGATCATGTAAATATGTTAAAAGGGAAGTTTGTGATGGAAGTCCATGAAATAAAATCATCTGAATACTAGATTCTATGAAAGTTTTGGAAATGCAAGTTTCGGTCAAAAATCATAGTATATTATACACTCGTTTCGATTAAAAAATCAAATTTAATTGGGGACTATTTGAAATGATACGAGACTTTTAATATCATTTATATATGTTATAAGGGAATGTTATGATGGAAGTCCATGCAAAAAAATTATCTGAAAACTAAATTCTATGAAACATATTTAAATGCAAGTTTCAGTCAAAAATCCTAGTATATTATACACTACTTTCAGTCAAAAAAATCAAATTTAATTGGGGACTATTTGAAATGATACATTACTTTTCATATCATTTATACATGTTAATAGGGAAGGATATAATGGAAGTCCATGCAAAAAAATTATCTGAAAACTAGATCCTATGAAAATTTTGGAAATGCAAGTTTCGGTCAAAAATCATAGTATATACACTAGTTTCGGTCAAAAAAATCAAATTTAATTGGGGACTATTTGAAATGATACGAGACTTTTCTGATCATTTATATATGTTAAGAGGGAAGGTTATGATGGAAGTCCATGCAAAAAATGATCTGAAAATTAGATTCTATGAAACTTTTCGAAATGCAAATTTCGGTCAAAAATCATAATATATTATACACGTTTCGGTAAAAAAAAAATCAAATTTAATTGGGGACTATTTGAAATGATACGAGACTTTTCAGATCATTTATATATGTTAAGAGGGAAGGTTAGGATGGAAGTTAATGGAAAAAATCATATGAAAATTAGATTCTAGGAAACTTTTCGAAATGCAAGTTTCGGTCAAAAATCATAGTATAGTATACACTAGTTTCGTTCAAAAAAATCAAATTTAATTGTGAAATTTTTGAAATGATACGAGACTTTTCAGATCATGTAAATATGTTAAAAGTGAAGTTTGTGATGGAAGTCCATGAAATAAAATCATCTGAATACTAGATTCTATGAAAGTTTTGAAAATGCAAGTTTCGGTCAAAAATCATAGTATATTATACACTAGTTTCGGTTAAAAAATCAAATTTAATTGGGGACTATTTGAAATTATACGAGACTTTTCATATCATTTATATATGTTATAAGGGAATGTTATGATGGAAGTGCATGCAAAAAAATTATCTGAAAACTAAATTCTATGAAACATATTTAAATGCAAGTTTCAGTCAAAAATCTTAGTATATTATACACTAATTTCAGTCAAAAAAATCAAATTTAATTGGGGACTATTTGAAATGATACAATACTTTTCATATCATTTATACATGCTAATAGGGAAGGATATAATGGAAGTCCATGCAAAAAAATTATCTGAAAACTAGATCCTATGAAAATTTTGGAAATGCAAGTTTCGGTCAAAAAAATCAAATTTAATTGGGGACTATTTGAAATGATACGAGACTTTTCTGATCATTTATATATGTTAAGAGGGAAGGTTATGATGGAAGTCCATGCAAAAAATCATCTGAAAATTAGATTCTATGAAACTTTTCGAAATGCAAATTTCGGTCAAAAATCTTAATATATTATACACGTTTCGGTAAAAAAAAAATCAAATTTAATTGGGGACTATTTGAAATGATACGAGACTTTTCAGATCATTTATATATGTTAAGAGGGAAGGTTAGGATGGAAGTTAATGGAAAAAATCATATGAAAATTAGATTCTAGGAAACTTTTCGAAATGCAAGTTTCGGTCAAAAATCATAGTATAGTATACACTAGTTTCGTTCAAAAAAATCAAATTTAATTGTGAAATTTTTGAAATGATACG
The DNA here is from genome assembly GCA_963966055.1 of Lathyrus aphaca. Classification (NCBI taxonomy): domain Eukaryota; kingdom Viridiplantae; phylum Streptophyta; class Magnoliopsida; order Fabales; family Fabaceae; genus Lathyrus; species Lathyrus aphaca. The sequence goes on along the minus strand of OZ014520.1, from coordinate 645,549,288 downwards.
AGACTTTTCAGATCATGTAAATATGTTAAATGTGAAGTTTGTGATGGAAGTCCATGAAATAAAATCATCTGAATACTAGATTCTATGAAAGTTTTGAAAATGCAAGTTTCGGTCAAAAATCATAGTATATTATACACTAGTTTCGGTTAAAAAATCAAATTTAATTGGGGACTATTTGAAATTATACGAGACTTTTCATATCATTTATATATGTTATAAGGGAATGTTATGATGGAAGTGCATGCAAAAAAATTATCTGAAAACTAAATTCTATGAAACATATTTAAATGCAAGTTTCAGTCAAAAATCTTAGTATATTATACACTAATTTCAGTCAAAAAAATCAAATTTAATTGGGGACTATTTGAAATGATACAATACTTTTCATATCATTTATACATGCTAATAGGGAAGGATATAATGGAAGTCCATGCAAAAAAATTATCTGAAAACTAGATCCTATGAAAATTTTGGAAATGCAAGTTTCGGTCAAAAAAATCAAATTTAATTGGGGACTATTTGAAATGATACGAGACTTTTCTGATCATTTATATATGTTAAGAGGGAAGGTTATGATGGAAGTCCATGCAAAAAATCATCTGAAAATTAGATTCTATGAAACTTTTCGAAATGCAAATTTCGGTCAAAAATCTTAATATATTATACACGTTTCGGTAAAAAAAAATCAAATTTAATTGGGGACTATTTGAAATGATACGAGACTTTTCAGATCATTTATATATGTTAAGAGGGAAGGTTAGGATGGAAGTCCATGGAAAAAATCATATGAAAATTAGATTCTAGGAAACTTTTCGAAATGCAAGTTTCGGTCAAAAATCAAGGTATAGTATACACTAGTTTCGTTCAAAAAAATCAAATTTAATTGGGAACTTTTTGAAATGATACGAGACTTTTCAGATCATGTAAATATGTTAAAAGGGAAGTTTATGATGGAAGTCCATGAAATAAAATCATCTGAATACTAGATTCTATGAAAGTTTTGGAAATGCAAGTTTCGGTCAAAAATCATAGTATATTATACACTAGTTTCGGTTAAAAAATCAAATTTAATTGGGGACTATTTGAAATGATACGAGACTTTTCATATCATTTATATATGTTATAAGTGAATGTTATGATGGAAGTCCATGCAAAAAAATTATCTGAAAACTAAATTCTATGAAACATATTTAAATGCAAGTTTCAGTCAAAAATCCTAGTATATTATACACTACTTTCAGTCAAAAAAATCAAATTTAATTGGGGACTATTTGAAATGATACATTACTTTTCATATCATTTATACATGTTAATAGGGAAGGATATAATGGAAGTCCATGCAAAAAAATTATCTGAAAACTAGATCCTATGAAAATTTTGGAAATGCAAGTTTCGGTCAAAAATCATAGTATATACACTAGTTTCGGTCAAAAAAATCAAATTTAATTGGGGACTATTTGAAATGATACGAGACTTTTCTGATCATTTATATATGTTAAGAGGGAAGGTTATGATGGAAGTCCATGCAAAAAATGATCTGAAAATTAGATTCTATGAAACTTTTCGAAATGCAAATTTCGGTCAAAAATCATAATATATTTATACACTTTTCGGTAAAAAAAAATCAAATTTAATTGGGGACTATTTGAAATGATACGAGACTTTTCAGATCATTTATATATGTTAAGAGGGAAGGTTAGGATGGAAGTCCATGGAAAAAATCATATGAAAATTAGATTCTAGGAAACTTTTCGAAATGCAAGTTTCGGTCAAAAATCATAGTATAGTATACACTAGTTTCGTTCAAAAAAATCAAATTTAATAGGGAACTTTTTGAAATGATACGAGACTTTTCAGATCATGTAAATATGTTAAAAGGGAAGTTTGTGATGGAAGTCCATGAAATAAAATCATCTGAATACTAGATTCTATGAAAGTTTTGAAAATGCAAGTTTCGGTCAAAAATCATAGTATATTATACACTAGTTTCGGTTAAAAAATCAAATTTAATTGGGGACTATTTGAAATGATACGAGACTTTTCATATCATTTATATATGTTATAAGGGAATGTTATGATGGAAGTGCATGCAAAAAAATTATCTGAAAACTAAATTCTATGAAACATATTTAAATGCAAGTTTCAGTCAAAAATCTTAGTATATTATACACTACTTTCAGTCAAAAAAATCAAATTTAATTGGGGACTATTTGAAATGATACAATACTTTTCATATCATTTATACATGCTAATAGGGAAGGATATAATGGAAGTCCATGCAAAAAAATTATCTGAAAACTAGATCCTATGAAAATTTTGGAAATGCAAGTTTCGGTCAAAAAAATCAAATTTAATTGGGGACTATTTGAAATGATACGAGACTTTTCTGATCATTTATATATGTTAAGAGGGAAGGTTTTGATGGAATTCCATGCAAAAAATCATCTAAAAATTAGATTCTATGAAACTTTTCGAAATGCAAATTTCGGTCAAAAATCTTAATATATTATACACGTTTCGGTAAAAAAAAAATCAAATTTAATTGGGGACTATTTGAAATGATACGAGACTTTTCAGATCATTTATATATGTTAAGAGGGAAGGTTAGGATGGAATTCCATGGAAAAAATCATATGAAAATTAGATTCTACGAAACTTTTCGAAATGCAAGTTTCGGTCAAAAATCAAGGTATAGTATACACTAGTTTCGTTCAAAAAAATCAAATTTAATTGGGAACTTTTTGAAATGATATGAGACTTTTCAGATCATGTAAATATGTTAAAAGGGAAGTTTGTGATGGAAGTCCATGAAATAAAATCATCTGAATACTAGATTCTATGAAAGTTTTGGAAATGCAAGTTTCGGTCAAAAATCATAGTATATTATACACTAGTTTCGGTTAAAAAATCAAATTTAATTGGGGACTATTTGAAATGATACGAGACTTTTCATATCATTTATATATGTTATAAGGGAATGTTATGATGGAAGTCCATGCAAAAAAATTATCTGAAAACTAAATTCTATGAAACATATTTAAATGCAAGTTTCAGTCAAAAATCTTAGTATATTATACACTACTTTCAGTCAAAAAAATCAAATTTAATTGGGGACTATTTGAAATGATACATTAATTTTCATATCATTTATACATGTTAATAGGGAAGGATATAATGGAAGTCCATGCAAAAAAATTATCTGAAAACTAGATCCTATGAAAATTTTGGAAATGCAAGTTTCGGTCAAAAATCATAGTATATACACTAGTTTCGGTCAAAAAAATCAAATTTAATTGGGGACTATTTGAAATGATACGAGACTTTTCTGATCATTTATATATGTTAAGAGGGAAGGTTATGATGGAAGTCCATGCAAAAAATGATCTGAAAATTAGATTCTATGAAACTTTTCGAAATGCAAATTTCGGTCAAAAATCATAATATATTATACACGTTTCGGTAAAAAAAAAATCAAATTTAATTAGGGACTATTTGAAATGATACGAGACTTTTCAGATCATTTATATATGTTAAGAGGTAAGGTTAGTATGGAAGTCCATGGAAAAATCATATGAAAATTAGATTCTAGGAAACTTTTCGAAATGCAAGTTTCGGTCAAAAATCATAGTATAGTATACACTAGTTTCGTTCAAAAAAATCAAATTTAATTGGGAACTTTTTGAAATGATACAAGACTTTTCAGATCATGTAAATATGTTAAAAGGGAAGTTTGTGATGGAAGTCCATGAAATAAAATCATCTGAATACTAGATTCTATGAAAGTTTTGGAAATGCAAGTTTCGGTCAAAAATCATAGTATATTATACACTAGTTTCGGTTAAAAAATCAAATTTAATTGGGGACTATTTAAAATGATACGAGACTTTTCATATCATTTATATATGTTATAAGGGAATGTTATGATGGAAGTCCATGCAAAAAAATTATCTGAAAACTAAATTCTATGAAACATATTTAAATGCAAGTTTCAGTCAAAAATCTTAGTATATTATACACTACTTTCAGTCAAAAAAATCAAATTTAATTGGGGACTATTTGAAATGATACATTACTTTTCATATCATTTATACATGTTAATAGGGAAGGATATAATGGAAGTCCATGCAAAAAAATTATCTGAAAACTAGATCCTATGAAAATTTTGGAAATGCAAGTTTCGGTCAAAAATCATAGTATATACACTAGTTTCGGTCAAAAAAATCAAATTTAATTGGGGACTATTTGAAATGATACGAGACTTTTCTGATCATTTATATATGTTAAGAGGGAAGGTTATGATGGAAGTCCATGCAAAAAATGATTTGAAAATTAGATTCTATGAAACTTTTCGAAATGCAAATTTCGGTCAAAAATCATAATATATTATACACGTTTCGGTAAAAAAAAAAATCAAATTTAATTGGGGACTATTTGAAATGATACGAGACTTTTCAGATCATTTATATATGTTAAGAGGGAAGGTTAGGATGGAAGTCCATGGAAAAAATCATATGAAAATTAGATTCTAGGAAACTTTTCGAAATGCAAGTTTCGGTCAAAAATCATAGTATAGTATACACTAGTTTCGTTCAAAAAAATCAAATTTAATTGGGAACTTTTTGAAATGATACGAGACTTTTCAGATCATGTAAATATGTTAAAAGGGAAGTTTGTGATGGAAGTCCATGAAATAAAATCATCTGAATACTAGATTCTATGAAAGTTTTGGAAATGCAAGTTTCGGTCAAAAATCATAGTATATTATACACTAGTTTCGGTTAAAAAATCAAATTTAATTGGGGACTATTTGAAATGATACGAGACTTTTCATATCATTTATATATGTTATAAGGGAATGTTATGATGGAAGTCCATGCAAAAAAATTATCTGAAAACTAAATTCTATGAAACATATTTAAATGTAAGTTTCAGTCAAAAATCTTAGTATATTATACACTACTTTCAGTCAAAAAAATCAAATTTAATTGGGGACTATTTGAAATGATACATTACTTTTCATATCATTTATACATGTTAATAGGGAAGGATATAATGGAAGTCCATGCAAAAAAATTATCTGAAAACTAGATCCTATGAAAATTTTGGAAATGCAAGTTTCGGTCAAAAATCATAGTATATACACTAGTTTCGGTCAAAAAAATCAAATTTAATTGGGGACTATTTGAAATGATACGAGACTTTTCTGATCATTTATATATGTTAAGCGGGAAGGTTATGATGGAAGTCCATGCAAAAAATCATCTGAAAATTAGATTCTATGAAACTTTTCGAAATGCAAATTTCGGTCAAAAATCATAATATATTATACACGTTTCGGTAAAAAAAAATCAAATTTAATTGGGGATTATTTGAAATGATACGAGACTTTTCAGATCATTTATATATGTTAAGAGGGAAGGTTAGGATGGAAGTCCATGGAAAAAATCATATGAAAATTAGATTCTAGGAAACTTTTCGAAATGCATGTTTCGGTCAAAAATCAAGGTATAGTATACACTAGTTTCGTTCAAAAAAATCAAATTTAATTGGGAACTTTTTGAAATGATACGAGACTTTTCAGATCATGTAAATATGTTAAAAGGGAAGTTTGTGATGGAAGTCCATGAAATAAAATCATCTGAATACTAGATTCTATGAAAGTTTTGGAAATGCAAGTTTCGGTCAAAAATCATAGTATATTATACACTAGTTTCGGTTAAAAAATCAAATTTAATTGGGGACTATTTGAAATGATACGAGACTTTTCATATCATTTATATATGTTATAAGGGAATGTTATGATGGAAGTGCATGCAAAAAAATTATCTGAAAACTAAATTCTATGAAACATATTTAAATGCAAGTTTCAGTCAAAAATCTTAGTATATTATACACTACTTTCAGTCAAAAAAATCAAATTTAATTGGGGACTATTTGAAATGATACAATACTTTTCATATCATTTATACATGCTAATAGGGAAGGATATAATGGAAGTCCATGCAAAAAAATTATCTGAAAACTAGATCCTATGAAAATTTTGGAAATGCAAGTTTCGGTCAAAAAAATCAAATTTAATTGGGGACTATTTGAAATGATACGAGACTTTTCTGATCATTTATATATGTTAAGAGGGAAGGTTATGATGGAAGTCCATGCAAAAAATCATCTGAAAATTAGATTCTATGAAACTTTTCGAAATGCAAATTTCGGTCAAAAATCTTAATATATTATACACGTTTCGGTAAAAAAAAAATCAAATTTAATTGGGGACTATTTGAAATGATACGAGACTTTTCAGATCATTTATATATGTTAAGAGGGAAGGTTAGGATGGAAGTCCATGGAAAAAATCATATGAAAATTAGATTCTAGGAAACTTTTCGAAATGCATGTTTCGGTCAAAAATCAAGGTATAGTATACACTAGTTTCGTTCAAAAAAATCAAATTTAATTGGGAACTTTTTGAAATGATACGAGACTTTTCAGATCATGTAAATATGTTAAAAGGGAAGTTTGTGATGGAAGTCCATGAAATAAAATCATCTGAATACTAGATTCTATGAAAGTTTTGGAAATGCAAGTTTCGGTCAAAAATCATAGTATATTATACACTAGTTTCGGTTAAAAAATCAAATTTAATTGGGGACTATTTGAAATGATACGAGACTTTTCATATCATTTATATATGTTATAAGGGAATGTTATGATGGAAGTGCATGCAAAAAAATTATCTGAAAACTAAATTCTATGAAACATATTTAAATGCAAGTTTCAGTCAAAAATCTTAGTATATTATACACTACTTTCAGTCAAAAAAATCAAATTTAATTGGGGACTATTTGAAATGATACAATACTTTTCATATCATTTATACATGCTAATAGGGAAGGATATAATGGAAGTCCATGCAAAAAAATTATCTGAAAACTAGATCCTATGAAAATTTTGGAAATGCAAGTTTCGGTCAAAAAAATCAAATTTAATTGGGGACTATTTGAAATGATACGAGACTTTTCTGATCATTTATATATGTTAAGAGGGAAGGTTATGATGGAAGTCCATGCAAAAAATCATCTGAAAATTAGATTCTATGAAACTTTTCGAAATGCAAATTTCGGTCAAAAATCTTAATATATTATACACGTTTCGGTAAAAAAAAAATCAAATTTAATTGGGGACTATTTGAAATGATACGAGACTTTTCAGATCATTTATATATGTTAAGAGGGAAGGTTAGGATGGAAGTCCATGGAAAAAATCATATGAAAATTAGATTCTAGGAAACTTTTCGAAATGCAAGTTTCGGTCAAAAATCAAGGTATAGTATACACTAGTTTCGTTCAAAAAAATCAAATTTAATTGGGAACTTTTTGAAATGATACGAGACTTTTCAGATCATGTAAATATGTTAAAAGGGAAGTTTGTGATTAAAGTCCATGAAATAAAATCATCTGAATACTAGATTCTATGAAAGTTTTGGAAATGCAAGTTTCGGTCAAAAATCATAGTATATTATACACTAGTTTCGGTTAAAAAACCAAATTTAATTGGGGACTATTTGAAATGATACGAGACTTTTCATATCATTTATATATGTTATAAGGGAATGTTATGATGGAAGTCCATGCAAAAAAATTATCTGAAAACTAAATTCTATGAAACATATTTAAATGCAAGTTTCAGTCAAAAATCTTAGTATATTATACACTACTTTCAGTCAAAAAAATCAAATTTAATTGGGGACTATTTGAAATGATACAATACTTTTCATATCATTTATACATGCTAATAGGGAAGGATATAATGGAAGTCCATGCAAAAAAATTATCTGAAAACTAGATCCTATGAAAATTTTGGAAATGCAAGTTTCGGTCAAAAAAATCAAATTTAATTGGGGACTATTTGAAATGATACGAGACTTTTCTGATCATTTATATATGTTAAGAGGGAAGGTTATGATGGAAGTCCATGCAAAAAATCATCTGAAAATTAGATTCTATGAAACTTTTCGAAATGCAAATTTCGGTCAAAAATCTTAATATATTATACACGTTTCGGTAAAAAAAAATCAAATTTAATTGGGGACTATTTGAAATGATACGAGACTTTTCAGATCATTTATATATGTTAAGAGGGAAGGTTAGGATGGAAGTCCATGGAAAAAATCATATGAAAATTAGATTCTAGGAAACTTTTCGAAATGCAAGTTTCGGTCAAAAATCAAGGTATAGTATACACTAGTTTCGTTCAAAAAAATCAAATTTAAATGGGGACTTTTTGAAATGATACGAGACTTTTCAGATCATGTAAATATGTTAAAAGGGAAGTTTGTGATGGAAGTCCATGAAATAAAATCATCTGAATACTAGATTCTATGAAAGTTTTGGAAATGCAAGTTTCGGTCAAAAATCATAGTATATTATACACTAGTTTCGGTTAAAAAATCAAATTTAATTGGGGACTATTTGAAATGATACGAGACTTTTCATATCATTTATATATGTTATAAGGGAATGTTATGATGGAAGTGCATGCAAAAAAATTATCTGAAAACTAAATTCTATGAAACATATTTAAATGCAAGTTTCAGTCAAAAATCTTAGTATATTATACACTACTTTCAGTCAAAAAAATCAAATTTAATTGGGGACTATTTGAAATGATACAATACTTTTCATATCATTTATACATGCTAATAGGGAAGGATATAATGGAAGTCCATGCAAAAAAATTATCTGAAAACTAGATCCTATGAAAATTTTGGAAATGCAAGTTTCGGTCAAAAAAATCAAATTTAATTGGGGACTATTTGAAATGATACGAGACTTTTCTGATCATTTATATATGTTAAGAGGGAAGGTTATGATGGAAGTCCATGCAAAAAATCATCTGAAAATTAGATTCTATGAAACTTTACGAAATGCAAATTTCGGTCAAAAATCTTAATATATTATACACGTTTCGGTAAAAAAAAAATCAAATTTAATTGGGGACTATTTGAAATTATACGAGACTTTTCAGATCATTTATATATGTTAAGAGGGAAGGTTAGGATGGAAGTCCATGGAAAAAATCATATGAAAATTAGATTCTAGGAAACTTTTCGAAATGCAAGTTTCGGTCAAAAATCAAGGTATAGTATACACTAGTTTCGTTCAAAAAAATCAAATTTAAATGGGGACTTTTTGAAATGATACGAGACTTTTCAGATCATGTAAATATGTTAAAAGGGAAGTTTGTGATTAAAGTCCATGAAATAAAATCATCTGAATACTAGATTCTATGAAAGTTTTGGAAATGCAAGTTTCGGTCAAAAATCATAGTATATTATACACTAGTTTCGGTTAAAAAATCAAATTTAATTGGGGACTATTTGAAATGATACGAGACTTTTCATATCATTTATATATGTTATAAGGGAATGTTATGATGGAAGTGCATGCAAAAAAATTATCTGAAAACTAAATTCTATGAAACATATTTAAATGCAAGTTTCAGTCAAAATCTTAGTATATTATACACTACTTTCAGTCAAAAAAATCAAATTTAATTGGGGACTATTTGAAATGATACAATACTTTTCATATCATTTATACATGCTAATAGGGAAGGATATAATGGAAGTCCATGCAAAAAAATTATCTGAAAACTAGATCCTATGAAAATTTTGGAAATGCAAGTTTCGGTCAAAAAAATCAAATTTAATTGGGGACTATTTGAAATGATACGAGACTTTTCTGATCATTTATATATGTTAAGAGGGAAGGTTATGATGGAAGTCCATGCAAAAAATCATCTGAAAATTAGATTCTATGAAACTTTTCGAAATGCAAATTTCGGTCAAAAATCTTAATATATTATACACGTTTCGGTAAAAAAAAAATCAAATTTAATTGGGGACTATTTGAAATGATACGAGACTTTTCAGATCATTTATATATGTTAAGAGGGAAGGTTAGGATGGAAGTCCATGGAAAAAATCATATGAAAATTAGATTCTAGGAAACTTTTCGAAATGCAAGTTTCGGTCAAAAATCAAGGTATAGTATACACTAGTTTCGTTCAAAAAAATCAAATTTAATTGGGAACTTTTTGAAATGATACGAGACTTTTCAGATCATGTAAATATGTTAAAAGGGAAGTTTGTGATTAAAGTCCATGAAATAAAATCATCTGAATACTAGATTCTATGAAAGTTTTGGAAATGCAAGTTTCGGTCAAAAATCATAGTATATTATACACTAGTTTCGGTTAAAAAACCAAATTTAATTGGGGACTATTTGAAATGATACGAGACTTTTCATATCATTTATATATGTTATAAGGGAATGTTATGATGGAAGTCCATGCAAAAAAATTATCTGAAAACTAAATTCTATGAAACATATTTAAATGCAAGTTTCAGTCAAAAATCTTAGTATATTATACACTACTTTCAGTCAAAAAAATCAAATTTAATTGGGGACTATTTGAAATGATACAATACTTTTCATATCATTTATACATGCTAATAGGGAAGGATATAATGGAAGTCCATGCAAAAAAATTATCTGAAAACTAGATCCTATGAAAATTTTGGAAATGCAAGTTTCGGTCAAAAAAATCAAATTTAATTGGGGACTATTTGAAATGATACGAGACTTTTCTGATCATTTATATATGTTAAGAGGGAAGGTTATGATGGAAGTACATGCAAAAAATCATCTAAAAATTAGATTCTATGAAACTTTTCGAAATGCAAATTTCGGTCAAAAATCTTAATATATTATACACGTTTCGGTAAAAAAAAATCAAATTTAATTGGGGACTATTTGAAATGATACGAGACTTTTCAGATCATTTATATATGTTAAGAGGGAAGGTTAGGATGGAAGTCCATGGAAAAAATCATATGAAAATTAGATTCTAGGAAACTTTTCGAAATGCAAGTTTCGGTCAAAAATCAAGGTATAGTATACACTAGTTTCGTTCAAAAAAATCAAATTTAAATGGGGACTTTTTGAAATGATACGAGACTTTTCAGATCATGTAAATATGTTAAAAGGGAAGTTTGTGATGGAAGTCCATGAAATAAAATCATCTGAATACTAGATTCTATGAAAGTTTTGGAAATGCAAGTTTCGGTCAAAAATCATAGTATATTATACACTAGTTTCGGTTAAAAAACCAAATTTAATTGGGGACTATTTGAAATGATACGAGACTTTTCATATCATTTATATATGTTATAAGGGAATGTTATGATGGAAGTGCATGCAAAAAAATTATCTGAAAACTAAATTCTATGAAACATATTTAATTGCAAGTTTCAGTCAAAATCTTAGTATATTATACACTACTTTCAGTCAAAAAAATCAAATTTAATTGGGGACTATTTGAAATGATACAATACTTTTCATATCATTTATACATGCTAATAGGGAAGGATATAATGGAAGTCCATGCAAAAAAATTATCTGAAAACTAGATCCTATGAAAATTTTGGAAATGCAAGTTTCGGTCAAAAAAATCAAATTTAATTGGGGACTATTTGAAATGATACGAGACTTTTCTGATCATTTATATATGTTAAGAGGGAAGGTTATGATGGAAGTCCATGCAAAGAATCATCTGAAAATTAGATTCTATGAAACTTTTCGAAATGCAAATTTCGGTCAAAAATCTTAATATATTATACACGTTTCGGTAAAAAAAAATCAAATTTAATTGGGGACTATTTGAAATGATACGAGACTTTTCAGATCATTTATATATGTTAAGAGGGAAGGTTAGGATGGAAGTCCATGGAAAAAATCATATGAAAATTAGATTCTAGGAAACTTTTCGAAATGCAAGTTTCGGTCAAAAATCAAGGTATAGTATACACTAGTTTCGTTCAAAAAAATCAAATTTAATTGGGAACTTTTTGAAATGATACGAGACTTTTCAGATCATGTAAATATGTTAAAAGGGAAGTTTGTGATTAAAGTCCATGAAATAAAATCATCTGAATACTAGATTCTATGAAAGTTTTGGAAATGCAAGTTTCGGTCAAAAATCATAGTATATTATACACTAGTTTCGGTTAAAAAACCAAATTTAATTGGGGACTATTTGAAATGATACGAGACTTTTCATATCATTTATATATGTTATAAGGGAATGTTATGATGGAAGTCCATGCAAAAAAATTATCTGAAAACTAAATTCTATGAAACATATTTAAATGCAAGTTTCAGTCAAAAATCTTAGTATATTATACACTACTTTCAGTCAAAAAAATCAAATTTAATTGGGGACTATTTGAAATGATACAATACTTTTCATATCATTTATACATGCTAATAGGGAAGGATATAATGGAAGTCCATGCAAAAAAATTATCTGAAAACTAGATCCTATGAAAATTTTGGAAATGCAAGTTTCGGTCAAAAAAATCAAATTTAATTGGGGACTATTTGAAATGATACGAGACTTTTCTGATCATTTATATATGTTAAGAGGGAAGGTTATGATGGAAGTACATGCAAAAAATCATCTGAAAATTAGATTCTATGAAACTTTTCGAAATGCAAATTTCGGTCAAAAATCTTAATATATTATACACGTTTCGGTAAAAAAAAATCAAATTTAATTGGGGACTATTTGAAATGATACGAGACTTTTCAGATCATTTATATATGTTAAGAGGGAAGGTTAGGATGGAAGTCCATGGAAAAAATCATATGAAAATTAGATTCTAGGAAACTTTTCGAAATGCAAGTTTCGGTCAAAAATCAAGGTATAGTATACACTAGTTTCGTTCAAAAAAATCAAATTTAAATGGGGACTTTTTGAAATGATACGAGACTTTTCAGATCATGTAAATATGTTAAAAGGGAAGTTTGTGATGGAAGTCCATGAAATAAAATCATCTGAATACTAGATTCTATGAAAGTTTTGGAAATGCAAGTTTCGGTCAAAAATCATAGTATATTATACACTAGTTTCGGTTAAAAAACCAAATTTAATTGGGGACTATTTGAAATGATACGAGACTTTTCATATCATTTATATATGTTATAAGGGAATGTTATGATGGAAGTCCATGCAAAAAAATTATCTGAAAACTAAATTCTATGAAACATATTTAAATGCAAGTTTCAGTCAAAATCTTAGTATATTATACACTACTTTCAGTCAAAAAAATCAAATTTAATTGGGGACTATTTGAAATGATACAATACTTTTCATATCATTTATACATGCTAATAGGGAAGGATATAATGGAAGTCCATGCAAAAAAATTATCTGAAAACTAGATCCTATGAAAATTTTGGAAATGCAAGTTTCGGTCAAAAAAATCAAATTTAATTGGGGACTATTTGAAATGATACGAGACTTTTCTGATCATTTATATATGTTAAGAGGGAAGGTTATGATGGAAGTCCATGCAAAGAATCATCTGAAAATTAGATTCTATGAAACTTTTCGAAATACAAATTTCGGTCAAAAATCTTAATATATTATACACGTTTCGGTAAAAAAAAATCAAATTTAATTGGGGACTATTTGAAATGATACGAGACTTTTCAGATCATTTATATATGTTAAGAGGGAAGGTTAGGATGGAAGTCCATGGAAAAAATCATATGAAAATTAGATTCTAGGAAACTTTTCGAAATGCAAGTTTCGGTCAAAAATCAAGGTATAGTATACACTAGTTTCGTTCAAAAAAATCAAATTTAATTGGGAACTTTTTGAAATGATACGAGACTTTTCAGATCATGTAAATATGTTAAAAGGGAAGTTTGTGATTAAAGTCCATGAAATAAAATCATCTGAATACTAGATTCTATGAAAGTTTTGGAAATGCAAGTTTCGGTCAAAAATCATAGTATATTATACACTAGTTTCGGTTAAAAAACCAAATTTAATTGGGGACTATTTGAAATGATACGAGACTTTTCATATCATTTATATATGTTATAAGGGAATGTTATGATGGAAGTGCATGCAAAAAAATTATCTGAAAACTAAATTCTATGAAACATATTTAAATGCAAGTTTCAGTCAAAAATCTTAGTATATTATACACTACTTTCAGTCAAAAAAATCAAATTTAATTGGGGACTATTTGAAATGATACAATACTTTTCATATCATTTATACATGCTAATAGGGAAGGATATAATGGAAGTCCATGCAAAAAAATTATCTGAAAACTAGATCCTATGAAAATTTTGGAAATGCAAGTTTCGGTCAAAAAAATCAAATTTAATTGGGGACTATTTGAAATGATACGAGACTTTTCTGATCATTTATATATGTTAAGAGGGAAGGTTATGATGGAAGTACATGCAAAAAATCATCTGAAAATTAGATTCTATGAAACTTTTCGAAATGCAAATTTCGGTCAAAAATCTTAATATATTATACACGTTTCGGTAAAAAAAAATCAAATTTAATTGGGGACTATTTGAAATGATACGAGACTTTTCAGATCATTTATATATGTTAAGAGGGAAGGTTAGGATGGAAGTCCATGGAAAAAATCATATGAAAATTAGATTCTAGGAAACTTTTCGAAATGCAAGTTTCGGTCAAAAATCAAGGTATAGTATACACTAGTTTCGTTCAAAAAAATCAAATTTAATTGGGAACTTTTTGAAATGATACGAGACTTTTCAGATCATGTAAATATGTTAAAAGGGAAGTTTGTGATTAAAGTCCATGAAATAAAATCATCTGAATACTAGATTCTATGAAAGTTTTGGAAATGCAAGTTTCGGTCAAAAATCATAGTATATTATACACTAGTTTCGGTTAAAAAATCAAATTTAATTGGGGACTATTTGAAATGATACGAGACTTTTCATATCATTTATATATGTTATAAGGGAATGTTATGATGGAAGTCCATGCAAAAAAATTATCTGAAAACTAAATTCTATGAAACATATTTAAATGCAAGTTTCAGTCAAAAATCTTAGTATATTATACACTACTTTCAGTCAAAAAAATCAAATTTAATTGGGGACTATTTGAAATGATACAATACTTTTCATATCATTTATACATGCTAATAGGGAAGGATATAATGGAAGTCCATGCAAAAAAATTATCTGAAAACTAGATCCTATGAAAATTTTGGAAATGCAAGTTTCGGTCAAAAAAATCAAATTTAATTGGGGACTATTTGAAATGATACGAGACTTTTCTGATCATTTATATATGTTAAGAGGGAAGGTTATGATGGAAGTACATGCAAAAAATCATCTGAAAATTAGATTCTATGAAACTTTTCGAAATGCAAATTTCGGTCAAAAATCTTAATATATTATACACGTTTCGGTAAAAAAAAATCAAATTTAATTGGGGACTATTTGAAATGATACGAGACTTTTCAGATCATTTATATATGTTAAGAGGGAAGGTTAGGATGGAAGTCCATGGAAAAAATCATATGAAAATTAGATTCTAGGAAACTTTTCGAAATGCAAGTTTCGGTCAAAAATCAAGGTATAGTATACACTAGTTTCGTTCAAAAAAATCAAATTTAAATGGGGACTTTTTGAAATGATACGAGACTTTTCAGATCATGTAAATATGTTAAAAGGGAAGTTTGTGATGGAAGTCCATGAAATAAAATCATCTGAATACTAGATTCTATGAAAGTTTTGGAAATGCAAGTTTCGGTCAAAAATCATAGTATATTATACACTAGTTTCGGTTAAAAAACCAAATTTAATTGGGGATTATTTGAAATGATACGAGACTTTTCATATCATTTATATATGTTATAAGGGAATGTTATGATGGAAGTCCATGCAAAAAAATTATCTGAAAACTAAATTCTATGAAACATATTTAAATGCAAGTTTCAGTCAAAAATCTTAGTATATTATACACTACTTTCAGTCAAAAAAATCAAATTTAATTGGGGACTATTTGAAATGATACAATACTTTTCATATCATTTATACATGCTAATAGGGAAGGATATAATGGAAGTCCATGCAAAAAAATTATCTGAAAACTAGATCCTATGAAAATTTTGGAAATGCAAGTTTCGGTCAAAAAAATCAAATTTAATTGGGGACTATTTGAAATGATACGAGACTTTTCTGATCATTTATATATGTTAAGAGGGAAGGTTATGATGGAAGTACATGCAAAAAATCATCTAAAAATTAGATTCTATGAAACTTTTCGAAATGCAAATTTCGGTCAAAAATCTTAATATATTATACACGTTTCGGTAAAAAAAAATCAAATTTAATTGGGGACTATTTGAAATGATACGAGACTTTTCAGATCATTTATATATGTTAAGAGGGAAGGTTAGGATGGAAGTCCATGGAAAAAATCATATGAAAATTAGATTCTAGGAAACTTTTCGAAATGCAAGTTTCGGTCAAAAATCAAGGTATAGTATACACTAGTTTCGTTCAAAAAAATCAAATTTAAATGGGGACTTTTTGAAATGATACGAGACTTTTCAGATCATGTAAATATGTTAAAAGGGAAGTTTGTGATGGAAGTCCATGAAATAAAATCATCTGAATACTAGATTCTATGAAAGTTTTGGAAATGCAAGTTTCGGTCAAAAATCATAGTATATTATACACTAGTTTCGGTTAAAAAACCAAATTTAATTGGGGACTATTTGAAATGATACGAGACTTTTCATATCATTTATATATGTTATAAGGGAATGTTATGATGGAAGTGCATGCAAAAAAATTATCTGAAAACTAAATTCTATGAAACATATTTAAATGCAAGTTTCAGTCAAAATCTTAGTATATTATACACTACTTTCAGTCAAAAAAATCAAATTTAATTGGGGACTATTTGAAATGATACAATACTTTTCATATCATTTATACATGCTAATAGGGAAGGATATAATGGAAGTCCATGCAAAAAAATTATCTGAAAACTAGATCCTATGAAAATTTTGGAAATGCAAGTTTCGGTCAAAAAAATCAAATTTAATTGGGGACTATTTGAAATGATACGAGACTTTTCTGATCATTTATATATGTTAAAAGGGAAGGTTATGATGGAAGTCCATGCAAAAAATCATCTGAAAATTAGATTCTATGAAACATTTCGAAATGCAAATTTCGGTCAAAAATCTTAATATATTATACACGTTTCGGTAAAAAAAAATCAAATTTAATTGGGGACTATTTGAAATTATACGAGACTTTTCAGATCATTTATATATGTTAAGAGGGAAGGTTAGGATGGAAGTCCATGGAAAAAATCATATGAAAATTAGATTCTAGGAAACTTTTCGAAATGCAAGTTTCGGTCAAAAATCAAGGTATAGTATACACTAGTTTCGTTCAAAAAAATCAAATTTAATTGGGAACTTTTTGAAATGATACGAGACTTTTCAGATCATGTAAATATGTTAAAAGGGAAGTTTGTGATGGAAGTCGATGAAATAAAATCATCTGAATACTAGATTCTATGAAAGTTTTGGAAATGCAAGTTTCGGTCAAAAATCATAGTATATTATACACTAGTTTCGGTTAAAAAATCAAATTTAATTGGGGACTATTTGAAATGATACGAGACTTTTCATATCATTTATATATGTTATAAGGGAATGTTATGATGGAAGTGCATGCAAAAAAATTATCTGAAAACTAAATTCTATGAAACATATTTAAATGCAAGTTTCAGTCAAAAATCTTAGTATATTATACACTACTTTCAGTCAAAAAAATCAAATTTAATTGGGGACTATTTGAAATGATACAATACTTTTCATATCATTTATACATGCTAATAGGGAAGGATATAATGGAAGTCCATGCAAAAAAATTATCTGAAAACTAGATCCTATGAAAATTTTGGAAATGCAAGTTTCGGTCAAAAAATCAAATTTAATTGGGGACTATTTGAAATGATACGAGACTTTTCTGATCATTTATATATGTTAAAAGGGAAGGGTATGATGGAAGTCCATGCAAAAAATCATCTGAAAATTAGATTCTATGAAACTTTTCGAAATGCAAATTTCGGTCAAAAATCTTAATATATTATACACGTTTCGGTAAAAAAAAAATCAAATTTAATTGGGGACTATTTGAAATTATACGAGACTTTTCAGATCATTTATATATGTTAAGAGGGAAGGTTAGGATGGAAGTCCATGGAAAAAATCATATGAAAATTAGATTCTAGGAAACTTTTCGAAATGCAAGTTTCGGTCAAAAATCAAGGTATAGTATACACTAGTTTCGTTCAAAAAAATCAAATTTAATTGGGAACTTTTGGAAATGATACGAGACTTTTCAGATCATGTAAATATGTTAAAAGGGAAGTTTGTGATGGAAGTCCATGAAATAAAATCATCTGAATACTAGATTCTATGAAAGTTTTGGAAATGCAAGTTTCGGTCAAAAATCATAGTATATTATACACTAGTTTCGGTTAAAAAATCAAATTTAATTGGGGACTATTTGAAATGATACGAGACTTTTCATATCATTTATATATGTTATAAGGGAATGTTATGATGGAAGTCCATGCAAAAAAATTATCTGAAAACTAAATTCTATGAAACATATTTAAATGCAAGTTTCAGTCAAAAATCTTAGTATATTATACACTACTTTCAGTCAAAAAATCAAATTTAATTGGGGACTATTTGAAATGATACAATAGTTTTCATATCATTTATACATGCTAATAGGGAAGGATATAATGGAAGTCCATGCAAAAAAATTATCTGAAAACTAGATCCTATGAAAATTTTGGAAATGCAAGTTTCGGTCAAAAAAATCAAATTTAATTGGGGACTATTTGAAATGATACGAGACTTTTCTGATCATTTATATATGTTAAGAGGGAAGGTTATGATGGAAGTCCATGCAAAAAATCATCTGAAAATTAGATTCTATGAAACTTTTCGAAATGCAAATTTCGGTCAAAAATCTTAATATATTATACACGTTTCGGTAAAAAAAAAATCAAATTTAATTGGGGACTATTTGAAATGATACGAGACTTTTCAGATCATTTATATATGTTAAGAGGGAAGGTTAGGATGGAAGTCCATGGAAAAAATCATATGAAAATTAGATTCTAGGAAACTTTTCGAAATGCAAGTTTCGGTCAAAAATCAAGGTATAGTATACACTAGTTTCGTTCAAAAAAATCAAATTTAATTGGGAACTTTTTGAAATGATACGAGACTTTTCAGATCATGTAAATATGTTAAAAGGGAAGTTTGTGATTAAAGTCCATGAAATAAAATCATCTGAATACTAGATTCTATGAAAGTTTTGGAAATGCAAGTTTCGGTCAAAAATCATAGTATATTATACACTAGTTTCGGTTAAAAAATCAAATTTAATTGGGGACTATTTGAAATGATACGAGACTTTTCATATCATTTATATATGTTATAAGGGAATGTTATGATGGAAGTGCATGCAAAAAAATTATCTGAAAACTAAATTCTATGAAACATATTTAAATGCAAGTTTCAGTCAAAATCTTAGTATATTATACACTACTTTCAGTCAAAAAAATCAAATTTAATTGGGGACTATTTGAAATGATACAATACTTTTCATATCATTTATACATGCTAATAGGGAAGGATATAATGGAAGTCCATGCAAAAAAATTATCTGAAAACTAGATCCTATGAAAATTTTGGAAATGCAAGTTTCGGTCAAAAAAATCAAATTTAATTGGGGACTATTTGAAATGATACGAGACTTTTCTGATCATTTATATATGTTAAGAGGGAAGGTTATGATGGAAGTCCATGCAAAAAATCATCTGAAAATTAGATTCTATGAAACTTTTCGAAATGCAAATTTCGGTCAAAAATCTTAATATATTATACACGTTTCGGTAAAAAAAAATCAAATTTAATTGGGGACTATTTGAAATTATACGAGACTTTTCAGATCATTTATATATGTTAAGAGGGAAGGTTAGGATGGAAGTCCATGGAAAAAATCATATGAAAATTAGATTCTAGGAAACTTTTCGAAATGCAAGTTTCGGTCAAAAATCAAGGTATAGTATACACTAGTTTCGTTCAAAAAAATCAAATTTAATTGGGAACTTTTTGAAATGATACGAGACTTTTCAGATCATGTAAATATGTTAAAAGGGAAGTTTGTGATGGAAGTCCATGAAATAAAATCATCTGAATACTAGATTCTATGAAAGTTTTGGAAATGCAAGTTTCGGTCAAAAATCATAGTATATTATACACTAGTTTCGGTTAAAAAATCAAATTTAATTGGGGACTATTTGAAATGATACGAGACTTTTCATATCATTTATATATGTTATAAGGGAATGTTATGATGGAAGTGCATGCAAAAAAATTATCTGAAAACTAAATTCTATGAAACATATTTAAATGCAAGTTTCAGTCAAAAATCTTAGTATATTATACACTACTTTCAGTCAAAAAAATCAAATTTAATTGGGGACTATTTGAAATGATACAATACTTTTCATATCATTTATACATGCTAATAGGGAAGGATATAATGGAAGTCCATGCAAAAAAATTATCTGAAAACTAGATCCTATGAAAATTTTGGAAATGCAAGTTTCGGTCAAAAAATCAAATTTAATTGGGGACTATT
Organism: Lathyrus aphaca; assembly: GCA_963966055.1. NCBI lineage: Eukaryota > Viridiplantae > Streptophyta > Magnoliopsida > Fabales > Fabaceae > Lathyrus > Lathyrus aphaca. Next base: position 645,528,688 of record OZ014520.1, on the reverse strand, counting down.
TGAAATGATACGAGACTTTTCTGATCATTTATATATGTTAAAAGGGAAGGGTATGATGGAAGTCCATGCAAAAAATCATCTGAAAATTAGATTCTATGAAACTTTTCGAAATGCAAATTTCGGTCAAAAATCTTAATATATTATACACGTTTCGGTAAAAAAAAAATCAAATTTAATTGGGGACTATTTGAAATTATACGAGACTTTTCAGATCATTTATATATGTTAAGAGGGAAGGTTAGGATGGAAGTCCATGGAAAAAATCATATGAAAATTAGATTCTAGGAAACTTTTCGAAATGCAAGTTTCGGTCAAAAATCAAGGTATAGTATACACTAGTTTCGTTCAAAAAAATCAAATTTAATTGGGAACTTTTTGAAATGATACGAGACTTTTCAGATCATGTAAATATGTTAAAAGGGAAGTTTGTGATGGAAGTCCATGAAATAAAATCATCTGAATACTAGATTCTATGAAAGTTTTGGAAATGCAAGTTTCGGTCAAAAATCATAGTATATTATACACTAGTTTCGGTTAAAAAATCAAATTTAATTGGGGACTATTTGAAATGATACGAGACTTTTCATATCATTTATATATGTTATAAGGGAATGTTATGATGGAAGTCCATGCAAAAAAATTATCTGAAAACTAAATTCTATGAAACATATTTAAATGCAAGTTTCAGTCAAAAATCTTAGTATATTATACACTACTTTCAGTCAAAAAATCAAATTTAATTGGGGACTATTTGAAATGATACAATAGTTTTCATATCATTTATACATGCTAATAGGGAAGGATATAATGGAAGTCATGCAAAAAAATTATCTGAAAACTAGATCCTATGAAAATTTTGGAAATGCAAGTTTCGGTCAAAAAAATCAAATTTAATTGGGGACTATTTGAAATGATACGAGACTTTTCTGATCATTTATATATGTTAAGAGGGAAGGTTATGATGGAAGTCCATGCAAAAAATCATCTGAAAATTAGATTCTATGAAACTTTTCGAAATGCAAATTTCGGTCAAAAATCTTAATATATTATACACGTTTCGGTAAAAAAAAAATCAAATTTAATTGGGGACTATTTGAAATGATACGAGACTTTTCAGATCATTTATATATGTTAAGAGGGAAGGTTAGGATGGAAGTCCATGGAAAAAATCATATGAAAATTAGATTCTAGGAAACTTTTCGAAATGCAAGTTTCGGTCAAAAATCAAGGTATAGTATACACTAGTTTCGTTCAAAAAAATCAAATTTAATTGGGAACTTTTTGAAATGATACGAGACTTTTCAGATCATGTAAATATGTTAAAAGGGAAGTTTGTGATGGAAGTCCATGAAATAAAATCATCTGAATACTAGATTCTATGAAAGTTTTGGAAATGCAAGTTTCGGTCAAAAATCATAGTATATTATACACTAGTTTCGGTTAAAAAACCAAATTTAATTGGGGACTATTTGAAATGATACGAGACTTTTCATATCATTTATATATGTTATAAGGGAATGTTATGATGGAAGTCCATGCAAAAAAATTATCTGAAAACTAAATTCTATGAAACATATTTAAATGCAAGTTTCAGTCAAAAATCTTAGTATATTATACACTACTTTCAGTCAAAAAAATCAAATTTAATTGGGGACTATTTGAAATGATACAATACTTTTCATATCATTTATACATGCTAATAGGGAAGGATATAATGGAAGTCCATGCAAAAAAATTATCTGAAAACTAGATCCTATGAAAATTTTGGAAATGCAAGTTTCGGTCAAAAAAATCAAATTTAATTGGGGACTATTTGAAATGATACGAGACTTTTCTGATCATTTATATATGTTAAGAGGGAAGGTTATGATGGAAGTCCATGCAAAAAATCATCTGAAAATTAGATTCTATGAAACTTTTCGAAATGCAAATTTCGGTCAAAAATCTTAATATATTATACACGTTTCGGTAAAAAAAAAATCAAATTTAATTGGGGACTATTTGAAATGATACGAGACTTTTCAGATCATTTATATATGTTAAGAGGGAAGGTTAGGATGGAAGTCCATGGAAAAAATCATATGAAAATTAGATTCTAGGAAACTTTTCGAAATGCAAGTTTCGGTCAAAAATCAAGGTATAGTATACACTAGTTTCGTTCAAAAAAATCAAATTTAATTGGGAACTTTTTGAAATGATACGAGACTTTTCAGATCATGTAAATATGTTAAAAGGGAAGTTTGTGATGGAAGTCCATGAAATAAAATCATCTGAATACTAGATTCTATGAAAGTTTTGGAAATGCAAGTTTCGGTCAAAAATCATAGTATATTATACACTAGTTTCGGTTAAAAAATCAAATTTAATTGGGGACTATTTGAAATGATACGAGACTTTTCATATCATTTATATATGTTATAAGGGAATGTTATGATGGAAGTGCATGCAAAAAAATTATCTGAAAACTAAATTCTATGAAACATATTTAAATGCAAGTTTGAGTCAAAAATCTTAGTATATTATACACTACTTTCAGTCAAAAAAATCAAATTTAATTGGGGACTATTTGAAATGATACAATACTTTTCATATCATTTATACATGCTAATAGGGAAGGATATAATGGAAGTCCATGCAAAAAAATTATCTGAAAACTAGATCCTATGAAAATTTTGGAAATGCAAGTTTCGGTCAAAAAAATCAAATTTAATTGGGGACTATTTGAAATGATACGAGACTTTTCTGATCATTTATATATGTTAAAAGGGAAGTTTATGATGGAAGTCCATGCAAAAAATCATCTGAAAATTAGATTCTATGAAACTTTTCGAAATGCAAATTTCGGTCAAAAATCTTAATATATTATACACGTTTCGGTAAAAAAAAAATCAAATTTAATTGGGGACTATTTGAAATTATACGAGACTTTTCAGATCATTTATATATGTTAAGAGGGAAGGTTAGGATGGAAGTCCATGGAAAAAATCATATGAAAATTAGATTCTAGGAAACTTTTCGAAATGCAAGTTTCGGTCAAAAATCAAGGTATAGTATACACTAGTTTCGTTCAAAAAAATCAAATTTAATTGGGAACTTTTTGAAATGATACGAGACTTTTCAGATCATGTAAATATGTTAAAAGGGAAGTTTGTGATTAAAGTCCATGAAATAAAATCATCTGAATACTAGATTCTATGAAAGTTTTGGAAATGCAAGTTTCGGTCAAAAATCATAGTATATTATACACTAGTTTCGGTTAAAAAATCAAATTTAATTGGGGACTATTTGAAATGATACGAGACTTTTCATATCATTTATATATGTTATAAGGGAATGTTATGATGGAAGTGCATGCAAAAAAATTATCTGAAAACTAAATTCTATGAAACATATTTAAATGCAAGTTTCAGTCAAAATCTTAGTATATTATACACTACTTTCAGTCAAAAAAATCAAATTTAATTGGGGACTATTTGAAATGATACAATACTTTTCATATCATTTATACATGCTAATAGGGAAGGATATAATGGAAGTCCATGCAAAAAAATTATCTGAAAACTAGATCCTATGAAAATTTTGGAAATGCAAGTTTCGGTCAAAAAAATCAAATTTAATTGGGGACTATTTGAAATGATACGAGACTTTTCTGATCATTTATATATGTTAAGAGGGAAGGTTATGATGGAAGTCCATGCAAAAAATCATCTGAAAATTAGATTCTATGAAACTTTTCGAAATGCAAATTTCGGTCAAAAATCTTAATATATTATACACGTTTCGGTAAAAAAAAATCAAATTTAATTGGGGACTATTTGAAATTATACGAGACTTTTCAGATCATTTATATATGTTAAGAGGGAAGGTTAGGATGGAAGTCCATGGAAAAAATCATATGAAAATTAGATTCTAGGAAACTTTTCGAAATGCAAGTTTCGGTCAAAAATCAAGGTATAGTATACACTAGTTTCGTTCAAAAAAATCAAATTTAATTGGGAACTTTTTGAAATGATACGAGACTTTTCAGATCATGTAAATATGTTAAAAGGGAAGTTTGTGATGGAAGTCCATGAAATAAAATCATCTGAATACTAGATTCTATGAAAGTTTTGGAAATGCAAGTTTCGGTCAAAAATCATAGTATATTATACACTAGTTTCGGTTAAAAAATCAAATTTAATTGGGGACTATTTGAAATGATACGAGACTTTTCATATCATTTATATATGTTATAAGGGAATGTTATGATGGAAGTGCATGCAAAAAAATTATCTGAAAACTAAATTCTATGAAACATATTTAAATGCAAGTTTCAGTCAAAAATCTTAGTATATTATAAACTACTTTCAGTCAAAAAAATCAAATTTAATTGGGGACTATTTGAAATGATACAATACTTTTCATATCATTTATACATGCTAATAGGGAAGGATATAATGGAAGTCCATGCAAAAAAATTATCTGAAAACTAGATCCTATGAAAATTTTGGAAATGCAAGTTTCGGTCAAAAAATCAAATTTAATTGGGGACTATTTGAAATGATACGAGACTTTTCTGATCATTTATATATGTTAAAAGGGAAGGGTATGATGGAAGTCCATGCAAAAAATCATCTGAAAATTAGATTCTATGAAACTTTTCGAAATGCAAATTTCGGTCAAAAATCTTAATATATTATACACGTTTCGGTAAAAAAAAAATCAAATTTAATAGGGGACTATTTGAAATTATACGAGACTTTTCAGATCATTTATATATGTTAAGAGGGAAGGTTAGGATGGAAGTCCATGGAAAAAATCATATGAAAATTAGATTCTAGGAAACTTTTCGAAATGCAAGTTTCGGTCAAAAATCAAGGTATAGTATACACTAGTTTCGTTCAAAAAAATCAAATTTAATTGGGAACTTTTTGAAATGATACGAGACTTTTCAGATCATGTAAATATGTTAAAAGGGAAGTTTGTGATGGAAGTCCATGAAATAAAATCATCTGAATACTAGATTCTATGAAAGTTTTGGAAATGCAAGTTTCGGTCAAAAATCATAGTATATTATACACTAGTTTCGGTTAAAAAATCAAATTTAATTGGGGACTATTTGAAATGATACGAGACTTTTCATATCATTTATATATGTTATAAGGGAATGTTATGATGGAAGTCCATGCAAAAAAATTATCTGAAAACTAAATTCTATGAAACATATTTAAATGCAAGTTTCAGTCAAAAATCTTAGTATATTATACACTACTTTCAGTCAAAAAATCAAATTTAATTGGGGACTATTTGAAATGATACAATAGTTTTCATATCATTTATACATGCTAATAGGGAAGGATATAATGGAAGTCCATGCAAAAAAATTATCTGAAAACTAGATCCTATGAAAATTTTGGAAATGCAAGTTTCGGTCAAAAAAATCAAATTTAATTGGGGACTATTTGAAATGATACGAGACTTTTCTGATCATTTATATATGTTAAGAGGGAAGGTTATGATGGAAGTCCATGCAAAAAATCATCTGAAAATTAGATTCTATGAAACTTTTCGAAATGCAAATTTCGGTCAAAAATCTTAATATATTATACACGTTTCGGTAAAAAAAAAATCAAATTTAATTGGGGACTATTTGAAATGATACGAGACTTTTCAGATCATTTATATATGTTAAGAGGGAAGGTTAGGATGGAAGTCCATGGAAAAAATCATATGAAAATTAGATTCTAGGAAACTTTTCGAAATGCAAGTTTCGGTCAAAAATCAAGGTATAGTATACACTAGTTTCGTTCAAAAAAATCAAATTTAATTGGGAACTTTTTGAAATGATACGAGACTTTTCAGATCATGTAAATATGTTAAAAGGGAAGTTTGTGATGGAAGTCCATGAAATAAAATCATCTGAATACTAGATTCTATGAAAGTTTTGGAAATGCAAGTTTCGGTCAAAAATCATAGTATATTATACACTAGTTTCGGTTAAAAAATCAAATTTAATTGGGGACTATTTGAAATGATACGAGACTTTTCATATCATTTATATATGTTATAAGGGAATGTTATGATGGAAGTCCATGCAAAAAAATTATCTGAAAACTAAATTCTATGAAACATATTTAAATGCAAGTTTCAGTCAAAAATCTTAGTATATTATACACTACTTTCAGTCAAAAAATCAAATTTAATTGGGGACTATTTGAAATGATACAATAGTTTTCATATCATTTATACATGCTAATAGGGAAGGATATAATGGAAGTCCATGCAAAAAAATTATCTGAAAACTAGATCCTATGAAAATTTTGGAAATGCAAGTTTCGGTCAAAAAAATCAAATTTAATTGGGGACTATTTGAAATGATACGAGACTTTTCTGATCATTTATATATGTTAAGAGGGAAGGTTATGATGGAAGTCCATGCAAAAAATCATCTGAAAATTAGATTCTATGAAACTTTTCGAAATGCAAATTTCGGTCAAAAATCTTAATATATTATACACGTTTCGGTAAAAAAAAAATCAAATTTAATTGGGGACTATTTGAAATGATACGAGACTTTTCAGATCATTTATATATGTTAAGAGGGAAGGTTAGGATGGAAGTCCATGGAAAAAATCATATGAAAATTAGATTCTAGGAAACTTTTCGAAATGCAAGTTTCGGTCAAAAATCAAGGTATAGTATACACTAGTTTCGTTCAAAAAAATCAAATTTAATTGGGAACTTTTTGAAATGATACGAGACTTTTCAGATCATGTAAATATGTTAAAAGGGAAGTTTGTGATGGAAGTCCATGAAATAAAATCATCTGAATACTAGATTCTATGAAAGTTTTGGAAATGCAAGTTTCGGTCAAAAATCATAGTATATTATACACTAGTTTCGGTTAAAAAACCAAATTTAATTGGGGACTATTTGAAATGATACGAGACTTTTCATATCATTTATATATGTTATAAGGGAATGTTATGATGGAAGTCCATGCAAAAAAATTATCTGAAAACTAAATTCTATGAAACATATTTAAATGCAAGTTTCAGTCAAAAATCTTAGTATATTATACACTACTTTCAGTCAAAAAAATCAAATTTAATTGGGGACTATTTGAAATGATACAATACTTTTCATATCATTTATACATGCTAATAGGGAAGGATATAATGGAAGTCCATGCAATAAAATTATCTGAAAACTAGATCCTATGAAAATTTTGGAAATGCAAGTTTCGGTCAAAAAAATCAAATTTAATTGGGGACTATTTGAAATGATACGAGACTTTTCTGATCATTTATATATGTTAAGAGGGAAGGTTATGATGGAAGTCCATGCAAAAAATCATCTGAAAATTAGATTCTATGAAACTTTTCGAAATGCAAATTTCGGTCAAAAATCTTAATATATTATACACGTTTCGGTAAAAAAAAAATCAAATTTAATTGGGGACTATTTGAAATGATACGAGACTTTTCAGATCATTTATATATGTTAAGAGGGAAGGTTAGGATGGAAGTCCATGGAAAAAATCATATGAAAATTAGATTCTAGGAAACTTTTCGAAATGCAAGTTTCGGTCAAAAATCAAGGTATAGTATACACTAGTTTCGTTCAAAAAAATCAAATTTAATTGGGAACTTTTTGAAATGATACGAGACTTTTCAGATCATGTAAATATGTTAAAAGGGAAGTTTGTGATGGAAGTCCATGAAATAAAATCATCTGAATACTAGATTCTATGAAAGTTTTGGAAATGCAAGTTTCGGTCAAAAATCATAGTATATTATACACTAGTTTCGGTTAAAAAATCAAATTTAATTGGGGACTATTTGAAATGATACGAGACTTTTCATATCATTTATATATGTTATAAGGGAATGTTATGATGGAAGTGCATGCAAAAAAATTATCTGAAAACTAAATTCTATGAAACATATTTAAATGCAAGTTTGAGTCAAAAATCTTAGTATATTATACACTACTTTCAGTCAAAAAAATCAAATTTAATTGGGGACTATTTGAAATGATACAATACTTTTCATATCATTTATACATGCTAATAGGGAAGGATATAATGGAAGTCCATGCAAAAAAATTATCTGAAAACTAGATCCTATGAAAATTTTGGAAATGCAAGTTTCGGTCAAAAAAATCAAATTTAATTGGGGACTATTTGAAATGATACGAGACTTTTCTGATCATTTATATATGTTAAAAGGGAAGTTTATGATGGAAGTCCATGCAAAAAATCATCTGAAAATTAGATTCTATGAAACTTTTCGAAATGCAAATTTCGGTCAAAAATCTTAATATATTATACACGTTTCGGTAAAAAAAAAATCAAATTTAATTGGGGACTATTTGAAATTATACGAGACTTTTCAGATCATTTATATATGTTAAGAGGGAAGGTTAGGATGGAAGTCCATGGAAAAAATCATATGAAAATTAGATTCTAGGAAACTTTTCGAAATGCAAGTTTCGGTCAAAAATCAAGGTATAGTATACACTAGTTTCGTTCAAAAAAATCAAATTTAATTGGGAACTTTTTGAAATGATACGAGACTTTTCAGATCATGTAAATATGTTAAAAGGGAAGTTTGTGATTAAAGTCCATGAAATAAAATCATCTGAATACTAGATTCTATGAAAGTTTTGGAAATGCAAGTTTCGGTCAAAAATCATAGTATATTATACACTAGTTTCGGTTAAAAAATCAAATTTAATTGGGGACTATTTGAAATGATACGAGACTTTTCATATCATTTATATATGTTATAAGGGAATGTTATGATGGAAGTGCATGCAAAAAAATTATCTGAAAACTAAATTCTATGAAACATATTTAAATGCAAGTTTCAGTCAAAATCTTAGTATATTATACACTACTTTCAGTCAAAAAAATCAAATTTAATTGGGGACTATTTGAAATGATACAATACTTTTCATATCATTTATACATGCTAATAGGGAAGGATATAATGGAAGTCCATGCAAAAAAATTATCTGAAAACTAGATCCTATGAAAATTTTGGAAATGCAAGTTTCGGTCAAAAAAATCAAATTTAATTGGGGACTATTTGAAATGATACGAGACTTTTCTGATCATTTATATATGTTAAGAGGGAAGGTTATGATGGAAGTCCATGCAAAAAATCATCTGAAAATTAGATTCTATGAAACTTTTCGAAATGCAAATTTCGGTCAAAAATCTTAATATATTATACACGTTTCGGTAAAAAAAAATCAAATTTAATTGGGGACTATTTGAAATTATACGAGACTTTTCAGATCATTTATATATGTTAAGAGGGAAGGTTAGGATGGAAGTCCATGGAAAAAATCATATGAAAATTAGATTCTAGGAAACTTTTCGAAATGCAAGTTTCGGTCAAAAATCAAGGTATAGTATACACTAGTTTCGTTCAAAAAAATCAAATTTAATTGGGAACTTTTTGAAATGATACGAGACTTTTCAGATCATGTAAATATGTTAAAAGGGAAGTTTGTGATGGAAGTCCATGAAATAAAATCATCTGAATACTAGATTCTATGAAAGTTTTGGAAATGCAAGTTTCGGTCAAAAATCATAGTATATTATACACTAGTTTCGGTTAAAAAATCAAATTTAATTGGGGACTATTTGAAATGATACGAGACTTTTCATATCATTTATATATGTTATAAGGGAATGTTATGATGGAAGTGCATGCAAAAAAATTATCTGAAAACTAAATTCTATGAAACATATTTAAATGCAAGTTTCAGTCAAAAATCTTAGTATATTATAAACTACTTTCAGTCAAAAAAATCAAATTTAATTGGGGACTATTTGAAATGATACAATACTTTTCATATCATTTATACATGCTAATAGGGAAGGATATAATGGAAGTCCATGCAAAAAAATTATCTGAAAACTAGATCCTATGAAAATTTTGGAAATGCAAGTTTCGGTCAAAAAATCAAATTTAATTGGGGACTATTTGAAATGATACGAGACTTTTCTGATCATTTATATATGTTAAAAGGGAAGGGTATGATGGAAGTCCATGCAAAAAATCATCTGAAAATTAGATTCTATGAAACTTTTCGAAATGCAAATTTCGGTCAAAAATCTTAATATATTATACACGTTTCGGTAAAAAAAAAATCAAATTTAATTGGGGACTATTTGAAATTATACGAGACTTTTCAGATCATTTATATATGTTAAGAGGGAAGGTTAGGATGGAAGTCCATGGAAAAAATCATATGAAAATTAGATTCTAGGAAACTTTTCGAAATGCAAGTTTCGGTCAAAAATCAAGGTATAGTATACACTAGTTTCGTTCAAAAAAATCAAATTTAATTGGGAACTTTTTGAAATGATACGAGACTTTTCAGATCATGTAAATATGTTAAAAGGGAAGTTTGTGATTAAAGTCCATGAAATAAAATCATCTGAATACTAGATTCTATGAAAGTTTTGGAAATGCAAGTTTCGGTCAAAAATCATAGTATATTATACACTAGTTTCGGTTAAAAAATCAAATTTAATTGGGGACTATTTGAAATGATACGAGACTTTTCATATCATTTATATATGTTATAAGGGAATGTTATGATGGAAGTGCATGCAAAAAAATTATCTGAAAACTAAATTCTATGAAACATATTTAAATGCAAGTTTCAGTCAAAATCTTAGTATATTATACACTACTTTCAGTCAAAAAAATCAAATTTAATTGGGGACTATTTGAAATGATACAATACTTTTCATATCATTTATACATGCTAATAGGGAAGGATATAATGGAAGTCCATGCAAAAAAATTATCTGAAAACTAGATCCTATGAAAATTTTGGAAATGCAAGTTTCGGTCAAAAAAATCAAATTTAATTGGGGACTATTTGAAATGATACGAGACTTTTCTGATCATTTATATATGTTAAGAGGGAAGGTTATGATGGAAGTCCATGCAAAAATCATCTGAAAATTAGATTCTATGAAACTTTTCGAAATGCAAATTTCGGTCAAAAATATTAATATATTATACACGTTTCGGTAAAAAAAAAATCAAATTTAATTGGGGACTATTTGAAATTATACGAGACTTTTCAGATCATTTATATATGTTAAGAGGGAAGGTTAGGATTGAAGTCCATGGAAAAAATCATATGAAAATTAGATTCTAGGAAACTTTTCGAAATGCAAGTTTCGGTCAAAAATCAAGGTATAGTATACACTAGTTTCGTTCAAAAAAATCAAATTTAATTGGGAACTTTTTGAAATGATACGAGACTTTTCAGATCATGTAAATATGTTAAAAGGGAAGTTTGTGATGGAAGTCCATGAAATAAAATCATCTGAATACTAGATTCTATGAAAGTTTTGGAAATGCAAGTTTCGGTCAAAAATCATAGTATATTATACACTAGTTTCGGTTAAAAAATCAAATTTAATTGGGGACTATTTGAAATGATACGAGACTTTACATATCATTTATATATGTTATAAGGGAATGTTATGATGGAAGTGCATGCAAAAAAATTATCTGAAAACTAAATTCTATGAAACATATTTAAATGCAAGTTTCAGTCAAAAATCTTAGTATATTATACACTACTTTCAGTCAAAAAAATCAAATTTAATTGGGGACTATTTGAAATGATACAATACTTTTCATATCATTTATACATGCTAATAGGGAAGGATATAATGGAAGTCCATGCAAAAAAATTATCTGAAAACTAGATCCTATGAAAATTTTGGAAATGCAAGTTTCGGTCAAAAAAATCAAATTTAATTGGGGACTATTTGAAATGATACGAGACTTTTCTGATCATTTATATATGTTAAGAGGGAAGGTTATGATGGAAGTCCATGCAAAAATCATCTGAAAATTAGATTCTATGAAACTTTTCGAAATGCAAATTTCGGTCAAAAATATTAATATATTATACACGTTTCGGTAAAAAAAAATCAAATTTAATTGGGGACTATTTGAAATTATACGAGACTTTTCAGATCATTTATATATGTTAAGAGGGAAGGTTAGGACGGAAGTCCATGGAAAAAATCATATGAAAATTAGATTCTAGGAAACTTTTCGAAATGCAAGTTTCGGTCAAAAATCAAGGTATAGTATACACTAGTTTCGTTCAAAAAAATCAAATTTAATTGGGAACTTTTTGAAATGATACGAGACTTTTCAGATCATGTAAATATGTTAAAAGGGAAGTTTGTGATGGAAGTCCATGAAATAAAATCATCTGAATACTAGATTCTATGAAAGTTTTGGAAATGCAAGTTTCGGTCAAAAATCATAGTATATTATACACTAGTTTCGGTTAAAAAATCAAATTTAATTGGGGACTATTTGAAATGATACGAGACTTTACATATCATTTATATATGTTATAAGGGAATGTTATGATGGAAGTGCATGCAAAAAAATTATCTGAAAACTAAATTCTATGAAACATATTTAAATGCAAGTTTCAGTCAAAAATCTTAGTATATTATACACTACTTTCAGTCAAAAAAATCAAATTTAATTGGGGACTATTTGAAATGATACAATACTTTTCATATCATTTATACATGCTAATAGGGAAGGATATAATGGAAGTCCATGCAAAAAAATTATCTGAAAACTAGATCCTATGAAAATTTTGGAAATGCAAGTTTCGGTCAAAAAAATCAAATTTAATTGGGGACTATTTGAAATGATACGAGACTTTTCTGATCATTTATATATGTTAAGAGGGAAGGTTATGATGGAAGTCCATGCAAAAAATCATCTGAAAATTAGATTCTATGAAACTTTTCGAAATGCAAATTTCGGTCAAAAATCTTAATATATTATACACGTTTCGGTAAAAAAAAAATCAAATTTAATTGGGGACTATTTGAAATGATACGAGACTTTTCAGATCATTTATATATGTTAAGAGGGAAGGTTAGGATGGAAGTCCATGGAAAAAATCATATGAAAATTAGATTCTAGGAAACTTTTCGAAATGCAAGTTTCGGTCAAAAATCAAGGTATAGTATACACTAGTTTCGTTCAAAAAAATCAAATTTAATTGGGAACTTTTTGAAATGATACGAGACTTTTCAGATCATGTAAATATGTTAAAAGGGAAGTTTGTGATTAAAGTCCATGAAATAAAATCATCTGAATACTAGATTCTATGAAAGTTTTGGAAATGCAAGTTTCGGTCAAAAATCATAGTATATTATACACTAGTTTCGGTTAAAAAATCAAATTTAATTGGGGACTATTTGAAATGATACGAGACTTTACATATCATTTATATATGTTATAAGGGAATGTTATGATGGAAGTGCATGCAAAAAAATTATCTGAAAACTAAATTCTATGAAACATATTTAAATGCAAGTTTCAGTCAAAAATCTTAGTATATTATACACTACTTTCAGTCAAAAAAATCAAATTTAATTGGGGACTATTTGAAATGATACAATACTTTTCATATCATTTATACATGCTAATAGGGAAGGATATAATGGAAGTCCATGCAAAAAAATTATCTGAAAACTAGATCCTATGAAAATTTTGGAAATGCAAGTTTCGGTCAAAAAAATCAAATTTAATTGGGGACTATTTGAAATGATACGAGACTTTTCTGATCATTTATATATGTTAAGAGGGAAGGTTATGATGGAAGTCCATGCAAAAAATCATCTGAAAATTAGATTCTATGAAACTTTTCGAAATGCAAATTTCGGTCAAAAATCTTAATATATTATACACGTTTCGGTTAAAAAAAAATCAAATTTAATTGGGGACTATTTGAAATGATACGAGACTTTTCAGATCATTTATATATGTTAAGAGGGAAGGTTAGGATGGAAGTCCATGGAAAAAATCATATGAAAATTAGATTCTAGGAAACTTTTCGAAATGCAAGTTTCGGTCAAAAATCAAGGTATAGTATACACTAGTTTCGTTCAAAAAAATCAAATTTAATTGGGAACTTTTTGAAATGATACGAGACTTTTCAGATCATGTAAATATGTTAAAAGGGAAGTTTGTGATGGAAGTCCATGAAATAAAATCATCTGAATACTAGATTCTATGAAAGTTTTGGAAATGCAAGTTTCGGTCAAAAATCATAGTATATTATACACTAGTTTCGGTTAAAAAATCAAATTTAATTGGGGACTATTTGAAATGATACGAGACTTTTCATATCATTTATATATGTTATAAGGGAATGTTATGATGGAAGTGCATGCAAAAAAATTATCTGAAAACTAAATTCTATGAAACATATTTAAATGCAAGTTTCAGTCAAAAATCTTAGTATATTATACACTACTTTCAGTCAAAAAAATCAAATTTAATTGGGGACTATTTGAAATGATACAATACTTTTCATATCATTTATACATGCTAATAGGGAAGGATATAATGGAAGTCCATGCAAAAAAATTATCAGAAAACTAGATCCTATGAAAATTTTGGAAATGCAAGTTTCGGTCAAAAAAATCAAATTTAATTGGGGACTATTTGAAATGATACGAGACTTTTCTGATCATTTATATATGTTAAGAGGGAAGGTTATGATGGAAGTCCATGCAAAAAATCATCTGAAAATTAGATTCTATGAAACTTTTCGAAATGCAAATTTCGGTCAAAAATCTTAATATATTATACACGTTTCGGTAAAAAAAAAATCAAATTTAATTGGGGACTATTTGAAATGATACGAGACTTTTCAGATCATTTATATATGTTAAGAGGGAAGGTTAGGATGGAAGTCCATGGAAAAAATCATATGAAAATTAGATTCTAGGAAACTTTTCGAAATGCAAGTTTCGGTCAAAAATCAAGGTATAGTATACACTAGTTTCGTTCAAAAAAATCAAATTTAATTGGGAACTTTTTGAAATGATACGAGACTTTTCAGATCATGTAAATATGTTAAAAGGGAAGTTTGTGATTAAAGTCCATGAAATAAAATCATCTGAATACTAGATTCTATGAAAGTTTTGGAAATGCAAGTTTCGGTCAAAAATCATAGTATATTATACACTAGTTTCGGTTAAAAAACCAAATTTAATTGGGGACTATTTGAAATGATACGAGACTTTTCATATCATTTATATATGTTATAAGGGAATGTTATGATGGAAGTGCATGCAAAAAAATTATCTGAAAACTAAATTCTATGAAACATATTTAAATGCAAGTTTCAGTCAAAAATCTTAGTATATTATACACTACTTTCAGTCAAAAAAATCAAATTTAATTGGGGACTATTTGAAATGATACAATACTTTTCATATCATTTATACATGCTAATAGGGAAGGATATAATGGAAGTCCATGCAAAAAAATTATCTGAAAACTAGATCCTATGAAAATTTTGGAAATGCAAGTTTCGGTCAAAAAAATCAAATTTAATTGGGGACTATTTGAAATGATACGAGACTTTTCTGATCATTTATATATGTTAAGAGGGAAGGTTATGATGGAAGTCCATGCAAAAAATCATCTGAAAATTAGATTCTATTAAACTTTTCGAAATGCAAATTTCGGTCAAAAATCTTAATATATTATACACGTTTCGGTAAAAAAAAATCAAATTTAATTGGGGACTATTTGAAATGATACGAGACTTTTCAGATCATTTATATATGTTAAGAGGGAAGGTTAGGATGGAAGTCCATGGAAAAAATCATATGAAAATTAGATTCTAGGAAACTTTTCGAAATGCAAGTTTCGATCAAAAATCAAGGTATAGTATACACTAGTTTCGTTCAAAAAAATCAAATTTAATTGGGAACTTTTTGAAATGATACGAGACTTTTCAGATCATGTAAATTTGTTAAAAGGGAAGTTTGTGATGGAAGTCCATGAAATAAAATCATCTGAATACTAGATTCTATGAAAGTTTTGGAAATGCAAGTTTCGGTCAAAAATCATAGTATATTATACACTAGTTTCGGTTAAAAAATCAAATTTAATTGGGGACTATTTGAAATGATACGAGACTTTTCATATCATTTATATATGTTATAAGGGAATGTTATGATGGAAGTGCATGCAAAAAAATTATCTGAAAACTAAATTCTATGAAACATATTTAAATGCAAGTTTCAGTCAAAAATCTTAGTATATTATACACTACTTTCAGTCAAAAAATCAAATTTAATTGGGGACTATTTGAAATGATACAATAGTTTTCATATCATTTATACATGCTAATAGGGAAGGATATAATGGAAGTCCATGCAGAAAAATTATCTGAAAACTAGATCCTATGAAAATTTTGGAAATGCAAGTTTCGGTCAAAAAAATCAAATTTAATTGGGGACTATTTGAAATGATACGAGACTTTTCTGATCATTTATATATGTTAAGAGGGAAGGTTATGATGGAAGTCCATGCAAAAAATCATCTGAAAATTAGATTCTATGAAACTTTTCGAAATGCAAATTTCGGTCAAAAATCTTAATATATTATACACGTTTCGGTAAAAAAAAATAAAATTTAATTGGGGACTATTTGAAATTATACGAGACTTTTCAGATCATTTATATATGTTAAGAGGGAAGGTTAGGATGGAAGTCCATGGAAAAAATCATATGAAAATTAGATTCTAGGAAACTTTTCGAAATGCAAGTTTCGGTCAAAAATCAAGGTATAGTATACACTAGTTTCGTTCAAAAAAATCAAATTTAATTGGGAACTTTTTGAAATGATACGAGACTTTTCAGATCATGTAAATATGTTAAAAGGGAAGTTTGTGATGGAAGTCCATGAAATAAAATCATCTGAATACTAGATTCTATGAAAGTTTTGGAAATGCAAGTTTCGGTCAAAAATCATAGTATATTATACACTAGTTTCGGTTAAAAAATCAAATTTAATTGGGGACTATTTGAAATGATACGAGACTTTTTATATCATTTATATATGTTATAAGGGAATGTTATGATGGAAGTCCATGCAAAAAAATTATCTGAAAACTAAATTCTATGAAACATATTTAAATGCAAGTTTCAGTAAAAAATCTTAGTATATTATACACTACTTTCAGTCAAAAAAATCAAATTTAATTGGGGACTATTTGAAATGATACAATACTTTTCATATCATTTATACATGCTAATAGGGAAGGATATAATGGAAGTCCATGCAAAAAAATTATCTGAAAACTAGATCCTATGAAAATTTTGGAAATGCAAGTTTCGGTCAAAAAAATCAAATTTAATTGGGGACTATTTGAAATGATACGAGACTTTTCTGATCATTTATATATGTTAAGAGGGAAGGTTATGATGGAAGTCCATGCAAAAAATCATCTGAAAATTAGATTCTATGAAACTTTTCGAAATGCAAATTTCGGTCAAAAATCTTAATATATTATACACGTTTCGGTAAAAAAAAATCAAATTTAATTGGGGACTATTTGAAATGATACGAGACTTTTCAGATCATTTATATATGTTAAGAGGGAAGGTTAGGATGGAAGTCCATGGAAAAAATCATATGAAAATTAGATTCTAGGAAACTTTTCGAAATGCAAGTTTCGGTCAAAAATCAAGGTATAGTATACACTAGTTTCGTTCAAAAAAATCAAATTTAATTGGGAACTTTTTGAAATGATACGAGACTTTTCAGATCATGTAAATATGTTAAAAGGGAAGTTTGTGATTAAAGTCCATGAAATAAAATCATCTGAATACTAGATTCTATGAAAGTTTTGGAAATGCAAGTTTCGGTCAAAAATCATAGTATATTATACACTAGTTTCGGTTAAAAAATCAAATTTAATTGGGGACTATTTGAAATGATACGAGACTTTTCATATCATTTATATATGTTATAAGGGAATGTTATGATGGAAGTCCATGCAAAAAAATTATCTGAAAACTAAATTCTATGAAACATATTTAAATGCAAGTTTCAGTCAAAAATCTTAGTATATTATACACTACTTTCAGTCAAAAAAATCAAATTTAATTGGGGACTATTTGAAATGATACAATACTTTTCATATCATTTATACATGCTAATAGGGAAGGATATAATGGAAGTCCATGCAAAAAAATTATCTGAAAACTAGATCCTATGAAAATTTTGGAAATGCAAGTTTCGGTCAAAAAAATCAAATTTAATTGGGGACTATTTGAAATGATACGAGACTTTTCTGATCATTTATATATGTTAAGAGGGAAGGTTATGATGGAAGTCCATGCAAAAAATCATCTGAAAATTAGATTCTATGAAACTTTTCGAAATGCAAATTTCGGTCAAAAATCTTAATATATTATACACGTTTCGGTAAAAAAAAATCAAATTTAATTGGGGACTATTTGAAATGATACGAGACTTTTCAGATCATTTATATATGTTAAGAGGGAAGGTTAGGATGGAAGTCCATGGAAAAAATCATATGAAAATTAGATTCTAGGAAACTTTTCGAAATGCAAGTTTCGGTCAAAAATCAAGGTATAGTATACACTAGTTTCGTTCAAAAAAAATCAAATTTAATTGGGAACTTTTTGAAATGATACGAGACTTTTCAGATCATGTAAATATGTTAAAAGGGAAGTTTGTGATTAAAGTCCATGAAATAAAATCATCTGAATACTAGATTCTATGAAAGTTTTGGAAATGCAAGTTTCGGTCAAAAATCATAGTATATTATACACTAGTTTCGGTTAAAAAATCAAATTTAATTGGGGACTATTTGAAATGATACGAGACTTTTCATATCATTTATATATGTTATAAGGGAATGTTATGATGGAAGTCCATGCAAAAAAATTATCTGAAAACTAAATTCTATGAAACATATTTAAATGCAAGTTTCAGTCAAAAATCTTAGTATATTATACACTACTTTCAGTCAAAAAAATCAAATTTAATTGGGGACTATTTGAAATGATACAATACTTTTCATATCATTTATACATGCTAATAGGGAAGGATATAATGGAAGTCCATGCAAAAAAATTATCTGAAAACTAGATCCTATGAAAATTTTGGAAATGCAAGTTTCGGTCAAAAAAATCAAATTTAATTGGGGACTATTTGAAATGATACGAGACTTTTCTGATCATTTATATATGTTAAGAGGGAAGGTTATGATGGAAGTCCATGCAAAAAATCATCTGAAAATTAGATTCTATGATACTTTTCGAAATGCAAATTTCGGTCAAAAATCTTAATATATTATACACGTTTCGGTAAAAAAAAATCAAATTTAATTGGGGACTATTTGAAATTATACGAGACTTTTCAGATCATTTATATATGTTAAGAGGGAAGGTTAGGATGGAAGTCCATGGAAAAAATCATATGAAAATTAGATTCTAGGAAACTTTTCGAAATGCAAGTTTCGATCAAAAATCAAGGTATAGTATACACTAGTTTCGTTCAAAAAAATCAAATTTAATTGGGAACTTTTTGAAATGATACGAGACTTTTCAGATCATGTAAATATGTTAAAAGGGAAGTTTGTGATGGAAGTCCATGAAATAAAATCATCTGAATACTAGATTCTATGAAAGTTTTGGAAATGCAAGTTTCGGTCAAAAATCATAGTATATTATACACTAGTTTCGGTTAAAAAATCAAATTTAATTGGGGACTATTTGAAATGATACGAGACTTTTCATATCATTTATATATGTTATAAGGGAATGTTATGATGGAAGTGCATGCAAAAAAATTATCTGAAAACTAAATTCTATGAAACATATTTAAATGCAAGTTTCAGTCAAAAATCTTAGTATATTATACACTACTTTCAGTCAAAAAAATCAAATTTAATTGGGGACTATTTGAAATGATACAATACTTTTCATATCATTTATACATGATAATAGGGAAGGATATAATGGAAGTCCATGCAAAAAAATTATCTGAAAACTAGATCCTATGAAAATTTTGGAAATGCAAGTTTCGGTCAAAAAAATCAAATTTAATTGGGGACTATTTGAAATGATACGAGACTTTTCTGATCATTTATATATGTTAAGAGGGAAGGTTATGATGGAAGTCCATGCAAAAAATCATCTGAAAATTAGATTCTATGAAACTTTTCGAAATGCAAATTTCGGTCAAAAATCTTAATATATTATACACGTTTCGGTAAAAAAAAATCAAATTTAATTGGGGACTATTTGAAATGATACGAGACTTTTCAGATCATTTATATATGTTAAGAGGGAAGGTTAGGATGGAAGTCCATGGAAAAAATCATATGAAAATTAGATTCTAGGAAACTTTTCGAAATGCAAGTTTCGGTCAAAAATCAAGGTATAGTATACACTAGTTTCGTTCAAAAAAATCAAATTTAATTGGGAACTTTTTGAAATGATACGAGACTTTTCAGATAATGTAAATATGTTAAAAGGGAAGTTTGTGATTAAAGTCCATGAAATAAAATCATCTGAATACTAGATTCTATGAAAGTTTTGGAAATGCATGTTTCGGTCAAAAATCATAGTATATTATACACTAGTTTCGGTTAAAAAATCAAATTTAATTGGGGACTATTTGAAATGATACGAGACTTTTCATATCATTTATATATGTTATAAGGGAATGTTATGATGGAAGTCCATGCAAAAAAATTATCTGAAAACTAAATTCTATGAAACATATTTAAATGCAAGTTTCAGTCAAAAATCTTAGTATATTATACACTACTTTCAGTCAAAAAAATCAAATTTAATTGGGGACTATTTGAAATGATACAATACTTTTCATATCATTTATACATGCTAATAGGGAAGGATATAATGGAAGTCCATGCAAAAAAATTATCTGAAAACTAGATCCTATGAAAATTTTGGAAATGCAAGTTTCGGTCAAAAAAATCAAATTTAATTGGGGACTATTTGAAATGATACGAGACTTTTCTGATCATTTATATATGTTAAGAGGGAAGGTTATGATGGAAGTCCATGCAAAAAATCATCTGAAAATTAGATTCTATGAAACTTTTCGAAATGCAAATTTCGGTCAAAAATCTTAATATATTATACACGTTTCGGTAAAAAAAAAATCAAATTTAATTGGGGACTATTTGAAATGATACGAGACTTTTCAGATCATTTATATATGTTAAGAGGGAAGGTTAGGATGGAAGTCCATGGAAAAAATCATATGAAAATTAGATTCTAGGAAACTTTTCGAAATGCAAGTTTCGGTCAAAAATCAAGGTATAGTATACACTAGTTTCGTTCAAAAAAATCAAATTTAATTGGGAACTTTTTGAAATGATACGAGACTTTTCAGATCATGTAAATATGTTAAAAGGGAAGTTTGTGATGGAAGTCCATGAAATAAAATCATCTGAATACTAGATTCTATGAAAGTTTTGGAAATGCAAGTTTCGGTCAAAAATCATAGTATATTATACACTAGTTTCGGTTAAAAAATCAAATTTAATTGGGGACTATTTGAAATGATACGAGACTTTTCATATCATTTATATATGTTATAAGGGAATGTTATGATGGAAGTCCATGCAAAAAAATTATCTGAAAACTAAATTCTATGAAACATATTTAAATGCAAGTTTCAGTTAAAAATCTTAGTATATTATACACTACTTTCAGTCAAAAAAATCAAATTTAATTGGGGACTATTTGAAATGATACAATACTTTTCATATCATTTATACATGCTAATAGGGAAGGATATAATGGAAGTCCATGCAAAAAAATTATCTGAAAACTAGATCCTATGAAAATTTTGGAAATGCAAGTTTCGGTCAAAAAAATCAAATTTAATTGGGGACTATTTGAAATGATACGAGACTTTTCTGATCATTTATATATGTTAAGAGGGAAGGTTATGATGGAAGTCCATGCAAAAAATCATCTGAAAATTAGATTCTATGAAACTTTTCGAAATGCAAATTTCGGTCAAAAATCTTAATATATTATACACGTTTCGGTAAAAAAAAATCAAATTTAATTGGGGACTATTTGAAATTATACGAGACTTTTCAGATCATTTATATATGTTAAGAGGGAAGGTTAGGATGGAAGTCCATGGAAAAAATCATATGAAAATTAGATTCTAGGAAACTTTTCGAAATGCAAGTTTCGGTCAAAAATCAAGGTATAGTATACACTAGTTTCGTTCAAAAAAATCAAATTTAATTGGGAACTTTTTGAAATGATACGAGACTTTTCAGATCATGTAAATATGTTAAAAGGGAAGTTTGTGATGGAAGTCCATGAAATAAAATCATCTGAATACTAGATTCTATGAATGTTTTGGAAATGCAAGTTTCGGTCAAAAATCATAGTATATTATACACTAGTTTCGGTTAAAAAATCAAATTTAATAGGGGACTATTTGAAATGATACGAGACTTTTCATATCATTTATATATGTTATAAGGGAATGTTATGATGGAAGTCCATGCAAAAAAATTATCTGAAAACTAAATTCTATGAAACATATTTAAATGCAAGTTTCAGTCAAAAATCTTAGTATATTATACACTACTTTCAGTCAAAAAAATCAAATTTAATTGGGGACTATTTGAAATGATACAATACTTTTCATATCATTTATACATGCTAATAGGGAAGGATATAATGGAAGTCCATGCAAAAAAATTATCTGAAAACTAGATCCTATGAAAATTTTGGAAATGCAAGTTTCGGTCAAAAAAATCAAATTTAATTGGGGACTATTTGAAATGATACGAGACTTTTCTGATCATTTATATATGTTAAGAGGGAAGGTTATGATGGAAGTCCATGCAAAAAATCATCTGAAAATTAGATTCTATGAAACTTTTCGAAATGCAAATTTCGGTCAAAAATCTTAATATATTATACACGTTTCGGTAAAAAAAAAATCAAATTTAATTGGGGACTATTTGAAATTATACGAGACTTTTCAGATCATTTATATATGTTAAGAGGGAAGGTTAGGATGGAAGTCCATGGAAAAAATCATATGAAAATTAGATTCTAGGAAACTTTTCGAAATGCAAGTTTCGGTCAAAAATCAAGGTATAGTATACACTAGTTTCGTTCAAAAAAATCAAATTTAATTGGGAACTTTTTGAAATGATACGAGACTTTTCAGATCATGTAAATATGTTAAAAGGGAAGTTTGTGATGGAAGTCCATGAAATAAAATCATCTGAATACTAGATTCTATGAAAGTTTTGGAAATGCAAGTTTCGGTCAAAAATCATAGTATATTATACACTAGTTTCGGTTAAAAAATCAAATTTAATTGGGGACTATTTGAAATGATACGAGACTTTTCATATCATTTATATATGTTATAAGGGAATGTTATGATGGAAGTCCATGCAAAAAAATTATCTGAAAACTAAATTCTATGAAACATATTTAAATGCAAGTTTCAGTCAAAAATCTTAGTATATTATACACTACTTTCAGTCAAAAAAATCAAATTTAATTGGGGACTATTTGAAATGATACAATACTTTTCATATCATTTATACATGCTAATAGGGAAGGATATAATGGAAGTCCATGCAAAAAAATTATCTGAAAACTAGATCCTATGAAAATTTTGGAAATGCAAGTTTCGGTCAAAAAAATCAAATTTAATTGGGGACTATTTGAAATGATACGAGACTTTTCTGATCATTTATATATGTTAAGAGGGAAGGTTATGATGGAAGTCCATGCAAAAAATCATCTGAAAATTAGATTCTATGAAACTTTTCGAAATGCAAATTTCGGTCAAAAATCTTAATATATTATACACGTTTCGGTAAAAAAAAAAATCAAATTTAATTGGGGACTATTTGAAATTATACGAGACTTTTCAGATCATTTATATATGTTAAGAGGGAAGGTTAGGATGGAAGTCCATGGAAAAAATCATATGAAAATTAGATTCTAGGAAACTTTTCGAAATGCAAGTTTCGGTCAAAAATCAAGGTATAGTATACACTAGTTTCGTTCAAAAAAATCAAATTTAATTGGGAACTTTTTGAAATGATACGAGACTTTTCAGATCATGTAAATATGTTAAAAGGGAAGTTTGTGATGGAAGTCCATGAAATAAAATCATCTGAATACTAGATTCTATGAAAGTTTTGGAAATGCAAGTTTCGGTCAAAAATCATAGTATATTATACACTAGTTTCGGTTAAAAAATCAAATTTAATTGGGGACTATTTGAAATGATACGAGACTTTTCATATCATTTATATATGTTATAAGGGAATGTTATGATGGAAGTCCATGCAAAAAAATTATCTGAAAACTAAATTCTATGAAACATATTTAAATGCAAGTTTCAGTCAAAAATCTTAGTATATTATACACTACTTTCAGTCAAAAAAATCAAATTTAATTGGGGACTATTTGAAATGATACAATACTTTTCATATCATTTATTCATGCTAATAGGGAAGGATATAATGGAAGTCCATGCAAAAAAATTATCTGAAAACTAGATCCTATGAAAATTTTGGAAATGCAAGTTTCGGTCAAAAAAATCAAATTTAATTGGGGACTATTTGAAATGATACGAGACTTTTCTGATCATTTATATATGTTAAGAGGGAAGGTTATGATGGAAGTCCATGCAAAAAATCATCTGAAAATTAGATTCTATGAAACTTTTCGAAATGCAAATTTCGGTCAAAAATCTTAATATATTATACACGTTTCGGTAAAAAAAAAATCAAATTTAATTGGGGACTATTTGAAATTATACGAGACTTTTCAGATCATTTATATATGTTAAGAGGGAAGGTTAGGATTGAAGTCCATGGAAAAAATCATATGAAAATTAGATTCTAGGAAACTTTTCGAAATGCAAGTTTCGGTCAAAAATCAAGGTATAGTATACACTAGTTTCGTTCAAAAAAATCAAATTTAATTGGGAACTTTTTGAAATGATACGAGACTTTTCAGATCATGTAAATATGTTAAAAGGGAAGTTTGTGATGGAAGTCCATGAAATAAAATCATCTGAATACTAGATTCTATGAAAGTTTTGGAAATGCAAGTTTCGGTCAAAAATCATAGTATATTATACACTAGTTTCGGTTAAAAAATCAAATTTAATTGGGGACTATTTGAAATGATACGAGACTTTTCATATCATTTATATATGTTATAAGGGAATGTTATGATGGAAGTCCATGCAAAAAAATTATCTGAAAACTAAATTCTATGAAACATATTTAAATGCAAGTTTCAGTCAAAAATCTTAGTATATTATACACTACTTTCAGTCAAAAAAATCAAATTTAATTGGGGACTATTTGAAATGATACAATACTTTTCATATCATTTATACATGCTAATAGGGAAGGATATAATGGAAGTCCATGCAAAAATATTATCTGAAAACTAGATCCTATGAAAATTTTGGAAATGCAAGTTTCGGTCAAAAAAATCAAATTTAATTGGGGACTATTTGAAATGATACGAGACTTTTCTGATCATTTATATATGTTAAGAGGGAAGGTTATGATGGAAGTCCATGCAAAAAATCATCTGAAAATTAGATTCTATGAATCTTTTTGAAATGCAAATTTCGGTCAAAAATCTTAATATATTATACACGTTTCGGTAAAAAAAAAATCAAATTTAATTGGGGACTATTTGAAATGATACGAGACTTTTCAGATCATTTATATATGTTAAGAGGGAAGGTTAGGATGGAAGTCCATGGAAAAAATCATATGAAAATTAGATTCTAGGAAACTTTTCGAAATGCAAGTTTCGGTCAAAAATCAAGGTATAGTATACACTAGTTTCGTTCAAAAAAATCAAATTTAATTGGGAACTTTTTGAAATGATACGAGACTTTTCAGATCATGTAAATATGTTAAAAGGGAAGTTTGTGATGGAAGTCCATGAAATAAAATCATCTGAATACTAGATTCTATGAAAGTTTTGGAAATGCAAGTTTCGGTCAAAAATCATAGTATATTATACACTAGTTTCGGTTAAAAAATCAAATTTAATTGGGGACTATTTGAAATGATACGAGACTTTTCATATCATTTATATATGTTATAAGGGAATGTTATGATGGAAGTGCATGCAAAAAAATTATCTGAAAACTAAATTCTATGAAACATATTTAAATGCAAGTTTCAGTCAAAAATCTTAGTATATTATACACTACTTTCAGTCAAAAAAATCAAATTTAATTGGGGACTATTTGAAATGATACAATACTTTTCATATCAATTATACATGCTAATAGGGAAGGATATAATGGAAGTCCATGCAAAAAAATTATCTGAAAACTAGATCCTATGAAAATTTTGGAAATGCAAGTTTCGGTCAAAAAAATCAAATTTAATTGGGGACTATTTGAAATGATACGAGACTTTTCTGATCATTTATATATGTTAAGAGGGAAGGTTATGATGGAAGTCCATGCAAAAAATCATCTGAAAATTAGATTCTATGAAACTTTTCGAAATGCAAATTTCGGTCAAAAATCTTAATATATTATACACGTTTCGGTAAAAAAAAAATCAAATTTAATTGGGGACTATTTGAAATGATACGAGACTTTTCAGATCATTTATATATGTTAAGAGGGAAGGTTAGGATGGAAGTCCATGGAAAAAATCATATGAAAATTAGATTCTAGGAAACTTTTCGAAATGCAAGTTTCGGTCAAAAATCAAGGTATAGTATACACTAGTTTCGTTCAAAAAAATCAAATTTAATTGGGAACTTTTTGAAATGATACGAGACTTTTCAGATCATGTAAATATGTTAAAAGGGAAGTTTGTGATTAAAGTCCATGAAATAAAATCATATGAATACTAGATTCTATGAAAGTTTTGGAAATGCAAGTTTCGGTCAAAAATCATAGTATATTATACACTAGTTTCGGTTAAAAAATCAAATTTAATTGGGGACTATTTGAAATGATACGAGACTTTTCATATCATTTATATATGTTATAAGGGAATGTTATGATGGAAGTCCATGCAAAAAAATTATCTGAAAACTAAATTCTATGAAACATATTTAAATGCAAGTTTCAGTCAAAAATCTTAGTATATTATACACTACTTTCAGTCAAAAAAATCAAATTTAATTGGGGACTATTTGAAATGATACAATACTTTTCATATCATTTATACATGCTAATAGGGAAGGATATAATGGAAGTCCATGCAATAAAATTATCTGAAAACTAGATCCTATGAAAATTTTGGAAATGCAAGTTTCGGTCAAAAAAATCAAATTTAATTGGGGACTATTTGAAATGATACGAGACTTTTCTGATCATTTATATATGTTAAGAGGGAAGGTTATGATGGAAGTCCATGCAAAAAATCATCTGAAAATTAGATTCTATGAAACTTTTCGAAATGCAAATTTCGGTCAAAAATCTTAATATATTATACACGTTTCGGTAAAAAAAAAATCAAATTTAATTGGGGACTATTTGAAATGATACAAGACTTTTCAGATCATTTATATATGTTAAGAGGGAAGGTTAGGATGGAAGTCCATGGAAAAAATCATATGAAAATTAGATTCTAGGAAACTTTTCGAAATGCAAGTTTCGGTCAAAAATCAAGGTATAGTATACACTAGTTTCGTTCAAAAATATCAAATTTAATTGGGAACTTTTTGAAATGATACGAGACTTTTCAGATCATGTAAATATGTTAAAAGGGAAGTTTGTGATTAAAGTCCATGAAATAAAATCATCTGAATACTAGATTCTATGAAAGTTTTTGAAATGCAAGTTTCGGTCAAAAATCATAGTATATTATACACTAGTTTCGGTTAAAAAATCAAATTTAATTGGGGACTATTTGAAATGATACGAGACTTTTCATATCATTTATATATGTTATAAGGGAATGTTATGATGGAAGTCCATGCAAAAAAATTATCTGAAAACTAAATTCTATGAAACATATTTAAATGCAAGTTTCAGTCAAAAATCTTAGTATATTATACACTACTTTCAGTCAAAAAAATCAAATTTAATTGGGGACTATTTGAAATGATACAATACTTTTCATATCATTTATACATGCTAATAGGGAAGGATATAATGGAAGTCCATGCAAAAAAATTATCTGAAAACTAGATCCTATGAAAATTTTGGAAATGCAAGTTTCGGTCAAAAAAATCAAATTTAATTGGGGACTATTTGAAATGATACGAGACTTTTCTGATCATTTATATATGTTAAGAGGGAAGGTTATGATGGAAGTCCATGCAAAAAATCATCTGAAAATTAGATTCTATGAAACTTTTCGAAATGCAAATTTCGGTCAAAAATCTTAATATATTATACACGTTTCGGTAAAAAAAAAATCAAATTTAATTGGGGAATATTTGAAATGATACGAGACTTTTCAGATCATTTATATATGTTAAGAGGGAAGGTTAGGATGGAAGTCCATGGCAAAAATCATATGAAAATTAGATTCTAGGAAACTTTTCGAAATGCAAGTTTCGGTCAAAAATCAAGGAATAGTATACACTAGTTTCGTTCAAAAAAATCAAATTTAATTGGGAACTTTTTGAAATGATACGAGACTTTTCAGATCATGTAAATATGTTAAAAGGGAAGTTTGTGATTAAAGTCCATGAAATAAAATCATATGAATACTAGATTCTATGAAAGTTTTGGAAATGCAAGTTTCGGTCAAAAATCATAGTATATTATACACTAGTTTCGGTTAAAAAATCAAATTTAATTGGGGACTATTTGAAATGATACGAGACTTTTCATATCATTTATATATGTTATAAGGGAATGTTATGATGGAAGTCCATGCAAAAAAATTATCTGAAAACTAAATTCTATGAAACATATTTAAATGCAAGTTTCAGTCAAAAATCTTAGTATATTATACACTACTTTCAGTCAAAAAAATCAAATTTAATTGGGGACTATTTGAAATGATACAATACTTTTCATATCATTTATACATGCTAATAGGGAAGGATATAATGGAAGTCCATGCAAAAATATTATCTGAAAACTAGATCCTATGAAAATTTTGGAAATGCAAGTTTCGGTCAAAAAAATCAAATTTAATTGGGGACTATTTGAAATGATACGAGACTTTTCTGATCATTTATATATGTTAAGAGGGAAGGTTATGATGGAAGTCCATGCAAAAAATCATCTGAAAATTAGATTCTATGAATCTTTTTGAAATGCAAATTTCGGTCAAAAATCTTAATATATTATACACGTTTCGGTAAAAAAAAAATCAAATTTAATTGGGGACTATTTGAAATGATACGAGACTTTTCAGATCATTTATATATGTTAAGAGGGAAGGTTAGGATGGAAGTCCATGGAAAAAATCATATGAAAATTAGATTCTAGGAAACTTTTCGAAATGCAAGTTTCGGTCAAAAATCAAGGTATAGTATACACTAGTTTCGTTCAAAAAAATCAAATTTAATTGGGAACTTTTTGAAATGATACGAGACTTTTCAGATCATGTAAATATGTTAAAAGGGAAGTTTGTGATGGAAGTCCATGAAATAAAATCATCTGAATACTAGATTCTATGAAAGTTTTGGAAATGCAAGTTTCGGTCAAAAATCATAGTATATTATACACTAGTTTCGGTTAAAAAATCAAATTTAATTGGGGACTATTTGAAATGATACGAGACTTTTCATATCATTTATATATGTTATAAGGGAATGTTATGATGGAAGTGCATGCAAAAAAATTATCTGAAAACTAAATTCTATGAAACATATTTAAATGCAAGTTTCAGTCAAAAATCTTAGTATATTATACACTACTTTCAGTCAAAAAAATCAAATTTAATTGGGGACTATTTGAAATGATACAATACTTTTCATATCAATTATACATGCTAATAGGGAAGGATATAATGGAAGTCCATGCAAAAAAATTATCTGAAAACTAGATCCTATGAAAATTTTGGAAATGCAAGTTTCGGTCAAAAAAATCAAATTTAATTGGGGACTATTTGAAATGATACGAGACTTTTCTGATCATTTATATATGTTAAGAGGGAAGGTTATGATGGAAGTCCATGCAAAAAATCATCTGAAAATTAGATTCTATGAAACTTTTCGAAATGCAAACTTCGGTCAAAAATCTTAATATATTATACACGTTTCGGTAAAAAAAAATCAAATTTAATTGGGGACTATTTGAAATGATACGAGACTTTTCAGATCATTTATATATGTTAAGAGGGAAGGTTAGGATGGAAGTCCATGGAAAAAATCATATGAAAATTAGATTCTAGGAAACTTTTCGAAATGCAAGTTTCGGTCAAAAATCAAGGTATAGTATACACTAGTTTCGTTCAAAAAAATCAAATTTAATTGGGAACTTTTTGAAATGATACGAGACTTTTCAGATCATGTAAATATGTTAAAAGGGAAGTTTGTGATGGAAGTCCATGAAATAAAATCATCTGAATACTAGATTCTATGAAAGTTTTGGAAATGCAAGTTTCGGTCAAAAATCATAGTATATTATACACTAGTTTCGGTTAAAAAATCAAATTTAATTGGGGACTATTTGAAATGATACGAGACTTTTCATATCATTTATATATGTTATAAGGGAATGTTATGATGGAAGTGCATGCAAAAAAATTATCTGAAAACTAAATTCTATGAAACATATTTAAATGCAAGTTTCAGTCAAAAATCTTAGTATATTATACACTACTTTCAGTCAAAAAAATCAAATTTAATTGGGGACTATTTGAAATGATACAATACTTTTCATATCAATTATACATGCTAATAGGGAAGGATATAATGGAAGTCCATGCAAAAAAATTATCTGAAAACTAGATCCTATGAAAATTTTGGAAATGCAAGTTTCGGTCAAAAAAATCAAATTTAATTGGGGACTATTTGAAATGATACGAGACTTTTCTGATCATTTATATATGTTAAGAGGGAAGGTTATGATGGAAGTCCATGCAAAAAATCATCTGAAAATTAGATTCTATGAAACTTTTCGAAATGCAAATTTCGGTCAAAAATCTTAATATATTATACACGTTTCGGTAAAAAAAAATCAAATTTAATTGGGGACTATTTGAAATGATACGAGACTTTTCAGATCATTTATATATGTTAAGAGGGAAGGTTAGGATGGAAGTCCATGGAAAAAATCATATGAAAATTAGATTCTAGGAAACTTTTCGAAATGCAAGTTTCGGTCAAAAATCAAGGTATAGTATACACTAGTTTCGTTCAAAAAAATCAAATTTAATTGGGAACTTTTTGAAATGATACGAGACTTTTCAGATCATGTAAATATGTTAAAAGGGAAGTTTGTGATGGAAGTCCATGAAATAAAATCATCTGAATACTAGATTCTATGAAAGTTTTGGAAATGCAAGTTTCGGTCAAAAATCATAGTATATTATACACTAGTTTCGGTTAAAAAATCAAATTTAATTGGGGACTATTTGAAATGATACGAGACTTTTCATATCATTTATATATGTTATAAGGGAATGTTATGATGGAAGTGCATGCAAAAAAATTATCTGAAAACTAAATTCTATGAAACATATTTAAATGCAAGTTTCAGTCAAAAATCTTAGTATATTATACACTACTTTCAGTCAAAAAAATCAAATTTAATTGGGGACTATTTGAAATGATACAATACTTTTCATATCATTTATACATGCTAATAGGGAAGGATATAATGGAAGTCCATGCAAAAAAATTATCTGAAAACTAGATCCTATGAAAATTTTGGAAATGCAAGTTTCGGTCAAAAAAATCAAATTTAATTGGGGACTATTTGAAATGATACGAGACTTTTCTGATCATTTATATATGTTAAGAGGGAAGGTTATGATGGAAGTCCATGCAAAAAATCATCTGAAAATTAGATTCTATGAAACTTTTCGAAATGCAAATTTCGGTCAAAAATCTGAATATATTATACACGTTTCGGTAAAAAAAAATCAAATTTAATTGGGGACTATTTGAAATGATACGAGACTTTTCAGATCATTTATAGATGTTAAGAGGGAAGGTTAGGATGGAAGTCCATGGAAAAAATCATATGAAAATTAGATTCTTGGAAACTTTTCGAAATGCAAGTTTCGGTCAAAAATCAAGGTATAGTATACACTAGTTTCGTTCAAAAAAATCAAATTTAATTGGGAACTTTTTGAAATGATACGAGACTTTTCAGATCATGTAAATATGTTAAAAGGGAAGTTTGTGATGGAAGTCCATGAAATAAAATCATCTGAATACTAGATTCTATGAAAGTTTTGGAAATGCAAGTTTCGGTCAAAAATCATAGTATATTATACACTAGTTTCGGTTAAAAAATCAAATTTAATTGGGGACTATTTGAAATGATACGAGACTTTTCATATCATTTATATATGTTATAAGGGAATGTTATGATGGAAGTCCATGCAAAAAAATTATCTGAAAACTAAATTCTATGAAACATATTTAAATGCAAGTTTCAGTCAAAAATCTTAGTATATTATACACTACTTTCAGTCAAAAAAATCAAATTTAATTGGGGACTATTTGAAATGATACAATACTTTTCATATCATTTATACATGCTAATAGGGAAGGATATAATGGAAGTCCATGCAAAAAAATTATCTGAAAACTAGATCCTATGAAAATTTTGGAAATGCAAGTTTCGGTCAAAAAAATCAAATTTAATTGGGGACTATTTGAAATGATACGAGACTTTTCTGATCATTTATATATGTTAAGAGGGAAGGTTATGATGGAAGTCCATGCAAAAAATCATCTGAAAATTAGATTCTATGAAACTTTTCGAAATGCAAATTTCGGTCAAAAATCTTAATATATTATACACGTTTCGGTAAAAAAAAAATCAAATTTAATTGGGGACTATTTGAAATGATACGAGACTTTTCAGATCATTTATATATGTTAAGAGGGAAGGTTAGGATGGAAGTCCATGGAAAAAATCATATGAAAATTAGATTCTAGGAAACTTTTCGAAATGCAAGTTTCGGTCAAAAATCAAGGTATAGTATACACTAGTTTCGTTCAAAAAAATCAAATTTAATTGGGAACTTTTTGAAATGATACGAGACTTTTCAGATCATGTAAATATGTTAAAAGGGAAGTTTGTGATTAAAGTCCATGAAATAAAATCATATGAATACTAGATTCTATGAAAGTTTTGGAAATGCAAGTTTCGGTCAAAAATCATAGTATATTATACACTAGTTTCGGTTAAAAAATCAAATTTAATTGGGGACTATTTGAAATGATACGAGACTTTTCATATCATTTATATATGTTATAAGGGAATGTTATGATGGAAGTCCATGCAAAAAAATTATCTGAAAACTAAATTCTATGAAACATATTTAAATGCAAGTTTCAGTCAAAAATCTTAGTATATTATACACTACTTTCAGTCAAAAAAATCAAATTTAATTGGGGACTATTTGAAATGATACAATACTTTTCATATCATTTATACATGCTAATAGGGAAGGATATAATGGAAGTCCATGCAAAAAAAATATCTGAAAACTAGATCCTATGAAAATTTTGGAAATGCAAGTTTCGGTCAAAAAAATCAAATTTAATTGGGGACTATTTGAAATGATACGAGACTTTTCTGATCATTTATATATGTTAAGAGGGAAGGTTATGATGGAAGTCCATGCAAAAAATCATCTGAAAATTAGATTCTATGAAACTTTTCGAAATGCAAATTTCGGTCAAAAATCTTAATATATTATACACGTTTCGGTAAAAAAAAATCAACTTTAATTGGGGACTATTTGAAATGATACGAGACTTTTCAGATCATTTATATATGTTAAGAGGGAAGGTTAGGATGGAAGTCCATGGAAAAAATCATATGAAAATTAGATTCTAGGAAACTTTTCGAAATGCAAGTTTCGGTCAAAAATCAAGGTATAGTATACACTAGTTTCGTTCAAAAAAATCAAATTTAATTGGGAACTTTTTGAAATGATACGAGACTTTTCAGATCATGTAAATATGTTAAAAGGGAAGTTTGTGATGGAAGTCCATGAAATAAAATCATCTGAATACTAGATTCTATGAAAGTTTTGGAAATGCAAGTTTCGGTCAAAAATCATAGTATATTATACACTAGTTTCGGTTAAAAAATCAAATTTAATTGGGGACTATTTGAAATGATACGAGACTTTTCATATCATTTATATATGTTATAAGGGAATGTTATGATGGAAGTGCATGCAAAAAAATTATCTGAAAACTAAATTCTATGAAACATATTTAAATGCAAGTTTCAGTCAAAAATCTTAGTATATTATACACTACTTTCAGTCAAAAAAATCAAATTTAATTGGGGACTATTTGAAATGATACAATACTTTTCATATCATTTATACATGCTAATAGGGAAGGATATAATGGAAGTCCATGCAAAAAAATTATCTGAAAACTAGATCCTATGAAAATTTTGGAAATGCAAGTTTCGGTCAAAAAAATCAAATTTAATTGGGGACTATTTGAAATGATACGAGACTTTTCTGATCATTTATATATGTTAAGAGGGAAGGTTATGATGGAAGTCCATGCAAAAAATCATCTGAAAATTAGATTCTATGAAACTTTTCGAAATGCAAATTTCAGTCAAAAATCTTAATATATTATACACGTTTCGGTAAAAAAAAATCAAATTTAATTGGGGACTATTTGAAATGATACGAGACTTTTCAGATCATTTATAGATGTTAAGAGGGAAGGTTAGGATGGAAGTCCATGGAAAAAATCATATGAAAATTAGATTCTTGGAAACTTTTCGAAATGCAAGTTTCGGTCAAAAATCAAGGTATAGTATACACTAGTTTCGTTCAAAAAAATCAAATTTAATTGGGAACTTTTTGAAATGATACGAGACTTTTCAGATCATGTAAATATGTTAAAAGGGAAGTTTGTGATTAAAGTCCATGAAATAAAATCATATGAATACTAGATTCTATGAAAGTTTTGGAAATGCAAGTTTCGGTCAAAAATCATAGTATATTATACACTAGTTTCGGTTAAAAAATCAAATTTAATTGGGGACTATTTGAAATGATACGAGACTTTTCATATCATTTATATATGTTATAAGGGAATGTTATGATGGAAGTCCATGCAAAAAAATTATCTGAAAACTAAATTCTATGAAACATATTTAAATGCAAGTTTCAGTCAAAAATCTTAGTATATTATACACTACTTTCAGTCAAAAAAATCAAATTTAATTGGGGACTATTTGAAATGATACAATACTTTTCATATCATTTATACATGCTAATAGGGAAGGATATAATGGAAGTCCATGCAAAAAAATTATCTGAAAACTAGATCCTATGAAAATTTTGGAAATGCAAGTTTCGGTCAAAAAAATCAAATTTAATTGGGGACTATTTGAAATGATACGAGACTTTTCTGATCATTTATATATGTTAAGAGGGAAGGTTATGATGGAAGTCCATGCAAAAAATCATCTGAAAATTAGATTCTATGAAACTTTTCGAAATGCAAATTTCGGTCAAAAATCTTAATATATTATACACGTTTCGGTAAAAAAAAATCAAATTTAATTGGGGACTATTTGAAATGATACGAGACTTTTCAGATCATTTATATATGTTAAGAGGGAAGGTTAGGATGGAAGTCCATGGAAAAAATCATATGAAAATTAGATTCTAGGAAACTTTTCGAAATGCAAGTTTCGGTCAAAAATCAAGGTATAGTATACACTAGTTTCGTTCAAAAAAATCAAATTTAATTGGGAACTTTTTGAAATGATACGAGACTTTTCAGATCATGTAAATATGTTAAAAGGGAAGTTTGTGATGGAAGTCCATGAAATAAAATCATCTGAATACTAGATTCTATGAAAGTTTTGGAAATGCAAGTTTCGGTCAAAAATCATAGTATATTATACACTAGTTTCGGTTAAAAAATCAAATTTAATTGGGGACTATTTGAAATGATACGAGACTTTTCATATCATTTATATATGTTATAAGGGAATGTTATGATGGAAGTGCATGCAAAAAAATTATCTGAAAACTAAATTCTATGAAACATATTTAAATGCAAGTTTCAGTCAAAAATCTTAGTATATTATACACTACTTTCAGTCAAAAAAATCAAATTTAATTGGGGACTATTTGAAATGATACAATACTTTTCATATCATTTATACATGCTAATAGGGAAGGATATAATGGAAGTCCATGCAAAAAAATTATCTGAAAACTAGATCCTATGAAAATTTTGGAAATGCAAGTTTCGGTCAAAAAAATCAAATTTAATTGGGGACTATTTGAAATGATACGAGACTTTTCTGATCATTTATATATGTTAAGAGGGAAGGTTATGATGGAAGTCCATGCAAAAAATCATCTGAAAATTAGATTCTATGAAACTTTTCGAAATGCAAATTTCAGTCAAAAATCTTAATATATTATACACGTTTCGGTAAAAAAAATCAAATTTAATTGGGGACTATTTGAAATGATACGAGACTTTTCAGATCATTTATAGATGTTAAGAGGGAAGGTTAGGATGGAAGTCCATGGAAAAAATCATATGAAAATTAGATTCTTGGAAACTTTTCGAAATGCAAGTTTCGGTCAAAAATCAAGGTATAGTATACACTAGTTTCGTTCAAAAAAATCAAATTTAATTGGGAACTTTTTGAAATGATACGAGACTTTTCAGATCATGTAAATATGTTAAAAGGGAAGTTTGTGATGGAAGTCCATGAAATAAAATCATCTGAATACTAGATTCTATGAAAGTTTTGGAAATGCAAGTTTCGGTCAAAAATCATAGTATATTATACACTAGTTTCGGTTAAAAAATCAAATTTAATTGGGGACTATTTGAAATGATACGAGACTTTTCATATCATTTATATATGTTATAAGGGAATGTTATGATGGAAGTCCATGCAAAAAAATTATCTGAAAACTAAATTCTATGAAACATATTTAAATGCAAGTTTTAGTCAAAAATCTTAGTATATTATACACTACTTTCAGTCAAAAAAATCAAATTTAATTGGGGACTATTTGAAATGATACAATACTTTTCATATCATTTATACATGCTAATAGGGAAGGATATAATGGAAGTCCATGCAAAAAAATTATCTGAAAACTAGATCCTATGAAAATTTTGGAAATGCAAGTTTCGGTCAAAAAAATCAAATTTAATTGGGGACTATTTGAAATGATACGAGACTTTTCTGATCATTTATATATGTTAAGAGGGAAGGTTATGATGGAAGTCCATGCAAAAAATCATCTGAAAATTAGATTCTATGAAACTTTTCGAAATGCAAATTTCGGTCAAAAATCTTAATATATTATACACGTTTCGGTAAAAAAAAATCAAATTTAATTGGGGACTATTTGAAATGATACGAGACTTTTCAGATCATTTATATATGTTAAGAGGGAAGGTTAGGATGGAAGTCCATGGAAAAAATCATATGAAAATTAGATTCTAGGAAACTTTTCGAAATGCAAGTTTCGGTCAAAAATCAAGGTATAGTATACACTAGTTTCGTTCAAAAAAATCAAATTTAATTGGGAACTTTTTGAAATGATACGAGACTTTTCAGATCATGTAAATATGTTAAAAGGGAAGTTTGTGATGGAAGTCCATGAAATAAAATCATCTGAATACTAGATTCTATGAAAGTTTTGGAAATGCAAGTTTCGGTCAAAAATCATAGTATATTATACACTAGTTTCGGTTAAAAAATCAAATTTAATTGGGGACTATTTGAAATGATACGAGACTTTTCATATCATTTATATATGTTATAAGGGAATGTTATGATGGAAGTCCATGCAAAAAAATTATCTGAAAACTAAATTCTATGAAACATATTTAAATGCAAGTTTCAGTCAAAAATCTTAGTATATTATACACTACTTTCAGTCAAAAAAATCAAATTTAATTGGGGACTATTTGAAATGATACAATACTTTTCATATCATTTATACATGCTAATAGGGAAGGATATAATGGAAGTCCATGCAAAAAAATTATCTGAAAACTAGATCCTATGAAAATTTTGGAAATGCAAGTTTCGGTCAAAAAAATCAAATTTAATTGGGGACTATTTGAAATGATACGAGACTTTTCTGATCATTTATATATGTTAAGAGGGAAGGTTATGATGGAAGTCCATGAAAAAAATCATCTGAAAATTAGATTCTATGAAACTTTTCGAAATGCAAATTTCGGTCAAAAATCTTAATATATTATACACGTTTCGGTAAAAAAAAAATCAAATTTAATTGGGGAATATTTGAAATGATACGAGACTTTTCAGATCATTTATATATGTTAAGAGGGAAGGTTAGGATGGAAGTCCATGGAAAAAATCATATGAAAATTAGATTCTAGGAAACTTTTCGAAATGCAAGTTTCGGTCAAAAATCAAGGTATAGTATACACTAGTTTCGTTCAAAAAAATCAAATTTAATTGGGAACTTTTTGAAATGATACGAGACTTTTCAGATCATGTAAATATGTTAAAAGGGAAGTTTGTGATTAAAGTCCATGAAATAAAATCATATGAATACTAGATTCTATGAAAGTTTTGGAAATGCAAGTTTCGGTCAAAAATCATAGTATATTATACACTAGTTTCGGTTAAAAAATCAAATTTAATTGGGGACTATTTGAAATGATACGAGACTTTTCATATCATTTATATATGTTATAAGGGAATGTTATGATGGAAGTCCATGCAAAAAATCATCTGAAAATTAGATTCTATGAAACTTTTCGAAATGCAAATTTCGGTCAAAAATCTTAATATATTATACACGTTTCGGTAAAAAAAAATCAAATTTAATTGGGGACTATTTGAAATGATACGAGACTTTTCAGATCATTTATATATGTTAAGAGGGAAGGTTAGGATGGAAGTCCATGGAAAAAATCATATGAAAATTAGATTCTAGGAAACTTTTCGAAATGCAAGTTTCGGTCAAAAATCAAGGTATAGTATACACTAGTTTCGTTCAAAAAAATCAAATTTAATTGGGAACTTTTTGAAATGATACGAGACTTTTCAGATCATGTAAATATGTTAAAAGGGAAGTTTGTGATGGAAGTCCATGAAATAAAATCATCTGAATACTAGATTCTATGAAAGTTTTGGAAATGCAAGTTTCGGTCAAAAATCATAGTATATTATACACTAGTTTCGGTTAAAAAATCAAATTTAATTGGGGACTATTTGAAATGATACGAGACTTTTCATATCATTTATATATGTTATAAGGGAATGTTATGATGGAAGTGCATGCAAAAAAATTATCTGAAAACTAAATTCTATGAAACATATTTAAATGCAAGTTTCAGTCAAAAATCTTAGTATATTATACACTACTTTCAGTCAAAAAAATCAAATTTAATTGGGGACTATTTGAAATGATACAATACTTTTCATATCATTTATACATGCTAATAGGGAAGGATATAATGGAAGTCCATGCAAAAAAATTATCTGAAAACTAGATCCTATGAAAATTTTGGAAATGCAAGTTTCGGTCAAAAAAATCAAATTTAATTGGGGACTATTTGAAATGATACGAGACTTTTCTGATCATTTATATATGTTAAGAGGGAAGGTTATGATGGAAGTCCATGCAAAAAATCATCTGAAAATTAGATTCTATGAAACTTTTCGAAATGCAAATTTCGGTCAAAAATCTTAATATATTATACACGTTTCGGTAAAAAAAAATCAAATTTAATTGGGGACTATTTGAAATGATACGAGACTTTTCAGATCATTTATAGATGTTAAGAGGGAAGGTTAGGATGGAAGTCCATGGAAAAAATCATATGAAAATTAGATTCTTGGAAACTTTTCGAAATGCAAGTTTCGGTCAAAAATCAAGGTATAGTATACACTAGTTTCGTTCAAAAAAATCAAATTTAATTGGGAACTTTTTGAAATGATACGAGACTTTTCAGATCATGTAAATATGTTAAAAGGGAAGTTTGTGATGGAAGTCCATGAAATAAAATCATCTGAATACTAGATTCTATGAAAGTTTTGGAAATGCAAGTTTCGGTCAAAAATCATAGTATATTATACACTAGTTTCGGTTAAAAAATCAAATTTAATTGGGGACTATTTGAAATGATACGAGACTTTTCATATCATTTATATATGTTATAAGGGAATGTTATGATGGAAGTCCATGCAAAAAAATTATCTGAAAACTAAATTCTATGAAACATATTTAAATGCAAGTTTTAGTCAAAAATCTTAGTATATTATACACTACTTTCAGTCAAAAAAATCAAATTTAATTGGGGACTATTTGAAATGATACAATACTTTTCATATCATTTATACATGCTAATAGGGAAGGATATAATGGAAGTCCATGCAAAAAAATTATCTGAAAACTAGATCCTATGAAAATTTTGGAAATGCAAGTTTCGGTCAAAAAAATCAAATTTAATTGGGGACTATTTGAAATGATACGAGACTTTTCTGATCATTTATATATGTTAAGAGGGAAGGTTATGATGGAAGTCCATGCAAAAAATCATCTGAAAATTAGATTCTATGAAACTTTTCGAAATGCAAATTTCGGTCAAAAATCTTAATATATTATACACGTTTCGGTAAAAAAAAATCAAATTTAATTGGGGACTATTTGAAATGATACGAGACTTTTCAGATCATTTATATATGTTAAGAGGGAAGGTTAGGATGGAAGTCCATGGAAAAAATCATATGAAAATTAGATTCTAGGAAACTTTTCGAAATGCAAGTTTCGGTCAAAAATCAAGGTATAGTATACACTAGTTTCGTTCAAAAAAATCAAATTTAATTGGGAACTTTTTGAAATGATACGAGACTTTTCAGATCATGTAAATATGTTAAAAGGGAAGTTTGTGATGGAAGTCCATGAAATAAAATCATCTGAATACTAGATTCTATGAAAGTTTTGGAAATGCAAGTTTAGGTCAAAAATCATAGTATATTATACACTAGTTTCGGTTAAAAAATCAAATTTAATTGGGGACTATTTGAAATGATACGAGACTTTTCATATCATTTATATATGTTATAAGGGAATGTTATGATGGAAGTGCATGCAAAAAAATTATCTGAAAACTAAATTCTATGAAACATATTTAAATGCAAGTTTCAGTCAAAAATCTTAGTATATTATACACTACTTTCAGTCAAAAAAATCAAATTTAATTGGGGACTATTTGAAATGATACAATACTTTTCATATCATTTATACATGCTAATAGGGAAGGATATAATGGAAGTCCATGCAAAAAAATTATCTGAAAACTAGATCCTATGAAAATTTTGGAAATGCAAGTTTCGGTCAAAAAAATCAAATTTAATTGGGGACTATTTGAAATGATACGAGACTTTTCTGATCATTTATATATGTTAAGAGGGAAGGTTATGATGGAAGTCCATGCAAAAAATCATCTGAAAATTAGATTCTATGAAACTTTTCGAAATGCAAATTTCGGTCAAAAATCTTAATATATTATACACGTTTCGGTAAAAAAAAATCAAATTTAATTGGGGACTATTTGAAATGATACGAGACTTTTCAGATCATTTATAGATGTTAAGAGGGAAGGTTAGGATGGAAGTCCATGGAAAAAATCATATGAAAATTAGATTCTTGGAAACTTTTCGAAATGCAAGTTTCGGTCAAAAATCAAGGTATAGTATACACTAGTTTCGTTCAAAAAAATCAAATTTAATTGGGAACTTTTTGAAATGATACGAGACTTTTCAGATCATGTAAATATGTTAAAAGGGAAGTTTGTGATGGAAGTCCATGAAATAAAATCATCTGAATACTAGATTCTATGAAAGTTTTGGAAATGCAAGTTTCGGTCAAAAATCATAGTATATTATACACTAGTTTCGGTTAAAAAATCAAATTTAATTGGGGACTATTTGAAATGATACGAGACTTTTCATATCATTTATATATGTTATAAGGGAATGTTATGATGGAAGTCCATGCAAAAAAATTATCTGAAAACTAAATTCTATGAAACATATTTAAATGCAAGTTTCAGTCAAAAATCTTAGTATATTATACACTACTTTCAGTCAAAAAAATCAAATTTAATTGGGGACTATTTGAAATGATACAATACTTTTCATATCATTTATACATGCTAATAGGGAAGGATATAATGGAAGTCCATGCAAAAAAATTATCTGAAAACTAGATCCTATGAAAATTTTGGAAATGCAAGTTTCGGTCAAAAAAATCAAATTTAATTGGGGACTATTTGAAATGATACGAGACTTTTCTGATCATTTATATATGTTAAGAGGGAAGGTTATGATGGAAGTCCATGCAAAAAATCATCTGAAAATTAGATTCTATGAAACTTTTCGAAATGCAAATTTCGGTCAAAAATCTTAATATATTATACACGTTTCGGTAAAAAAAAATCAAATTTAATTGGGGACTATTTGAAATGATACGAGACTTTTCAGATCATTTATAGATGTTAAGAGGGAAGGTTAGGATGGAAGTCCATGGAAAAAATCATATGAAAATTAGATTCTTGGAAACTTTTCGAAATGCAAGTTTCGGTCAAAAATCAAGGTATAGTATACACTAGTTTCGTTCAAAAAAATCAAATTTAATTGGGAACTTTTTGAAATGATACGAGACTTTTCAGATCATGTAAATATGTTAAAAGGGAAGTTTGTGATGGAAGTCCATGAAATAAAATCATCTGAATACTAGATTCTATGAAAGTTTTGGAAATGCAAGTTTCGGTCAAAAATCATAGTATATTATACACTAGTTTCGGTTAAAAAATCAAATTTAATTGGGGACTATTTGAAATGATACGAGACTTTTCATATCATTTATATATGTTATAAGGGAATGTTATGATGGAAGTCCATGCAAAAAAATTATCTGAAAACTAAATTCTATGAAACATATTTAAATGCAAGT
The DNA here is from genome assembly GCA_963966055.1 of Lathyrus aphaca. NCBI lineage: Eukaryota > Viridiplantae > Streptophyta > Magnoliopsida > Fabales > Fabaceae > Lathyrus > Lathyrus aphaca. The sequence continues at coordinate 645,485,707 of OZ014520.1, read as the reverse complement.
TTCAGTCAAAAATCTTAGTATATTATACACTACTTTCAGTCAAAAAAATCAAATTTAATTGGGGACTATTTGAAATGATACAATACTTTTCATATCATTTATACATGCTAATAGGGAAGGATATAATGGAAGTCCATGCAAAAAAATTATCTGAAAACTAGATCCTATGAAAATTTTGGAAATGCAAGTTTCGGTCAAAAAAATCAAATTTAATTGGGGACTATTTGAAATGATACGAGACTTTTCTGATCATTTATATATGTTAAGAGGGAAGGTTATGATGGAAGTCCATGCAAAAAATCATCTGAAAATTAGATTCTATGAAACTTTTCGAAATGCAAATTTCGGTCAAAAATCTTAATATATTATACACGTTTCGGTAAAAAAAAAATCAAATTTAATTGGGGAATATTTGAAATGATACGAGACTTTTCAGATCATTTATATATGTTAAGAGGGAAGGTTAGGATGGAAGTCCATGGAAAAAATCATATGAAAATTAGATTCTAGGAAACTTTTCGAAATGCAAGTTTCGGTCAAAAATCAAGGTATAGTATACACTAGTTTCGTTCAAAAAAATCAAATTTAATTGGGAACTTTTTGAAATGATACGAGACTTTTCAGATCATGTAAATATGTTAAAAGGGAAGTTTGTGATGGAAGTCCATGAAATAAAATCATCTGAATACTAGATTCTATGAATGTTTTGGAAATGCAAGTTTCGGTCAAAAATCATAGTATATTATACACTAGTTTCGGTTAAAAAATCAAATTTAATTGGGGACTATTTGAAATGATACGAGACTTTTCATATCATTTATATATGTTATAAGGGAATGTTATGATGGAAGTGCATGCAAAAAAATTATCTGAAAACTAAATTCTATGAAACATATTTAAATGCAAGTTTCAGTCAAAAATCTTAGTATATTATACACTACTTTCAGTCAAAAAAATCAAATTTAATTGGGGACTATTTGAAATGATACAATACTTTTCATATCATTTATACATGCTAATAGGGAAGGATATAATGGAAGTCCATGCAAAAAAATTATCTGAAAACTAGATCCTATGAAAATTTTGGAAATGCAAGTTTCGGTCAAAAAAATCAAATTTAATTGGGGACTATTTGAAATGATACGAGACTTTTCTGATCATTTATATATGTTAAGAGGGAAGGTTATGATGGAAGTCCATGCAAAAAATTATCTGAAAATTAGATTCTATGAAACTTTTCGAAATGCAAATTTCGGTCAAAAATCTTAATATATTATACACGTTTCGGTAAAAAAAAATCAAATTTAATTGGGGACTATTTGAAATGATACGAGACTTTTCAGATCATTTATAGATGTTAAGAGGGAAGGTTAGGATGGAAGTCCATGGAAAAAATCATATGAAAATTAGATTCTAGGAAACTTTTCGAAATGCAAGTTTCGGTCAAAAATCAAGGTATAGTATACACTAGTTTCGTTCAAAAAAATCAAATTTAATTGGGAACTTTTTGAAATGATACGAGACTTTTCAGATCATGTAAATATGTTAAAAGGGAAGTTTGTGATGGAAGTCCATGAAATAAAATCATCTGAATACTAGATTCTATGAAAGTTTTGGAAATGCAAGTTTCGGTCAAAAATCATAGTATATTATACACTAGTTTCGGTTAAAAAATCAAATTTAATTGGGGACTATTTGAAATGATACGAGACTTTTCATATCATTTATATATGTTATAAGGGAATGTTATGATGGAAGTGCATGCAAAAAAATTATCTGAAAACTAAATTCTATGAAACATATTTAAATGCAAGTTTCAGTCAAAAATCTTAGTATATTATACACTACTTTCAGTCAAAAAAATCAAATTTAATTGGGGACTATTTGAAATGATACAATACTTTTCATATCATTTATACATGCTAATAGGGAAGGATATAATGGAAGTCCTTGCAAAAAAATTATCTGAAAACTAGATCCTATGAAAATTTTGGAAATGCAAGTTTCGGTCAAAAAAATCAAATTTAATTGGGGACTATTTGAAATGATACGAGACTTTTCTGATCATTTATATATGTTAAGAGGGAAGGTTATGATGGAAGTCCATGCAAAAAATCATCTGAAAATTAGATTCTATGAAACTTTTCGAAATGCAAATTTCAGTCAAAAATCTTAATATATTATACACGTTTCGGTAAAAAAAAATCAAATTTAATTGGGGACTATTTGAAATGATACGAGACTTTTCAGATCATTTATATATGTTAAGAGGGAAGGTTAGGATGGAAGTCCATGGAAAAAATCATATGAAAATTAGATTCTAGGAAACTTTTCGAAATGCAAGTTTCGGTCAAAAATCAAGGTATAGTATACACTAGTTTCGTTCAAAAAAATCAAATTTAATTGGGAACTTTTTGAAATGATACGAGACTTTTCAGATCATGTAAATATGTTAAAAGGGAAGTTTGTGATGGAAGTCCATGAAATAAAATCATCTGAATACTAGATTCTATGAAAGTTTTGGAAATGCAAGTTTCGGTCAAAAATCATAGTATATTATACACTAGTTTCGGTTAAAAAATCAAATTTAATTGGGGACTATTTGAAATGATACGAGACTTTTCATATCATTTATATATGTTATAAGGGAATGTTATGATGGAAGTGCATGCAAAAAAATTATCTGAAAACTAAATTCTATGAAACATATTTAAATGCAAGTTTCAGTCAAAAATCTTAGTATATTATACACTACTTTCAGTCAAAAAAATCAAATTTAATTGGGGACTATTTGAAATGATACAATACTTTTCATATCATTTATACATGCTAATAGGGAAGGATATAATGGAAGTCCATGCAAAAAAATTATCTGAAAACTAGATCCTATGAAAATTTTGGAAATGCAAGTTTCGGTCAAAAAAATCAAATTTAATTGGGGACTATTTGAAATGATACGAGACTTTTCTGATCATTTATATATGTTAAGAGGGAAGGTTATGATGGAAGTCCATGCAAAAAATCATCTGAAAATTAGATTCTATGAAACTTTTCGAAATGCAAATTTCGGTCAAAAATCTTAATATATTATACACATTTCGGTAAAAAAAAAATCAAATTTAATTGGGGACTATTTGAAATTATACGAGACTTTTCAGATCATTTATATATGTTAAGAGGGAAGGTTAGGATGGAAGTCCATGGAAAAAATCATATGAAAATTAGATTCTAGGAAACTTTTCGAAATGCAAGTTTCGGTCAAAAATCAAGGTATTGTATACACTAGTTTCGTTCTAAAAAATCAAATTTAATTGGGAACTTTTTGAAATGATACGAGACTTTTCAGATCATGTAAATATGTTAAAAGGGAAGTTTGTGATTAAAGTCCATGAAATAAAATCATCTGAATACTAGATTCTATGAAAGTTTTGGAAATGCAAGTTTCGGTCAAAAATCATAGAATATTATACACTAGTTTCGGTTAAAAAATCAAATTTAATTGGGGACTATTTGAAATGATACGAGACTTTTCATATCATTTATATATGTTATAAGGGAATGTTATGATGGAAGTCCATGCAAAAAAATTATCTGAAAACTAAATTCTATGAAACATATTTAAATGCAAGTTTCAGTCAAAAATCTTAGTATATTATACACTACTTTCAGTCAAAAAAATCAAATTTAATTGGGGACTATTTGAAATGATACAATACTTTTCATATCATTTATACATGCTAATAGGGAAGGATATATTGGAATTCCATGCAAAAAATTATCTGAAAACTAGATCCTATGAAAATTTTGGAAATGCAAGTTTCGGTCAAAAAAATCAAATTTAATTGGGGACTATTTGAAATGATACGAGACTTTTCTGATCATTTATATATGTTAAGAGGGAAGGTTATGATGGAAGTCCATGCAAAAAATCATCTGAAAATTAGATTCTATGAAACTTTTCGAAATGCAAATTTCGGTCAAAAATCTTAATATATTATACACGTTTCGGTAAAAAAAAAATCAAATTTAATTGGGGACTATTTGAAATGATACGAGCCTTTTCAGATCATTTATATATGTTAAGAGGGAAGGTTAGGATGGAGGTCCATGGAAAAAATCATATGAAAATTAGATTCTAGGAAACTTTTCGAAATGCAAGTTTCGGTCAAAAATAAAGGTATAGTATACACTAGTTTCGTTCAAAAAAATCAAATTTAATTGGGAACTTTTTGAAATGATACGAGACTTTTCAGATCATGTAAATATGTTAAAAGGGAAGTTTGTGATGGAAGTCCATGAAATAAAATCATCTGAATACTAGATTCTATGAAAGTTTTGGAAATGCAAGTTTCGGTCAAAAATCATAGTATATTATACACTAGTTTCGGTTAAAAAATCAAATTTAATTGGGGACTATTTGAAATGATACGAGACTTTTCATATCATTTATATATGTTATAAGGGAATGTTATGATGGAAGTCCATGCAAAAAAATTATCTGAAAACTAAATTCTATGAAACATATATAAATGCAAGTTTCAGTCAAAAATCTTAGTATATTATACACTACTTTCAGTCAAAAAAATCAAATTTAATTGGGGACTATTTGAAATGATACAATACTTTTCATATCATTTATACATGCTAATAGGGAAGGATATATTGGAATTCCATGCAAAAAATTATCTGAAAACTAGATCCTATGAAAATTTTGGAAATGCAAGTTTCGGTCAAAAAAATCAAATTTAATTGGGGACTATTTGAAATGATACGAGACTTTTCTGATCATTTATATATGTTAAGAGGGAAGGTTATGATGGAAGTCCATGCAAAAAATCATCTGAAAATTAGATTCTATGAAACTTTTCGAAATGCAAATTTCGGTCAAAAATCTTAATATATTATACACGTTTCGGTAAAAAAAAAAATCAAATTTAATTGGGGACTATTTGAAATGATACGAGCCTTTTCAGATCATTTATATATGTTAAGAGGGAAGGTTAGGATGGAGGTCCATGGAAAAAATCATATGAAAATTAGATTCTAGGAAACTTTTCGAAATGCAAGTTTCGGTCAAAAATCAAGGTATAGTATACACTAGTTTCGTTCAAAAAAATCAAATTTAATTGGGAACTTTTTGAAATGATACGAGACTTTTCAGATCATGTAAATATGTTAAAAGGGAAGTTTGTGATGGAAGTCCATGAAATAAAATCATCTGAATACTAGATTCTATGAAAGTTTTGGAAATGCAAGTTTCGGTCAAAAATCATAGTATATTATACACTAGTTTCGGTTAAAAAATCAAATTTAATTGGGGACTATTTGAAATGATACGAGACTTTTCATATCATTTATATATGTTATAAGGGAATGTTATGATGGAAGTGCATGCAAAAAAATTATCTGAAAACTAAATTCTATGAAACATATTTAAATGCAAGTTTCAGTCAAAAATCTTAGTATATTATACACTACTTTCAGTCAAAAAAATCAAATTTAATTGGGGACTATTTGAAATGATACAATACTTTTCATATCATTTATACATGCTAATAGGGAAGGATATAATGGAAGTCCATGCAAAAAAATTATCTGAAAACTAGATCCTATGAAAATTTTGGAAATGCAAGTTTCGGTCAAAAAAATCAAATTTAATTGGGGACTATTTGAAATGATACGAGACTTTTCTGATCATTTATATATGTTAAGAGGGAAGGTTATGATGGAAGTCCATGCAAAAAATCATCTGAAAATTAGATTCTATGAAACTTTTCGAAATGCAAATTTCGGTCAAAAATCTTAATATATTATACACGTTTCGGTAAAAAAAAATCAAATTTAATTGGGGACTATTTGAAATGATACGAGACTTTTCAGATCATTTATATATGTTAAGAGGGAAGGTTAGGATGGAAGTCCATGGAAAAAATCATATGAAAATTAGATTCTAGGAAACTTTTCGAAATGCAAGTTTCGGTCAAAAATCAAGGTATAGTATACACTAGTTTCGTTCAAAAAAATCAATTTTAATTGGGAACTTTTTGAAATGATACGAGACTTTTCAGATCATGTAAATATGTTAAAAGGGAAGTTTGTGATGGAAGTCCATGAAATAAAATCATCTGAATACTAGATTCTATGAAAGTTTTGGAAATGCAAGTTTCGGTCAAAAATCATAGTATATTATACACTAGTTTCGGTTAAAAAATCAAATTTAATTGGGGACTATTTGAAATGATACGAGACTTTTCATATCATTTATATATGTTATAAGGGAATGTTATGATGGAAGTGCATGCAAAAAAATTATCTGAAAACTAAATTCTATGAAACATATTTAAATGCAAGTTTCAGTCAAAAATCTTAGTATATTATACACTACTTTCAGTCAAAAAAATCAAATTTAATTGGGGACTATTTGAAATGATACAATACTTTTCATATCATTTATACATGCTAATAGGGAAGGATATAATGGAAGTCCATGCAAAAAAATTATCTGAAAACAAGATCCTATGAAAATTTTGGAAATGCAAGTTTCGGTCAAAAAAATCAAATTTAATTGGGGACTATTTGAAATGATACGAGACTTTTCTGATCATTTATATATGTTAAGAGGGAAGGTTATGATGGAAGTCCATGCAAAAAATCATCTGAAAATTAGATTCTATGAAACTTTTCGAAATGCAAATTTCGGTCAAAAATCTTAATATATTATACACGTTTCGGTAAAAAAAAAATCAAATTTAATTGGGGACTATTTGAAATGATACGAGACTTTTCATATCATTTATATATGTTATAAGGGAATGTTATGATGGAAGTCCATGCAAAAAAATTATCTGAAAACTATATTCTATGAAACATATTTAAATGCAAGTTTCAGTCAAAAATCTTAGTATATTATACACTACTTTCAGTCAAAAAAATCAAATTTAATTGGGGACTATTTGAAATGATACAATACTTTTCATATCATTTATACATGCTAATAGGGAAGGATATATTGGAATTCCATGCAAAAAATTATCTGAAAACTAGATCCTATGAAAATTTTGGAAATGCAAGTTTCGGTCAAAAAAATCAAATTTAATTGGGGACTATTTGAAATGATACGAGACTTTTCTGATCATTTATATATGTTAAGAGGGAAGGTTATGATGGAAGTCCATGCAAAAAATCATCTGAAAATTAGATTCTATGAAACTTTTCGAAATGCAAATTTCGGTCAAAAATCTTAATATATTATACACGTTTCGGTAAAAAAAAAATCAAATTTAATTGGGGACTATTTGAAATGATACGAGCCTTTTCAGATCATTTATATATGTTAAGAGGGAAGGTTAGGATGGAGGTCCATGGAAAAAATCATATGAAAATTAGATTCTAGGAAACTTTTCGAAATGCAAGTTTCGGTCAAAAATCAAGGTATAGTATACACTAGTTTCGTTCAAAAAAATCAAATTTAATTGGGAACTTTTTGAAATGATACGAGACTTTTCAGATCATGTAAATATGTTAAAAGGGAAGTTTGTGATGGAAGTCCATGAAATAAAATCATCTGAATACTAGATTCTATGAAAGTTTTGGAAATGCAAGTTTCGGTCAAAAATCATAGTATATTATACACTAGTTTCGGTTAAAAAATCAAATTTAATTGGGGACTATTTGAAATGATACGAGACTTTTCATATCATTTATATATGTTATAAGGGAATGTTATGATGGAAGTCCATGCAAAAAATCATCTGAAAACTAAATTCTATGAAACATATTTAAATGCAAGTTTCAGTCAAAAATCTTAGTATATTATACACTACTTTCAGTCAAAAAAATCAAATTTAATTGGGGACTATTTGAAATGATACAATACTTTTCATATCATTTATACATGCTAATAGGGAAGGATATAATGGAAGTCCATGCAAAAAAATTATCTGAAAACTAGATCCTATGAAAATTTTGGAAATGCAAGTTTCGGTCAAAAAAATCAAATTTAATTGGGGACTATTTGAAATGATACGAGACTTTTCTGATCATTTATATATGTTAAGAGGGAAGGTTATGATGGAAGTCCATGCAAAAAATGATCTGAAAATTAGATTCTATGAAACTTTTCGAAATGCAAATTTCGGTCAAAAATCTTAATATATTATACACGTTTCGGTAAAAAAAAAATCAAATTTAATTGGGGACTATTTGAAATGATACGAGACTTTTCAGATCATTTATATATGTTAAGAGGGAAGGTTAGGATGGAATCCATGGAAAAAATCATATGAAAATTAGATTCTAGGAAACTTTTCGAAATGCAAGTTTCGGTCAAAAATCAAGGTATAGTATACACTAGTTTCGTTCAAAAAAATCAATTTTAATTGGGAACTTTTTGAAATGATACGAGACTTTTCAGATCATGTAAATATGTTAAAAGGGAAGTTTGTGATGGAAGTCCATGAAATAAAATCATCTGAATACTAGATTCTATGAAAGTTTTGGAAATGCAAGTTTCGGTCAAAAATCATAGTATATTATACACTAGTTTCGGTTAAAAAATCAAATTTAATTGGGGACTATTTGAAATGATACGAGACTTTTCATATCATTTATATATGTTATAAGGGAATGTTATGATGGAAGTGCATGCAAAAAAATTATCTGAAAACTAAATTCTATGAAACATATTTAAATGCAAGTTTCAGTCAAAAATCTTAGTATATTATACACTACTTTCAGTCAAAAAAATCAAATTTAATTGGGGACTATTTGAAATGATACAATACTTTTCATATCATTTATACATGCTAATAGGGAAGGATATAATGGAAGTCCATGCAAAAAAATTATCTGAAAACTAGATCCTATGAAAATTTTGGAAATGCAAGTTTCGGTCAAAAAAATCAAATTTAATTGGGGACTATTTGAAATGATACGAGACTTTTCTGATCATTTATATATGTTAAGAGGGAAGGTTATGATGGAAGTCCATGCAAAAAATGATCTGAAAATTAGATTCTATGAAACTTTTCGAAATGCAAATTTCGGTCAAAAATCTTAATATATTATACACGTTTCGGTAAAAAAAAAATCAAATTTAATTGGGGACTATTTGAAATGATACGAGACTTTTCAGATCATTTATATATGTTAAGAGGGAAGGTTAGGATGGAATCCATGGAAAAAATCATATGAAAATTAGATTCTAGGAAACTTTTCGAAATGCAAGTTTCGGTCAAAAATCAAGGTATAGTATACACTAGTTTCGTTCAAAAAAATCAATTTTAATTGGGAACTTTTTGAAATGATACGAGACTTTTCAGATCATGTAAATATGTTAAAAGGGAAGTTTGTGATGGAAGTCCATGAAATAAAATCATCTGAATACTAGATTCTATGAAAGTTTTGGAAATGCAAGTTTCGGTCAAAAATCATAGTATATTATACACTAGTTTCGGTTAAAAAATCAAATTTAATTGGGGACTATTTGAAATGATACGAGACTTTTCATATCATTTATATATGTTATAAGGGAATGTTATGATGGAAGTGCATGCAAAAAAATTATCTGAAAACTAAATTCTATGAAACATATTTAAATGCAAGTTTCAGTCAAAAATCTTAGTATATTATACACTACTTTCAGTCAAAAAAATCAAATTTAATTGGGGACTATTTGAAATGATACAATACTTTTCATATCATTTATACATGCTAATAGGGAAGGATATAATGGAAGTCCATGCAAAAAAATTATCTGAAAACTAGATCCTATGAAAATTTTGGAAATGCAAGTTTCGGTCAAAAAAATCAAATTTAATTGGGGACTATTTGAAATGATACGAGACTTTTCTGATCATTTATATATGTTAAGAGGGAAGGTTATGATGGAAGTCCATGCAAAAAATCATCTGAAAATTAGATTCTATGAAACTTTTCGAAATGCAAATTTCGGTCAAAAATCTTAATATATTATACACGTTTCGGTAAAAAAAAAATCAAATTTAATTGGGGACTATTTGAAATGATACGAGACTTTTCAGATCATTTATAGATGTTAAGAGGGAAGGTTAGGATGGAAGTCCATGGAAAAAATCATATGAAAATTAGATTCTAGGAAACTTTTCGAAATGCAAGTTTCGGTCAAAAATCAAGGTATAGTATACACTAGTTTCGTTCAAAAAAATCAAATTTAATTGGGAACTTTTTGAAATGATACGAGACTTTTCAGATCATGTAAATATGTTAAAAGGGAAGTTTGTGATGGAAGTCCATGAAATAAAATCATCTGAATACTAGATTCTATGAAAGTTTTGGAAATGCAAGTTTCGGTCAAAAATCATAGTATATTATACACTAGTTTCGGTTAAAAAATCAAATTTAATTGGGGACTATTTGAAATGATACGAGACTTTTCATATCATTTATATATGTTATAAGGGAATGTTATGATGGAAGTGCATGCAAAAAAATTATCTGAAAACTAAATTCTATGAAACATATTTAAATGCAAGTTTCAGTCAAAAATCTTAGTATATTATACACTACTTTCAGTCAAAAAAATCAAATTTAATTGGGGACTATTTGAAATGATACAATACTTTTCATATCATTTATACATGCTAATAGGAAAGGATATAATGGAAGTCCATGCAAAAAAATTATCTGAAAACTAGATCCTATGAAAATTTTGGAAATGCAAGTTTCGGTAAAAAAAATCAAATTTAATTGGGGACTATTTGAAATGATACGAGACTTTTCTGATCATTTATATATGTTAAGAGGGAAGGTTATGATGGAAGTCCATGCAAAAATTGATCTGAAAATTAGATTCTATGAAACTTTTCGAAATGCAAATTTCGGTCAAAAATCTTAATATATTATACACGTTTCGGTAAAAAAAAAATCAAATTTAATTGGGGACTATTTGAAATGATACGAGACTTTTCAGATCATTTATATATGTTAAGAGGGAAGGTTAGGATGGAAGTCCATGGAAAAAATCATATGAAAATTAGACTCTAGGAAACTTTTCGAAATGCAAGTTTCGGTCAAAAATCAAGGTATAGTATACACTAGTTTCGTTCAAAAAAATCAATTTTAATTGGGAACTTTTTGAAATGATACGAGACTTTTCAGATCATGTAAATATGTTAAAAGGGAAGTTTGTGATGGAAGTCCATGAAATAAAATCATCTGAATACTAGATTCTATGAAAGTTTTGGAAATGCAAGTTTCGGTCAAAAATCATAGTATATTATACACTAGTTTCGGTTAAAAAATCAAATTTAATTGGGGACTATTTGAAATGATACGAGACTTTTCATATCATTTATATATGTTATAAGGGAATGTTATGATGGAAGTGCATGCAAAAAAATTATCTGAAAACTAAATTCTATGAAACATATTTAAATGCAAGTTTCAGTCAAAACTCTTAGTATATTATACACTACTTTCAGTCAAAAAAATCAAATTTAATTGGGGACTATTTGAAATGATACAATACTTTTCATATCATTTATACATGCTAATAGGGAAGGATATAATGGAAGTCCATGCAAAAAAATTATCTGAAAACTAGATCCTATGAAAATTTTGGAAATGCAAGTTTCGGTCAAAAAAATCAAATTTAATTGGGGACTATTTGAAATGATACGAGACTTTTCTGATCATTTATATATGTTAAGAGGGAAGTTTATGATGGAAGTCCATGCAAAAAATGATCTGAAAATTAGATTCTATGAAACTTTTCGAAATGCAAATTTCGGTCAAAAATCTTAATATATTATACACGTTTCGGTAAAAAAAAAATCAAATTTAATTGGGGACTATTTGAAATGATACGAGACTTTTCAGATCATTTATATATGTTAAGAGGGAAGGTTAGGATGGAATCCATGGAAAAAATCATATGAAAATTAGATTCTAGGAAACTTTTCGAAATGCAAGTTTCGGTCAAAAATCAAGGTATAGTATACACTAGTTTCGTTCAAAAAAATCAATTTTAATTGGGAACTTTTTGAAATGATACGAGACTTTTCAGATCATGTAAATATGTTAAAAGGGAAGTTTGTGATGGAAGTCCATGAAATAAAATCATCTGAATACTAGATTCTATGAAAGTTTTGGAAATGCAAGTTTCGGTCAAAAATCATAGTATATTATACACTAGTTTCGGTTAAAAAATCAAATTTAATTGGGGACTATTTGAAATGATACGAGACTTTTCATATCATTTATATATGTTATAAGGGAATGTTATGATGGAAGTGCATGCAAAAAAATTATCTGAAAACTAAATTCTATGAAACATATTTAAATGCAAGTTTCAGTCAAAAATCTTAGTATATTATACACTACTTTCAGTCAAAAAAATCAAATTTAATTGGGGACTATTTGAAATGATACAATACTTTTCATATCATTTATACATGCTAATAGGGAAGGATATAATGGAAGTCCATGCAAAAAAATTATCTGAAAACTAGATCCTATGAAAATTTTGGAAATGCAAGTTTCGGTCAAAAAAATCAAATTTAATTGGGGACTATTTGAAATGATACGAGACTTTTCTGATCATTTATATATGTTAAGAGGGAAGGTTATGATGGAAGTCCATGCAAAAAATCATCTGAAAATTAGATTCTATGAAACTTTTCGAAATGCAAATTTCGGTCAAAAATCTTAATATATTATACACGTTTCGGTAAAAAAAAAATCAAATTTAATTGGGGACTATTTGAAATGATACGAGACTTTTCAGATCATTTATAGATGTTAAGAGGGAAGGTTAGGATGGAAGTCCATGGAAAAAATCATATGAAAATTAGATTCTAGGAAACTTTTCGAAATGCAAGTTTCGGTCAAAAATCAAGGTATAATATACACTAGTTTCGTTCAAAAAAATCAAATTTAATTGGGAACTTTTTGAAATGATACGAGACTTTTCAGATCATGTAAATATGTTAAAAGGGAAGTTTGTGATGGAAGTCCATGAAATAAAATCATCTGAATACTAGATTCTATGAAAGTTTTGGAAATGCAAGTTTCGGTCAAAAATCATAGTATATTATACACTAGTTTCGGTTAAAAAATCAAATTTAATTGGGGACTATTTGAAATGATACGAGACTTTTCATATCATTTATATATGTTATAAGGGAATGTTATGATGGAAGTGCATGCAAAAAAATTATCTGAAAACTAAATTCTATGAAACATATTTAAATGCAAGTTTCAGTCAAAAATCTTAGTATATTATACACTACTTTCAGTCAAAAAAATCAAATTTAATTGGGGACTATTTGAAATGATACAATACTTTTCATATCATTTATACATGCTAATAGGGAAGGATATAATGGAAGTCCATGCAAAAAAATTATCTGAAAACTAGATCCTATGAAAATTTTGGAAATGCAAGTTTCGGTCAAAAAAATCAAATTTAATTGGGGACTATTTGAAATGATACGAGACTTTTCTGATCATTTATATATGTTAAGAGGGAAGGTTATGATGGAAGTCCATGCAAAAATTGATCTGAAAATTAGATTCTATGAAACTTTTCGAAATGCAAATTTCGGTCAAAAATCTTAATATATTATACACGTTTCGGTAAAAAAAAAATCAAATTTAATTGGGGACTATTTGAAATGATACGAGACTTTTCAGATCATTTATATATGTTAAGAGGGAAGGTTAGGATGGAAGTCCATGGAAAAAATCATATGAAAATTAGACTCTAGGAAACTTTTCGAAATGCAAGTTTCGGTCAAAAATCAAGGTATAGTATACACTAGTTTCGTTCAAAAAAATCAATTTTAATTGGGAACTTTTTGAAATGATACGAGACTTTTCAGATCATGTAAATATGTTAAAAGGGAAGTTTGTGATGGAAGTCCATGAAATAAAATCATCTGAATACTAGATTCTATGAAAGTTTTGGAAATGCAAGTTTCGGTCAAAAATCATAGTATATTATACACTAGTTTCGGTTAAAAAATCAAATTTAATTGGGGACTATTTGAAATGATACGAGACTTTTCATATCATTTATATATGTTATAAGGGAATGTTATGATGGAAGTGCATGCAAAAAAATTATCTGAAAACTAAATTCTATGAAACATATTTAAATGCAAGTTTCAGTCAAAAATCTTAGTATATTATACACTACTTTCAGTCAAAAAAATCAAATTTAATTGGGGACTATTTGAAATGATACAATACTTTTCATATCATTTATACATGCTAATAGGGAAGGATATAATGGAAGTCCATGCAAAAAAATTATCTGAAAACTAGATCCTATGAAAATTTTGGAAATGCAAGTTTCGGTCAAAAAAATCAAATTTAATTGGGGACTATTTGAAATGATACGAGACTTTTCTGATCATTTATATATGTTAAGAGGGAAGGTTATGATGGAAGTCCATGCAAAAATTGATCTGAAAATTAGATTCTATGAAACTTTTCGAAATGCAAATTTCGGTCAAAAATCTTAATATATTATACACGTTTCGGTAAAAAAAAAATCAAATTTAATTGGGGACTATTTGAAATGATACGAGACTTTTCAGATCATTTATATATGTTAAGAGGGAAGGTTAGGATGGAAGTCCATGTAAAAAATCATATGAAAATTAGACTCTAGGAAACTTTTCGAAATGCAAGTTTCGGTCAAAAATCAAGGTATAGTATACACTAGTTTCGTTCAAAAAAATCAATTTTAATTGGGAACTTTTTGAAATGATACGAGACTTTTCAGATCATGTAAATATGTTAAAAGGGAAGTTTGTGATGGAAGTCCATGAAATAAAATCATCTGAATACTAGATTCTATGAAAGTTTTGGAAATGCAAGTTTCGGTCAAAAATCATAGTATATTATACACTAGTTTCGGTTAAAAAATCAAATTTAATTGGGGACTATTTGAAATGATACGAGACTTTTCATATCATTTATATATGTTATAAGGGAATGTTATGATGGAAGTGCATGCAAAAAAATTATCTGAAAACTAAATTCTATGAAACATATTTAAATGCAAGTTTCAGTCAAAAATCTTAGTATATTATACACTACTTTCAGTCAAAAAAATCAAATTTAATTGGGGACTATTTGAAATGATACAATACTTTTCATATCATTTATACATGCTAATAGGGAAGGATATAATGGAAGTCCATGCAAAAAAATTATCTGAAAACTAGATCCTATGAAAATTTTGGAAATGCAAGTTTCGGTCAAAAAAATCAAATTTAATTGGGGACTATTTGAAATGATACGAGACTTTTCTGATCATTTATATATGTTAAGAGGGAAGGTTAGGATGGAATCCATGGAAAAAATCATATGAAAATTAGATTCTAGGAAACTTTTCGAAATGCAAGTTTCGGTCAAAAATCAAGGTATAGTATACACTAGTTTCGTTCAAAAAAATCAATTTTAATTGGGAACTTTTTGAAATGATACGAGACTTTTCAGATCATGTAAATATGTTAAAAGGGAAGTTTGTGATGGAAGTCCATGAAATAAAATCATCTGAATACTAGATTCTATGAAAGTTTTGGAAATGCAAGTTTCGGTCAAAAATCATAGTATATTATACACTAGTTTCGGTTAAAAAATCAAATTTAATTGGGGACTATTTGAAATGATACGAGACTTTTCATATCATTTATATATGTTATAAGGGAATGTTATGATGGAAGTGCATGCAAAAAAATTATCTGAAAACTAAATTCTATGAAACATATTTAAATGCAAGTTTCAGTCAAAAATCTTAGTATATTATACACTACTTTCAGTCAAAAAAATCAAATTTAATTGGGGACTATTTGAAATGATACAATACTTTTCATATCATTTATACATGCTAATAGGGAAGGATATAATGGAAGTCCATGCAAAAAAATTATCTGAAAACTAGATCCTATGAAAATTTTGGAAATGCAAGTTTCGGTCAAAAAAATCAAATTTAATTGGGGACTATTTGAAATGATACGAGACTTTTCTGATCATTTATATATGTTAAGAGGGAAGGTTATGATGGAAGTCCATGCAAAAAATCATCTGAAAATTAGATTCTATGAAACTTTTCGAAATGCAAATTTCGGTCAAAAATCTTAATATATTATACACGTTTCGGTAAAAAAAAAATCAAATTTAATTGGGGACTATTTGAAATGATACGAGACTTTTCAGATCATTTATAGATGTTAAGAGGGAAGGTTAGGATGGAAGTCCATGGAAAAAATCATATGAAAATTAGATTCTAGGAAACTTTTCGAAATGCAAGTTTCGGTCAAAAATCAAGGTATAGTATACACTAGTTTCGTTCAAAAAAATCAAATTTAATTGGGAACTTTTTGAAATGATACGAGACTTTTCAGATCATGTAAATATGTTAAAAGGGAAGTTTGTGATGGAAGTCCATGAAATAAAATCATCTGAATACTAGATTCTATGAAAGTTTTGGAAATGCAAGTTTCGGTCAAAAATCATAGTATATTATACACTAGTTTCGGTTAAAAAATCAAATTTAATTGGGGACTATTTGAAATGATACGAGACTTTTCATATCATTTATATATGTTATAAGGGAATGTTATGATGGAAGTGCATGCAAAAAAATTATCTGAAAACTAAATTCTATGAAACATATTTAAATGCAAGTTTCAGTCAAAAATCTTAGTATATTATACACTACTTTCAGTCAAAAAAATCAAATTTAATTGGGGACTATTTGAAATGATACAATACTTTTCATATCATTTATACATGCTAATAGGGAAGGATATAATGGAAGTCCATGCAAAAAAATTATCTGAAAACTAGATCCTATGAAAATTTTGGAAATGCAAGTTTCGGTCAAAAAAATCAAATTTAATTGGGGACTATTTGAAATGATACGAGACTTTTCTGATCATTTATATATGTTAAGAGGGAAGGTTATGATGGAAGTCCATGCAAAAATTGATCTGAAAATTAGATTCTATGAAACTTTTCGAAATGCAAATTTCGGTCAAAAATCTTAATATATTATACACGTTTCGGTAAAAAAAAAATCAAATTTAATTGGGGACTATTTGAAATGATACGAGACTTTCAGATCATTTATATATGTTAAGAGGGAAGGTTAGGATGGAATCCATGGAAAAAATCATATGAAAATTAGATTCTAGGAAACTTTTCGAAATGCAAGTTTCGGTCAAAAATCAAGGTATAGTATACACTAGTTTCGTTCAAAAAAATCAAATTTAATTGGGAACTTTTTGAAATGATACGAGACTTTTCAGATCATGTAAATATGTTAAAAGGGAAGTTTGTGATGGAAGTCCATGAAATAAAATCATCTGAATACTAGATTCTATGAAAGTTTTGGAAATGCAAGTTTCGGTCAAAAATCATAGTATATTATACACTAGTTTCGGTTAAAAAATCAAATTTAATTGGGGACTATTTGAAATGATACGAGACTTTTCATATCATTTATATATGTTATAAGGGAATGTTATGATGGAAGTCCATGCAAAAAAATTATCTGAAAACTAAATTCTATGAAACATATTTAAATGCAAGTTTCAGTCAAAAATCTTAGTATATTATACACTACTTTCAGTCAAAAAAATCAAATTTAATTGGGGACTATTTGAAATGATACAATACTTTTCATATCATTTATACATGCAAATAGGGAAGGATATAATGGAAGTCCATGCAAAAAAATTATCTGAAAACTAGATCCTATGAAAATTTTGGAAATGCAAGTTTCGGTCAAAAAAATCAAATTTAATTGGGGACTATTTGAAATGATACGAGACTTTTCTGATCATTTATATATGTTAAGAGGGAAGGTTATGATGGAAGTCCATGCAAAAAATCATCTGAAAATTAGATTCTATGAAACTTTTCGAAATGCAAATTTCGGTCAAAAATCTTAATATATTATACACGTTTCGGTAAAAAAAAAATCAAATTTAATTGGGGACTATTTGAAATGATACGAGACTTTTCAGATCATTTATAGATGTTAAGAGGGAAGGTTAGGATGGAAGTCCATGGAAAAAATCATATGAAAATTAGATTCTAGGAAACTTTTCGAAATGCAAGTTTCGGTCAAAAATCAAGGTATAGTATACACTAGTTTCGTTCAAAAAAATCAAATTTAATTGGGAACTTTTTGAAATGATACGAGACTTTTCAGATCATGTAAATATGTTAAAAGGGAAGTTTGTGATGGAAGTCCATGAAATAAAATCATCTGAATACTAGATTCTATGAAAGTTTTGGAAATGCAAGTTTCGGTCAAAAATCATAGTATATTATACACTAGTTTCGGTTAAAAAATCAAATTTAATTGGGGACTATTTGAAATGATACGATACTTTTCATATCATTTATATATGTTATAAGGGAATGTTATGATGGAAGTGCATGCAAAAAAATTATCTGAAAACTAAATTCTATGAAACATATTTAAATGCAAGTTTCAGTCAAAAATCTTAGTATATTATACACTACTTTCAGTCAAAAAAATCAAATTTAATTGGGGACTATTTGAAATGATACAATACTTTTCATATCATTTATACATGCTAATAGGGAAGGATATAATGGAAGTCCATGCAAAAAAATTATCTGAAAACTAGATCCTATGAAAATTTTGGAAATGCAAGTTTCGGTCAAAAAAATCAAATTTAATTGGGGACTATTTGAAATGATACGAGACTTTTCTGATCATTTATATATGTTAAGAGGGAAGGTTATGATGGAAGTCCATGCAAAAAATCATCTGAAAATTAGATTCTATGAAACTTTTCGAAATGCAAATTTCGGTCAAAAATCTTAATATATTATACACGTTTCGGTAAAAAAAAAATCAAATTTAATTGGGGACTATTTGAAATGATACGAGACTTTTCAGATCATTTATAGATGTTAAGAGGGAAGGTTAGGATGGAAGTCCATGGAAAAAATCATATGAAAATTAGATTCTAGGAAACTTTTCGAAATGCAAGTTTCGGTCAAAAATCAAGGTATAGTATACACTAGTTTCGTTCAAAAAAATCAAATTTAATTGGGAACTTTTTGAAATGATACGAGACTTTTCAGATCATGTAAATATGTTAAAAGGGAAGTTTGTGATGGAAGTCCATGAAATAAAATCATCTGAATACTAGATTCTATGAAAGTTTTGGAAATGCATGTTTCGGTCAAAAATCATAGTATATTATACACTAGTTTCGGTTAAAAAATCAAATTTAATTGGGGACTATTTGAAATGATACGATACTTTTCATATCATTTATATATGTTATAAGGGAATGTTATGATGGAAGTGCATGCAAAAAAATTATCTGAAAACTAAATTCTATGAAACATATTTAAATGCAAGTTTCAATCAAAAATCTTAGTATATTATACACTACTTTCAGTCAAAAAAATCAAATTTAATTGGGGACTATTTGAAATGATACAATACTTTTCATATCATTTATACATGCTAATAGGGAAGGATATAATGGAAGTCCATGCAAAAAAATTATCTGAAAACTAGATCCTATGAAAATTTTGGAAATGCAAGTTTCGGTCAAAAAAATCAAATTTAATTGGGGACTATTTGAAATGATACGAGACTTTTCTGATCATTTATATATGTTAAGAGGGAAGGTTATGATGGAAGTCCATGCAAAAAATCATCTGAAAATTAGATTTATGAAACTTTTCGAAATGCAAATTTCGGTCAAAAATCTTAATAAATACACGTTTCGGTAAAAAAAAAATCAAATTTAATTGGGGACTATTTGAAATGATACGAGACTTTTCAGATCATTTATATATGTTAAGAGGGAAGGTTAGGATGGAAGTCCATGGAAAAAATCATATGAAAATTAGATTCTAGGAAACTTTTCGAAATGCAAGTTTCGGTCAAAAATCATAACATATTATACACGTTTCGGTAAAAAAAAAATCAAATTTAATTGGGGACTATTTGAAATGATACGAAACTTTTCAGATCATTTATATATGTTAAGAGGGAAGGTTAGGATGGAAGTCCATGGAAAAAATCATATGAAAATTAGATTCTAGGAAACTTTTCGAAATGCAAGTTTCGGTCAAAAATCATAGTATAGTATACACTAGTTTCGTTCAAAAAAATCAAATTTAATTGGGAACTTTTTGAAATGATACGAGACTTTTCAGATCATGTAAATATGTTAAAAGGGAAGTTTGTGATGGAAGTCCATGAAATAAAATCATCTGAATACTAGATTCTATGAATGTTTTGGAAATGCAAGTTTCGGTCAAAAATCATAGTATATTATACACTAGTTTCGGTTAAAAAATCAAATTTAATTGGGGACTATTTGAAATGATACGAGACTTTTCATATCATTTATATATGTTATAAGGGAATGTTATGATGGAAGTGCATGCAAAAAAATTATCTGAAAACTAAATTCTATGAAACATATTTAAATGCAAGTTTCAGTCAAAAATCTTAGTATATTATACACTACTTTCAGTCAAAAAAATCAAATTTAATTGGGGACTATTTGAAATGATACATTAATTTTCATATCATTTATACATGTTAATAGGGAAGGATATAATGGAAGTCCATGCAAAAAAATTATCTGAAAACTAGATCCTATGAAAATTTTGGAAATGCAAGTTTCGGTCAAAAATCATAGTATATACACTAGTTTCGGTCAAAAAAATCAAATTTAATTGGGGACTATTTGAAAGATACGAGACTTTTCTGATCATTTATATATGTTAAGAGGGAAGGTTATGATGGAAGTCCATGCAAAAAATGATCTGAAAATTAGATTCTATGAAACTTTTCGAAATGCAAATTTCGGTCAAAAATCATAATATATTATACACGTTTCGGTAAAAAAAATCAAATTTAATTGGGGACTATTTGAAATGATACGAGACTTTTCAGATCATTTATATATGTTAAGAGGGAAGGTTAGGATGGAAGTCCATGGAAAAAATCATATGAAAATTAGATTCTAGGAAACTTTTCGAAATGCAAGTTTCGGTCAAAAATCATAGTATAGTATACACTAGTTTCGTTCAAAAAAATCAAATTTAATTGGGAACTTTTTGAAATGATACGAGACTTTTCAGATCATGTAAATATGTTAAAAGGGAAGTTTGTGATGGAAGTCCATGAAATAAAATCATCTGAATACTAGATTCTATGAAAGTTTTGGAAATGCAAGTTTCGGTCAAAAATCATAGTATATTATACACTAGTTTCGGTTAAAAAATCAAATTTAATTGGGGACTATTTGAAATGATACGAGACTTTTCATATCATTTATATATGTTATAAGGGAATGTTATGATGGAAGTGCATGCAAAAAAATTATCTGAAAACTAAATTCTATGAAACATATTTAAATGCATGTTTCAGTCAAAAATCATAGTATATTATACACTACTTTCAGTCAAAAAAATCAAATTTAATTGGGGACTATTTGAAATGATACAATACTTTTCATATCATTTATACATGCTAATAGGGAAGGATATAATGGAAGTCCATGCAAAAAAATTATCTGAAAACTAGATCCTATGAAAATTTTGGAAATGCAAGTTTCGGTCAAAAAAATCAAATTTAATTGGGGACTATTTGAAATGATACGAGACTTTTCTGATCATTTATATATGTTAAGAGGGAAGGTTATGATGGAAGTCCATGCAAAAAATCATCTGAAAATTAGATTCTATGAAACTTTTCGAAATGCAAATTTCGGTCAAAAATCTTAATATATTATACACGTTTCGGTAAAAAAAAAATCAAATTTAATTGGGGACTATTTGAAATGATACGAGACTTTTCAGATCATTTATAGATGTTAAGAGGGAAGGTTAGGATGGAAGTCCATGGAAAAAATCATATGAAAATTAGATTCTAGGAAACTTTTCGAAATGCAAGTTTCGGTCAAAAATCAAGGTATAGTATACACTAGTTTCGTTCAAAAAAATCAAATTTAATTGGGAACTTTTTGAAATGATACGAGACTTTTCAGATCATGTAAATATGTTAAAAGGGAAGTTTGTGATGGAAGTCCATGAAATAAAATCATCTGAATACTAGATTCTATGAAAGTTTTGGAAATGCAAGTTTCGGTCAAAAATCATAGTATATTATACACTAGTTTCGGTTAAAAAATCAAATTTAATTGGGGACTATTTGAAATGATACGAGACTTTTCATATCATTTATATATGTTATAAGGGAATGTTATGATGGAAGTGCATGCAAAAAAATTATCTGAAAACTAAATTCTATGAAACATATTTAAATGCAAGTTTCAGTCAAAAATCTTAGTATATTATACACTACTTTCAGTCAAAAAAATCAAATTTAATTGGGGACTATTTGAAATGATACAATACTTTTCATATCATTTATAAATGCTAATAGGGAAGGATATAATGGAAGTCCATGCAAAAAAATTATCTGAAAACTAGATCCTATGAAAATTTTGGAAATGCAAGTTTCGGTCAAAAAAATCAAATTTAATTGGGGACTATTTGAAATGATACGAGACTTTTCTGATCATTTATATATGTTAAGAGGGAAGGTTATGATGGAAGTCCATGCAAAAAATCATCTGAAAATTAGATTTATGAAACTTTTCGAAATGCAAATTTCGGTCAAAAATCTTAATAAATACACATTTCGGTAAAAAAAAAATCAAATTTAATTGGGGACTATTTGAAATGATACGAGACTTTTCAGATCATTTATATATGTTAAGAGGGAAGGTTAGGATGGAAGTCCATGGAAAAAATCATATGAAAATTAGATTCTAGGAAACTTTTCGAAATGCAAGTTTCGGTCAAAAATCATAACATATTATACACGTTTCGGTAAAAAAAAATCAAATTTAATTGGGGACTATTTGAAATGATACGAAACTTTTCAGATCATTTATATATGTTAAGAGGGAAGGTTAGGATGGAAGTCCATGGAAAAAATCATATGAAAATTAGATTCTAGGAAACTTTTCGAAATGCAAGTTTCGGTCAAAAATCATAGTATAGTATACACTAGTTTCGTTCAAAAAATCAAATTTAATTGGGAACTTTTTGAAATGATACGAGACTTTTCAGATCATGTAAATATGTTAAAAGGGAAGTTTGTGATGGAAGTCCATGAAATAAAATCATCTGAATACTAGATTCTATGAAAGTTTTGGAAATGCAAGTTTCGGTCAAAAATCATAGTATATTATACACTAGTTTCGGTTAAAAAATCAAATTTAATTGGGGACTATTTGAAATGATACGAGACTTTTCATATCATTTATATATGTTATAAGGGAATGTTATGATGGTAGTGCATGCAAAAAAATTATCTGAAAACTAAATTCTATGAAACATATTTAAATGCAAGTTTCAGTCAAAAATCTTAGTATATTATACACTACTTTCAGTCAAAAAAATCAAATTTAATTGGGGACTATTTGAAATGATACATTAATTTTCATATCATTTATACATGTTAATAGGGAAGGATATAATGGAAGTCCATGCAAAAAAATTATCTGAAAACTAGATCCTATGAAAATTTTGGAAATGCAAGTTTCGGTCAAAAATCATAGTATATACACTAGTTTCGGTCAAAAAAATCAAATTTAATTGGGGACTATTTGAAATGATACGAGACTTTTCTGATCATTTATATATGTTAAGAGGGAAGGTTATGATGGAAGTCCATGCAAAAAATGATCTGAAAATTAGATTCTATGAAACTTTTCGAAATGCAAATTTCGGTCAAAAATCATAATATATTATACACGTTTCGGTAAAAAAAATCAAATTTAATTGGGGACTATTTGAAATGATACGAGACTTTTCAGATCATTTATATATGTTAAGAGGGAAGGTTAGGATGGAAGTCCATGGAAAAAATCATATGAAAATTAGATTCTAGGAAACTTTTCGAAATGCAAGTTTCGGTCAAAAATCATAGTATAGTATACACTAGTTTCGTTCAAAAAAATCAAATTTAATTGGGAACTTTTTGAAATGATACGAGACTTTTCAGATCATGTAAATATGTTAAAAGGGAAGTTTGTGATGGAAGTCCATGAAATAAAATCATCTGAATACTAGATTCTATGAAAGTTTTGGAAATGCAAGTTTCGGTCAAAAATCATAGTATATTATACACTAGTTTCGGTTAAAAAATCAAATTTAATTGGGGACTATTTGAAATGATACGAGACTTTTCATATCATTTATATATGTTATAAGGGAATGTTATGATGGAAGTGCATGCAAAAAAATTATCTGAAAACTAAATTCTATGAAACATATTTAAATGCAAGTTTCAGTCAAAAATCTTAGTATATTATACACTACTTTCAGTCAAAAAAATCAAATTTAATTGGGGACTATTTGAAATGATACATTAATTTTCATATCATTTATACATGTTAATAGGGAAGGATATAATGGAAGTCCATGCAAAAAAATTATCTGAAAACTAGATCCTATGAAAATTTTGGAAATGCAAGTTTCGGTCAAAAATCATAGTATATACACTAGTTTCGGTCAAAAAAATCAAATTTAATTGGGGACTATTTGAAAGATACGAGACTTTTCTGATCATTTATATATGTTAAGAGGGAAGGTTATGATGGAAGTCCATGCAAAAAATGATCTGAAAATTAGATTCTATGAAACTTTTCGAAATGCAAATTTCGGTCAAAAATCATAATATATTATACACGTTTCGGTAAAAAAAATCAAATTTAATTGGGGACTATTTGAAATGATACGAGACTTTTCAGATCATTTATATATGTTAAGAGGGAAGGTTAGGATGGAAGTCCATGGAAAAAATCATATGAAAATTAGATTCTAGGAAACTTTTCGAAATGCAAGTTTCGGTCAAAAATCATAGTATAGTATACACTAGTTTCGTTCAAAAAAATCAAATTTAATTGGGAACTTTTTGAAATGATACGAGACTTTTCAGATCATGTAAATATGTTAAAAGGGAAGTTTGTGATGGAAGTCCATGAAATAAAATCATCTGAATACTAGATTCTATGAAAGTTTTGGAAATGCAAGTTTCGGTCAAAAATCATAGTATATTATACACTAGTTTCGGTTAAAAAATCAAATTTAATTGGGGACTATTTGAAATGATACGAGACTTTTCATATCATTTATATATGTTATAAGGGAATGTTATGATGGAAGTGCATGCAAAAAAATTATCTGAAAACTAAATTCTATGAAACATATTTAAATGCATGTTTCAGTCAAAAATCATAGTATATTATACACTACTTTCAGTCAAAAAAATCAAATTTAATTGGGGACTATTTGAAATGATACAATACTTTTCATATCATTTATACATGCTAATAGGGAAGGATATAATGGAAGTCCATGCAAAAAAATTATCTGAAAACTAGATCCTATGAAAATTTTGGAAATGCAAGTTTCGGTCAAAAAAATCAAATTTAATTGGGGACTATTTGAAATGATACGAGACTTTTCTGATCATTTATATATGTTAAGAGGGAAGGTTATGATGGAAGTCCATGCAAAAAATCATCTGAAAATTAGATTCTATGAAACTTTTCGAAATGCAAATTTCGGTCAAAAATCTTAATATATTATACACGTTTCGGTAAAAAAAAAATCAAATTTAATTGGGGACTATTTGAAATGATACGAGACTTTTCAGATCATTTATAGATGTTAAGAGGGAAGGTTAGGATGGAAGTCCATGGAAAAAATCATATGAAAATTAGATTCTAGGAAACTTTTCGAAATGCAAGTTTCGGTCAAAAATCAAGGTATAGTATACACTAGTTTCGTTCAAAAAAATCAAATTTAATTGGGAACTTTTTGAAATGATACGAGACTTTTCAGATCATGTAAATATGTTAAAAGGGAAGTTTGTGATGGAAGTCCATGAAATAAAATCATCTGAATACTAGATTCTATGAAAGTTTTGGAAATGCAAGTTTCGGTCAAAAATCATAGTATATTATACACTAGTTTCGGTTAAAAAATCAAATTTAATTGGGGACTATTTGAAATGATACGAGACTTTTCATATCATTTATATATGTTATAAGGGAATGTTATGATGGAAGTGCATGCAAAAAAATTATCTGAAAACTAAATTCTATGAAACATATTTAAATGCAAGTTTCAGTCAAAAATCTTAGTATATTATACACTACTTTCAGTCAAAAAAATCAAATTTAATTGGGGACTATTTGAAATGATACAATACTTTTCATATCATTTATAAATGCTAATAGGGAAGGATATAATGGAAGTCCATGCAAAAAAATTATCTGAAAACTAGATCCTATGAAAATTTTGGAAATGCAAGTTTCGGTCAAAAAAATCAAATTTAATTGGGGACTATTTGAAATGATACGAGACTTTTCTGATCATTTATATATGTTAAGAGGGAAGGTTATGATGGAAGTCCATGCAAAAAATCATCTGAAAATTAGATTTATGAAACTTTTCGAAATGCAAATTTCGGTCAAAAATCTTAATAAATACACATTTCGGTAAAAAAAAAATCAAATTTAATTGGGGACTATTTGAAATGATACGAGACTTTTCAGATCATTTATATATGTTAAGAGGGAAGGTTAGGATGGAAGTCCATGGAAAAAATCATATGAAAATTAGATTCTAGGAAACTTTTCGAAATGCAAGTTTCGGTCAAAAATCATAACATATTATACACGTTTCGGTAAAAAAAAATCAAATTTAATTGGGGACTATTTGAAATGATACGAAACTTTTCAGATCATTTATATATGTTAAGAGGGAAGGTTAGGATGGAAGTCCATGGAAAAAATCATATGAAAATTAGATTCTAGGAAACTTTTCGAAATGCAAGTTTCGGTCAAAAATCATAGTATAGTATACACTAGTTTCGTTCAAAAAATCAAATTTAATTGGGAACTTTTTGAAATGATACGAGACTTTTCAGATCATGTAAATATGTTAAAAGGGAAGTTTGTGATGGAAGTCCATGAAATAAAATCATCTGAATACTAGATTCTATGAAAGTTTTGGAAATGCAAGTTTCGGTCAAAAATCATAGTATATTATACACTAGTTTCGGTTAAAAAATCAAATTTAATTGGGGACTATTTGAAATGATACGAGACTTTTCATATCATTTATATATGTTATAAGGGAATGTTATGATGGTAGTGCATGCAAAAAAATTATCTGAAAACTAAATTCTATGAAACATATTTAAATGCAAGTTTCAGTCAAAAATCTTAGTATATTATACACTACTTTCAGTCAAAAAAATCAAATTTAATTGGGGACTATTTGAAATGATACATTAATTTTCATATCATTTATACATGTTAATAGGGAAGGATATAATGGAAGTCCATGCAAAAAAATTATCTGAAAACTAGATCCTATGAAAATTTTGGAAATGCAAGTTTCGGTCAAAAATCATAGTATATACACTAGTTTCGGTCAAAAAAATCAAATTTAATTGGGGACTATTTGAAATGATACGAGACTTTTCTGATCATTTATATATGTTAAGAGGGAAGGTTATGATGGAAGTCCATGCAAAAAATGATCTGAAAATTAGATTCTATGAAACTTTTCGAAATGCAAATTTCGGTCAAAAATCATAATATATTATACACGTTTCGGTAAAAAAAATCAAATTTAATTGGGGACTATTTGAAATGATACGAGACTTTTCAGATCATTTATATATGTTAAGAGGGAAGGTTAGGATGGAAGTCCATGGAAAAAATCATATGAAAATTAGATTCTAGGAAACTTTTCGAAATGCAAGTTTCGGTCAAAAATCATAGTATAGTATACACTAGTTTCGTTCAAAAAAATCAAATTTAATTGGGAACTTTTTGAAATGATACGAGACTTTTCAGATCATGTAAATATGTTAAAAGGGAAGTTTGTGATGGAAGTCCATGAAATAAAATCATCTGAATACTAGATTCTATGAAAGTTTTGGAAATGCAAGTTTCGGTTAAAAATCATAGTATATTATACACTAGTTTCGGTTAAAAAATCAAATTTAATTGGGGACTATTTGAAATGATACGAGACTTTTCATATCATTTATATATGTTATAAGGGAATGTTATGATGGAAGTGCATGCAAAAAAATTATCTGAAAACTAAATTCTATGAAACATATTTAAATGCAAGTTTCAGTCAAAAATCTTAGTATATTATACACTACTTTCAGTCAAAAAAATCAAATTTAATTGGGGACTATTTGAAATGATACATTAATTTTGATATCATTTATACATGTTAATAGGGAAGGATATAATGGAAGTCCATGCAAAAAAATTATCTGAAAACTAGATCCTATGAAAATTTTGGAAATGCAAGTTTCGGTCAAAAATCATAGTATATACACTAGTTTCGGTCAAAAAAATCAAATTTAATTGGGGACTATTTGAAATGATACGAGACTTTTCTGATCATTTATATATGTTAAGAGGGAAGGTTATGATGGAAGTCCATGCAAAAAATGATCTGAAAATTAGATTCTATGAAACTTTTCGAAATGCAAATTTCGGTCAAAAATCTTAATATATTATACACGTTTCGGTAAAAAAAAAATCAAATTTAATTGGGGACTATTTGAAATGATACATTACTTTTCATATCATTTATACATGTTAATAGGGAAAGATATAATTGAAGTCCATGCAAAAAAATTATCTGAAAACTAGATCCTATGAAAATTTTGGAAATGCAAGTTTCGGTCAAAAATCATAGTATATACACTAGTTTCGGTCAAAAAAATCAAATTTAATTGGGGACTATTTGAAATGATACGAGACTTTTCTGATCATTTATATATGTTAAGAGGGAAGGTTATGATGGAAGTCCATGCAAAAAATCATCTGAAAATTAGATTCTATGAAACTTTTCGAAATGCAAATTTCGGTCAAAAATCTTAATATATTATACACGTTTCGGTAAAAAAAAATCAAATTTAATTGGGGACTATTTGAAATGATAACAGACTTTTCAGATCATTTATATATGTTAAGAGGGAAGGTTAGGATGGAAGTCCATGGAAAAAATCATATGAAAATTAGATTCTAGGAAACTTTTCGAAATGCAAGTTTCGGTCAAAAATCAAGGTATAGTATACACTAGTTTCGTTCAAAAAAATCAAATTTAATTGGGAACTTTTTGAAATGATACGAGACTTTTCAGATCTTGTAAATATGTTAAAAGGGAAGTTTGTGATGGAAGTCCATGAAATAAAATCATCTGAATACTAGCTTCTATGAAAGTTTTGGAAATGCAAGTTTCGGTCAAAAATCATAGTATATTATACACTAGTTTCGGTTAAAAAATCAAATTTAATTGGGGACTATTTGAAATGATACGAGACTTTTCATATCATTTATATATGTTATAAGGGAATGTTATGATGGAAGTCCATGCAAAAAAATTATCTGAAAACTAAATTTTATGAAACATATTTAAATGCAAGTTTCAGTCAAAAATCTTAGTATATTATACACTACTTTCAGTCCGAAAAATCAAATTTAATTGTGGACTATTTGAAATGATACATTACTTTTCATATCATTTATACATGTTAATAGGGAAGGATATAATGGAAGTCCATGCAAAAAAATTATCTGAAAACTAGATCCTATGAAAATTTTGGAAATGCAAGTTTCGGTCAAAAATCATAGTATATACACTAGTTTCGGTCAAAAAAATCAAATTTAATTGGGGACTATTTGAAATGATACGAGACTTTTCTGATCATTTATATATGTTAAGAGGGAAGGTTATGATGGAAGTCCATGCAAAAATGATCTGAAAATTAGATTCTATGAAACTTTTCGAAATGCAAATTTCGGTCAAAAATCATAATATATTATACACGTTTCGGTAAAAAAAATCAAATTTAATTGGGGACTATTTGAAATGATACGAGACTTTTCAGATCATTTATATATGTTAAGAGGGAAGGTTAGGATGGAAGTCCATGGAAAAAATCATATGAAAATTAGATTCTAGGAAACTTTTCGAAATGCAAGTTTCGGTCAAAAATCATAGTATAGTATACACTAGTTTCGTTCAAAAAAATCAAATTTAATTGGGAACTTTTTGAAATGATACGAGACTTTTCAGATCATGTAAATATGTTAAAAGGGAAGTTTGTGATGGAAGTCCATGAAATAAAATCATCTGAATACTAGATTCTATGAAAGTTTTGGAAATGCAAGTTTCGGTCAAAAATCATAGTATATTATACACTAGTTTCGGTTAAAGAATCAAATTTAATTGGGGACTATTTGAAATGATACGAGACTTTTCATATCATTTATATATGTTATAAGGGAATGTTATGATGGAAGTCCATGCAAAAAAATTATCTGAAAACTAAATTCTATGAAACATATTTAAATGCAAGTTTCAATCAAAAATCTTAGTATATTATACACTACTTTCAGTCAAAAAAATCAAATTTAATTGGGGACTATTTGAAATGATACATTAATTTTCATATCATTTATACATGTTAATAGGGAAGGATATAATGGAAGTCCATGCAAAAAAATTATCTGAAAACTAGATCCTATGAAAATTTTGGAAATGCAAGTTTCGGTCAAAAATCATAGTATATACACTAGTTTCGGTCAAAAAAATCAAATTTAATTGGGGACTATTTGAAATGATACGAGACTTTTCTGATCATTTATATATGTTAAGAGGGAAGGTTATGTTGGAAGTCCATGCAAAAAATGATCTGAAAATTAGATTCTATGAAACTTTTCGAAATGCAAATTTCGGTCAAAAATCATAATATATTATACACGTTTCGGTAAAAAAAATCAAATTTAATTGGGGACTATTTGAAATGATACGAGACTTTTCAGATCATTTATATATGTTAAGAGGGAAGGTTAGGATGGAAGTCCATGGAAAAAATCATATGAAAATTAGATTCTAGGAAACTTTTCGAAATGCAAGTTTCGGTCAAAAATCATAGTATAGTATACACTAGTTTCGTTCAAAAAAATCAAATTTAATTGGGAACTTTTTGAAATGATACGAGACTTTTCAGATCATGTAAATATGTTAAAAGGGAAGTTTGTGATGGAAGTCCATGAAATAAAATCATCTGAATACTAGATTCTATGAAAGTTTTGGAAATGCAAGTTTCGGTCAAAAATCATAGTATATTATACACTAGTTTCGGTTAAAAAATCAAATTTAATTGGGGACTATTTGAAATGATACGAGACTTTTCATATCATTTATATATGTTATAAGGGAATGTTATGATGGAAGTGCATGCAAAAAAATTATCTGAAAACTAAATTCTATGAAACATATTTAAATGCAAGTTTCAGTCAAAAATCTTAGTATATTATACACTACTTTCAGTCAAAAAAATCAAATTTAATTGGGGACTATTTGAAATGATACATTAATTTTCATATCATTTATACATGTTAATAGGGAAGGATATAATGGAAGTCCATGCAAAAAAATTATCTGAAAACTAGATCCTATGAAAATTTTGGAAATGCAAGTTTCGGTCAAAAATCATAGTATATAAACTAGTTTCGGTCAAAAAAATCAAATTTAATTGGGGACTATTTGAAATGATACGAGACTTTTCTGATCATTTATATATGTTAAGAGGGAAGGTTATGATGGAAGTCCATGCAAAAAATGATCTGAAAATTAGATTCTATGAAACTTTTCGAAATGCAAATTTCGGTCAAAAATCATAATATATTATACACGTTTCGGTAAAAAAAAAATCAAATTTAATTGGGGACTATTTGAAATGATACGAAACTTTTCAGATCATTTATATATGTTAAGAGGGAAGGTTAGGATGGAAGTCTATGGAAAAAATCATATGAAAATTAGATTCTAGGAAACTTTTCGAAATGCAAGTTTCGGTCAAAAATCATAGTATAGTATACACTAGTTTCGTTCAAAAAAATCAAATTTAATTGGGAACTTTTTGAAATGATACGAGACTTTTCAGATCATGTAAATATGTTAAAAGGGAAGTTTGTGATGGAAGTCCATGAAATAAAATCATCTGAATACTAGATTCTATGAAAGTTTTGGAAATGCAAGTTTCGGTCAAAAATCATAGTATATTATACACTAGTTTCGGTTAAAAAATCAAATTTAATTGGGGACTATTTGAAATGATACGAGACTTTTCATATCATTTATATATGTTATAAGGGAATGTTATGATGGAAGTCCATGCAAAAAAATTATCTGAAAACTAAATTTTATGAAACATATTTAAATGCAAGTTTCAGTCAAAAATCATAGTATATTATACACTACTTTCAGTCAAAAAAATCAAATTTAATTGGGGACTATTTGAAATAATACATTACTTTTCATATCATTTATACATGTTAATAGGGAAGGATATAATGGAAGTCCATGCAAAAAAATTATCTGAAAACTAGATCCTATGAAAATTTTGGAAATGCAAGTTTCGGTCAAAAATCATAGTATATACACTAGTTTCGGTCAAAAAAATCAAATTTAATTGGGGACTATTTGAAATGATACGAGACTTTTCTGATCATTTATATATGTTAAGAGGAAAGGTTATGATGGAAGTCCATGCAAAAAATGATCTGAAAATTAGATTCTATGAAACTTTTCGAAATGCAAATTTCGGTCAAAAATCATAATATATTATACACGTTTCGGTAAAAAAAAAATCAAATTTAATTGGGGACTATTTGAAATGATACGAAACTTTTCAGATCATTTATATATGTTAAGAGGGAAGGTTAGGATGGAAGTCCATGGAAAAAATCATATGAAAATTAGATTCTAGGAAACTTTTCGAAATGCAAGTTTCGGTCAAAAATCATAGTATAGTATACACTAGTTTCGCTCAAAAAAATCAAATTTAATTGGGAACTTTTTGAAATGATACGAGACTTTTCAGATCATGTAAATATGTTAAAAGGGAAGTTTGTGATGGAAGTCCATGAAATAAAATCATCTGAATACTAGATTCTATGAAAGTTTTGGAAATGCAAGTTTCGGTCAAAAATCATAGTATATTATACACTAGTTTCGGTTAAAAAATCAAATTTAATTGGGGACTATTTGAAATGATACGAGACTTTTCATATCATTTATATATGTTATAAGGGAATGTTATGATGGAAATCCATGCAAAAAAATTATCTGAAAACTAAATTCTATGAAACATATTTAAATGCAAGTTTCAGTCAAAAATCTTAGTATATTATACACTACTTTCAGTCAAAAAAATCAAATTTAATTGGGGACTATTTGAAATGATACATTAATTTTCATATCATTTATATATGTTAATAGGGAAGGATATAATGGAAGTCCATGCAAAAAAATTATCTGAAAACTAGATCCTATGAAAATTTTGGAAATGCAAGTTTCGGTCAAAAATCATAGTATATACACTAGTTTCGGTCAAAAAAATCAAATTTAATTGGGGACTATTTGAAATGATACGAGACTTTTCTGATCATTTATATATGTTAAGAGGGAAGGTTATGATGGAAGTCCATGCAAAAAATGATCTGAAAATTAGATTCTATGAAACTTTTCGAAATGCAAATTTCGGTCAAAAATCATAATATATTATACACGTTTCGGTAAAAAAAATCAAATTTAATTGGGGACTATTTGAAATGATACGAGACTTTTCAGATCATTTATATATGTTAAGAGGGAAGGTTAGGATGGAAGTCCATGGAAAAAATCATATGAAAATTAGATTCTAGGAAACTTTTCGAAATGCAAGTTTCGGTCAAAAATCATAGTATAGTATACACTAGTTTCGTTCAAAAAAATCAAATTTAATTGGGAACTTTTTGAAATGATACGAGACTTTTCAGATCATGTAAATATGTTAAAAGGGAAGTTTGTGATGGAAGTCCATGAAATAAAATCATCTGAATACTAGATTCTATGAAAGTTTTGGAAATGCAAGTTTCGGTCAAAAATCATAGTATATTATACACTAGTTTCGGTTAAAGAATCAAATTTAATTGGGGACTATTTGAAATGATACGAGACTTTTCATATCATTTATATATGTTATAAGGGAATGTTATGATGGAAGTCCATGCAAAAAAATTATCTGAAAACTAAATTCTATGAAACATATTTAAATGCAAGTTTCAGTCAAAAATCTTAGTATATTATACACTACTTTCAGTCAAAAAAATCAAATTTAATTGGGGACTATTTGAAATGATACATTAATTTTCATATCATTTATACATGTTAATAGGGAAGGATATAATGGAAGTCCATGCAAAAAAATTATCTGAAAACTAGATCCTATGAAAATTTTGGAAATGCAAGTTTCGGTCAAAAATCATAGTATATACACTAGTTTCGGTCAAAAAAATCAAATTTAATTGGGGACTATTTGAAATGATACGAGACTTTTCTGATCATTTATATATGTTAAGAGGGAAGGTTATGATGGAAGTCCATGCAAAAAATGATCTGAAAATTAGATTCTATGAAACTTTTCGAAATGCAAATTTCGGTCAAAAATCATAATATATTATACACGTTTCGGTAAAAAAAAATCAAATTTAATTGGGGACTATTTGAAATGATACGAAACTTTTCAGATCATTTATATATGTTAAGAGGGAAGGTTAGGATGGAAGTCTATGGAAAAAATCATATGAAAATTAGATTCTAGGAAACTTTTCGAAATGCAAGTTTCGGTCAAAAATCATAGTATAGTATACACTAGTTTCGTTCAAAAAAATCAAATTTAATTGGGAACTTTTTGAAATGATACGAGACTTTTCAGATCATGTAAATATGTTAAAAGGGAAGTTTGTGATGGAAGTCCATGAAATAAAATCATCTGAATACTAGATTCTATGAAAGTTTTGGAAATGCAAGTTTCGGTCAAAAATCATAGTATATTATACACTAGTTTCGGTTAAAAAATCAAATTTAATTGGGGACTATTTGAAATGATACGAGACTTTTCATATCATTTATATATGTTATAAGGGAATGTTATGATGGAAGTCCATGCAAAAAAATTATCTGAAAACTAAATTTTATGAAACATATTTAAATGCAAGTTTCAGTCAAAAATCATAGTATATTATACACTACTTTCAGTCAAAAAAATCAAATTTAATTGGGGACTATTTGAAATGATACATTACTTTTCATATCATTTATACATGTTAATAGGGAAGG
Organism: Lathyrus aphaca; assembly: GCA_963966055.1. Classification (NCBI taxonomy): domain Eukaryota; kingdom Viridiplantae; phylum Streptophyta; class Magnoliopsida; order Fabales; family Fabaceae; genus Lathyrus; species Lathyrus aphaca. The sequence continues at coordinate 645,450,415 of OZ014520.1, read as the reverse complement.
ATATAATGGAAGTCCATGCAAAAAAATTATCTGAAAACTAGATCCTATGAAAATTTTGGAAATGCAAGTTTCGGTCAAAAATCATAGTATATACACTAGTTTCGGTCAAAAAAATCAAATTTAATTGGGGACTATTTGAAATGATACGAGACTTTTCTGATCATTTATATATGTTAAGAGGAAAGGTTATGATGGAAGTCCATGCAAAAAATGATCTGAAAATTAGATTCTATGAAACTTTTCGAAATGCAAATTTCGGTCAAAAATCATAATATATTATACACGTTTCGGTAAAAAAAAAATCAAATTTAATTGGGGACTATTTGAAATAATACGAAACTTTTCAGATCATTTATATATGTTAAGAGGGAAGGTTAGGATGGAAGTCCATGGAAAAAATCATATGAAAATTAGATTCTAGGAAACTTTTCGAAATGCAAGTTTCGGTCAAAAATCATAGTATAGTATACACTAGTTTCGTTCAAAAAAATCAAATTTAATTGGGAACTTTTTGAAATGATACGAGACTTTTCAGATCATGTAAATATGTTAAAAGGGAAGTTTGTGATGGAAGTCCATGAAATAAAATCATCTGAATACTAGATTCTATGAAAGTTTTGGAAATGCAAGTTTCGGTCAAAAATCATAGTATATTATACACTAGTTTCGGTTAAAAAATCAAATTTAATTGGGGACTATTTGAAATGATACGAGACTTTTCATATCATTTATATATGTTATAAGGGAATGTTATGATGGAAGTCCATGCAAAAAAATTATCTGAAAACTAAATTCTATGAAACATATTTAAATGCAAGTTTCAGTCAAAAATCTTAGTATATTATACACTACTTTCAGTCAAAAAAATCAAATTTAATTGGGGACTATTTGAAATGATACATTAATTTTCATATCATTTATATATGTTAATAGGGAAGGATATAATGGAAGTCCATGCAAAAAAATTATCTGAAAACTAGATCCTATGAAAATTTTGGAAATGCAAGTTTCGGTCAAAAATCATAGTATATACACTAGTTTCGGTCAAAAAAATCAAATTTAATTGGGGACTATTTGAAATGATACGAGACTTTTCTGATCATTTATATATGTTAAGAGGGAAGGTTATGATGGAAGTCCATGCAAAAAATGATCTGAAAATTAGATTCTATGAAACTTTTCGAAATGCAAATTTCGGTCAAAAATCATAATATATTATACACGTTTCGGTAAAAAAAATCAAATTTAATTGGGGACTATTTGAAATGATACGAGACTTTTCAGATCATTTATATATGTTAAGAGGGAAGGTTAGGATGGAAGTCCATGGAAAAAATCATATGAAAATTAGATTCTAGGAAACTTTTCGAAATGCAAGTTTCGGTCAAAAATCATAGTATAGTATACACTAGTTTCGTTCAAAAAAATCAAATTTAATTGGGAACTTTTTGAAATGATACGAGACTTTTCAGATCATGTAAATATGTTAAAAGGGAAGTTTGTGATGGAAGTCCATGAAATAAAATCATCTGAATACTAGATTCTATGAAAGTTTTGGAAATGCAAGTTTCGGTCAAAAATCATAGTATATTATACACTAGTTTCGGTTAAAAAATCAAATTTAATTGGGGACTATTTGAAATGATACGAGACTTTTCATATCATTTATATATGTTATAAGGGAATGTTATGATGGAAGTCCATGCAAAAAAATTATCTGAAAACTAAATTCTATGAAACATATTTAAATGCAAGTTTCAGTCAAAAATCTTAGTATATTATACACTACTTTCAGTCAAAAAAATCAAATTTAATTGGGGACTATTTGAAATGATACATTAATTTTCATATCATTTATACATGTTAATAGAGAAGGATATAATGGAAATCCATGCAAAAAAATTATCTGAAAACTAGATCCTATGAAAATTTTGGAAATGCAAGTTTCGGTCAAAAATCATAGTATATACACTAGTTTCGGTCAAAAAAATCAAATTTAATTGGGGACTATTTGAAATGATACGAGACTTTTCTGATCATTTATATATGTTAAGAGGGAAGGTTATGATGGAAGTCCATGCAAAAAATGATCTGAAAATTAGATTCTATGAAACTTTTCGAAATGCAAATTTCGGTCAAAAATCATAATATATTATACACGTTTCGGTAAAAAAAATCAAATTTAATTGGGGACTATTTGAAATGATACGAGACTTTTCAGATCATTTATATATGTTAAGAGGGAAGGTTAGGATGGAAGTCCATGGAAAAAATCATATGAAAATTAGATTCTAGGAAACTTTTCGAAATGCAAGTTTCGGTCAAAAATCATAGTATAGTATACACTAGTTTCGTTCAAAAAAATCAAATTTAATTGGGAACTTTTTGAAATGATACGAGACTTTTCAGATCATGTAAATATGTTAAAAGGGAAGTTTGTGATGGAAGTCCATGAAATAAAATCATCTGAATACTAGATTCTATGAAAGTTTTGGAAATGCAAGTTTCGGTCAAAAATCATAGTATATTATACACTAGTTTCGGTTAAAAAATCAAATTTAATTGGGGACTATTTGAAATGATACGAGACTTTTCATATCATTTATATATGTTATAAGGGAATGTTATGATGGAAGTCCATGCAAAAAAATTATCTGAAAACTAAATTCTATGAAACATATTTAAATGCAAGTTTCAGTCAAAAATCTTAGTATATTATACACTACTTTCAGTCAAAAAAATCAAATTTAATTGGGGACTATTTGAAATGATACATTAATTTTCATATCATTTATATATGTTAATAGGGAAGGATATAATGGAAGTCCATGCAAAAAAATTATCTGAAAACTAGATCCTATGAAAATTTTGGAAATGCAAGTTTCGGTCAAAAATCATAGTATATACACTAGTTTCGGTCAAAAAAATCAAATTTAATTGGGGACTATTTGAAATGATACGAGACTTTTCTGATCATTTATATATGTTAAGAGGGAAGGTTATGATGGAAGTCCATGCAAAAAATGATCTGAAAATTAGATTCTATGAAACTTTTCGAAATGCAAATTTCGGTCAAAAATCATAATATATTATACACGTTTCGGTAAAAAAAATCAAATTTAATTGGGGACTATTTGAAATGATACGAGACTTTTCAGATCATTTATATATGTTAAGAGGGAAGGTTAGGATGGAAGTCCATGGAAAAAATCATATGAAAATTAGATTGTAGGAAACTTTTCGAAATGCAAGTTTCGGTCAAAAATCATAGTATAGTATACACTAGTTTCGTTCAAAAAAATCAAATTTAATTGGGAACTTTTTGAAATGATACGAGACTTTTCAGATCATGTAAATATGTTAAAAGGGAAGTTTGTGATGGAAGTCCATGAAATAAAATCATCTGAATACTAGATTCTATGAAAGTTTTGGAAATGCAAGTTTCGGTCAAAAATCATAGTATATTATACACTAGTTTCGGTTAAAAAATCAAATTTAATTGGGGACTATTTGAAATGATACGAGACTTTTCATATCATTTATATATGTTATAAGGGAATGTTATGATGGAAGTGCATGCAAAAATATTATCTGAAAACTAAATTCTATGAAACATATTTAAATGCAAGTTTCAGTCAAAAATCTTAGTATATTATACACTACTTTCAGTCAAAAAAATCAAATTTAATTGGGGACTATTTGAAATGATACATTAATTTTCATATCATTTATACATGTTAATAGGGAAGGATATAATGGAAGTCCATGCAAAAAAATTATCTGAAAACTAGATCCTATGAAAATTTTGGAAATGCAAGTTTCGGTCAAAAATCATAGTATATACACTAGTTTCGGTCAAAAAAATCAAATTTAATTGGGGACTATTTGAAATGATACGAGACTTTTCTGATCATTTATATATGTTAAGAGGGAAGGTTATGATGGAAGTCCATGCAAAAAATGATCTGAAAATTAGATTCTATGAAACTTTTCGAAATGCAAATTTCGGTCAAAAATCATAATATATTATACACGTTTCGGTAAAAAAAATCAAATTTAATTGGGGACTATTTGAAATGATACGAGACTTTTCAGATCATTTATATATGTTAAGAGGGAAGGTTAGGATGGAAGTCCATGGAAAAAATCATATGAAAATTAGATTCTAGGAAACTTTTCGAAATGCAAGTTTCGGTCAAAAATCATAGTATAGTATACACTAGTTTCGTTCAAAAAAATCAAATTTAATTGGGAACTTTTTGAAATGATACGAGACTTTTCAGATCATGTAAATATGTTAAAAGGGAAGTTTGTGATGGAAGTCCATGAAATAAAATCATCTGAATACTAGATTCTATGAAAGTTTTGGAAATGCAAGTTTCGGTCAAAAATCATAGTATATTATACACTAGTTTCGGTTAAAAAATCAAATTTAATTGGGGACTATTTGAAATGATACGAGACTTTTCATATCATTTATATATGTTATAAGGGAATGTTATGATGGAAGTCCATGCAAAAAAATTATCTGAAAACTAAATTCTATGAAACATATTTAAATGCAAGTTTCAGTCAAAAATCTTAGTATATTATACACTACTTTCAGTCAAAAAAATCAAATTTAATTGGGGACTATTTGAAATGATACATTAATTTTCATATCATTTATACATGTTAATAGGGAAGGATATAATGGAAGTCCATGCAAAAAAATTATCTGAAAACTAGATCCTATGAAAATTTTGGAAATGCAAGTTTCGGTCAAAAATCATAGTATATACACTAGTTTCGGTCAAAAAAATCAAATTTAATTGGGGACTATTTGAAATGATACGAGACTTTTCTGATCATTTATATATGTTAAGAGGGAAGGTTATGATGGAAGTCCATGCAAAAAATGATCTGAAAATTAGATTCTATGAAACTTTTCGAAATGCAAATTTCGGTCAAAAATCATAATATATTATACACGTTTCGGTAAAAAAAATCAAATTTAATTGGGGACTATTTGAAATGATACGAGACTTTTCAGATCATTTATATATGTTAAGAGGGAAGGTTAGGATGGAAGTCCATGGAAAAAATCATATGAAAATTAGATTCTAGGAAACTTTTCGAAATGCAAGTTTCGGTCAAAAATCATAGTATAGTATACACTAGTTTCGTTCAAAAAAATCAAATTTAATTGGGAACTTTTTGAAATGATACGAGACTTTTCAGATCATGTAAATATGTTAAAAGGGAAGTTTGTGATGGAAGTCCATGAAATAAAATCATCTGAATACTAGATTCTATGAAAGTTTTGGAAATGCAAGTTTCGGTCAAAAATCATAGTATATTATACACTAGTTTCGGTTAAAAAATCAAATTTAATTGGGGACTATTTGAAATGATACGAGACTTTTCATATCATTTATATATGTTATAAGGGAATGTTATGATGGAAGTGCATGCAAAAATATTATCTGAAAACTAAATTCTATGAAACATATTTAAATGCAAGTTTCAGTCAAAAATCTTAGTATATTATACACTACTTTCAGTCAAAAAAATCAAATTTAATTGGGGACTATTTGAAATGATACATTAATTTTCATATCATTTATACATGTTAATAGGGAAGGATATAATGGAAGTCCATGCAAAAAAATTATCTGAAAACTAGATCCTATGAAAATTTTGGAAATGCAAGTTTCGGTCAAAAATCATAGTATATACACTAGTTTCGGTCAAAAAAATCAAATTTAATTGGGGACTATTTGAAATGATACGAGACTTTTCTGATCATTTATATATGTTAAGAGGGAAGGTTATGATGGAAGTCCATGCAAAAAATGATCTGAAAATTAGATTCTATGAAACTTTTCGAAATGCAAATTTCGGTCAAAAATCATAATATATTATACACGTTTCGGTAAAAAAAATCAAATTTAATTGGGGACTATTTGAAATGATACGAGACTTTTCAGATCATTTATATATGTTAAGAGGGAAGGTTAGGATGGAAGTCCATGGAAAAAATCATATGAAAATTAGATTCTAGGAAACTTTTCGAAATGCAAGTTTCGGTCAAAAATCATAGTATAGTATACACTAGTTTCGTTCAAAAAAATCAAATTTAATTGGGAACTTTTTGAAATGATACGAGACTTTTCAGATCATGTAAATATGTTAAAAGGGAAGTTTGTGATGGAAGTCCATGAAATAAAATCATCTGAATACTAGATTCTATGAAAGTTTTGGAAATGCAAGTTTCGGTCAAAAATCATAGTATATTATACACTAGTTTCGGTTAAAAAATCAAATTTAATTGGGGACTATTTGAAATGATACGAGACTTTTCATATCATTTATATATGTTATAAGGGAATGTTATGATGGAAGTGCATGCAAAAATATTATCTGAAAACTAAATTCTATGAAACATATTTAAATGCAAGTTTCAGTCAAAAATCTTAGTATATTATACACTACTTTCAGTCAAAAAAATCAAATTTAATTGGGGACTATTTGAAATGATACATTAATTTTCATATCATTTATACATGTTAATAGGGAAGGATATAATGGAAGTCCATGCAAAAAAATTATCTGAAAACTAGATCCTATGAAAATTTTGGAAATGCAAGTTTCGGTCAAAAATCATAGTATATACACTAGTTTCGGTCAAAAAAATCAAATTTAATTGGGGACTATTTGAAATGATACGAGACTTTTCTGATCATTTATATATGTTAAGAGGGAAGGTTATGATGGAAGTCCATGCAAAAAATGATCTGAAAATTAGATTCTATGAAACTTTTCGAAATGCAAATTTCGGTCAAAAATCATAATATATTATACACGTTTCGGTAAAAAAAATCAAATTTAATTGGGGACTATTTGAAATGATACGAGACTTTTCAGATCATTTATATATGTTAAGAGGGAAGGTTAGGATGGAAGTCCATGGAAAAAATCATATGAAAATTAGATTCTAGGAAACTTTTCGAAATGCAAGTTTCGGTCAAAAATCATAGTATAGTATACACTAGTTTCGTTCAAAAAAATCAAATTTAATTGGGAACTTTTTGAAATGATACGAGACTTTTCAGATCATGTAAATATGTTAAAAGGGAAGTTTGTGATGGAAGTCCATGAAATAAAATCATCTGAATACTAGATTCTATGAAAGTTTTGGAAATGCAAGTTTCGGTCAAAAATCATAGTATATTATACACTAGTTTCGGTTAAAAAATCAAATTTAATTGGGGACTATTTGAAATGATACGAGACTTTTCATATCATTTATATATGTTATAAGGGAATGTTATGATGGAAGTCCATGCAAAAAAATTATCTGAAAACTAAATTCTATGAAACATATTTAAATGCAAGTTTCAGTCAAAAATCTTAGTATATTATACACTACTTTCAGTCAAAAAAATCAAATTTAATTGGGGACTATTTGAAATGATACAATACTTTTCATATCATTTATACATGCTAATAGGGAAGGATATAATGGAAGTCCATGCAAAAAAATTATCTGAAAACTAGATCCTATGAAAATTTTGGAAATGCAAGTTTCGGTCAAAAAAATCAAATTTAATTGGGGACTATTTGAAATGATACGAGACTTTTCTGATCATTTATATATGTTAAGAGGGAAGGTTATGATGGAAGTCCATGCAAAAAATGATCTGAAAATTAGATTCTATGAAACTTTTCGAAATGCAAATTTCGGTCAAAAATCTTAATATATTATACACGTTTCGGTAAAAAAAAAAATCAAATTTAATTGGGGACTATTTGAAATGATACGAGACTTTTCAGATCATTTATATATGTTAAGAGGTAAGGTTAGGATGGAAGTCCATGGAAAAAATCATATGAAAATTAGATTCTAGGAAACTTTTCGAAATGCAAGTTTCGGTCAAAAATCATAGTATAGTATACACTAGTTTCGTTCAAAAAAATCAAATTTAATTGGGAACTTTTTGAAATGATACGAGACTTTTCAGATCATGTAAATATGTTAAAAGGGAAGTTTGTGATGGAAGTCCATGAAATAAAATCATCTGAATACTAGATTCTATGAAAGTTTTGGAAATGCAAGTTTCGGTCAAAAATCATAGTATATTATACACTAGTTTCGGTTAAAAAATCAAATTTAATTGGGGACTATTTGAAATGATACGATACTTTTCATATCATTTATATATGTTATAAGGGAAAGTTATGATGGAAGTCCATGCAAAAAAATTATCTGAAAACTAAATTCTATGAAACATATTTAAATGCAAGTTTCAGTCAAAAATCTTAGTATATTATACACTACTTTCAGTCAAAAAATCAAATTTAATTGGGGACTATTTGAAATGATACATTACTTTTCATATCATTTATACATGTTAATAGGGAAGGATATAATGGAAGTCCATGCAAAAAAATTATCTGAAAACTAGATCCTATGAAAATTTTGGAAATGCAAGTTTCGGTCAAAAATCATAGTATATACACTAGTTTCAGTCAAAAAAATCAAATTTAATTGGGGACTATTTGAAATGATACGAGACTTTTCTGATCATTTATATATGTTAAGAGGGAAGGTTATGATGGAAGTCCATGCAAAAAATGATCTGAAAATTAGATTCTATGAAACTTTTCGAAATGCAAATTTCGGTAAAAAATCATAATATATTATACACGTTTCGGTAAAAAAAAATCAAATTTAATTGGGGACTATTTGAAATGATACGAGACTTTTCAGATCATTTATATATGTTAAGAGGGAAGGTTAGGATGGAAGTCCATGGAAAAAATCATATGAAAATTAGATTCTAGGAAACTTTTCGAAATGCAAGTTTCGGTCAAAAATCATAGTATAGTATACACTAGTTTCGTTCAAAAAAATCAAATTTAATTGGGAACTTTTTGAAATGATACGAGACTTTTCAGATCATGTAAATATGTTAAAAGGGAAGTTTGTGATGGAAGTCCATGAAATAAAATCATCTGAATACTAGATTCTATGAATGTTTTGGAAATGCAAGTTTCGGTCAAAAATCATAGTATATTATACACTAGTTTCGGTTAAAAAATCAAATTTAATTGGGGACTATTTGAAATGATACGAGACTTTTCATATCATTTATATATGTTAAAAGGGAATGTTATGATGGAAGTGCATGCAAAAAAATTATCTGAAAACTAAATTCTATGAAACATATTTAAATGCAAGTTTCAGTCAAAAATCTTAGTATATTATACACTACTTTCAGTCAAAAAAATCAAATTTAATTGGGGACTATTTGAAATGATACAATACTTTTCATATCATTTATACATGCTAATAGGGAAGGATATAATGGAAGTCCATGCAAAAAAATTATCTGAAAACTAGATCCTATGAAAATTTTGGAAATGCAAGTTTCGGTCAAAAAAATCAAATTTAATTGGGGACTATTTGAAATGATACGAGACTTTTCTGATCATTTATATATGTTAAGAGGGAAGGTTATGATGGAAGTCCATGCAAAAAATGATCTGAAAATTAGATTCTATGAAACTTTTCGAAATGCAAATTTCGGTCAAAAATCTTAATATATTATACACGTTTCGGTAAAAAAAATCAAATTTAATTGGGGACTATTTGAAATGATACGAGACTTTTCAGATCATTTATATATGTTAAGAGGGAAGGTTAGGATGGAAGTCCATGGAAAAAATCATATGAAAATTAGATTCTAGGAAACTTTTCGAAATGCAAGTTTCGGTCAAAAATCATAGTATAGTATACACTAGTTTCGTTCAAAAAAATCAAATTTAATTGGGAACTTTTTGAAATGATACGAGACTTTTCAGATCATGTAAATATGTTAAAAGGGAAGTTTGTGATGGAAGTCCATGAAATAAAATCATCTGAATACTAGATTCTATGAAAGTTTTGGAAATGCAAATTTCGGTCAAAAATCATAGTATATTATACACTAGTTTCGGTTAAAAAATCATATTTAATTGGGGACTATTTGAAATGATACGATACTTTTCATATCATTTATATATGTTATAAGGGAATGTTATGATGGAAGTCCATGCAAAAAAATTATCTGAAAACTAAATTCTATGAAACATATTTAAATGCGAGTTTCAGTCAAAAATCTTAGTATATTATACACTACTTTCAGTCAAAAAAATCAAATTTAATTGGGGACTATTTGAAATGATACATTACTTTTCATATCATTTATACATGTTAATAGGGAAGGATATAATGGAAGTCCATGCAAAAAAATTATCTGAAAACTAGATCCTATGAAAATTTTGGAAATGCAAGTTTCGGTCAAAAATCATAGTATATACACTAGTTTCGGTCAAAAAAATCAAATTTAATTGGGGACTATTTGAAATGATACGAGACTTTTCTGATCATTTATATATGTTAAGAGGGAAGGTTATGATGGAAGTCCATGCAAAAAATGATCTGAAAATTAGATTCTATGAAACTTTTCGAAATGCAAATTTCGGTCAAAAATCATAATATATTATACACGTTTCGGTAAAAAAAAATCAAATTTAATTGGGGACTATTTGAAATGATACGAGACTTTTCAGATCATTTATATATGTTAAGAGGGAAGGTTAGGAAGGAAGTCCATGGAAAAAATCATATGAAAATTAGATTCTAGGAAACTTTTCGAAATGCAAGTTTCGGTCAAAAATCATAGTATAGTATACACTAGTTTCGTTCAAAAAAATCAAATTTAATTGGGAACTTTTTGAAATGATACGAGACTTTTCAGATCATGTAAATATGTTAAAAGGGAAGTTTGTGATGGAAGTCCATGAAATAAAATCATCTGAATACTAGATTCTATGAAAGTTTTGGAAATGCAAGTTTCGGTCAAAAATCATAGTATATTATACACTAGTTTCGGTTAAAAAATCAAATTTAATTGGGGACTATTTGAAATGATACGAGACTTTTCATATCATTTATATATGTTAAAAGGGAATGTTATGATGGAAGTGCATGCAAAAAAATTATCTGAAAACTAAATTCTATGAAACATATTTAAATGCAAGTTTCAGTCAAAAATCTTAGTATATTATACACTACTTTCAGTCAAAAATATCAAATTTAATTGGGGACTATTTGAAATGATACAATACTTTTCATATCATTTATACATGCTAATAGGGAAGGATATAATGGAAGTCCATGCAAAAAAATTATCTGAAAACTAGATCCTATGAAAATTTTGGAAATGCAAGTTTCGGTCAAAAAAATCAAATTTAATTGGGGACTATTTGAAATGATACGAGACTTTTCTGATCATTTATATATGTTAAGAGGGAAGGTTATGATGGAAGTCCATGCAAAAAATGATCTGAAAATTAGATTCTATGAAACTTTTCGAAATGCAAATTTCGGTCAAAAATCATAATATATTATACACGTTTCGGTAAAAAAAAATCAAATTTAATTGGGGACTATTTGAAATGATACGAGACTTTTCAGATCATTTATATATGTTAAGAGGGAAGGTTAGGATGGAAGTCCATGGAAAAAATCATATGAAAATTAGATTCTAGGAAACTTTTCGAAATGCAAGTTTCGGTCAAAAATCATAGTATAGTATACACTAGTTTCGTTCAAAAAAATCAAATTTAATTGGGAACTTTTTGAAATGATACGAGACTTTTCAGATCATGTAAATATGTTAAAAGGGAAGTTTGTGATGGAAGTCCATGAAATAAAATCATCTGAATACTAGATTCTATGAATGTTTTGGAAATGCAAGTTTCGGTCAAAAATCATAGTATATTATACACTAGTTTCGGTTAAAAAATCAAATTTAATTGGGGACTATTTGAAATGATACGAGACTTTTCATATCATTTATATATGTTAAAAGGGAATGTTATGATGGAAGTGCATGCAAAAAAATTATCTGAAAACTAAATTCTATGAAACATATTTAAATGCAAGTTTCAGTCAAAAATCTTAGTATATTATACACTACTTTCAGTCAAAAAAATCAAATTTAATTGGGGACTATTTGAAATGATACAATACTTTTCATATCATTTATACATGCTAATAGGGAAGGATATAATGGAAGTGCATGCAAAAAAATTATCTGAAAACTAGTTCCTATGAAAATTTTGGAAATGCAAGTTTCGGTCAAAAAAATCAAATTTAATTGGGGACTATTTGAAATGATACGAGACTTTTCAGATCATTTATATATGTTAAGAGGGAAGGTTAGGATGGAAGTCCATGGAAAAAATCATATGAAAATTAGATTCTAGGAAACTTTTCGAAATGCAAGTTTCGGTCAAAAATCATAGTATAGTATACACTAGTTTCGTTCAAAAAAATCAAATTTAATTGGGAACTTTTTGAAATGATACGAGACTTTTCAGATCATGTAAATATGTTAAAAGGGAAGTTTGTGATGGAAGTCCATGAAATAAAATCATCTGAATACTAGATTCTATGAAAGTTTTGGAAATGCAAATTTCGGTCAAAAATCATAGTATATTATACACTAGTTTCGGTTAAAAAATCATATTTAATTGGGGACTATTTGAAATGATACGATACTTTTCATATCATTTATATATGTTATAAGGGAATGTTATGATGGAAGTCCATGCAAAAAAATTATCTGAAAACTAAATTCTATGAAACATATTTAAATGCAAGTTTCAGTCAAAAATCTTAGTATATTATACACTACTTTCAGTCAAAAAAATCAAATTTAATTGGGGACTATTTGAAATGATACATTACTTTTCATATCATTTATACATGTTAATAGGGAAGGATATAATGGAAGTCCATGCAAAAAAATTATCTGAAAACTAGATCCTATGAAAATTTTGGAAATACAAGTTTCGGTCAAAAATCATAGTATATACACTAGTTTCGGTCAAAAAAATCAAATTTAATTGGGGACTATTTGAAATGATACGAGACTTTTCTGATCATTTATATATGTTAAGAGGGAAGGTTATGATGGAAGTCCATGCAAAAAATGATCTGAAAATTAGATTCTATGAAACTTTTCGAAATGCAAATTTCGGTCAAAAATCATAATATATTATACACGTTTCGGTAAAAAAAAATCAAATTTAATTGGGGACTATTTGAAATGATACGAGACTTTTCAGATCATTTATATATGTTAAGAGGGAAGGTTAGGATGGAAGTCCATGGAAAAAATCATATGAAAATTAGATTCTAGGAAACTTTTCGAAATGCAAGTTTCGGTCAAAAATCATAGTATAGTATACACTAGTTTCGTTCAAAAAAATCAAATTTAATTGGGAACTTTTTGAAATGATACGAGACTTTTCAGATCATGTAAATATGTTAAAAGGGAAGTTTGTGATGGAAGTCCATGAAATAAAATCATCTGAATACTAGATTCTATGAAAGTTTTGGAAATGCAAGTTTCGGTCAAAAATCATAGTATATTATACACTAGTTTCGGTTAAAAAATCAAATTTAATTGGGGACTATTTGAAATGATACGAGACTTTTCATATCATTTATATATGTTAAAAGGGAATTTTATGATGGAAGTGCATGCAAAAAAATTTATCTGAAAACTAAATTCTATGAAACATATTTAAATGCAAGTTTCAGTCAAAAATCTTAGTATATTATACACTACTTTCAGTCAAAAAAATCAAATTTAATTGGGGACTATTTGAAATGATACAATACTTTTCATATCATTTATACATGCTAATAGGGAAGGATATAATGGAAGTCCATGCAAAAAAATTATCTGAAAACTAGATCCTATGAAAATTTTGGAAATGCAAGTTTCGGTCAAAAAAATCAAATTTAATTGGGGACTATTTGAAATGATACGAGACTTTTCTGATCATTTATATATGTTAAGAGGGAAGGTTATGATGGAAGTCCATGCAAAAAATGATCTGAAAATTAGATTCTATGAAACTTTTCGAAATGCAAATTTCGGTCAAAAATCTTAATATATTATACACGTTTCGGTAAAAAAAAAATCAAATTTAATTGGGGACTATTTGAAATGATACGAGACTTTTCAGATCATTTATATATGTTAAGAGGGAAGGTTAGGATGGAAGTCCATGGAAAAAATCATATGAAAATTAGATTCTAGGAAACTTTTCGAAATGCAAGTTTCGGTCAAAAATCATAGTATAGTATACACTAGTTTCGTTCAAAAAAATCAAATTTAATTGGGAACTTTTTGAAATGATACGAGACTTTTCAGATCATGTAAATATGTTAAAAGGGAAGTTTGTGATGGAAGTCCATGAAATAAAATCATCTGAATACTAGATTCTATGAAAGTTTTGGAAATGCAAATTTCGGTCAAAAATCATAGTATATTATACACTAGTTTCGGTTAAAAAATCAAATTTAATTGGGGACTATTTGAAATGATACGAGACTTTTCATATCATTTATATATGTTATAAGGGAATGTTATGATGGAATCCAAGCAAAAAAATTATCTGAAAACTAAATTCTATGAAACATATTTAAATGCAAGTTTCAGTCAAAAATCTTAGTATATTATACACTACTTTCAGTCAAAAAAATCAAATTTAATTGGGGACTATTTGAAATGATACAATACTTTTCATATCATTTATACATGTTAATAGGGAAGGATATAATGGAAGTCCATGCAAAAAAATTATCTGAAAACTAGATCCTATGAAAATTTTGGAAATGCAAGTTTCGGTAAAAAATCATAGTATATACACTAGTTTCGGTCAAAAAAATCAAATTTAATTGGGGACTATTTGAAATGATACGAGACTTTTCTGATCATTTATATATGTTAAGAGGGAAGGTTATGATGGAAGTCCATGCAAAAAATGATCTGAAAATTAGATTCTATGAAACTTTTCGAAATGCAAATTTCGGTCAAAAATCATAATATATTATACACGTTTCGGTAAAAAAAAATCAAATTTAATTGGGGACTATTTGAAATGATACGAGACTTTTCAGATCATTTATATATGTTAAGAGGGAAGGTTAGGATGGAAGTCCATGGAAAAAATCATATGAAAATTAGATTCTAGGAAACTTTTCGAAATGCAAGTTTCGGTCAAAAATCATAGTATAGTATACACTAGTTTCGTTCAAAAAAATCAAATTTAATTGGGAACTTTTTGAAATGATACGAGACTTTTCAGATCATGTAAATATGTTAAAAGGGAAGTTTGTGATGGAAGTCCATGAAATAAAATCATCTGAATACTAGATTCTATGAAAGTTTTGGAAATGCAAGTTTCGGTCAAAAATCATAGTATATTATACACTAGTTTTGGTTAAAAAATCAAATTTAATTGGGGACTATTTGAAATGATACGAGACTTTTCATATCATTTATATATGTTATAAGGGAATGTTATGATGGAAGTCCATGCAAAAAAATTATCTGAAAACTAAATTCTATGAAACATATTTAAATGCAAGTTTCAGTCAAAAATCTTAGTATATTATACACTACTTTCAGTCAAAAAAATCATATTTAATTGGGGACTATTTGAAATGATACAATACTTTTCATATCATTTATACATGTTAATAGGGAAGGATATAATGGAAGTCCATGCAAAAAAATTATCTGAAAACTAGATCCTATGAAAATTTTGGAAATGCAAGTTTCGGTCAAAAATCATAGTATATACACTAGTTTCGGTCAAAAAAATCAAATTTAATTGGGGACTATTTGAAATGATACGAGACTTTTCTGATCATTTATATATGTTAAGAGGGAAGGTTATGATGGAAGTCCATGCAAAAAATCATATGAAAATTAGATTCTATGAAACTTTTCGAAATGCAAATTTCGGTCAAAAATCATAATATATTATACACGTTTCGGTAAAAAAAAATCAAATTTAATTGGGGACTATTTGAAATGATACGAGACTTTTCAGATCATTTATATATGTTAAGATGGAAAGTTATGATGGAAGTCCATGCAACAAATCATCTGAAAATTAGATTCTAAGAAACTTTTCGAAATGCAAGTTTCGGTCAAAAAGCATAGTATATTATACACTAGTTTCGGTCAAAAAATAAAATATAATTGGGGACTATTTGAAATGATACGAGACTTTTCAGATCATTTATATATGTTAAAAGGGAAGTTTGTGATTGAAGTCCATGAAATAAAATCATCTGAAAATAGATTCTATGAAACTTTTGGAAATGCAATTTTCGGTCAAAAATCATAGTATATTATACACTAGTTTCGGTCAAAAAAATCAAATATAATTGGGGACTATTTGAAATGATACGAGACTTTTCAAATCATTTATATATGTTAAAAGGGAAGGATATGGTGGAAGTGCATGCAAAAGAAAATCATCTGAAAACAAGATTCTATGAAACTGTACGAAATGCATGTTTCAGTCAAAAATCATAGTATATTATACACTAGTTTCGTTCAAAAAAATCAAATTTAATTGGGCACTATTTGAAATGATATGAGACTTTTCAGATCATGTAAATATGTAAAAAGGGAAGTTTTTGATGGAAGTCCATGAAATAAAATCATCTGAAAACTATATTTTATGAAACTTTTGGAAATGCAAGTTTTGGTCAAAAATCATAGTATATTATACACTACTTTCGGTAAAAAAAATGAAATTTAATTGGGTACTATTTGAAATGATAAAATACTTTTCATATTATTTATACATGTTAAGAGGGAAGGATATAATGGAAGTTCATGCAAAAAAAATATCTGAAAACTAGATTCTCTGAAAATTTTGTAAATGCAAGTTTCAGTCAAAAATCACAGTATATTATACACTAGTTTCGGTCAAAAAAATCAAATTTAATTGGGGACTATTTGAAATGATACGAGACATTTTGGATCATTTATATATGTTAAGAGGGAAGGTTGTGATGGAAGTCCATGCAAAAAATCATCTTAAAATTAGATTCTATGAAACTTTTCGAAATGCAAGTTTCGTTCAAAAATCATAGTATATTATACACGTTTCGGTCAAAAAAATCAAAT
Organism: Lathyrus aphaca; assembly: GCA_963966055.1. Lineage (NCBI taxonomy): Eukaryota > Viridiplantae > Streptophyta > Magnoliopsida > Fabales > Fabaceae > Lathyrus > Lathyrus aphaca. The sequence goes on along the minus strand of OZ014520.1, from coordinate 645,433,379 downwards.
TTAATTGGGGACTATTTGAAATGATACGTGAATTTTCAGATCATTTATATATGTTAAGAGGGAAGGTTATGATGGAAGTCCATGCAAAAAATCATCTGAAAATTAGATTCTAAGAAACTTTTCGAAATGCAAGTTTCGGTCAAAAAGCGTAGTATATTATACACTAGTTTCGGTCAAAAAAATCAAATATAATTGGGGACTATTTGAAATGATACGAGACTTTTCAGATCATTTATATATGTTAAAAGGGAAGTTTGTGATTGAAGTCCATGAAATAAAATCATCTGAAAATAGATTCTATGAAACTTTTGGAAATGCAATTTTCGGTCAAAAATCATAGTATATTATACACTAGTTTCGGTCAAAAAAATCAAATATAATTGGGGACTATTTGAAATGATACGAGACTTTTCAAATCATTTATATATGTTAAAAGGGAAGGATATGGTGGAAGTGCATGCAAAAGAAAATCATCTGAAAACAAGATTCTATGAAACTGTACGAAATGCATGTTTCAGTCAAAAATCATAGTATATTATACACTAGTTTCGTTCAAAAAAATCAAATTTAATTGGGCACTATTTGAAATGATATGAGACTTTTCAGATCATGTAAATATGTAAAAAGGGAAGTTTTTGATGGAAGTCCATGAAATAAAATCATCTGAAAACTATATTTTATGAAACTTTTGGAAATGCAAGTTTTGGTCAAAAATCATAGTATATTATACACTACTTTCGGTAAAAAAAATGAAATTTAATTGGGTACTATTTGAAATGATAAAATACTTTTCATATTATTTATACATGTTAAGAGGGAAGGATATAATGGAAGTTCATGCAAAAAAAATATCTGAAAACTAGATTCTCTGAAAATTTTGTAAATGCAAGTTTCAGTCAAAAATCACAGTATATTATACACTAGTTTCGGTCAAAAAAATCAAATTTAATTGGGGACTATTTGAAATGATACGAGACATTTTGGATCATTTATATATGTTAAGAGGGAAGGTTGTGATGGAAGTCCATGCAAAAAATCATCTTAAAATTAGATTCTATGAAACTTTTCGAAATGCAAGTTTCGTTCAAAAATCATAGTATATTATACACGTTTCGGTCAAAAAAATCAAATTTAATTGGGGACTATTTGAAATGATACGTGAATTTTCAGATCATTTATATATGTTAAGAGGGAAGGTTATGATGGAAGTCCATGCAAAAAATCATCTGAAAATTAGATTCTAAGAAACTTTTCGAAATGCAAGTTTCGGTCAAAAAGCGTAGTATATTATACACTAGTTTCGGTCAAAAAAATCAAATATAATTGGGGACTATTTGAAATGATACGAGACTTTTCAGATCATTTATATATGTTAAAAGGGAAGTTTGTGATTGAAGTCCATGAAATAAAATCATCTGAAAATAGATTCTATGAAACTTTTGGAAATGCAATTTTCGGTCAAAAATCATAGTATATTATACACTAGTTTCGGTCAAAAAAATCAAATATAATTGGGGACTATTTGAAATGATACGAGACTTTTCAAATCATTTATATATGTTAAAAGGGAAGGATATGGTGGAAGTGCATGCAAAAGAAAATCATCTGAAAACAAGATTCTATGAAACTGTACGAAATGCATGTTTCAGTCAAAAATCATAGTATATTATACACTAGTTTCGTTCAAAAAAATCAAATTTAATTGGGCACTATTTGAAATGATATGAGACTTTTCAGATCATGTAAATATGTAAAAAGGGAAGTTTTTGATGGAAGTCCATGAAATAAAATCATCTGAAAACTATATTTTATGAAACTTTTGGAAATGCAAGTTTTGGTCAAAAATCATAGTATATTATACACTACTTTCGGTAAAAAAAATGAAATTTAATTGGGTACTATTTGAAATGATAAAATACTTTTCATATTATTTATACATGTTAAGAGGGAAGGATATAATGGAAGTTCATGCAAAAAAAATATCTGAAAACTAGATTCTCTGAAAATTTTGTAAATGCAAGTTTCAGTCAAAAATCACAGTATATTATACACTAGTTTCGGTCAAAAAAATCAAATTTAATTGGGGACTATTTGAAATAATACGAGACATTTTGGATCATTTATATATGTTAAGAGGGAAGGTTGTGATGGAAGTCCATGCAAAAAATCATCTTAAAATTAGATTCTATGAAACTTTTCGAAATGCAAGTTTCGTTCAAAAATCATAGTATATTATACACGTTTCGGTCAAAAAAATCAAATTTAATTGGGGACTATTTGAAATGATACGTGAATTTTCAGATCATTTATATATGTTAAGAGGGAAGGTTATGATGGAAGTCCATGCAAAAATTCATCTGAAAATTAGATTCTAAGAAACTTTTCGAAATGCAAGTTTCGGTCAAAAAGCGTAGTATATTATACACTAGTTTCGGTCAAAAAAATCAAATATAATTGGGGACTATTTGAAATGATACGAGACTTTTCAGATCATTTATATATGTTAAAAGGGAAGTTTGTGATTGAAGTCCATGAAATAAAATCATCTGAAAATAGATTCTATGAAACTTTTGGAAATGCAATTTTCGGTCAAAAATCATAGTATATTATACACTAGTTTCGGTCAAAAAAATCAAATATAATTGGGGACTATTTGAAATGATACGAGACTTTTCAAATCATTTATATATGTTAAAAGGGAAGGATATGGTGGAAGTGCATGCAAAAGAAAATCATCTGAAAACAAGATTCTATGAAACTGTACGAAATGCATGTTTCAGTCAAAAATCATAGTATATTATACGCTAGTTTCGTTCAAAAAAATCAAATTTAATTGGGCACTATTTGAAATGATATGAGACTTTTCAGATCATATAAATATGTAAAAAGGGAAGTTTTTGATGGAAGTCCATGAAATAAAATCATCTGAAAACTATATTTTATGAAACTTTTGGAAATGCAAGTTTTGGTCAAAAATCATAGTATATTATACACTACTTTCGGTAAAAAAAATCAAATTTAATTGGGTTCTATTTGAAATGATAAAATACTTTTCATATTATTTATACATGTTGAGAGGGAAGGATATAATGGAAGTTCATGCAAAAAAAATATCTGAAAACTAGATTCTCTGAAAATTTTGTAAATGCAAGTTTCAGTCAAAAATCACAGTATATTATACACTAGTTTCGGTCAAAAAAATCAAATTTAATTGGGGACTATTTGAAATGATACGAGACATTTTGGATCATTTATATATGTTAAGAGGGAAGGTTGTGATGGAAGTCCATGCAAAAAATCATCTTAAAATTAGATTCTATGAAACTTTTCGAAATGCAAGTTTCGTTCAAAAATCATAGTATATTATACACGTTTTGGTCAAAAAAAATCAAATTTAATTGGGGACTATTTGAAATGATATGAGACTTTTCAGATCATTTATATATGTTAAGAGGGAAGGTTATGATGGAAGTCCATGCAAAAAATCATCTGAAAATTAGATTCTAAGAAACTTTTCGAAATGCATGTTTCGGTCAAAAAGCATAGTATATTATACACTAGTTTCGGTCAAAAAAATCAAATATAATTGGGGACTATTTGAAATGATACGAGACTTTTCAGATCATTTATATATGTTAAAAGGGAAGTTTGTGATTGAAGTCCATGAAATAAAATCATCTGAAAATAGATTCTATGAAACTTTTAGAAATGCAATTTTCGGTCAAAAATCATAGTATATTATACACTAGTTTCGGTCAAAAAAATCAAATATAATTGGGGACTATTTGAAATGATACGAGACTTTTCAAATCATTTATATATGTTAAAAGGGAAGGATATGGTGGAAGTGCATGCAAAAGAAAATCATCTGAAAACAAGATTCTATGAAACTGTACGAAATGCATGTTTCAGTCAAAAATCATAGTATATTATACGCTAGTTTCGTTCAAAAAATCAAATTTAATTGGGCACTATTTGAAATGATATGAGACTTTTTCAGATCATGTAAATATGTAAAATGGGAAGTTTTTGATGGAAGTCCATGAAATAAAATCATCTGAAAACTATATTTTATGAAACTTTTGGAAATGCAAGTTTTGGTCAAAAATCATAGTATATTATACACTACTTTCGGTAAAAAAAATCAAATTTAATTGGGTACTATTTGAAATGATAAAATACTTTTCATATTATTTATACATTTTAAGAGGGAAGGATATAATGGTAGTTCATGCAAAAAAAATATCTGAAAACTAGATTCTCTGAAAATTTTGTAAATGCAAGTTTCAGTCAAAAATCACAGTATATTATACACTAGTTTCGGTCAAAAAAATCAAATTTAATTGGGGACTATTTGAAATGATACGAGACATTTTGGATCATTTATATATGTTAAGAGGGAAGGTTGTGATGGAAGTCCATGCAAAAAATCATCTTAAAATTAGATTCTATGAAACTTTTCGAAATGCAAGTTTCGTTCAAAAATCATAGTATATTATACACGTTTCGGTCAAAAAAATCAAATTTAATTGGGGACTATTTGAAATGATACGTGAATTTTCAGATCATTTATATATGTTAAGAGGGAAGGTTATGATGGAAGTCCATGCAAAAAATAATCTGAAAATTAGATTCTAAGAAACTTTTCGAAATGCAAGTTTCGGTCAAAAAGCATAGTATATTATACACTAGTTTCGGTCAAAAAAATCAAATATAATTGGGGACTATTTGAAATGATACGAGACTTTTCAGATCATTTATATATGTTAAAAGGGAAGTTTGTGATTGAAGTCCATGAAATAAAATCATCTGAAAATAGATTCTATGAAACTTTTGGAAATGCAATTTTCGGTCAAAAATCATAGTATATTATACACTAGTTTCGGTCAAAAAAATCAAATATAATTGGGGACTATTTGAAATGATACGAGACTTTTCAAATCATTTATATATGTTAAAAGGGAAGGATATGGTGGAAGTGCATGCAAAAGAAAATCATCTGAAAACAAGATTCTATGAAACTGTACGAAATGCATGTTTCAGTCAAAAATCATAGTATATTATACGCTAGTTTCGTTCAAAAAAATCAAATTTAATTGGGCACTATTTGAAATGATATGAGACTTTTCAGATCATATAAATATGTAAAAAGGGAAGTTTTTGATGGAAGTCCATGAAATAAAATCATCTGAAAACTATATTTTATGAAACTTTTGGAAATGCAAGTTTTGGTCAAAAATCATAGTATATTATACACTACTTTCGGTAAAAAAAATCAAATTTAATTGGGTTCTATTTGAAATGATAAAATACTTTTCATATTATTTATACATGTTGAGAGGGAAGGATATAATGGAAGTTCATGCAAAAAAAATATCTGAAAACTAGATTCTCTGAAAATTTTGTAAATGCAAGTTTCAGTCAAAAATCACAATATATTATACACTAGTTTCGGTCAAAAAAATCAAATTTAATTGGGGACTATTTGAAATGATACGAGACATTTTGGATCATTTATATATGTTAAGAGGGAAGGTTGTGATGGAAGTCCATGCAAAAAATCATCTTAAAATTAGATTCTATGAAACTTTTCGAAATGCAAGTTTCGTTCAAAAATCATAGTATATTATACACGTTTTGGTCAAAAAAAATCAAATTTAATTGGGGACTATTTGAAATGATATGAGACTTTTCAGATCATTTATATATGTTAAGAGGGAAGGTTATGATGGAAGTCCATGCAAAAAATCATCTGAAAATTAGATTCTAAGAAACTTTTCGAAATGCATGTTTCGGTCAAAAAGCATAGTATATTATACACTAGTTTCGGTCAAAAAAATCAAATATAATTGGGGACTATTTGAAATGATACGAGACTTTTCAGATCATTTATATATGTTAAAAGGGAAGTTTGTGATTGAAGTCCATGAAATAAAATCATCTGAAAATAGATTCTATGAAACTTTTAGAAATGCAATTTTCGGTCAAAAATCATAGTATATTATACACTAGTTTCGGTCAAAAAAATCAAATATAATTGGGGACTATTTGAAATGATACGAGACTTTTCAAATCATTTATATATGTTAAAAGGGAAGGATATGGTGGAAGTGCATGCAAAAGAAAATCATCTGAAAACAAGATTCTATGAAACTGTACGAAATGCATGTTTCAGTCAAAAATCATAGTATATTATACGCTAGTTTCGTTCAAAAAATCAAATTTAATTGGGCACTATTTGAAATGATATGAGACTTTTTCAGATCATGTAAATATGTAAAAAGGGAAGTTTTTGATGGAAGTCCATGAAATAAAATCATCTGAAAACTATATTTTATGAAACTTTTGGAAATGCAAGTTTTGGTCAAAAATCATAGTATATTATACACTACTTTCGGTAAAAAAAATCAAATTTAATTGGGTACTATTTGAAATGATAAAATACTTTTCATATTATTTATACATTTTAAGAGGGAAGGATATAATGGAAGTTCATGCAAAAAAAATATCTGAAAACTAGATTCTCTGAAAATTTTGTAAATGCAAGTTTCAGTCAAAAATCACAGTATATTATACACTAGTTTCGGTCAAAAAAATCAAATTTAATTGGGGACTATTTGAAATGATACGAGACATTTTGGATCATTTATATATGTTAAGAGGGAAGGTTGTGATGGAAGTCCATGCAAAAAATCATCTTAAAATTAGATTCTATGAAACTTTTCGAAATGCAAGTTTCGTTCAAAAATCATAGTATATTATACACGTTTCGGTCAAAAAAATCAAATTTAATTGGGGACTATTTGAAATGATACGTGAATTTTCAGATCATTTATATATGTTAAGAGGGAAGGTTATGATGGAAGTCCATGCAAAAAATAATCTGAAAATTAGATTCTAAGAAACTTTTCGAAATGCAAGTTTCGGTCAAAAAGCATAGTATATTATACACTAGTTTCGGTCAAAAAAATCAAATATAATTGGGGACTATTTGAAATGATACGAGACTTTTCAGATCATTTATATATGTTAAAAGGGAAGTTTGTGATTGAAGTCCATGAAATAAAATCATCTGAAAATAGATTCTATGAAACTTTTGGAAATGCAATTTTCGGTCAAAAATCATAGTATATTATACACTAGTTTCGGTCAAAAAAATCAAATATAATTGGGGACTATTTGAAATGATACGAGACTTTTCAAATCATTTATATATGTTAAAAGGGAAGGATATGGTGGAAGTGCATGCAAAAGAAAATCATCTGAAAACAAGATTCTATGAAACTGTACGAAATGCATGTTTCAGTCAAAAATCATAGTATATTATACGCTAGTTTCGTTCAAAAAAATCAAATTTAATTGGGCACTATTTGAAATGATATGAGACTTTTCAGATCATATAAATATGTAAAAAGGGAAGTTTTTGATGGAAGTCCATGAAATAAAATCATCTGAAAACTATATTTTATGAAACTTTTGGAAATGCAAGTTTTGGTCAAAAATCATAGTATATTATACACTACTTTCGGTAAAAAAAATCAAATTTAATTGGGTTCTATTTGAAATGATAAAATACTTTTCATATTATTTATACATGTTGAGAGGGAAGGATATAATGGAAGTTCATGCAAAAAAAATATCTGAAAACTAGATTCTCTGAAAATTTTGTAAATGCAAGTTTCAGTCAAAAATCACAGTATATTATACACTGGTTTCGGTCAAAGAAATCAAATTTAATTGGGGACTATTTGAAATGATACGAGACATTTTGGATCATTTATATATGTTAAGAGGGAAGGTTGTGATGGAAGTCCATGCAAAAAATCATCTTAAAATTAGATTCTATGAAACTTTTCGAAATGCAAGTTTCGTTCAAAAATCATAGTATATTATACACGTTTCGGTCAAAAAAATCAAATTTAATTGGGGACTATTTGAAATGATACGTGAATTTTCAGATCATTTATATATGTTAAGAGGGAAGGTTATGATGGAAGTCCATGCAAAAAATCATCTGAAAATTAGATTCTAAGAAACTTTTCGAAATGCAAGTTTCGGTCAAAAAGCATAGTATATTATACACTAGTTTCGGTCAAAAAAATCAAATATAATTGGGGACTATTTGAAATGATACGAGACTTTTCAGATCATTTATATATGTTAAAAGGGAAGTTTGTGATTGAAGTCCATGAAATAAAATCATCTGAAAATAGATTCTATGAAACTTTTGGAAATGCAATTTTCGGTCAAAAATCATAGTATATTATACACTAGTTTCGGTCAAAAAAATCAAATATAATTGGGGACTATTTGAAATGATACGAGACTTTTCAAATCATTTATATATGTTAAAAGGGAAGGATATGGTGGAAGTGCATGCAAAAGAAAATCATCTGAAAACAAGATTCTATGAAACTGTACGAAATGCATGTTTCAGTCAAAAATCATAGTATATTATACGCTAGTTTCGTTCAAAAAAATCAAATTTAATTGGGCACTATTTGAAATGATATGAGACTTTTCAGATCATATAAATATGTAAAAAGGGAAGTTTTTGATGGAAGTCCATGAAATAAAATCATCTGAAAACTATATTTTATGAAACTTTTGGAAATGCAAGTTTTGGTCAAAAATCATAGTATATTATACACTACTTTCGGTAAAAAAAAATCAAATTTAATTGGGTTCTATTTGAAATGATAAAATACTTTTCATATTATTTATACATGTTGAGAGGGAAGGATATAATGGAAGTTCATGCAAAAAAAATATCTGAAAACTAGATTCTCTGAAAATTTTGTAAATGCAAGTTTCAGTCAAAAATCACAGTATATTATACACTGGTTTCGGTCAAAAAAATCAAATTTAATTGGGGACTATTTGAAATGATACGAGACATTTTGGATCATTTATATATGTTAAGAGGGAAGGTTGTGATGGAAGTCCATGCAAAAAATCATCTTAAAATTAGATTCTATGAAACTTTTCGAAATGCAAGTTTCGTTCAAAAATCATAGTATATTATACACGTTTTGGTCAAAAAAAATCAAATTTAATTGGGGACTATTTGAAATGATATGAGACTTTTCAGATCATTTATATATGTTAAGAGGGAAGGTTATGATGGAAGTCCATGCAAAAAATCATCTGAAAATTAGATTCTAAGAAACTTTTCGAAATGCAAGTTTTGGTCAAAAAGCATAGTATATTATACACTAGTTTCGGTCAAAAAAATCAAATATAATTGGGGACTATTTGAAATGATACGAGACTTTTCAGATCATTTATATATGTTAAAAGGGAAGTTTGTGATTGAAGTCCATGAAATAAAATCATCTGAAAATAGATTCTATGAAACTTTTAGAAATGCAATTTTCGGTCAAAAATCATAGTATATTATACACTAGTTTCGGTCAAAAAAATCAAATATAATTGGGGACTATTTGAAATGATACGAGACTTTTCAAATCATTTATATATGTTAAAAGGGAAGGATATGGTGGAAGTGCATGCAAAAGAAAATCATCTGAAAACAAGATTCTATGAAACTGTACGAAATGCATGTTTCAGTCAAAAATCATAGTATATTATACGCTAGTTTCGTTCAAAAAATCAAATTTAATTGGGCACTATTTGAAATGATATGAGACTTTTTCAGATCATGTAAATATGTAAAAAGGGAAGTTTTTGATGGAAGTCCATGAAATAAAATCATCTGAAAACTCTATTTTATGAAACTTTTGGAAATGCAAGTTTTGGTCAAAAATCATAGTATATTATACACTACTTTCGGTAAAAAAAATCAAATTTAATTGGGTACTATTTGAAATGATAAAATACTTTTCATATTATTTATACATTTTAAGAGGGAAGGATATAATGGAAGTTCATGCAAAAAAAATATCTGAAAACTAGATTCTCTGAAAATTTTGTAAATGCAAGTTTCAGTCAAAAATCACAGTATATTATACACTAGTTTCGGTCAAAAAAATCAAATTTAATTGGGGACTATTTGAAATGATACGAGACATTTTGGATCATTTATATATGTTAAGAGGGAAGGTTGTGATGGAAGTCCATGCAAAAAATCATCTTAAAATTAGATTCTATGAAACTTTTCGAAATGCAAGTTTCGTTCAAAAATCATAGTATATTATACACGTTTCGGTCAAAAAAATCAAATTTAATTGGGGACTATTTGAAATGATACGTGAATTTTCAGATCATTTATATATGTTAAGAGGGAAGGTTATGATGGAAGTCCATGCAAAAAATCATCTGAAAATTAGATTCTAAGAAACTTTTCGAAATGCAAGTTTCGGTCAAAAAGCATAGTATATTATACACTAGTTTCGGTCAAAAAAATCAAATATAATTGGGGACTATTTGAAATGATACGAGACTTTTCAGATCATTTATATATGTTAAAAGGGAAGTTTGTGATTGAAGTCCATGAAATAAAATCATCTGAAAATAGATTCTATGAAACTTTTAGAAATGCAATTTTCGGTCAAAAATCATAGTATATTATACACTAGTTTCGGTCAAAAAAATCAAATATAATTGGGGACTATTTGAAATGATACGAGACTTTTCAAATCATTTATATATGTTAAAAGGGAAGGATATGGTGGAAGTGCATGCAAAAGAAAATCATCTGAAAACAAGATTCTATGAAACTGTACGAAATGCATGTTTCAGTCAAAAATCATAGTATATTATACGCTAGTTTCGTTCAAAAAATCAAATTTAATTGGGCACTATTTGAAATGATATGAGACTTTTTCAGATCATGTAAATATGTAAAAAGGGAAGTTTTTGATGGAAGTCCATGAAATAAAATCATCTGAAAACTATATTTTATGAAACTTTTGGAAATGCAAGTTTTGGTCAAAAATCATAGTATATTATACACTACTTTCGGTAAAAAAAATGAAATTTAATTGGGTACTATTTGAAATGATAAAATACTTTTCATATTATTTATACATGTTGAGAGGGAAGGATATAATGGAAGTTCATGCAAAAAAAATATCTGAAAACTAGATTCTCTGAAAATTTTGTAAATGCAAGTTTCAGTCAAAAATCACAGTATATTATACACTAGTTTCGGTCAAAAAAATTAAATTTAATTGGGGACTATTTGAAATGATACGAGACATTTTGGATCATTTATATATGTTAAGAGGGAAGGTTGTGATGGAAGTCCATGCAAAAAATCATCTTAAAATTAGATTCTATGAAACTTTTCGAAATGCAAGTTTCGTTCAAAAATCATAGTATATTATACACGTTTCGGTCAAAAAAATCAAATTTAATTGGGGACTATTTGAAATGATACGTGAATTTTCAGATCATTTATATATGTTAAGAGGGAAGGTTATGATGGAAGTCCATGCAAAAAATCATCTGAAAATTAGATTCTAAGAAACTTTTCGAAATGCAAGTTTCGGTCAAAAAGCATAGTATATTATACACTAGTTTCGGTCAAAAAAATCAAATATAATTGGGGACTATTTGAAATGATACGAGACTTTTCAGATCATTTATATATGTTAAAAGGGAAGTTTGTGATTGAAGTCCATGAAATAAAATCATCTGAAAATAGATTCTATGAAACTTTTGGAAATGCAATTTTCGGTCAAAAATCATAGTATATTATACACTAGTTTCGGTCAAAAAAATCAAATATAATTGGGGACTATTTGAAATGATACGAGACTTTTCAAATCATTTATATATGTTAAAAGGGAAGGATATGGTGGAAGTGCATGCAAAAGAAAATCATCTGAAAACAAGATTCTATGAAACTGTACGAAATGCATGTTTCAGTCAAAAATCATAGTATATTATACGCTAGTTTCGTTCAAAAAAATCAAATTTAATTGGGCACTATTTGAAATGATATGAGACTTTTCAGATCATGTAAATATGTAAAAAGGGAAGTTTTTGATGGAAGTCCATGAAATAAAATCATCTGAAAACTATATTTTATGAAACTTTTGGAAATGCAAGTTTTGGTCAAAAATCATAGTATATTATACACTACTTTCGGTAAAAAAAATGAAATTTGATTGGGTACTATTTGAAATGATAAAATACTTTTCATATTATTTATACATGTTAAGAGGGAAGGATATAATGGAAGGTCATGCAAAAAAAATATCTGAAAACTAGATTCTCTGAAAATTTTGTAAATGCAAGTTTCAGTCAAAAATCACAGTATATTATACACTAGTTTCGGTCAAAAAAATCAAATTTAATTGGGGACTATTTGAAATGATACGAGACATTTTGGATCATTTATATATGTTAAGAGGGAAGGTTGTGATGGAAGTCCATGCAAAAAATCATCTTAAAATTAGATTCTATGAAACTTTTCGAAATGCAAGTTTCGTTCAAAAATCATAGTATATTATACACGTTTCGGTCAAAAAAATCAAATTTAATTGGGGACTATTTGAAATGATACGTGAATTTTCAGATCATTTATATATGTTAAGAGGGAAGGTTATGATGGAAGTCCATGCAAAAAATCATCTGAAAATTAGATTCTAAGAAACTTTTCGAAATGCAAGTTTCGGTCAAAAAGCATAGTATATTATACACTAGTTTCGGTCAAAAAAATCAAATATAATTGGGGACTATTTGAAATGATACGAGACTTTTCAGATCATTTATATATGTTAAAAGGGAAGTTTGTGATTGAAGTCCATGAAATAAAATCATCTGAAAATAGATTCTATGAAACTTTTGGAAATGCAATTTTCGGTCAAAAATCATAGTATATTATACACTAGTTTCGGTCAAAAAAATCAAATATAATTGGGGACTATTTGAAATGATACGAGACTTTTCAAATCATTTATATATGTTAAAAGGGAAGGTTATGGTGGAAGTGCATGCAAAAGAAAATCATCTGAAAACAAGATTCTATGAAACTGTACGAAATGCATGTTTCAGTCAAAAATCATAGTATATTATACGCTAGTTTCGTTCAAAAAAATCAAATTTCTTTGGGCACTATTTGAAATGATATGAGACTTTTCAGATCATATAAATATGTAAAAAGGGAAGTTTTTGATGGAAGTCCATGAAATAAAATCATCTGAAAACTATATTTTATGAAACTTTTGGAAATGCAAGTTTTGGTCAAAAATCATAGTATATTATACACTACTTTCGGTAAAAAAAATCAAATTTAATTGGGTTCTATTTGAAATGATAAAATACTTTTCATATTATTTATACATGTTGAGAGGGAAGGATATAATGGAAGTTCATGCAAAAAAAATATCTGAAAACTAGATTCTCTGAAAATTTTGTAAATGCAAGTTTCAGTCAAAAATCACAGTATATTATACACTAGTTTCGGTCAAAAAAATCAAATTTAATTGGGGACTATTTGAAATGATACGAGACATTTTGGATCATTTATATATGTTAAGAGGGAAGGTTGTGATGGAAGTCCATGCAAAAAATCATCTTAAAATTAGATTCTATGAAACTTTTCGAAATGCAAGTTTCGTTCAAAAATCATAGTATATTATACACGTTTTGGTCAAAAAAAAGCAAATTTAATTGGGGACTATTTGAAATGATATGAGACTTTTCAGATCATTTATATATGTTAAGAGGGAAGGTTATGATGGAAGTCCATGCAAAAAATCATCTGAAAATTAGATTCTAAGAAACTTTTCGAAATGCAAGTTTCGGTCAAAAAGCATAGTATATTATACACTAGTTTCGGTCAAAAAAATCAAATATAATTGGGGACTATTTGAAATGATACGAGACTTTTCAGATCATTTATATATGTTAAAAGGGAAGTTTGTGATTGAAGTCCATGAAATAAAATCATCTGAAAATAGATTCTATGAAACTTTTAGAAATGCAATTTTCGGTCAAAAATCATAGTATATTATACACTAGTTTCGGTCAAAAAAATCAAATATAATTGGGGACTATTTGAAATGATACGAGACTTTTCAAATCATTTATATATGTTAAAAGGGAAGGATATGGTGGAAGTGCATGCAAAAGAAAATCATCTGAAAACAAGATTCTATGAAACTGTACGAAATGCATGTTTCAGTCAAAAATCATAGTATATTATACGCTAGTTTCGTTCAAAAAATCAAATTTAATTGGGCACTATTTGAAATGATATGAGACTTTTTCAGATCATGTAAATATGTAAAAAGGGAAGTTTTTGATGGAAGTCCATGAAATAAAATCATCTGAAAACTATATTTTATGAAACTTTTGGAAATGCAAGTTTTGGTCAAAAATCATAGTATATTATACACTACTTTCGGTAAAAAAAATCAAATTTAATTGGGTACTATTTGAAATGATAAAATACTTTTCATATTATTTATACATTTTAAGAGGGAAGGATATAATGGAAGTTCATGCAAAAAAAATATCTGAAAACTAGATTCTCTGAAAATTTTGTAAATGCAAGTTTAAGTCAAAAATCACAGTATATTATACACTAGTTTCGGTCAAAAAAATCAAATTTAATTGGGGACTATTTGAAATGATACGAGACATTTTGGATCATTTATATATGTTAAGAGGGAAGGTTGTGATGGAAGTCCATGCAAAAAATAATCTTAAAATTAGATTCTATGAAACTTTTCGAAATGCAAGTTTCGGTCAAAAATCATAGTATATTATACACGTTTCGGTCAAAAAAAATCAAATTTAATTGGGGACTATTTGAAATGATACGAGACTTTTCAGATCATTTATATATGTTAAGAGGGAAGGTTATGATGGAAGTCCATGCAAAAAATCATCTGAAAATTAGATTCTAAGAAACTTTTCGAAATGCAAGTTTCGGTCAAAAAGCATAGTATATTATACACTAGTTTCGGTCAAAAAAATCAAATATAATTGGGGACTATTTGAAATGATACGAGACTTTTCAGATCATTTATATATGTTAAACGGGAAGTTTGTGATTGAAGTCCATAAAATAAAATCATCTGAATATTAGATTCTATGAAATTTTTGGAAATGCAAGTTTCGGTCAAAAATCAGAGTATATTATACACTAGTTTCGGTCAAAAAATCAAATTTAATTGGAGACTATTTGAAATGATACAAGACTTATCATATCATTTATATATGTTATAAGGGAAGGTTATGATGGAAGTCCATGCAAAAAAATCATCTGAAAACTAGATTCTATGAAACTTTTTTAAATGCATGTTTCGGTAAAAAAAGTTAGTATATTATACACTACTTTCAGTCAAAAAAATCAAATTTAATTGGGGACTATTTGAAATGATCCAATACTTTTCATATCATTTATACATGTGAAGAGGGAATGATATAATGGAAGTCCATGCAAAAAAAATTATCTGAAAACTAGATCCTATGAAAATTTTGGAAATGCAAGTTTCGGTCAAAAATCTTAGTATATTATACACTAGTTTTGTTCAAAAAAATCAAATTTAATTGGGCACTATTTGAAATGATACGAGAGTTTTCAGATCATGTAAATATGTTAAAATGGAAGTTTTTGATGGAAGTCCATGAAATAAAATCATCTGAAAACTAGATTCTATGAAACTTTTGGATATGCAAGTTTCGGTCAAAAATCATAGTATATTATACACTAGTTTCGGTCAAAAAATAACATTTAATTGGGGACTATTTGAAATGATACGAGACTTTTCAAATCATATATATATTTTAAGAGGGAAGGTTATGATGGAAGTCCATGCAAAGAATCATCTGAAAATTAGATTCTATCAAACTTTTCGAAATGCAAGTTTCGGTCAAAATCATAGTATATTATACACGTTTCGGTCAAAAAAAATCAAATTTAATTGGGGACTATTTGAAATGATACGAGACTTTTCAGATCATTTATATATGTTAAGAGGGATGGTTATGATTAAAGTCCATGCAAAAAATTATCTGAAAATTAGATTCTAAGAAAATTTTCGAAATGCAAGTTTCGGTCAAAAAGCATAGTATATTATACACTAGTTTCGGTCAAAAAAATCAAATATAATAGGGGACTATTTGAAATGAAACGAGACTTTTCAGATCATTTATATATGTTATTGAAGTCCATGAAATAAAATCATCTGAAAACTAGATACTATGAAACTTTTGGAAATGCAAGTTTCGGTAAAAAATCATAGTATATTATACAGTAGTTTCAGTCAAAAAATCAAATTTAATTGGACTATTTGAAATGATACGAGACTTTTCATATCATTTATATATGTTATAAGGGAAGGTTATGATGGAAGTCCATGCATAAAAATCATCTGAAAACTAGATTCTATGAAACTTTTTTAAATGCAAGTTTCGGTCAAAAATCTTAGTATATTATACACTACTTTCAATCAAATAACTCAAATTTAATTGGAAACTATTTGAAATGATCCAATAATTTTCATATCATTTATACATCTTAAGAGGGAAGGATATAATGGAAGTCCATGCAAAAAAAATTATCTGAAAACTAGATCCTATGAAAATTTTGGAAATGCAATTTTCGGTCAAAAATCATAGTATATTATACACTAGTTTCGGTCAAAAAAATCAAATTTAATTGGCGACTATTTGAAATGATACGATACTTTTTGGATAATTTATATATGTTAAGAGGGAAGGTTAGGATGGAAGTCCATGCAAAAACACATCTGAAAATTAGATTCTAAGAAACTTTTCGAAATGCAAGTTTCGTTCAAAAATCATAGTATAGTATACACTAGTTTCGGTCTAAAAATCAAATATAAATGAGGACTATTTGAAATGATACGAGACTTTTCAGATCATTTATATATGTTAAAAGGGAAGGTTATGGTGGAAGTGCATGCAAAAAAAAATCATCTGAAAATAAGATTCTATGAAACTTTACGAAATGCATGTTTCGGTCAAAAATCATAGTATATTATACACTAGTTTCGTTCAAAAAAATCAAATTTAATTTGGCACTATTTGAAATGATACGAGACTTTTCAGATCATATAAATATGTTAAAAGGGATGTTTTTGATGGAAGTCCATGAAATAAAATCATCTGAAAACTAGATTCTATGAAACTTTAGGAAATGCAAGTTTCGATCAAAAATAATAGTATATTATACAGTAGTTTCGGTCAAAAATCAAATTTAATTGGGGACTATTTGAAATAATACGAGACTTTTCATATCATTTATATATGTTATTAGGGAAGGTTATGATGGAAGTCCATGCAAAAAAATCATCTGAAAACTAGATTCTATGACACTTTTTGAAATGCAAGTTTCGGCCAAAAATCTTAGTATATTATATACTACTTTCGGTCAAACAAATCATATTTATTTGGGGACTATGTGAAATGATACAATACTTTTGATATCATTTATACATGTTAAGAGGGAAGGATATAATGAAAGTTCATGCAAAAAATTATCTGATAACTAGATTCTATGAAAATTTTGGAAATGCAAGTTTCAGTCAAAAATCATGGTATATTATACACTAGTTTCGGTCAAAAAAATCAGATTTAATTGGGGACTATTTGAAATGATACGATACTTTTCAGATCATTTATATATGTTAAGAGGGAAGGTTATGATGGAAGTCCATGCAAAAAATCATCTGAAATTTAGATTCAATGAAACTTTTCAAAATGCAAGTTTCGGTCAAAAATCATAGTATATTATACACTAGTTTCGGTCAAAAAATCAAATTTAATTGGGGACTATTTGAAATGATAGGAGACTTTTCATATCATTTATATATGTTATAAGGGAAGGTTATGATGGAAGTCCATGCAAAATAATCATCTGAAAACTAGATTCTATGAAACTTTTTTAAATGCAAGTTTCGGTCAAAAATCTTAGTATATTATACACTACCTTCAGTAAAAAAAATCAAATTTAATTGGGGACTATTAGAAATGACACAATAATTTTCATATCATTTATAAATGTTAAGAGGGAAGGATATAATGGAAGTCCATGCAAAAAAATTATCTGAAAACTAGATCCTATGAAAATTTTGTAAATGCGTGTTTCGGTAAAAAATAATAGTATATTATACACTAGTTTCGGTCAAAAAAATAAAATTTAATTGGGGACTATTTGAAATGATACGAGAATTTTCAGATCATTTATATATGTTAAGAGGGAAGGTTATGATGGAAGTCCATGCAAAAAATCATCTGAAAATTAGATTCTAAGAAACTTTTCGAAATGCAAGTTTCGGTCAAAAATCATAGTATATTATACACTAGTTTCGGTCAAACAAATAAAATATAATTGGGGACTATTTGAAATGATACGAGACTTTTTAAATCATTTATATATGTTAAAAGGGAAGGTTATGGTGGAAGTGCATGCAAAAAATAAATCATCTGAAAACAAGATTCTATGAAACTTTCCGAAATGCATGTTTCGGTCACAAATCATGGTATATTATACACTAGTTTCGTTCAAAAAAATCAAATTTAATTGGGCAATATTTGAAATTATACGAGACTTTCCAGATCATGTAAATATGTTAAAAGGGAAGTTTTTGATGGAAGTCCATGAAATAAAATCATCTGAAAACTAGATTCTATGAAACTTTTGGAAATGCAAGTTTCGGTCAAAAAGCATAGTATATTATACAGCAGTTTCGGTCAAAAAAATCAAATTTAATTGGGGACTATTTGAAATGATACGAGACTTTTCAGATCATTTATATATGTTAAGAGGGAAGGTTAGGAAGGAAGTCAATGCAAAAAATCATCTGAAAATTAGATTCTAAAAAACTTTTCGAAATGCAAGTTTCGGTCAAAAAGCATAGTATATTATACACTAGTTTCGGTCAAAAAAATCAAATATAATAGAGGACTATTTGAAATGATACGAGACTTTTCAGATCATTTATATATGTTAAAAGGGAAGTTTGTGAATAAAGTCCATGCAATAAAATCATCTGAAAACTAGATTCTTTGAAACTTTTGGAAATGCAAGTTTCGGTCAAAAATCATAGTATATTATACACTAGTTTCGGTCAAAAAATAAAATTTAATTGGGGACAATTTGAAATGATACGAGACTTTTCGTATATTTTATATATGTTATAGGGGAAGGTGATGATGGAAGTCCATACAAAATAATCATCTGAAAACTAGATTCTATGAAACTTTTTTAAATGCAACTTTCGGTCAAAAATCTTAGTATATTATACACTACTTTCAGTCAAAAAAATCAAATTTAATTGGGGACTATTTGAAATGATACAATACTTTTCATATCATTTATACATGTTAAGAGGGAAGGATATAATGGAAGTCCATGCAAAATAATTATCTGAAAACTAGATCCTATGAAAATTTTGGAAATGCAAGTTTCGGTAAAAAATCTTAGTATATTATACACTAGTTTCGGTCAAAAAAATCAAATTTAATTGGGGACTATTTGAAATGATACAAGACTTTTCAGATCATTTATATATGTTAAGAGGGAAGGTTAGGATGGAAGTCCATGCAAAAAATCATCTGAAAATTATATTCTAAGAAACTTTTCGAAATGCAAGTTTAGTCAAAAATCATAGTATATTATACACTAGTTTCGGTCAAACAAATAAAATATAATTGGGCACTATTTGAAATGATACGAGACTTTTTAGATCATTTATATATGTTAAAAGTGAAGGTTATGGTGGAAGTGCATGCAAAAAATAAATCATCTGAAAACAAGATTCTATGAAACTTTACGAAATGCATGTTTCGGTCACAAATAATAATATATTATACACTAGTTTCGTTCAAAAAAATCAAATTTAATTGGGCAATATTTGAAATTATACGAGACTTTTCAGATCATGTAAATATGTTAAAAGGGAAGTTTTTGATGGAAGTCCATGAAATAAAATCATCTGAAAACTAGATTCTATGAAACTTTTGGAAATGCAAGTTTCGGTCAAAAAGCATAGTATATTATACAGCAGTTTCGGTCAAAAAAATCAAATTTAATTGGGGACTATTTGAAATGATACGAGACTTTTCAGATCATTTATATATGTTAAGAGGGAAGGTTAGGAAGGAAGTCAATGCAAAAAATCATCTGAAAATTAGATTCTAAAAAACTTTTCGAAATGCAAGTTTCGGTCAAAAAGCATAGTATATTATACACTAGTTTCGGTCAAAAAAATCAAATATAATAGAGGACTATTTGAAATGATACGAGACTTTTCAGATCATTTATATATGTTAAAAGGGAAGTTTGTGAATAAAGTCCATGCAATAAAATCATCTGAAAACTAGATTCTTTGAAACTTTTGGAAATGCAAGTTTCGGTCAAAAATCATAGTATATTATACACTAGTTTCGGTCAAAAAATAAAATTTAATTGGGGACAATTTGAAATGATACGAGACTTTTCGTATATTTTATATATGTTATAGGTGAAGGTTATGATGGAAGTCCATACAAAATAATCATCTGAAAACTAGATTCTATGAAACTTTTTTAAATGCAAGTTTCGGTCAAAAATCATAGTATATTATACACTACTTTCAGTCAAAAAAATCAAATTTAATTGGGGACTATTTGAAATGATACAATACTTTTCATATCATTTATACATGTTAAGAGGGAAGGATATAATGGAAGTCCATGCAAAATAATTATCTGAAAACTAGATCCTATGAAAATTTTGGAAATGCATGTTTCGGTAAAAAATCATAGTATATTATACACTAGTTTCGGTCAAAAAAATCAAATTTAATTGGGGACTATTTGAAATGATACAAGACTTTTCAGATCATTTATATATGTTAAGAGGGAAGGTTAGGATGGAAGTCCATGCAAAAAATCATCTGAAAATTATATTCTAAGAAACTTTTCGAAATGCAAGTTTAGTCAAAAATCATAGTATATTATACACTAGTTTCGGTCAAACAAATAAAATATAATTGGGCACTATTTGAAATGATACGAGACTTTTTAGATCATTTATATATGTTAAAAGTGAAGGTTATGGTGGAAGTGCATGCAAAAAATAAATCATCTGAAAACAAGATTCTATGAAACTTTACGAAATGCATGTTTCGGTCACAAATAATAATATATTATACACTAGTTTCGTTCAAAAAAATCAAATTTAATTGGGCAATATTTGAAATTATACGAGACTTTTCAGATCATGTAAATATGTTAAAAGGGAAGTTTTTGATGGAAGTCCATGAAATAAAATCATCTGAAAACTAGATTCTATGAAACTTTTGGAAATGCAAGTTTCGGTCAAAAAGCATAGTATATTATACAGCAGTTTCGGTCAAAAAAATCAAATTTAATTGGGGACTATTTGAAATGATACGAGACTTTTCAGATCATTTATATATGTTAAGAGGGAAGGTTAGGAAGGAAGTCAATGCAAAAAATCATCTGAAAATTAGATTCTAAAAAACTTTTCGAAATGCAAGTTTCGGTCAAAAAGCATAGTATATTATACACTAGTTTCGGTCAAAAAAATCAAATATAATAGAGGACTATTTGAAATGATACGAGACTTTTCAGATCATTTATATATGTTAAAAGGGAAGTTTGTGAATAAAGTCCATGCAATAAAATCATCTGAAAACTAGATTCTTTGAAACTTTTGGAAATGCAAGTTTCGGTCAAAAATCATAGTATATTATACACTAGTTTCGGTCAAAAAATAAAATTTAATTGGGGACAATTTGAAATGATACGAGACTTTTCGTATATTTTATATATGTTATAGGGGAAGGTTATGATGGAAGTCCATACAAAATAATCATCTGAAAACTAGATTCTATGAAACTTTTTTAAATGCAAGTTTCGGTCAAAAATCATAGTATATTATACACTACTTTCAGTCAAAAAAATCAAATTTAATTGGGGACTATTTGAAATGATACAATACTTTTCATATCATTTATACATGTTAAGAGGGAAGGATATAATGGAAGTCCATGCAAAATAATTATCTGAAAACTAGATCCTATGAAAATTTTGGAAATGCAAGTTTCGGTAAAAAATCATAGTATATGATACACTAGTTTCGGTCAAAAAAATCAAATTTAATTGGGGACTATTTGAAATGATACAAGACTTTTCAGATCATTTATATATGTTAAGAGGGAAGGTTAGGATGGAAGTCCATGCAAAAAATCATCTGAAAATTATATTCTAAGAAACTTTTCGAAATGCAAGTTTAGTCAAAAATCATAGTATATTATACACTAGTTTCGGTCAAACAAATAAAATATAATTGGGCACTATTTGAAATGATACGAGACTTTTTAGATCATTTATATATGTTAAAAGTGAAGGTTATGGTGGAAGTGCATGCAAAAAATAAATCATCTGAAAACAAGATTCTATGAAACTTTACGAAATGCATGTTTCGGTCACAAATAATAATATATTATACACTAGTTTCGTTCAAAAAAATCAAATTTAATTGGGCAATATTTGAAATTATACGAGACTTTTCAGATCATGTAAATATGTTAAAAGGGAAGTTTTTGATGGAAGTCCATGAAATAAAATCATCTGAAAACTAGATTCTATGAAACTTTTGGAAATGCAAGTTTCGGTCAAAAAGCATAGTATATTATACAGCAGTTTCGGTCAAAAAAATCAAATTTAATTGGGGACTATTTGAAATGATACGAGACTTTTTAGATCATTTATATATGTTAAGAGGGAAGGTTAGGAAGGAAGTCAATGCAAAAAATCATCTGAAAATTAGATTCTAAGAAACTTTTCGAAATGCAAGTTTCGGTCAAAAAGCATAGTATATTATACACTAGTTTCGGTCAAAAAAATCAAATATAATAGAGGACTATTTGAAATGATACGAGACTTTTCAGATTATTTATATATGTTAAAAGGGAAGTTTGTGAATAAAGTCCATGCAATAAAATCATCTGAAAACTAGATTCTTTGAAACTTTTGGAAATGCATGTTTCGGTCAAAAATCATAGTATATTATACACTAGTTTCGGTCATAAAATAAAATTTAATTGGGGACAATTTGAAATGATACGAGACTTTTCATATCATTTATATATGTTATAAGGGAAGGTTATGATGGAAGTCCATGCAAAACAATCATCTAAAAACTAGATTCTATGAAACTTTTTTAAATGCAAGTTTCGGTCAAAAATCTTAGTATATTATACACTACTTTCAGTCAAAAAAATCAAATTTAATTGGGGACTATTTGAAATGATACAATACTTTTCATATCATTTATACATGTTAAGAGGGAAGGATATAATGGAAGTCCATGCAAAATAATTATCTGAAAACTAGATCCTATGAAAATTTTGGAAATGCAAGTTTCGGTAAAAAATCATAGTATATTATACACTAGTTTCGGTCAAAAAAATCAAATTTAATTGGGGACTATTTGAAATGATACAAGACTTTTCAGATCATTTATATATGTTAAGAGGGAAGGTTAGGATGGAAGTCCATGCAAAAAATCATCTGAAAATTATATTCTAAGAAACTTTTCGAAATGCAAGTTTAGTCAAAAATCATAGTATATTATACACTAGTTTCGGTCAAACAAATAAAATATAATTGGGCACTATTTGAAATGATACGAGACTTTTTAGATCATTTATATATGTTAAAAGTGAAGGTTATGGTGGAAGTGCATGCAAAAAATAAATCATCTGAAAACAAGATTCTATGAAACTTTACGAAATGCATGTTTCGGTCACAAATAATAATATATTATACACTAGTTTCGTTCAAAAAAATCAAATTTAATTGGGCAATATTTGAAATTATACGAGACTTTTCAGATCATGTAAATATGTTAAAAGGGAAGTTTTTGATGGAAGTCCATGAAATAAAATCATCTGAAAACTAGATTCTATGAAAATTTTGGAAATGCAAGTTTCGGTAAAAAATCATAGTATATGATACACTAGTTTCGGTCAAAAAAATCAAATTTAATTGGGGACTATTTGAAATGATACAAGACTTTTCAGATCATTTATATATGTTAAGAGGGAAGGTTAGGATGGAAGTCCATGCAAAAAATCATCTGAAAATTATATTCTAAGAAACTTTTCGAAATGCAAGTTTAGTCAAAAATCATAGTATATTATACACTAGTTTCGGTCAAACAAATAAAATATAATTGGGCACTATTTGAAATGATACGAGACTTTTTAGATCATTTATATATGTTAAAAGTGAAGGTTATGGTGGAAGTGCATGCAAAAAATAAATCATCTGAAAACAAGATTCTATGAAACTTTACGAAATGCATGTTTCGGTCACAAATAATAATATATTATACACTAGTTTCGTTCAAAAAAATCAAATTTAATTGGGCAATATTTGAAATTATACGAGACTTTTCAGATCATGTAAATATGTTAAAAGGGAAGTTTTTGATGGAAGTCCATGAAATAAAATCATCTGAAAACTAGATTCTATGAAACTTTTGGAAATGCAAGTTTCGGTCAAAAAGCATAGTATATTATACAGCAGTTTCGGTCAAAAAAATCAAATTTAATTGGGGACTATTTGAAATGATACGAGACTTTTTAGATCATTTATATATGTTAAGAGGGAAGGTTAGGAAGGAAGTCAATGCAAAAAATCATCTGAAAATTAGATTCTAAGAAACTTTTCGAAATGCAAGTTTCGGTCAAAAAGCATAGTATATTATACACTAGTTTCGGTCAAAAAAATCAAATATAATAGAGGACTATTTGAAATGATACGAGACTTTTCAGATTATTTATATATGTTAAAAGGGAAGTTTGTGAATAAAGTCCATGCAATAAAATCATCTGAAAACTAGATTCTTTGAAACTTTTGGAAATGCATGTTTCGGTCAAAAATCATAGTATATTATACACTAGTTTCGGTCATAAAATAAAATTTAATTGGGGACAATTTGAAATGATACGAGACTTTTCATATCATTTATATATGTTATAAGGGAAGGTTATGATGGAAGTCCATGCAAAACAATCATCTAAAAACTAGATTCTATGAAACTTTTTTAAATGCAAGTTTCGGTCAAAAATCTTAGTATATTATACACTACTTTCAGTCAAAAAAATCAAATTTAATTGGGGACTATTTGAAATGATACAATACTTTTCATATCATTTATACATGTTAAGAGGGAAGGATATAATGGAAGTCCATGCAAAATAATTATCTGAAAACTAGATCCTATGAAAATTTTGGAAATGCAAGTTTCGGTAAAAAATCATAGTATATTATACACTAGTTTCGGTCAAAAAAATCAAATTTAATTGGGGACTATTTGAAATGATACAAGACTTTTCAGATCATTTATATATGTTAAGAGGGAAGGTTAGGATGGAAGTCCATGCAAAAAATCATCTGAAAATTATATTCTAAGAAACTTTTCGAAATGCAAGTTTAGTCAAAAATCATAGTATATTATACACTAGTTTCGGTCAAACAAATAAAATATAATTGGGCACTATTTGAAATGATACGAGACTTTTTAGATCATTTATATATGTTAAAAGTGAAGGTTATGGTGGAAGTGCATGCAAAAAATAAATCATCTGAAAACAAGATTCTATGAAACTTTACGAAATGCATGTTTCGGTCACAAATAATAATATATTATACACTAGTTTCGTTCAAAAAAATCAAATTTAATTGGGCAATATTTGAAATTATACGAGACTTTTCAGATCATGTAAATATGTTAAAAGGGAAGTTTTTGATGGAAGTCCATGAAATAAAATCATCTGAAAACTAGATTCTATGAAACTTTTGGAAATGCAAGTTTCGGTCAAAAATCATAGTATATTATACACTAGTTTCGGTCAAAAAAATCAAATTTAATTGGGGACTATTTGAAATGATACGAGACTTTTTAGATCATTTATATATGTTAAGAGGGAAGGTTAGGAAGGAAGTCAATGCAAAAAATCATCTGAAAATTAGATTCTAAGAAACTTTTCGAAATGCAAGTTTCGGTCAAAAAGCATAGTATATTATACACTAGTTTCGGTCAAAAAAATCAAATATAATAGAGGACTATTTGAAATGATACGAGACTTTTCAGATTATTTATATATGTTAAAAGGGAAGTTTGTGAATAAAGTCCATGCAATAAAATCATCTGAAAACTAGATTCTTTGAAACTTTTGGAAATGCATGTTTCGGTCAAAAATCATAGTATATTATACACTAGTTTCGGTCATAAAATAAAATTTAATTGGGGACAATTTGAAATGATACGAGACTTTTCATATCATTTATATATGTTATAAGGGAAGGTTATGATGGAAGTCCATGCAAAACAATCATCTAAAAACTAGATTCTATGAAACTTTTTTAAATGCAAGTTTCGGTCAAAAATCTTAGTATATTATACACTACTTTCAGTCAAAAAAATCAAATTTAATTGGGGACTATTTGAAATGATACAATACTTTTCATATCATTTATACATGTTAAGAGGGAAGGATATAATGGAAGTCCATGCAAAATAATTATCTGAAAACTAGATCCTATGAAAATTTTGGAAATGCAAGTTTCGGTAAAAAATCATAGTATATTATACACTAGTTTCGGTCAAAAAAATCAAATTTAATTGGGGACTATTTGAAATGATACAAGACTTTTCAGATCATTTATATATGTTAAGAGGGAAGGTTAGGATGGAAGTCCATGCAAAAAATCATCTGAAAATTATATTCTAAGAAACTTTTCGAAATGCAAGTTTAGTCAAAAATCATAGTATATTATACACTAGTTTCGGTCAAACAAATAAAATATAATTGGGCACTATTTGAAATGATACGAGACTTTTTAGATCATTTATATATGTTAAAAGTGAAGGTTATGGTGGAAGTGCATGCAAAAAATAAATCATCTGAAAACAAGATTCTATGAAACTTTACGAAATGCATGTTTCGGTCACAAATAATAATATATTATACACTAGTTTCGTTCAAAAAAATCAAATTTAATTGGGCAATATTTGAAATTATACGAGACTTTTCAGATCATGTAAATATGTTAAAAGGGAAGTTTTTGATGGAAGTCCATGAAATAAAATCATCTGAAAACTAGATTCTATGAAACTTTTGGAAATGCAAGTTTCGGTCAAAAATCATAGTATATTATACACTAGTTTCGGTCAAAAAAATCAAATTTAATTGGGGACTATTTGAAATGATACGAGACTTTTTAGATCATTTATATATGTTAAGAGGGAAGGTTAGGAAGGAAGTCAATGCAAAAAATCATCTGAAAATTAGATTCTAAGAAACTTTTCGAAATGCATGTTTCGGTCAAAAAGCATAGTATATTATACACTAGTTTCGGTCAAAAAAATCAAATATAATAGAGGACTATTTGAAATGATACGAGACTTTTCAGATTATTTATATATGTTAAAAGGGAAGTTTGTGAATAAAGTCCATGCAATAAAATCATCTGAAAACTAGATTCTTTGAAACTTTTGGAAATGCATGTTTCGGTCAAAAATCATAGTATATTATACACTAGTTTCGGTCATAAAATAAAATTTAATTGGGGACAATTTGAAATGATACGAGACTTTTCATATCATTTATATATGTTATAAGGGAAGGTTATGATGGAAGTCCATGCAAAACAATCATCTAAAAACTAGATTCTATGAAACTTTTTTAAATGCAAGTTTCGGTCAAAAATCTTAGTATATTATACACTACTTTCAGTCAAAAAAATCAAATTTAATTGGGGACTATTTGAAATGATACAATACTTTTCATATCATTTATACATGTTAAGAGGGAAGGATATAATGGAAGTCCATGCAAAATAATTATCAAAAACTAGATCCTATGAATATTTTGTAAATGCAAGTTTCGGTAAAAAATCATAGTATATTATACACTAGTTTCGGTCAAAAAAATCAAATTTAATTGTGGACTATTTGAAATGATACGGGACTTTTCAGATCATTTATATATGTTAAGAGGGAAGGTTAGGATGGAAGTCCATGCAAAAAATCATCTGAAAATAAGATTCTAAGAAACTTTTCGAAATGCAAGTTTCGGTCAAAAGTATAGTATACTATACACTAGTTGCGGTCAAAAAAATCAAATATAATAGGGGAATATTTGAAATGATACGAGACTTTTCAGATCATTTATATATGTTAAAAGGGAAGTTTGTGAATGAAGTCCATGAAATAAAATCATCTGAAAACTAGATTCTTTGAAACTTTTGGAAATGCAAGTTTCGGTCAAAAATCATAGTATATTATACACTAGTTTCGGTAAAAAAATCAAATTTAATTAGGGACTATTTGAAATGATACGAGACTTTCATATCATTTATATATGTTATAAGGGAAGGTTATGATGGAAGTCCACGCAAATAAATCATCTGAAAACTAGATTCTATGAAACTTTTTAAAATGCAAGTTTCGGTCAAAAATCTTAGTATATTATACACTACTTTCATCTAAAAAAATCAAATTTAATTGGGGACTATTTTAAATGACACAATACTTTTCATATCATTTATACATGTTAAGAGGGAAGGATATAATGGAAGTCCATGCAAAAATATTATCTGAAAACTAGATCCTATGAAAATTTTGTAAATGCATGTTTCGGTAAAAAAACATAGTATATTATACACTAGTTTCGGTCAAAAAAATCAAATTTAATTGGGGACTATTTGAAATGATACGAGACTTTTCAGATCATTTATATATGTTAAGAGGGAAGGTTAGGATGGAAGTCCATGCAAAAAATCATCTGAAAATTAGATTCTAAGAAACTTTTCGAAATGCAAGTTTCGGTCGAAAATCATAGTATATTATACTATAGTTTCGGTCAAACTAATAAAATATAATTGGGGACTATTTGAAATGATACGAGACTTTTTAGATCGTTTATATATGTTAAAAGGGAAGGTTATGGTGGAAGTGCATGAAAAAAAAATCATCTGAAAACAAGATTCTATGAAACTTTACGAAATGCATGTTTCGGTCACAAATCATAGTATATTATACACTAGTTTCGTTCAAAAAAATCAAATTTAATTGGGCAATATTTGAAATTATACGAGACTTTTCAGATCATGTAAATATGTTAAAAAGGAAGTTTTTGATGGAAGTCCATGAAATAAAATCATCTGAAAACTAGATTCTATGAAACTTTTGGAAATGCAAGTTTCGGTAAAAAAATTATAGTATATTATACAGTAGTTTCGGTCAAAAAATCAAATTTAATTGGGGACTATTTGAAATGATACGAGACTTTTCATATCATTTATATATGTTATAAGGGAAGGTTATGATGGAATTCCATGCAAAAAAAATCATCTGAAAACTAGATTCTATGAAACTTTTTGAAATGCAAGTTTCGGTCAAAAATCTTAGTATATTATATACTACTTTCGGTCAAAATATCAAATTTAATTGGGGACTATTTGAAATGATAAAATACTTTTCATATCATTTATACATGTTAAGAGGGAAGGATATAATGAAAGTTCATGCAAAAAATTATCTGAAAACTAGATTCTATGAAACTTTTGGAAATGCAAGTTTCGGTCAAAAATCACAGTATATTATACACTAGTTTCGGTCAAAAAATCAAATTTAATTGGGGACTATTTGAAATAAGACGAGACTTTTCATATCATTTCTATATGTTATAAGGTAAGGTTATGATGGAAGTCCATGAAAAAAAATCATCTGAAAACTAGATTCTATGAAACTTTTTTAAATGCAAGTTTCAGTCAAAAATCTTAGTATATTATACACTACTTTCAGTCAAAAAAATCAAATTTAATTGTGGACTATTTGAAATTATACAATACTTTTCATATCATTTATACATGTTAAGAGGGAAGGATATAATGGAAGTCCATGCAAAAAAATTATCTGAAAACTAGATCCTATGAAAATTTTGGAAATGCAAGTTTCGTTAAAAAGTCATAGTATATTATACACTAGTTTCGGTCAAAAAAATCAAATTTAATTGGGGACTATTTGAAATGATACTAGACTTTTCAGATCATTTATATATGTTAAGAGGGAAGGTTAGGATGGAAGTCCATGCCAAAAATCATTTGAAAATTAGATTCTAAGAAACTTTTCGAAATGCAAGTTTCGGTCAAAAATCATAGTATATTATACACTAGTTTCGGTCAAACAAATAAAATATAATTTGGGACTATTTGAAATGATACGAGACTTTTTAGATCATTTATATATGTTAAAAGGGAAGGTTATGGTGGAAGTGCATGCAAAAAAAAAATCATCTGAAAACAAGATTCTATGAAACTTTACGAAATGCATGTTTCGGTCACAAATCATAGTATATTATACACTAGTTTCGTTCAAAAAAATCAAATTTAATTGGGCAATATTTGAAATTATACGAGATTTTTCAGATCATGTAAATATGTTAAAAGGGAAGTTTTTGATGGAAGTCCATGAAATAAAATCATCTGAAAACTAGATTCTATGAAACTTTTTGAAATGCATGTTTCGGTCAAAAATCATAGTATATTATACAGTAGTTTCGGTCAAAAAATCAAATTTAATTGGGGACTATTTGAAATGATACGAGACTTTTCATATCATTTATATATGTTATAAGGGAAGGTTATGATGGAATTCCATGCAAAAAAAATCATCTGAAAACTAGATTCCATGAAACTTTTTGAAATGCAAGTTTCGGTCAAAAAGTGTAGTATATTATACACTAGTTTCGGTCAAAAAAATCAATTATAATAGAGGACTATTTGAAATGATACGAGACTTTTCAGATTATTTATATATGTTAAAAGGGAAGTTTGTGAATAAAGTCCATGCAATAAAATCATCTGAAAACTAGATTCTTTGATACTTTTGGAAATGCAAGTTTCGGTCAAAAATCATAGTATATTATACACTAGTTTCGGTCAAAAAATAAAATTTAATTGGGGACAATTTGAAATGATACGAGACTTTTCATATCATTTATATATGTTTTAAGGGAAGGTTATGATGGAAGTCCATGCAAAACAATCATCTAAACTAGATTCTATGAAACTTTTTTAAATGCAAGTTTCGGTCAAAAATCTTAGTATATTATACCATACTTTCAGTCAAAAAAATCAAATTTAATTGGGGACTATTTTAAATGACACAATACTTTTCATATCATTTATACATGTTAAGAGGGAAGGATATAATGGAAGTCCATGCAAAAATATTATCTGAAAACTAGATCCTATGAAAATTTTGTAAATGCAAGTTTCAGTAAAAAATCATAGTATATTATACACTAGTTTCGGTCAAAAAATCAAATTTAATTGGGGACTATTTGAAATGAGACGAGACTTTCCATATAATTTAAATATGTTAAAAGGGAAGTTTTTGATGGAAGTCCATGAAATAAAATCATCTGAAAACTAGATTCTATGAAACTTTTGGAAATGCAAGTTTCGGTAAAAAAATCATACTATATTATACAGTAGTTTCGGTCAAAAAATCAAATTTAATTGGGGACTATTTGTAATGATACGAGACTTTTCATATCATTTATATATGTTATAAGGGAAGGTTATGATGGAATTCCATGCAAAAAAAATCATCTGAAAACTAGATTCTATGAAACTTTTTGAAATGCATGTTTCGGTCAAAAATCTTAGTATATTATATACTACTTTCGGTCAAAAAATCAAATTTAATTGGGGACTATTTGAAATGATAAAATACTTTTCATATCATTTATACATGTTAAGAGGGAAGGATATAATGAAAGTTCATGCAAAAAATTATCTGAAAACTAGATTCTATGAAACTTTTGGAAATGCAAGTTTCGGTCAAAAATCACAGTATATTATACACTAGTTTCGGTCAAAAAATCAAATTTAATTGGGGACTATTTGAAATAAGACGAGACTTTTCATATCATTTCTATATGTTATAAGGTAAGGTTATGATGGAAGTCCATGAAAAAAAATCATCTGAAAACTAGATTCTATGAAACTTTTTTAAATGCAAGTTTCAGTCAAAAATCTTAGTATATTATACACTACTTTCAGTCAAAAAAATCAAATTTAATTGTGGACTATTTGAAATGATACAATACTTTTCATATCATTTATACATGTTAAGAGGGAAGGATATAATGGAAGTTTATGCAAAAAAATTATCTGAAAACTAGATCCTATGAAAATTTTGGAAATGCAAGTTTCGTTAAAAAGTCATAGTATATTATACACTAGTTTCGGTCAAAAAAATCAAATTTAATTGGGGACTATTTGAAATGATACGAGACTTTTCAGATCATTTATATATGTTAAGAGGGAAGGTTAGGATGGAAGTCCATGCAAAAAATCATCTGAAAATTAGATTCTAAGAAACTTTTCGAAATGCAAGTTTCGGTCAAAAATCATAGTATATTATACACTAGTTTCGGTCAAACAAATAAAATATAATTGGGGACTATTTGAAATGATACGAGACTTTTTAGATCATTTATATATGTTAAAAGGGAACGTTATGGTGGAAGTGCATGCAAAAAAAAATCATCTGAAAACAAGATTCTATGAAACTTTACGAAATGCATGTTTCGGTCACAAATCATAGTATATTATACACTAGTTTCGTTCAAAAAAATCAAATTTAATTGGGCAATATTTGAAATTATACGAGACTTTTCAGATCATGTAAATATGTTAAAAGGGAAGTTTTTGATGGAAGTCCATGAAATCAAATCATCTGAAAACTAGATTCTATGAAACTTTTGGAAATGCAAGTTTCGGTAAAAAATCATAGTATATTATACAGTAGTTTCGGTCAAAAAATCAAATTTAATTGGGGATTATTTGAAATGATACGAGACTTTTCATATCATTGATATATGTTATAAGGGAAGGTTATGATGGAATTCCATGCTAAAAAAATCATCTGAAAACTAGATTCTATGAAACTTTTTGAAATGCAAGTTTCGGTCAAAAATCTTAGTATATTATATACTACTTTCGGTCAAAAAATCAAATTTAATTGGGGACTGTTTGAAATGATAAAATATTTTTCATATCATGTATACATGTTAAGAGGGAAGGATATAATGAAAGTTCATGCAAAAAAATTATCTGAAAACTAGATTCTATGAAAATTTTGGAAATGCAAGTTTCGGTCAAAAATCATAGTATATTATACACTAGTTTCGGTCAAAAAAATCAAATTTAATTGGGGACTATTTGAAATGATACTAGACTTTTCAGATCATTTATATATGTTAAGAGGGAAGGTTATGATGGAAGTCAATGCAAAAAATCATCTGAAAATTAGATTCTAAGAAACTTTTCAAAATGCAAGTTTCGGTCAAAAAGCATAGTATATTATACACTAGTTTCGGTCAAAAAAATCAAATATAATAGGGGACTATTTGAAATGATACGAGACTTTTCAGATCATTTATATATGTTAAAAGGGAAGTTTGTGATTGAAGTACTTAAAGTAAATCACATGAAAACTAGATTCTATTAAATTTTTGGAAATGCAAGTTACGGTCAAAAATCATAGTATATTATATAATAGTTTCGGTCAAAAAATCAAATTTAATTGGGGACTATTTGAAATGAGACGAGACTTTTCATATCATTTATATATGTTATATGGTAAGGTTATGATGGAAGTCCATGAAAAAAAATCATCTGAAAACTAGATTCTATGAAACTATTTTAAATGCAACTTTCGGTCAAAAATCTTAGTATATTATACACTACTTTCAGTCAAAAAAATCAAATTTAATTGGGGACTATTTGAAATGATACAATACTTTTCATATCATTTATACATGTTAAGAGGGAAGGATATAATGGGAGTCCATGCAAAAAAATTATCTGAAAACTAGACCCTATGAAAATTTTGGAAATGCAAGTTTCGTTAAAAAGTCATAGTATATTATACACTAGTTTCGGTCAAAAAAATCAAATTTAATTGGGGACTATTTGAAATGATACGAGACTTTTCAGATCATTTATATATGTTAAGAGGGAAGGTTAGGATGGAAGTCCATGCCAAAAATCATCTGAAAATTAGATTCTAAGAAACTTTTCGAAATGCAAGTTTCGGTCAAAAATCATAGTATATTATACACTAGTTTCGGTCAAACAAATAAAATATAATTGGGGACTATTTGAAATGATACGAGACTTTTTAGATCATTTATATATGTTAAAAGGGAAGGTTATGGTGGAAGTGCATGCAAAAAAAAAATCATCTGAAAACAAGATTCTATGAAACTTTACGAAATGCATGTTTCGGTCACAAATCATAGTATATTATACACTAGTTTCGTTCAAAAAAATCAAATTTAATTGGGCAATATTTGAAATTATACGAGATTTTTCAGATCATGTAAATATGTTAAAAGGGAAGTTTTTGATGGAAGTCCATGAAATAAAATCATCTGAAAACTAGATTCTATGAAACTTTTTGAAATGCAAGTTTCGGTCAAAAATCATAGTATATTATACAGTAGTTTCGGTCAAAAAATCAAATTTAATTGGGGACTATTTGAAATGATACGAGACTTTTCATATCATTTATATATGTTATAAGGTAAGGTTATGATGGAATTCCATGCAAAAAAAATCATCTGAAAACTAGATTCCATGAAACTTTTTGAAATGCAAGTTTCGGTCAAAAAGCGTAGTATATTATACACTAGTTTCGGTCAAAAAAATCAATTATAATAGAGGACTATTTGAAATGATACGAGACTTTTCAGATTATTTATATATGTTAAAAGGGAAGTTTGTGAATAAAGTCCATGCAATAAAATCATCTGAAAACTAGATTCTTTGATACTTTTGGAAATGCAAGTTTCGGTCAAAAATCATAGTATATTATACACTAGTTTCAGTCAAAAAATAAAATTTAATTGGGGACAATTTGAAATGATACGAGACTTTTCATATCATTTATATATGTTTTAAGGGAAGGTTATGATGGAAGTCCATGCAAAACAATCATCTAAAAACTAGATTCTATGAAACTTTTTTAAATGCAAGTTTCGGTCAAAAATCTTAGTATATTATACCATACTTTCAGTCAAAAAAATCAAATTTAATTGGGGACTATTTTAAATGACACAAAACTTTTCATATCATTTATACATGTTAAGAGGGAAGGATATAATGGAAGTCCATGCAAAAATATTATCTGAAAACTAGATCCTATGAAAATTTTGTAAATGCAAGTTTCAGTAAAAAATCATAGTATATTATACACTAGTTTCGGTCAAAAAATCAAATTTAATTGGGGACTATTTGAAATGAGACGAGACTTTCCATATAATTTAAATATGTTAAAAGGGAAGTTTTTGATGGAAGTACATGAAATAAAATCATCTGAAAACTAGATTCTATGAAACTTTTTTAAATGCAAGTTTCGGTAAAAAAATCATACTATATTATACAGTAGTTTCGGTCAAAAAATCAAATTTAATTGGGGACTATTTGAAATGATACGAGACTTTTCATATCATTTATATATGTTATAAGGGAAGGTTATGATGGAATTCCATGCAAAAAAAATCATCTGAAAACTAGATTCTATGATACTTTTTGAAATGCAAGTTTCGGTCAAAAATCTTAGTATATTATATACTACTTTCGGTCAAAAAATCAAATTTAATTGGGGACTATTTGAAATGATAAAATACTTTTCATATCATTTATACATGTTAAGAGGGAAGGATATAATGAAAGTTCATGCAAAAAATTATCTGAAAACTAGATTCTATGAAAATTTTGGAAATGCAAGTTTCGGTCAAAAATCACAATATATTATACACTAGTTT
The DNA here is from genome assembly GCA_963966055.1 of Lathyrus aphaca. Taxonomy (NCBI): domain Eukaryota; kingdom Viridiplantae; phylum Streptophyta; class Magnoliopsida; order Fabales; family Fabaceae; genus Lathyrus; species Lathyrus aphaca. The sequence continues at coordinate 645,397,569 of OZ014520.1, read as the reverse complement.
CGGTCAAAAAATCAAATTTAATTGGGGACTATTTGAAATAAGACGAGACTTTTCATATCATTTCTATATGTTATAAGGTAAGGTTATGATGGAAGTCCATGAAAAAAAATCATCTGAAAACTAGATTCTATGAAACTTTTTTAAATGCAAGTTTCAGTCAAAAATCTTAGTATATTATACACTACTTTCAGTCAAAAAAATCAAATTTAATTGTGGACTATTTGAAATGATACAATACTTTTCATATCATTTATACATGTTAAGAGGGAAGGATATAATGGAAGTCTATGAAAAAAAATTATCTGAAAACTAGATCCTATGGAAATTTTGGAAATGCATGTTTCGTTAAAAAGTCATAGTATATTATACACTAGTTTCGGTCAAAAAAATCAAATTTAATTGGGGACTATTTGAAATGATACGAGACTTTTCAGATCATTTATATATGTTAAGAGGGAAGGTTAGGATGGAAGTCCATGCAAAAAATCATCTGAAAATTAGATTCTAAGAAACTTTTCGAAATGCAAGTTTCGGTCAAAAATCATAGTATATTATACACTAGTTTCGGTCAAACAAATAAAATATAATTGGGGACTATTTGAAATGATACGAGACTTTTTAGATCATTTATATATGTTAAAAGGGAAGGTTATGGTGGAAGTGCATGCAAAATAAAATCATCTGAAAAATCAAATTTAATTGGGCAATATTTGAAATTATACGAGACTTTTCAGATCATGTAAATATGTTAAAAGGGAAGTTTTTGATGGAAGTCCATGAAATCAAATCATCTGAAAACTAGATTCTATGAAACTTTTGGAAATGCAAGTTTCGGTAAAAAATCATAGTATATTATACAGTAGTTTCGGTCAAAAAATCAAATTTAATTGGGGATTATTTGAAATGATACGAGACTTTTCATATCATTGATATATGTTATAAGGGAAGGTTATGATGGAATTCCATGCTAAAAAAATCATCTGAAAACTAGATTCTATGAAACTTTTTGAAATGCAAGTTTCGGTCAAAAATCTTAGTATATTATATACTACTTTCGGTCAAAAAATCAAATTTAATTGGGGACTGTTTGAAATGATATAATATTTTTCATATCATGTATACATGTTAAGAGGGAAGGATATAATGAAAGTTCATGCAAAAAAATTATCTGAAAACTAGATTCTATGAAAATTTTGGAAATGCAAGTTTCGGTCAAAAATCATAGTATATTATACACTAGTTTCGGTCAAAAAAATCAAATTTAATATGGGGACTATTTGAAATGATACTAGACTTTTCAGATCATTTATATATGTTAAGAGGGAAGGTTATGATGGAAGTCCATGCAAAAAATCATCTGAAAATTAGATTCTAAGAAACTTTTCAAAATGCAAGTTTCGGTCAAAAAGCATAGTATATTATACACTAGTTTCGGTCAAAAAAATCAAATATAATAGGGGACTATTTGAAATGATACGAGACTTTTCAGATCATTTATATATGTTAAAAGGGAAGTTTGTGATTGAAGTCCATCAAGTAAATCACATGAAAACTAGATTCTATGAAATTTTTGGAAATGCAAGTTACGGTCAAAAATCATAGTATATTATACAATAGTTTCGGTCAAAAAATCAAATTTAATTGGGGACTATTTGAAATGAGACGAGACTTTTCATATCATTTATATATGTTATATGGTAAGGTTATGATGGAAGTCCATGAAAAAAAATCATCTGAAAACTAGATTCTATGAAACTTTTTTAAATGCAAGTTTCAGTCAAAAATCTTAGTATATTATACACTACTTTTAGTCAAAAAAATCAAATTTAATTGGGGACTATTTGAAATGATACAATACTTTTCATATCATTTATACATGTTAAGAGGGAAGGATATAATGGAAGTCCATGCAAAAAAATTATCTGAAAACTAGATCCTATGAAAATTTTGGAAATGCAAGTTTAGTTAAAAAGTCATAGTATATTATACACTAGTTTCGGTCAAAAAAATCAAATTTAATTGGGGACTATTTGAAATGATACGAGACTTTTCAGATCATTTATATATGTTAAGAGGGAAGGTTAGGATGGAAGTCCATGCAAAAAATCATCTGAAAATTAGATTCTAAGAAACTTTTCGAAATGCAAGTTTCGGTCAAAAATCATAGTATATTATACACTAGTTTCGGTCAAACAAATAAAATATAATTGGGGACTATTTGAAATGATACGAGACTTTTTAGATCATTTATATATGTTAAAAGGGAAGGTTATGGTGGAAGTGCATGCAAAAAAAATCATCTGAAAACAAGATTCTATGAAACTTTACGAAATGCATGTTTCGGTCACAAATCATAGTATATTATACACTAGTTTCGTTCAAAAAAATCAAATTTAATTGGGCAATATTTGAAATTATACGAGACTTTTCAGATCATGTAAATATGTTAAAAGCGAAGTTTTTGATGGAAGTCCATGAAATCAAATCATCTGAAAACTAGATTCTATGAAACTTTTGGAAATGCAAGTTTCGGTAAAAAATCATAGTATATTATACAGTAGTTTCGGTCAAAAACTCAAATTTAATTGGGGATTATTTGAAATGATACGAGACTTTTCATATCATTGATATATGTTATAAGGGAAGGTTATGATGGAATTCCATGCTAAAAAAATCATCTGAAAACTAGATTCTATGAAACTTTTTGAAATGCATGTTTCGGTCAAAAATCTTAGTATATTATATACTACTTTCGGTCAAAAAATCAAATTTAATTGGGGACTGTTTGAAATGATAAAATACTTTTCATATCATTCATACATGTTAAGAGGGAAGGATATAATGAAAGTTCATGCAAAAAATTATCTGAAAACTAGATTCTATGAAAATTTTGGAAATGCAAGTTTCGGTCAAAAATCATAGTATATTATACACTAGTTTCGGTCAAAAAAATCAAATTTAATTGGGGACTATTTGAAATGATACTAGACTTTTCAGATCATTTATATATGTTAAGAGGGAAGGTTATGATGGAAGTCCATGCAAAAAATCATCTGAAAATTAGATTCTAAGAAACTTTTCAAAATGCAAGTTTCGGTCAAAAAGCATAGTATATTATACACTAGTTTCGGTCAAAAAAATCAAATATAATAGGGGACTATTTGAAATGATACGAGACTTTTCAGATCATTTATATATGTTAAAAGGGAAGTTTGTGATTGAAGTCCATCAAGTAAATCACATGAAAACTAGATTCTATGAAATTTTTGGAAATGCAAGTTACGGTCAAAAATCATAGTATATTATACAATAGTTTCGGTCAAAAAATCAAATTTAATTGGGGACTATTAGAAATGAGACGAGACTTTTCATAACATTTATATATGTTATATGGTAAGGTTATGATGGAAGTCCATGAAAAAAAATCATATGAAAACTAGATTCTATGATACTTTTTTAAATGCAAGTTTCAGTCAAAAATCTTAGTATATTATACACTACTTTTAGTCAAAAAAATCAAATTTAATTGGGGACTATTTGAAATGATACAATACTTTTCATATCATTTATACATGTTAAGAGGGAAGGATATAATGGAAGTCCATGCAAAAAAATTATCTGAAAACTAGATCCTATGAAAATTTTGGAAATGCAAGTTTAGTTAAGAAGTCATAGTATATTATACACTAGTTTCGGTCAAAAAAATCAAATTTAATTGGGGACTATTTGAAATGATACGAGACTTTTCAGATCATTTATATATGTTAAGAGGGAAGGTTAGGATGGAAGTCCATGCAAAAAATCATCTGAAAATTAGATTCTAAGAAACTTTTTGAAATGCAAGTTTCGGTCAAAAATCATAGTATATTATACACTAGTTTCGGTCAAACAAATAAAATATAATTGGGGACTATTTGAAATGATACGAGACTTTTTAGATCATTTATATATGTTAAAAGGGAAGGTTATGGTGGAAGTGCATGCAAAAAAAAATCATCTGAAAACAAGATTCTATGAAACTTTACGAAATGCATGTTTCGGTCACAAATCATAGTATATTATACACTAGTTTCGTTCAAAAAAATCAAATTTAATTGGGCAATATTTGAAATTATACGAGACTTTTCAGATCATGTAAATATGTTAAAAGCGAAGTTTTTGATGGAAGTCCATGAAATCAAATCATCTGAAAACTAGATTCTATGAAACTTTTGGAAATGCAAGTTTCGGTAAAAAATCATAGTATATTATACAGTAGTTTCGGTCAAAAAATCAAATTTAATTGGGGACTATTTGAAATGATACGAGACTTTTCATATCATTTATATATGTTATAAGGGAAGGTTATGATGGAATTCCATGCTAAAAAAATCATCTGAAAACTAGATTCTATGAAACTTTTTGAAATGCAAGTTTCGGTCAAAAATCTTAGTATATTATATACTACTTTCGGTCAAAAAATCAAATTTAATTGGGGACTGTTTGAAATGATAAAATACTTTTCATATCATTCATACATGTTAAGAGGGAAGGATATAATGAAAGTTCATGCAAAAAATTATCTGAAAACTAGATTCTATGAAAATTTTGGAAATGCAAGTTTCGGTCAAAAATCATAGTATATTATACACTAGTTTCGGTCAAAAAAATCAAATTTAATTGGGGACTATTTGAAATGATACTAGACTTTTCAGATCATTTATATATGTTAAGAGGGAAGGTTATGATGGAAGTCCATGCAAAAAATCATCTGAAAATTAGATTCTAAGAAACTTTTCAAAATGCAAGTTTCGGTCAAAAAGCATAGTATATTATACACTAGTTTCGGTCAAAAAAATCAAATATAATAGGGGACTATTTGAAATGATACGAGACTTTTCAGATCATTTATATATGTTAAAAGGGAAGTTTGTGATTGAAGTCCATCAAGTAAATCACATGAAAACTAGATTCTATGAAATTTTTGGAAATGCAAGTTACGGTCAAAAATCATAGTATATTATACAATAGTTTCGGTCAAAAAATCAAATTTAATTGGGGACTATTTGAAATGAGACGAGACTTTTCATATCATTTATATATGTTATATGGTAAGGTTATGATGGAAGTCCATGAAAAAAAATCATCTGAAAACTAGATTCTATGAAACTTTTTTAAATGCAAGTTTCAGTCAAAAATCTTAGTATATTATACACTACTTTCAGTCAAAAAAATCAAATTTAATTGGGGACTATTTGAAATGATACAATACTTTTCATATCATTTATACATGTTAAGAGGGAAGGATATAATGGAAGTCCATGCAAAAAAATTATCTGAAAACTAGATCCTATGAAAATTTTGGAAATGCAAGTTTCGTTAAAAAGTCATAGTATATTATACACTAGTTTCGGTCAAAAAAATCAAATTTAATTGGGGACTATTTGAAATGATACGAGACTTTTCAGATCATTTATATATGTTAAGAGGGAAGGTTAGGATGGAAGTCCATGCAAAAAATCATCTGAAAATTAGATTCTAAGAAACTTTTCGAAATGCATGTTTCGGTCAAAAATCATAGTATATTATACACTAGTTTCGGTCAAACAAATAAAATATAATTGGGGACTATTTGAAATGATACGAGACTTTTTAGATCATTTATATATGTTAAAAGGGAACGTTATGGTGGAAGTGCATGCAAAAAAAAATCATCTGAAAACAAGATTCTATGAAACTTTACGAAATGCATGTTTCGGTCACAAATCATAGTATATTATACACTAGTTTCGTTCAAAAAAATCAAATTTAATTGGGCAATATTTGAAATTATACGAGACTTTTCAGATCATGTAAATATGTTAAAAGCGAAGTTTTTGATGGAAGTCCATGAAATCAAATCATCTGAAAACTAGATTCTATGAAAATTTTGGAAATGCAAGTTTCGGTAAAAAATCATAGTATATTATACAGTAGTTTCGGTCAAAAACTCAAATTTAATTGGGGATTATTTGAAATGATACGAGACTTTTCATATCATTGATATATGTTAATATGGAAGGTTATGATGGAATTCCATGCTAAAAAAATCATCTGAAAACTAGATTCTATGAAACTTTTTGAAATGCAAGTTTCGGTCAAAAATCTTAGTATATTATATACTACTTTCGGTCAAAAAATCAAATTTAATTGGGGACTGTTTGAAATGATAAAATACTTTTCATATCATTCATACATGTTAAGAGGGAAGGATATAATGAAAGTTCATGCAAAAAATTATCTGAAAACTAGATTCTATGAAAATTTTGGAAATGCAAGTTTCGGTCAAAAATCATAGTATATTATACACTAGTTTCAGTCAAAAAAATCAAATTTAATTGGGGACTATTTGAAATGATACTAGACTTTTCAGATCATTTATATATGTTAAGAGGGAAGGTTATGATGGAAGTCCATGCAAAAAATCATCTGAAAATTAGATTCTAAGAAACTTTTCAAAATGCAAGTTTCGGTCAAAAAGCATAGTATATTATACACTAGTTTCGGTCAAAAAAATCAAATATAATAGGGGACTATTTGAAATGATACGAGACTTTTCAGATCATTTATATATGTTAAAAGGGAAGTTTGTGATTGAAGTCCATCAAGTAAATCACATGAAAACTAGATTCTATGAAATTTTTGGAAATGCAAGTTACGGTCAAAAATCATAGTATATTATACAATAGTTTCGGTCAAAAAATCAAATTTAATTGGGGACTATTTGAAATGAGACGAGACTTTTCATATCATTTATATATGTTATATGGTAAGGTTATGATGGAAGTCCATGAAAAAAAATCATCTGAAAACTAGATTCTATGAAACTTTTTTAAATGCAAGTTTCAGTCAAAAATCTTAGTATATTATACACTACTTTCAGTCAAAAAAATCAAATTTAATTGGGGACTATTTGAAATGATACAATACTTTTCATATCATTTATACATGTTAAGAGGGAAGGATATAATGGAAGTCCATGCAAAAAAATTATCTGAAAACTAGATCCTATGAAAATTTTGGAAATGCAAGTTTCGTTAAAAAGTCATAGTATATTATACACTAGTTTCGGTCAAAAAAATCAAATTTAATTGGGGACTATTTGAAATGATACGAGACTTTTCAGATCATTTATATATGTTAAGATGGAAGGTTAGGATGGAAGTCCATGCAAAAAATCATCTGAAAATTAGATTCTAAGAAACTTTTCGAAATGCAAGTTTCGGTCAAAAATCATAGTATATTACACACTAGTTTCGGTCAAACAAATAAAATATAATTGGGGACTATTTGAAATGATACGAGACTTTTTAGATCATTTATATATGTTAAAAGGGAACGTTATGGTGGAAGTGCATGCAAAAAAAAATCATCTGAAAACAAGATTCTATGAAACTTTACGAAATGCATGTTTCGGTCACAAATCATAGTATATTATACACTAGTTTCGTTCAAAAAAATCAAATTTAATTGGGCAATATTTGAAATTATACGAGACTTTTCAGATCATGTAAATATGTTAAAAGCGAAGTTTTTGATGGAAGTCCATGAAATCAAATCATCTGAAAACTAGATTCTATGAAAATTTTGGAAATGCAAGTTTCGGTAAAAAATCATAGTATATTATACAGTAGTTTCGGTCAAAAACTCAAATTTAATTGGGGATTATTTGAAATGATACGAGACTTTTCATATCATTGATATATGTTATAAGGGAAGGTTATGATGGAATTCCATGCTAAAAAAATCATCTGAAAACTAGATTCTATGAAACTTTTTGAAATGCAAGTTTCGGTCAAAAATCTTAGTATATTATATACTACTTTCGGTCAAAAAATCAAATTTAATTGGGGACTGTTTGAAATGATAAAATACTTTTCATATCATTCATACATGTTAAGAGGGAAGGATATAATGAAAGTTCATGCAAAAAATTATCTGAAAACTAGATTCTATGAAAATTTTGGAAATGCAAGTTTCGGTCAAAAATCATAGTATATTATACACTAGTTTCAGTCAAAAAAATCAAATTTAATTGGGGACTATTTGAAATGATACTAGACTTTTCAGATCATTTATATATGTTAAGAGGGAAGGTTATGATGGAAGTCCATGCAAAAAATCATCTGAAAATTAGATTCTAAGAAACTTTTCAAAATGCAAGTTTCGGTCAAAAAGCATAGTATATTATACACTAGTTTCGGTCAAAAAAATCAAATATAATAGGGGACTATTTGAAATGATACGAGACTTTTCAGATCATTTATATATGTTAAAAGGGAAGTTTGTGATTGAAGTCCATCAAGTAAATCACATGAAAACTAGATTCTATGAAATTTTTGGAAATGCAAGTTACGGTCAAAAATCATAGTATATTATACAATAGTTTCGGTCAAAAAATCAAATTTAATTGGGGACTATTTGAAATGAGACGAGACTTTTCATATCATTTATATATGTTATATGGTAAGGTTATGATGGAAGTCCATGAAAAAAAATCATCTGAAAACTAGATTCTATGAAACTTTTTTAAATGCAAGTTTCAGTCAAAAATCTTAGTATATTATACACTACTTTCAGTCAAAAAAATCAAATTTAATTGGGGACTATTTGAAATGATACAATACTTTTCATATCATTTATACATGTTAAGAGGGAAGGATATAATGGAAGTCCATGCAAAAAAATTATCTGAAAACTAGATCCTATGAAAATTTTGGAAATGCAAGTTTCGTTAAAAAGTCATAGTATATTATACACTAGTTTCGGTCAAAAAAATCAAATTTAATTGGGGACTATTTGAAATGATACGAGACTTTTCAGATCATTTATATATGTTAAGAGGGAAGGTTAGGATGGAAGTCCATGCAAAAAATCATCTGAAAATTAGATTCTAAGAAACTTTTCGAAATGCAAGTTTCGGTCAAAAATCATAGTATATTATACACTAGTTTCGGTCAAACAAATAAAATATAATTGGGGACTATTTGAAATGATACGAGACTTTTTAGATCATTTATATATGTTAAAAGGGAACGTTATGGTGGAAGTGCATGCAAAAAAAAATCATCTGAAAACAAGATTCTATGAAACTTTACGAAATGCATGTTTCGGTCACAAATCATAGTATATTATACACTAGTTTCGTTCAAAAAAATCAAATTTAATTGGGCAATATTTGAAATTATACGAGACTTTTCAGATCATGTAAATATGTTAAAAGCGAAGTTTTTGATGGAAGTCCATGAAATCAAATCATCTGAAAACTAGATTCTATGAAAATTTTGGAAATGCAAGTTTCGGTAAAAAATCATAGTATATTATACAGTAGTTTCGGTCAAAAACTCAAATTTAATTGGGGATTATTTGAAATAATACGAGACTTTTCATATCATTGATATATGTTAATAGGGAAGGTTATGATGGAATTCCATGCTAAAAAAATCATCTGAAAACTAGATTCTATGAAACTTTTTGAAATGCAAGTTTCGGTCAAAAATCTTAGTATATTATATACTACTTTCGGTCAAAAAATCAAATTTAATTGGGGACTGTTTGAAATGATAAAATACTTTTCATATCATTCATACATGTTAAGAGGGAAGGATATAATGAAAGTTCATGCAAAAAATTATCTGAAAACTAGATTCTATGAAAATTTTGGAAATGGAAGTTTCGGTCAAAAATCATAGTATATTATACACTAGTTTCAGTCAAAAAAATCAAATTTAATTGGGGACTATTTGAAATGATACTAGACTTTTCAGATCATTTATATATGTTAAGAGGGAAGGTTATGATGGAAGTCCATGCAAAAAATCATCTGAAAATTAGATTCTAAGAAACTTTTCAAAATGCAAGTTTCGGTCAAAAAGCATAGTATATTATACACTAGTTTCGGTCAAAAAAATCAAATATAATAGGGGACTATTTGAAATGATACGAGACTTTTCAGATCATTTATATATGTTAAAAGGGAAGTTTGTGATTGAAGTCCATCAAGTAAATCACATGAAAACTAGATTCTATGAAATTTTTGGAAATGCAAGTTACGGTAAAAAATCATAGTATATTATACAATAGTTTCGGTCAAAAAATCAAATTTAATTGGGGACTATTTGAAATGAGACGAGACTTTTCATATCATTTATATATGTTATATGGTAAGGTTATGATGGAAGTCCATGAAAAAAAATCATCTGAAAACTAGATTCTATGAAACTTTTTTAAATGCAAGTTTCAGTCAAAAATCTTAGTATATTATACACTACTTTCAGTCAAAAAAATCAAATTTAATTGGTGACTATTTGAAATGATACAATACTTTTCATATCATTCATACATGTTAAGAGGGAAGGATATAATGGAAGTCCATGCAAAAAAATTATCTGAAAACTAGATCCTATGAAAATTTTGGAAATGCAAGTTTCGTTAAAAAGTCATAGTATATTATACACTAGTTTCGGTCAAAAAAATCAAATTTAATTGGGGACTATTTGAAATAATACGAGACTTTTCAGATCATTTATATATGTTAAGAGGGAAGGTTAGGATGGAAGTCCATGCAAAAAATCATCTGAAAATTAGATTCTAAGAAACTTTTCGAAATGCAAGTTTCGGTCAAAAATCATAGTATATTATACACTAGTTTCGGTCAAACAAATAAAATATAATTGGGGACTATTTGAAATGATACGAGACTTTTTAGATCATTTATATATGTTAAAAGGGAACGTTATGGTGGAAGTGCATGCAAAAAAAAATCATCTGAAAACAAGATTCTATGAAACTTTACGAAATGCATGTTTCGGTCACAAATCATAGTATATTATACACTAGTTTCGTTCAAAAAAATCAAATTTAATTGGGCAATATTTGAAATTATACGAGACTTTTCAGATCATGTAAATATGTTAAAAGCGAAGTTTTTGATGGAAGTCCATGAAATCAAATCATCTGAAAACTAGATTCTATGAAAATTTTGGAAATGCAAGTTTCGGTAAAAAATCATAGTATATTATACAGTAGTTTCGGTCAAAAACTCAAATTTAATTGGGGATTATTTGAAATGATACGAGACTTTTCATATCATTGATATATGTTAATAGGGAAGGTTATAATGGAATTCCATGCTAAAAAAATCATCTGAAAACTAGATTCTATGAAACTTTTTGAAATGCAAGTTTCGGTCAAAAATCTTAGTATATTATATACTACTTTCGGTCAAAAAATCAAATTTAATTGGGGACTGTTTGAAATGATAAAATACTTTTCATATCATTCATACATGTTAAGAGGGAAGGATATAATGAAAGTTCATGCAAAAAATTATCTGAAAACTAGATTCTATGAAAATTTTGGAAATGCAAGTTTCGGTCAAAAATCATAGTATATTATACACTAGTTTCAGTCAAAAAAATCAAATTTAATTGGGGACTATTTGAAATGATACTAGACTTTTCAGATCATTTATATATGTTAAGAGGGAAGGTTATGATGGGAGTCCATGCAAAAAATCATCTGAAAATTAGATTCTAAGAAACTTTTCAAAATGCATGTTTCGGTCAAAAAGCATAGTATATTATACACTAGTTTCGGTCAAAAAAATCAAATATAATAGGGGACTATTTGAAATGATACGAGACTTTTCAGATCATTTATATATGTTAAAAGGGAAGTTTGTGATTGAAGTCCATCAAGTAAATCACATGAAAACTAGATTCTATGAAATTTTTGGAAATGCAAGTTACGGTCAAAAATCATAGTATATTATACAATAGTTTCGGTCAAAAAATCAAATTTAATTGGGGTCTATTTGAAATGAGACGAGACTTTTCATATCATTTATATATGTTATATGGTAAGGTTATGATGGAAGTCCATGAAAAAAAATCATCTGAAAACTAGATTCTATGAAACTTTTTTAAATGCAAGTTTCAGTCAAAAATCTTAGTATATTATACACTACTTTCAGTCAAAAAAATCAAATTTAATTGGGGACTATTTGAAATGATACAATACTTTTCATATCATTTATACATGTTAAGAGGGAAGGATATAATGGAAGTCCATGCAAAAAAATTATCTGAAAACTAGATCCTATGAAAATTTTGGAAATGCAAGTTTCGTTAAAAAGTCATAGTATATTATACACTAGTTTTGGTCAAAAAAATCAAATTTAATTGGGGACTATTTGAAATGATACGAGACTTTTCAGATCATTTATATATGTTAAGAGGGAAGGTTAGGATGGAAGTCCATGCAAAAAATCATCTGAAAATTAGATTCTAAGAAACTTTTCGAAATGCAAGTTTCGGTCAAAAATCATAGTATATTATACACTAGTTTCGGTCAAACAAATAAAATATAATTGGGGACTATTTGAAATGATACGAGACTTTTTAGATCATTTATATATGTTAAAAGGGAACGTTATGGTGGAAGTGCATGCAAAAAAAAATCATCTGAAAACAAGATTCTATGAAACTTTACGAAATGCATGTTTCGGTCACAAATCATAGTATATTATACACTAGTTTCGTTCAAAAAAATCAAATTTAATTGGGCAATATTTGAAATTATACGAGACTTTTCAGATTATGTAAATATGTTAAAAGCGAAGTTTTTGATGGAAGTCCATGAAATCAAATCATCTGAAAACTAGATTCTATGAAAATTTTGGAAATGCAAGTTTCGGTAAAAAATCATAGTATATTATACAGTAGTTTCGGTCAAAAACTCAAATTTAATTGGGGATTATTTGAAATGATACGAGACTTTTCATATCATTGATATATGTTATAAGGGAAGGTTATGATGGAATTCCATGCTAAAAAAATCATCTGAAAACTAGATTCTATGAAACTTTTTGAAATGCAAGTTTCGGTCAAAAATCATAGTATATTATATACTACTTTCGGTCAAAAAATCAAATTTAATTGGGGACTGTTTGAAATGATAAAATACTTTTCATATCATTCATACATGTTAAGAGGAAAGGATATAATGAAAGTTCATGCAAAAAATTATCTGAAAACTAGATTCTATGAAAATTTTGGAAATGCAAGTTTCGGTCAAAAATCATAGTATATTATACACTAGTTTCGGTCAAAAAAATCAAATTTAATTGGGGACTATTTGAAATGATACTAGACTTTTCAGATCATTTATATATGTTAAGAGGGAAGGTTATGATGGAAGTCCATGCAAAAAATCATCTGAAAATTAGATTCTAAGAAACTTTTCAAAATGCAAGTTTCGGTCAAAAAGCATAGTATATTATACACTAGTTTCGGTCAAAAAAATCAAATATAATAGGGGACTATTTGAAATGATACGAGACTTTTCAGATCATTTATATATGTTAAAAGGGAAGTTTGTGATTGAAGTCCATCAAGTAAATCACATGAAAACTAGATTCTATGAAATTTTTGGAAATGCAAGTTACGGTCAAAAATCATAGTATATTATACAATAGTTTCGGTCAAAAAATCAAATTTAATTGGGGTCTATTTGAAATGAGACGAGACTTTTCATATCATTTATATATGTTATATGGTAAGGTTATGATGGAAGTCCATGAAAAAAAATCATCTGAAAACTAGATTCTATGAAACTTTTTTAAATGCAAGTTTCAGTCAAAAATCTTAGTATATTATACACTACTTTCAGTCAAAAAAATCAAATTTAATTGGGGACTATTTGAAATGATACAATACTTTTCATATCATTTATACATGTTAAGAGGGAAGGATATAATGGAAGTCCATGCAAAAAAATTATCTGAAAACTAGATCCTATGAAAATTTTGGAAATGCAAGTTTCGTTAAAAAGTCATAGTATATTATACACTAGTTTCGGTCAAAAAAATCAAATTTAATTGGGGACTATTTGAAATGATACGAGACTTTTCAGATCATTTATATATGTTAAGAGGGAAGGTTAGGATGGAAGTCCATGCAAAAAATCATCTGAAAATTAGATTCTAAGAAACTTTTCGAAATGCAAGTTTCGGTCAAAAATCATAGTATATTATACACTAGTTTCGGTCAAACAAATAAAATATAATTGGGGACTATTTGAAATTATACGAGACTTTTTAGATCATTTATATATGTTAAAAGGGAACGTTATGGTGGAAGTGCATGCAAAAAAAAATCATCTGAAAACAAGATTCTATGAAACTTTACGAAATGCATGTTTCGGTCACAAATCATAGTATATTATACACTAGTTTCGTTCAAAAAAATCAAATTTAATTGGGCAATATTTGAAATTATACGAGACTTTTCAGATTATGTAAATATGTTAAAAGCGAAGTTTTTGATGGAAGTCCATGAAATCAAATCATCTGAAAACTAGATTCTATGAAAATTTTGGAAATGCAAGTTTCGGTAAAAAATCATAGTATATTATACAGTAGTTTCGGTCAAAAACTCAAATTTAATTGGGGATTATTTGAAATGATACGAGACTTTTCATATCATTGATATATGTTATAAGGGAAGGTTATGATGGAATTCCATGCTAAAAAAATCATCTGAAAACTAGATTCTATGAAACTTTTTGAAATGCAAGTTTCGGTCAAAAATCTTAGTATATTATATACTACTTTCGGTCAAAAAATCAAATTTAATTGGGGACTGTTTGAAATGATAAAATACTTTTCATATCATTCATACATGTTAAGAGGAAAGGATATAATGAAAGTTCATGCAAAAAATTATCTGAAAACTAGATTCTATGAAAATTTTGGAAATGCAAGTTTCGGTCAAAAATCATAGTATATTATACACTAGTTTCGGTCAAAAAAATCAAATTTAATTGGGGACTATTTGAAATGATACTAGACTTTTCAGATCATTTATATATGTTAAGAGGGAAGGTTATGATGGAAGTCCATGCAAAAAATCATCTGAAAATTAGATTCTAAGAAACTTTTCAAAATGCAAGTTTCGGTCAAAAAGCATAGTATATTATACACTAGTTTCGGTCAAAAAAATCAAATATAATAGGGGACTATTTGAAATGATACGAGACTTTTCAGATCATTTATATATGTTAAAAGGGAAGTTTGTGATTGAAGTCCATCAAGTAAATCACATGAAAACTAGATTCTATGAAATTTTTGGAAATGCAAGTTACGGTCAAAAATCATAGTATATTATACAATAGTTTCGGTCAAAAAATCAAATTTAATTGGGGACTATTTGAAATGAGACGAGACTTTTCATATCATTTATATATGTTATATGGTAAGGTTATGATGGAAGTCCATGAAAAAAAATCATCTGAAAACTAGATTCTATGAATCTTTTTTAAATGCAAGTTTCAGTCAAAAATCTTAGTATATTATACACTACTTTCAGTCAAAAAAATAGAATTTAATTGGGGACTATTTGAAATGATACAATACTTTTCATATCATTTATACATGTTAAGAGGGAAGGATATAATGGAAGTCCATGCAAAAAAATTAACTGAAAACTAGATCCTATGAAAATTTTGGAAATGCAAGTTTCGTTAAAAAGTCATAGTATATTATACACTAGTTTCGGTCAAAAAAATCAAATTTAATTGGGGACTATTTGAAATGATACGAGACTTTTCAGATCATTTATATATGTTAAGAGGGAAGGTTAGGATGGAAGTCCATGCAAAAAATCATCTGAAAATTAGATTCTAAGAAACTTTTCGAAATGCAAGTTTCGGTCAAAAATCATAGTATATTATACACTAGTTTCGGTCAAACAAATAAAATATAATTGGGGACTATTTGAAATGATACGAGACTTTTTAGATCATTTATATATGTTAAAAGGGAACGTTATGGTGGAAGTGCATGCAAAAAAAAATCATCTGAAAACAAGATTCTATGAAACTTTACGAAATGCATGTTTCGGTCACAAATCATAGTATATTATACACTAGTTTCGTTCAAAAAAATCAAATTTAATTGGGCAATATTTGAAATTATACGAGACTCTTCAGATTATGTAAATATGTTAAAAGCGAAGTTTTTGATGGAAGTCCATGAAATCAAATCATCTGAAAACTAGATTCTATGAAAATTTTTGAAATGCAAGTTTCGGTAAAAAATCATAGTATATTATACAGTAGTTTCGGTCAAAAACTCAAATTTAATTGGGGATTATTTGAAATGATACGAGACTTTTCATATCATTGATATATGTTATAAGGGAAGGTTATGATGGAATTCCATGCTAAAAAAATCATCTGAAAACTAGATTCTATGAAACTTTTTGAAATGCAAGTTTCGGTCAAAAATCTTAGTATATTATATACTACTTTCGGTCAAAAAATCAAATTTAATTGGGGACTGTTTGAAATGATAAAATACTTTTCATATCATTCATACATGTTAAGAGGAAAGGATATAATGAAAGTTCATGCAAAAAATTATCTGAAAACTAGATTCTATGAAAATTTTGGAAATGCAAGTTTCGGTCAAAAATCATAGTATATTATACACTAGTTTCGGTCAAAAAAATCAAATTTAATTGGGGACTATTTGAAATGATACTAGACTTTTCAGATCATTTATATATGTTAAGAGGGAAGGTTATGATGGAAGTCCATGCAAAAAATCATCTGAAAATTAGATTCTAAGAAACTTTTCAAAATGCAAGTTTCGGTCAAAAAGCATAGTATATTATACACTAGTTTCGGTCAAAAAAATCAAATATAATAGGGGACTATTTGAAATGATACGAGACTTTTCAGATCATTTATATATGTTAAAAGGGAAGTTTGTGATTGAAGTCCATCAAGTAAATCACATGAAAACTAGATTCTATGAAATTTTTGGAAATGCAAATTACGGTCAAAAATCATAGTATATTATACAATAGTTTCGGTCAAAAAATCAAATTTAATTGGGGACTATTTGAAATGAGACGAGACATTTCATATCATTTATATATGTTATATGGTAAGGTTATGATGGAAGTCCATGAAAAAAAATCATCTGAAAACTAGATTCTATGAAACTTTTTTAAATGCAAGTTTCAGTCAAAAATCTTAGTATATTATACACTACTTTCAGTCAAAAAAATAGAATTTAATTGGGGACTATTTGAAATGATACAATACTTTTCATATCATTTATACATGTTAAGAGGGAAGGATATAATGGAAGTCCATGCAAAAAAATTAACTGAAAACTAGATCCTATGAAAATTTTGGAAATGCAAGTTTCGTTAAAAAGTCATAGTATATTATACACTAGTTTCGGTCAAAAAAATCAAATTTAATTGGGGACTATTTGAAATGATACGAGACTTTTCAGATCATTTATATATGTTAAGAGGGAAGGTTAGGATGGAAGTCCATGCAAAAAATCATCTGAAAATTAGATTCTAAGAAACTTTTCGAAATGCAAGTTTCGGTCAAAAATCATAGTATTTATACACTAGTTTCGGTCAAACAAATAAAATATAATTGGGGACTATTTGAAATGATACGAGACTTTTTAGATCATTTATATATGTTAAAAGGGAAGGTTATGGTGGAAGTGCATGCAAAAAAAAATCATCTGAAAACAAGATTCTATGAAACTTTACGAAATGCATGTTTCGGTCACAAATCATAGTATATTATACACTAGTTTCGTTCAAAAAAATCAAATTTAATTGGGCAATATTTGAAATTATACGAGACTTTTCAGATCATGTAAATATGTTAAAATCGATGTTTTTGATGGAAGTCCATGAAATCAAATCATCTGAAAACTAGATTCTATGAAACTTTTGGAAATGCAAGTTTCGGTAAAAAATCATAGTATATTATACAGTAGTTTCGGTCAAAAAATTAAATTTAATTGGGGACTATTTGAAATGATACGAGACTTTTCATATCATTTATATATGTTATAAGGGAAGGTTATGATGGAATTCCATGCTAAAAAAATCATCTGAAAACTAGATTCTATGAAACTTTTTGAAATGCAAGTTTCGGTCAAAAATCTTAGTATATTATATACTACTTTCGGTCAAAAAATCAAATTTAATTGGGGACTGTTTGAAATGATAAAATACTTTTCATATCATTCATACATGTTAAGAGGGAAGGATATAATGAAAGTTCATGCAAAAAATTATCTGAAAACTAGATTCTATGAAAATTTTGGAAATGGAAGTTTCGGTCAAAAATCATAGTATATTATACACTAGTTTCGGTCAAAAAAATCAAATTTAATTGGGGACTATTTGAAATGATACTAGACTTTTCAGATCATTTATATATGTTAAGAGGTAAGGTTATGATGGAAGTCCATGCAAAAAATCATCTGAAAATTAGATTCTAAGAAACTTTTCAAAATGCAAGTTTCGGTCAAAAAGCATAGTATATTATACACTAGTTTCGGTCAAAAAAATCAAATATAATAGGGGACTATTTGAAATGATACGAGACTTTTCAGATCATTTATATATGTTAAAAGGGAAGTTTGTGATTGAAGTCCATCAAGTAAATCACATGAAAACTAGATTCTATGAAATTTTTGGAAATGCAAGTTACGGTCAAAAATCATAGTATATTATACAATAGTTTCAGTCAAAAAATCAAATTTAATTGGGGACTATTTGAAATGAGACGAGACTTTTCATATCATTTATATATGTTATATGGTAAGGTTATGATGGAAGTCCATGAAAAAAAATCATCTGAAAACTAGATTCTATGAAACTTTTTTAAATGCAAGTTTCAGTCAAAAATCTTAGTATATTATACACTACTTTCAGTCAAAAAAATCAAATTTAATTGGGGACTATTTGAAATGATACAATACTTTTCATATCATTTATACATGTTAAGAGGGAAGGATATAATGGAAGTCCATGCAAAAAAATTATCTGAAAACTAGATCCTATGAAAATTTTGGAAATGCAAGTTTCGTTAAAAAGTCATAGTATATTATACACTAGTTTCGGTCAAAAAAATCAAATTTAATTGGGGACTATTTGAAATAATACGAGACTTTTCAGATCATTTATATATGTTAAGAGGGAAGGTTAGGATGGAAGTCCATGCAAAAAATCATCTGAAAATTAGATTCTAAGAAACTTTTCGAAATGCAAGTTTCGGTCAAAAATCATAGTATATTATACACTAGTTTCGGTCAAACAAATAAAATATAATTGGGGACTATTTGAAATGATACGAGACTTTTTAGATCATTTATATATGTTAAAAGGGAACGTTATGGTGGAAGTGCATGCAAAAAAAAATCATCTGAAAACAAGATTCTATGAAACTTTACGAAATGCATGTTTCGGTCACAAATCATAGTATATTATACACTAGTTTCGTTCAAAAAAATCAAATTTAATTGGGCAATATTTGAAATTATACGAGACTTTTCAGATCATGTAAATATGTTAAAAGCGAAGTTTTTGATGGAAGTCCATGAAATCAAATCATCTGAAAACTAGATTCTATGAAAATTTTGGAAATGCAAGTTTCGGTAAAAAATCATAGTATATTATACAGTAGTTTCGGTCAAAAACTCAAATTTAATTGGGGATTATTTGAAATGATACGAGACTTTTCATATCATTGATATATGTTAATAGGGAAGGTTATGATGGAATTCCATGCTAAAAAAATCATCTGAAAACTAGATTCTATGAAACTTTTTGAAATGCAAGTTTCGGTCAAAAATCTTAGTATATTATATACTACTTTCGGTCAAAAAATCAAATTTAATTGGGGACTGTTTGAAATGATAAAATACTTTTCATATCATTCATACATGTTAAGAGGGAAGGATATAATGAAAGTTCATGCAAAAAATTATCTGAAAACTAGATTCTATGAAAATTTTGGAAATGCAAGTTTCGGTCAAAAATCATAGTATATTATACACTAGTTTCAGTCAAAAAAATCAAATTTAATTGGGGACTATTTGAAATGATACTAGACTTTTCAGATCATTTATATATGTTAAGAGGGAAGGTTATGATGGAAGTCCATGCAAAAAATCATCTGAAAATTAGATTCTAAGAAACTTTTCAAAATGCAAGTTTCGGTCAAAAAGCATAGTATATTATACACTAGTTTCGGTCAAAAAAATCAAATATAATAGGGGACTATTTGAAATGATACGAGACTTTTCAGATCATTTATATATGTTAAAAGGGAAGTTTGTGATTGAAGTCCATCAAGTAAATCACATGAAAACTAGATTCTATGAAATTTTTGGAAATGCAAGTTACGGTCAAAAATCATAGTATATTATACAATAGTTTCGGTCAAAAAATCAAATTTAATTTGGGTCTATTTGAAATGAGACGAGACTTTTCATATCATTTATATATGTTATATGGTAAGGTTATGATGGAAGTCCATGAAAAAAAATCATCTGAAAACTAGATTCTATGAAACTTTTTTAAATGCAAGTTTCAGTCAAAAATCTTAGTATATTATACACTACTTTCAGTCAAAAAAATCAAATTTAATTGGGGACTATTTGAAATGATACAATACTTTTCATATCATTTATACATGTTAAGAGGGAAGGATATAATGGAAGTCCATGCAAAAAAATTATCTGAAAACTAGATCCTATGAAAATTTTGGAAATGCAAGTTTCGTTAAAAAGTCATAGTATATTATACACTAGTTTCGGTCAAAAAAATCAAATTTAATTGGGGACTATTTGAAATGATACGAGACTTTTCAGATCATTTATATATGTTAAGAGGGAAGGTTAGGATGGAAGTCCATGCAAAAAATCATCTGAAAATTAGATTCTAAGAAACTTTTCGAAATGCAAGTTTCGGTCAAAAATCATAGTATATTATACACTAGTTTCGGTCAAACAAATAAAATATAATTGGGGACTATTTGAAATGATACGAGACTTTTTAGATCATTTATATATGTTAAAAGGGAACGTTATGGTGGAAGTGCATGCAAAAAAAAATCATCTGAAAACAAGATTCTATGAAACTTTACGAAATGCATGTTTCGGTCACAAATCATAGTATATTATACACTAGTTTCGTTCAAAAAAATCAAATTTAATTGGGCAATATTTGAAATTATACGAGACTTTTCAGATTATGTAAATATGTTAAAAGCGAAGTTTTTGATGGAAGTCCATGAAATCAAATCATCTGAAAACTAGATTCTATGAAAATTTTGGAAATGCAAGTTTCGGTAAAAAATCATAGTATATTATACAGTAGTTTCGGTCAAAAACTCAAATTTAATTGGGGATTATTTGAAATGATACGAGACTTTTCATATCATTGATATATGTTATAAGGGAAGGTTATGATGGAATTCCATGCTAAAAAAATCATCTGAAAACTAGATTCTATGAAACTTTTTGAAATGCAAGTTTCGGTCAAAAATCTTAGTATATTATATACTACTTTCGGTCAAAAAATCAAATTTAATTGGGGACTGTTTGAAATGATAAAATACTTTTCATATCATTCATACATGTTAAGAGGAAAGGATATAATGAAAGTTCATGCAAAAAATTATCTGAAAACTAGATTCTATGAAAATTTTGGAAATGCAAGTTTCGGTCAAAAATCATAGTATATTATACACTAGTTTCGGTCAAAAAAATCAAATTTAATTGGGGACTATTTGAAATGATACTAGACTTTTCAGATCATTTATATATGTTAAGAGGGAAGGTTATGATGGAAGTCCATGCAAAAAATCATCTGAAAATTAGATTCTAAGAAACTTTTCAAAATGCAAGTTTCGGTCAAAAAGCATAGTATATTATACACTAGTTTCGGTCAAAAAAATCAAATATAATAGGGGACTATTTGAAATGATACGAGACTTTTCAGATCATTTATATATGTTAAAAGGGAAGTTTGTGATTGAAGTCCATCAAGTAAATCACATGAAAACTAGATTCTATGAAATTTTTGGAAATGCAAGTTACGGTCAAAAATCATAGTATATTATACAATAGTTTCGGTCAAAAAATCAAATTTAATTGGGGACTATTTGAAATGAGACGAGACTTTTCATATCATTTATATATGTTATATGGTAAGGTTATGATGGAAGTCCATGAAAAAAAATCATCTGAAAACTAGATTCTATGAAACTTTTTTAAATGCAAGTTTCAGTCAAAAATCTTAGTATATTATACACTACTTTCAGTCAAAAAAATAGAATTTAATTGGGGACTATTTGAAATGATACAATACTTTTCATATCATTTATACATGTTAAGAGGGAAGGATATAATGGAAGTCCATGCAAAAAAATTAACTGAAAACTAGATCCTATGAAAATTTTGGAAATGCAAGTTTCGTTAAAAAGTCATAGTATATTATACACTAGTTTCGGTCAAAAAAATCAAATTTAATTGGGGACTATTTGAAATGATACGAGACTTTTCAGATCATTTATATATGTTAAGAGGGAAGGTTAGGATGGAAGGCCATGCAAAAAATCATCTGAAAATTAGATTCTAAGAAACTTTTCGAAATGCAAGTTTCGGTCAAAAATCATAGTATATTATACACTAGTTTCGGTCAAACAAATAAAATATAATTGGGGACTATTTGAAATGATACGAGACTTTTTAGATCATTTATATATGTTAAAAGGGAAGGTTACGGTGGAAGTGCATGCAAAAAAAAATCATCTGAAAACAAGATTCTATGAAACATTACGAAATGCATGTTTCGGTCACAAATCATAGTATATTATACACTAGTTTCGTTCAAAAAAATCAAATTTAATTGGGCAATATTTGAAATTATACGAGACTTTTCAGATCATGTAAATATGTTGAAATCGAAGTTTTTGATGGAAGTCCATGAAATCAAATCATCTCAAAACTAGATTCTATGAATCTTTTGGAAATGCAAGTTTCGGTAAAAAATCATAGTATATTATACAGTAGTTTCGGTCAAAAAATTAAATTTAATTGGGGACTATTTGAAATGATACGAGACTTTTCATATCATTTATATATGTTATAAGGGAAGGTTATGATGGAATTCCATGCTAAAAAAATCATCTGAAAACTAGATTCTATGAAACTTTTAGAAATGCAAGTTTCGGTCAAAAATCTTAGTATATTATATACTACTTTCGGTCAAAAAATCAAATTTAATTGGGGACTGTTTGAAATGATAAAATACTTTTCATATCATTCATACATGTTAAGAGGGAAGGATATAATGAAAGTTCATGCAAAAAATTATCTGAAAACTAGATTCTATGAAAATTTTGGAAATGCAAGTTTCGGTCAAAAATCATAGTATATTATACACTAGTTTCGGTCAAAAAAATCAAATTTAATTGGGGACTATTTGAAATGATACTAGACTTTTCAGATCATTTATATATGTTAAGAGGTAAGGTTATGATGGAAGTCCATGCAAAAAAAATCATCTGAAAATTAGATTCTAAGAAACTTTTCAAAATGCAAGTTTCGGTCAAAAAGCATAGTATATTATACACTAGTTTCGGTCAAAAAAATCAAATATAATAGGGGACTATTTGAAATGATACGAGACTTTTCAGATCATTTATATATGTTAAAAGGGAAGTTTGTGATTGAAGTCCATCAAGTAAATCACATGAAAACTAGATTCTATGAAATTTTTGGAAATGCAAGTTACGGTCAAAAATCATAGTATATTATACAATAGTTTCGGTCAAAAAATCAAATTTAATTGGGGACTATTTGAAATGAGACGAGACTTTTCATATCATTTATATATGTTATATGGTAAGGTTATGATGGAAGTCCATGAAAAAAAATCATCTGAAAACTAGATTCTATGAAACTTTTTTAAATGCAAGTTTTAGTCAAAAATCTTAGTATATTATACACTACTTTCAGTCAAAAAAATCAAATTTAATTGGGGACTATTTGAAATGATACAATACTTTTCATATCATTTATACATGTTAAGAGGGAAGGATATAATGGAAGTCCATGCAAAAAAATTAACTGAAAACTAGATCCTATGAAAATTTTGGAAATGCAAGTTTCGTTAAAAAGTCATAGTATATTATACACTAGTTTCGGTCAAAAAAATCAAATTTAATTGGGGACTATTTGAAATGATACGAGACTTTTCAGATCATTTATATATGTTAAGAGGGAAGGTTAGGATGGAAGTCCATGCAAAAAATCATCTGAAAATTAGATTCTAAGAAACTTTTCGAAATGCAAGTTTCGGTCAAAAATCATAGTATATTATACACTAGTTTCGGTCAAACAAATAAAATATAATTGGGGACTATTTGAAATGATACGAGACTTTTTAGATCATTTATATATGTTAAAAGGGAAGGTTATGGTGGAAGTGCATGCAAAAAAAAATCATCTGAAAACAAGATTCTATGAAACTTTACGAAATGCATGTTTCGGTCACAAATCATAGTATATTATACACTAGTTTCGTTCAAAAAAATCAAATTTAATTGGGCAATATTTGAAATTATACGAGACTTTTCAGATCATGTAAATATGTTAAAAGCGAAGTTTTTGATGGAAGTCCATGAAATCAAATCATATGAAAACTAGATTCTATGAAACTTTTGGAAATGCAAGTTTCGGTAAAAAATCATAGTATATTATACAATAGTTTCGATCAAAAAATCAAATTTAATTGGGGACTATTTGAAATGATACGAGACTTTTCATATCATTTATATATGTTATAAGGGAAGGTTATGATGGAATTCCATGCTAAAAAAATCATCTGAAAACTAGACTCTATGAAACTTTTTGAAATGCAAGTTTCGGTCAAAAATCTTAGTATATTATATACTACTTTCGGTCAAAAAATCAAATTTAATTGGGGACTGTTTGAAATGATAAAATACTTTTCATATCATTCATACATGTTAAGAGGAAAGGATATAATGAAAGTTCATGCAAAAAATTATCTGAAAACTAGATTCTATGAAAATTTTGGAAATGCAAGTTTCGGTCAAAAATCATAGTATATTATACACTAGTTTCGGTCAAAAAAATCAAATTTAATTGGGGACTATTTGAAATGATACTAGACTTTTAGATCATTTATATATGTTAAGAGGGAAGGTTATGATGGAAGTCCATGCAAAAAATCATCTGAAAATTAGATTCTAAGAAACTTTTCAAAATGCAAGTTTCGGTCAAAAAGCATAGTATATTATACACTATTTTCGGTCAAAAAAATCAAATATAATAGGGGACTATTTGAAATGATACGAGACTTTTCAGATCATTTATATATGTTAAAAGGGAAGTTTGTGATTGAAGTCCATCAAGTAAATCACATGAAAATTAGATTCTATGAAATTTTTGGAAATGCAAGTTACGGTCAAAAATCATAGTATATTATACAATAGTTTCGGTCAAAAAAATCAAATTTAATTGGGGACTATTTGAAATGATACTAGACTTTTCAGATCATTTATATATGTTAAGAGGTAAGGTTATGATGGAAGTCCATGCAAAAAATCATCTGAAAATTAGATTCTAAGAAACTTTTCAAAATGCAAGTTTCGGTCAAAAAGCATAGTATATTATACACTAGTTTCGGTCAAAAAAATCAAATATAATAGGGGACTATTTGAAATGATACGAGACTTTTCAGATCATTTATATATGTTAAAAGGGAAGTTTGTGATTGATGTCCATCAAGTAAATCACATGAAAACTAGATTCTATGAAATTTTTGGAAATGCAAGTTACGGTCAAAAATCATAGTATATTATACAATAGTTTCGGTCAAAAAATCAAATTTAATTGGGGACTATTTGAAATGAGACGAGACTTTTCATATCATTTATATATGTTATATGGTAAGGTTATGATGGAAGTCCATGAAAAAAAATCATGTGAAAACTAGATTCTATGAAACTTTTTTAAATGCAAGTTTCAGTCAAAAATCTTAGTATATTATACACTACTTTCAGTCAAAAAAATCAAATTTAATTGGGGACTATTTGAAATGATACAATACTTTTCATATCATTTATACATGTTAAGAGGGAAGGATATAATGGAAGTCCATGCAAAAAAATTAACTGAAAACTAGATCCTATGAAAATTTTGGAAATGCAAGTTTCGTTAAAAAGTCATAGTATATTATACACTAGTTTCGGTCAAAAAAATCAAATTTAATTGGGGACTATTTGAAATGATACGAGACTTTTCAGATCATTTATATATGTTAAGAGGGAAGGTTAGAATGGAAGTCAATGCAAAAAATAATCTGAAAATTAGATTCTAAGAAACTTTTCGAAATGCAAGTTTCGGTCAAAAATCATAGTATATTATACACTAGTTTCGGTCAAACAAATAAAATATAATTGGGGACTATTTGAAATGATACGAGACTTTTTAGATCATTTATATATGTTAAAAGGGAAGGTTATGGTGGAAGTGCATGCAAAAATAAATCATCTGAAAACAAGATTCTATGAAACTTTACGAAATGCATGTTTCGGTCACAAATCATAGTATATTATACACTAGTTTCGTTCAAAAAAATCAAATTTAATTGGGCAATATTTGAAATTATACGAGACTTTTCAGATCATGTAAATATGTTAAAAGCGAAGTTTTTGATGGAAGTCCATGAAATCAAATCATATGAAAACTAGATTCTATGAAACTTTTGGAAATGCAAGTTTCGGTAAAAAATCATAGTATATTATAAAATAGTTTCGATCAAAAAATCAAATTTAATTGGGGACTATTTGAAATGATACGAGACTTTTCATATCATTTATATATGTTATAAGGGAAGGTTATGATGGAATTCCATGCTAAAAAAATCATCTGAAAACTAGACTCTATGAAACTTTTTGAAATGCAAGTTTCGGTCAAAAATCTTAGTATATTATATACTACTTTCGGTCAAAAAATCAAATTTAATTGGGGACTGTTTGAAATGATAAAATACTTTTCATATCATTCATACATGTTAAGAGGAAAGGATATAATGAAAGTTCATGCAAAAAATTATCTGAAAACTAGATTCTATGAAAATTTTGGAAATGCAAGTTTCGGTCAAAAATCATAGTATATTATACACTAGTTTCGGTCAAAAAAATCAAATTTAATTGGGGACTATTTGAAATGATACTAGACTTTTCAGATCATTTATATATGTTAAGAGGGAAGGTTATGATGGAAGTCCATGCAAAAAATCATCTGAAAATTAGATTCTAAGAAACTTTTCAAAATGCAAGTTTCGGTCAAAAAGCATAGTATATTATACACTATTTTCGGTCAAAAAAATCAAATATAATAGGGGACTATTTGAAATGATACGAGACTTTTCAGATCATTTATATATGTTAAAAGGGAAGTTTGTGATTGAAGTCCATCAAGTAAATCACATGAAAATTAGATTCTATGAAATTTTTGGAAATGCAAGTTACGGTCAAAAATCATAGTATATTATACAATAGTTTCGGTCAAAAAAATCAAATTTAATTGGGGACTATTTGAAATGAGACGAGACTTTTCATATCATTTATATATGTTATATGGTAAGGTTATGATGGAAGTCCATGAAAAAAAATCATCTGAAAACTAGATTCTATGAAACTTTTTTAAATGCAAGTTTCAATCAAAAATCTTAGTATATTATACACTACTTTCAGTCAAAAAAATCAAATTTAATTGGGGACTATTTGAAATGATACAATACTTTTCATATCATTTATACATGTTAAGAGGGAAGGATATAATGGAAGTCCATGCAAAAAAATTATCTGAAAACTAGATCCTATGAAAATTTTGGAAATGCAAGTTTCGTTAAAAAGTCATAGTATATTATACACTAGTTTCAGTCAAAAAAATCAAATTTAATTGGGGACTATTTGAAATGATACGAGACTTTTCAGATCATTTATATATGTTAAGAGGGAAGGTTAGGATGGAAGTCCATGCAAAAAATCATCTGAAAATTAGATTCTAAGAAACTTTTCGAAATGCAAGTTTCGGTCAAAAATCATAGTATATTATACACTAGTTTCGGTCAAAAAAATAAAATATAATTGGGGACTATTTGAAATGATACGATACTTTTTAGATCATTTATATATGTTAAAAGGGAAGGTTATGGTGGAAGTGCATGCAAAAAAAAATCATCTGAAAACAAGATTCTATGAAACTTTACGAAATGCATGTTTCGGTCACAAATCATAGTATATTATACACTAGTTTCGTTCAAAAAAATCAAATTTAATTGGGCAATATTTGAAATTATACGAGACTTTTTAGATCATGTAAATATGTTAAAAGCGAAGTTTTTGATGGAAGTCCATGAAATCAAATCATCTGAAAACTAGATTCTATGAAACTTTTGGAAATGCAAGTTTCGGTAAAAAATCATAGTATATTATACAGTAGTTTCGGTCAAAAAATCAAATTTAATTGGGGACTATTTGAAATGATACGAGACTTTTCATATCATTTATATATGTTATAAGGGAAGGTTATGATGGAATTCCATGCTAAAAAAATCATCTGAAAACTAGATTCTATGAAACTTTTTGAAATGCATGTTTCGGTCAAAAATCTTAGTATATTATATACTACTTTCAGATCATTTAATTGGGGACTGTTTGAAATGATAAAATACTTTTCATATAATTCATACATGTTAAGAAGGAAGGATATAATGAAAGTTCATGCAAAAAATTATTTTAAAACTAGATTCTATGAAAATTTTGGAAATGCAAGTTTCGGTCAAAAATCATAGTATATTATACACTAGTTTCGGTCAAAAAAATCAAATTTAATTGGGGACTATTTGAAATGATACTAGACTTTTCAGATCATTTATATATGTTAAGAGGGAAGGTTATGATGGAAGTCCATGCAAAAAATCATCTGAAAATTAGATTCTAAGAAACTTTTCAAAATGCAAGTTTCGGTCAAAAAGCATAGTATATTATACACTAGTTTCGGTCAAAAAAATCAAATATAATAGGGGACTATTTGAAATGATACGAGACTTTTCAGATCATTTATATATGTTAAAAGGGAAGTTTGTGATTGAAGTCCATCAAGTAAATCACATGAAAACTAGATTCTATGAAATTTTTGGAAATGCAAGTTACGGTCAAAAATCATAGTATATTATACAATAGTTTCGGTCAAAAAATCAAATTTAATTGGGGACTATTTGAAATGAGACGAGACTTTTCATATCATTTATATATGTTATATGGTAAGGTTATGATGGAAGTCCATGAAAAAAAATCATCTGAAAACTAGATTCTATGAAACTTTTTTAAATGCAAGTTTCAGTCAAAAATCTTAGTATATTATACACTACTTTCAGTCAAAAAAATAGAATTTAATTGGGGACTATTTGAAATGATACAATACTTTTCATATCATTTATACATGTTAAGAGGGAAGGATATAATGGAAGTCCATGCAAAAAAATTAACTGAAAACTAGATCCTATGAAAATTTTGGAAATGCAAGTTTCGTTAAAAAGTCATAGTATATTATACACTAGTTTCGGTCAAAAAAATCAAATTTAATTGGGGACTATTTGAAATGATACGAGACTTTTCAGATCATTTATATATGTTAAGAGGGAAGGTTAGGATGGAAGTCCATGCAAAAAATCATCTGAAAATTAGATTCTAAGAAACTTTTCGAAATGCAAGTTTCGGTCAAAAATCATAGTATATTATACACTAGTTTCGGTCAAACAAATAAAATATAATTGGGGACTATTTGAAATGATACGAGACTTTTTAGATCATTTATATATGTTAAAAGGGAAGGTTATGGTGGAAGTGCATGCAAAAAAAAATCATCTGAAAACAAGATTCTATGAAACTTTACGAAATGCATGTTTCGGTCACAAATCATAGTATATTATACACTAGTTTCGTTCAAAAAAATCAAATTTAATTGGGCAATATTTGAAATTATACGAGACTTTTCAGATCATGTAAATATGTTAAAAGCGAAGTTTTTGATGGAAGTCCATGAAATCAAATCATCTGAAAACTAGATTCTATGAAACTTTTGGAAATGCAAGTTTCGGTAAAAAATCATAGTATATTATACAGTAGTTTCGGTCAAAAAATTAAATTTAATTGGGGACTATTTGAAATGATACGAGACTTTTCATATCATTTATATATGTTATAAGGGAAGGTTATGATGGAATTCCATGCTAAAAAAATTATCTGAAAACTAGATTCTATGAAACTTTTTGAAATGCAAGTTTCGGTCAAAAATCTTAGTATATTATATACTACTTTCGGTCAAAAAATCAAATTTAATTGAGGACTGTTTGAAATGATAAAATACTTTTCATATCATTCATACATGTTAAGAGGGAAGGATATAATGAAAGTTCATGCAAAAAATTATCTGAAAACTAGATTCTATGAAAATTTTGGAAATGCAAGTTTCAGTCAAAAATCATAGTATATTATACACTAGTTTCGGTCAAAAAAATCAAATTTAATTGGGGACTATTTGAAATGATACTAGACTTTTCAGATCATTTATATATGTTAAGAGGTAAGGTTATGATGGAAGTCCATGCAAAAAATCATCTGAAAATTAGATTCTAAGAAACTTTTCAAAATGCAAGTTTCGGTCAAAAAGCATAGTATATTATACACTAGTTTCGGTCAAAAAAATCAAATATAATAGGGGACTAATTGAAATGATACGAGACTTTTCAGATCATTTATATATGTTAAAAGGGAAGTTTGTGATTGAAGTCCATCAAGTAAATCACATGAAAACTAGATTCTATGAAATTTTTGGAAATGCAAGTTACGGTCAAAAATGATAGTATATTATACAATAGTTTCGGTCAAAAAATCAAATTTAATTGGGGACTATTTGAAATGAGACGAGAATTTTCATATCATTTATATATGTTATATGGTAAGGTTATGATGGAAGTCCATGAAAAAAAATCATCTGAAAACTAGATTCTATGAAACTTTTTTAAATGCAAGTTTCAGTCAAAAATCTTAGTATATTATACACTACTTTCAGTCAAAAAAATAGAATTTAATTGGGGACTATTTGAAATGATACAATACTTTTCATATCATTTATACATGTTAAGAGGGAAGGATATAATGGAAGTCCATGCAAAAAAATTAACTGAAAACTAGATCCTATGAAAATTTTGGAAATGCAAGTTTCGTTAAAAAGTCATGGTATATTATACACTAGTTTCGGTCAAAAAAATCAAATTTAATTGGGGACTATTTGAAATGATACGAGACTTTTCAGATCATTTATATATGTTAAGAGGGAAGGTTAGGATGGAAGTCCATGCAAAAAATCATCTGAAAATTAGATTCTAAGAAACTTTTCGAAATGCAAGTTTCGGTCAAAAATCATAGTATATTATACACTAGTTTCGGTCAAACAAATAAAATATAATTGGGGACTATTTGAAATGATACGAGACTTTTTAGATCATTTATATATGTTAAAAGGGAAGGTTATGGTGGAAGTGCATGCAAAAAAAAATCATCTGAAAACAAGATTCTATGAAACTTTACGAAATGCATGTTTCGGTCACAAATCATAGTATATTATACACTAGTTTCGTTCAAAAAAATCAAATTTAATTGGGCAATATTTGAAATTATACGAGACTTTTCAGATCATGTAAATATGTTAAAAGCGAAGTTTTTGATGGAAGTCCATGAAATCAAATCATCTGAAAACTAGATTCTATGAAACTTTTGGAAATGCAAGTTTCGGTAAAAAATCATAGTATATTATACAGTAGTTTCCGTCAAAAAATCAAATTTAATTGGGGACTATTTGAAATGATACGAGACTTTTCATATCATTTATATATGTTATAAGGGAAGGTTATGATGGAATTCCATGCTAAAAAAATCATCTGAAAACTAGATTCTATGAAACTTTTTGAAATGCAAGTTTCGGTCAAAAATCTTAGTATATTATATACTACTTTCGGTCAAAAAATCAAATTTAATTGGGGACTGATTGAAATGATAAAATACTTTTCATATCATTCATACATGTTAAGAGGGAAGGATATAATGAAAGTTCATGCAAAAAATTATCTGAAAACTAGATTCTATGAAAATTTTGGAAATGCAAGTTTCGGTCAAAAAAATCAAATTTAATTGGGGACTATTTGAAATGATACTAGACTTTTCAGATCATTTATATATGTTAAGAGGGAAGGTTATGATGGAAGTCCATGCAAAAAATCATCTGAAAATTAGATTCTACGAAACTTTTCAAAATGTAAGTTTCGGTCAAAAAGCATAGTATATTATACACTAGTTTCGGTCAAAAAAATCAAATATAATAGGGGACTATTTGAAATGATACGAGACTTTTCAGATCATTTATATATGTTAAAAGGGAATTTTGTGATTGAAGTCCATCAAGTAAATCACATGAAAACTAGATTCAATGAAATTTTTGGAAATGCAAGTTTCGGTCAAAAATCATAGTATATTATACAATAGTTTCGGTCAAAAAATCAAATTTAATTGGGGACTATTTGAAATGAGACGAGACTTTTCATATCATTTATATATGTTATATGGTAAGGTTATGATGGAAGTCCATGAAAAAAAATCATCTGAAAACTAGATTCTATGAAACTTTTTTAAATGCAAGTTTCAGTCAAAAATCTTAGTATATTATACACTACTTTCAGTCAAATAAATCAAATTTAATTGGGGACTATTTGAAATGATACAATACTTTTCATATCATTTATACATGTTAAGAGGGAAGGATATAATGGAAGTCCATACAAAAAAATTATCTGAAAACTAGATCCTATGAAAATTTTGGAAATGCAAGTTTCGTTAAAAAGTCATAGTATATTATACACTAGTTTCGGTCAAAAAAATCAAATTTAATTGGGGACTATTTGAAATGATACGAGACTTTTCAGATCATTTATATATGTTAAGAGGGAAGGTTAGGATGGAAGTCCATGCAAAAAATCATCTGAAAATTAGATTCTAAGAAACTTTTCGAAATGCAAGTTTCGGTCAAAAATCATAGTATATTATACACTAGTTTCGGTCAAACAAATAAAATATAATTGGGGACTATTTGAAATGATACGAGACTTTTTAGATCATTTATATATGTTAAAAGGGAAGGTTATGGTGGAAGTGCATGCAAAAAAAAATCATCTGAAAACAAGATTCTATGAAACTTTACGAAATGCATGTTTCGGTCACAAATCATAGTATATTATACACTAGTTTCGTTCAAAAAAATCAAATTTAATTGGGCAATATTTGAAATTATACGAGACTTTTCAGATCATGTAAATATGTTAAAAGCGAAGTTTTTGATGGAAGTCCATGAAATCAAATCATCTGAAAACTAGATTCTATGAAACTTTTGGAAATGCAAGTTTCGGTAAAAAATCATAGTATATTATACAGTAGTTTCCGTCAAAAAATCAAATTTAATTGGGGACTATTTGAAATGATACGAGACTTTTCATATCATTTATATATGTTATAAGGGAAGGTTATGATGGAATTCCATGCTAAAAAAATCATCTGAAAACTAGATTCTATGAAACTTTTTGAAATGCATGTTTCGGTCAAAAATCTTAGTATATTATATACTACTTTCGGTCAAAAAATCAAATTTAATTGGGGACTGTTTGAAATGATAAAATACTTTTCATATCATTCATACATGTTAAGAGGGAAGGATATAATGAAAGTTCATGCAAAAAATTATCTGAAAACTAGATTCTATGAAAATTTTGGAAATGCAAGTTTCGGTCAAAAATCATAGTATATTATACACTAGTTTCGGTCAAAAAAATCAAATTTAATTGGGGACTATTTGAAATGATACTAGACTTTTCAGATCATTTATATATGTTAAGAGGGAAGGTTATGATGGAAGTCCATGCAAAAAATCATCTGAAAATTAAATTCTAAGAAACTTTTCAAAATGTAAGTTTCGGTCAAAAAGCATAGTATATTATACACTAGTTTCGGTCAAAAAAATCAAATATAATAGGGGACTATTTGAAATGATACGAGACTTTTCAGATCATTTATATATGTTAAAAGGGAATTTTGTGATTGAAGTCCATCAAGTAAATCACATGAAAACTAGATTCTATGAAATTTTTGGAAATGCAAGTTTCGGTCAAAAATCATAGTATATTATACAATAGTTTCGGTCAAAAAATCAAATTTAATTGGGGACTATTTGAAATGAGACGAGACTTTTCATATCATTTATATATGTTATATGGTAAGGTTATGATGGAAGTCCATGAAAAAAAATCATCTGAAAACTAGATTCTATGAAACTTTTTTAAATGCAAATTTCAGTCAAAAATCTTAGTATATTATACACTACTTTCAGTCAAATAAATCAAATTTAATTGGGGACTATTTGAAATGATACAATACTTTTCATATCATTTATACATGTTAAGAGGGAAGGATATAATGGAAGTCCATACAAAAAAATTATCTGAAAACTAGATCCTATGAAAATTTTGGAAATGCAAGTTTCGTTAAAAAGTCATAGTATATTATACACTAGTTTCGGTCAAAAAAATCAAATTTAATTGGGGACTATTTGAAATGATACGAGACTTTTCAGATCATTTATATATGTTAAGAGGGAAGGTTAGGATGGAAGTCCATGCAAAAAATCATCTGAAAATTAGATTCTAAGAAACTTTTCGAAATGCAAGTTTCGGTCAAAAATCATAGTATATTATACACTAGTTTCGGTCAAACAAATAAAATATAATTGGGGACTATTTGAAATGATACGAGACTTTTTAGATCATTTATATATGTTAAAAGGGAAGGTTATGGTGGAAGTGAATGCAAAAAAAAATCATCTGAAAACAAGATTCTATGAAACTTTACGAAATGCATGTTTCGGTCACAAATCATAGTATATTATACACTAGTTTCGTTCAAAAAAATCAAATTTAATTGGGCAATATTTGAAATTATACGAGACTTTTCAGATCATGTAAATATGTTAAAAGCGAAGTTTTTGATGGAAGTCCATGAAATCAAATCATCTGAAAACTAGATTCTATGAAACTTTTGGAAATGCAAGTTTCGGTAAAAAATCATAGTATATTATACAGTAGTTTCGGTCAAAAAATCAAATTTAATTGGGGACTATTTGAAATGATACGAGACTTTTCATATCATTTATATATGTTATAAGGGAAGGTTATGATGGAATTCCATGCTAAAAAAATCATCTGAAAACTAGATTCTATGAATCTTTTTGAAATGCATGTTTCGGTCAAAAATCTTAGTATATTATATACTACTTTCGGTCAAAAAATCAAATTTAATTGGGGACTGTTTGAAATGATAAAATACTTTTCATATCATTCATACATGTTAAGAGGGAAGGATATAATGAAAGTTCATGCAAAAAATTATCTGAAAACTAGATTCTATGAAAATTTTGGAAATGCAAGTTTCGGTCAAAAATCATAGTATATTATACACTAGGTTCGGTCAAAAAAATCAAATTTAATTGGGGACTATTTGAAATGATACTAGACTTTTCAGATCATTTATATATGTTAAGAGGGAAGGTTATGATGGAAGTCCATGCAAAAAATCATCTGAAAATTAAATTCTAAGAAACTTTTCAAAATGCAAGTTTCGGTCAAAAAGCATAGTATATTATACACTAGTTTCGGTCAAAAAAATCAAATATAATAGGGGACTATTTGAAATGATACGAGACTTTTCAGATCATTTATATATGTTAAAAGGGAATTTTGTGATTGAAGTCCATCAAGTAAATCACATGAAAACTAGATTCTATGAAATTTTTGGAAATGCAAGTTTCGGTCAAAAATCATAGTATATTATACAATAGTTTCGGTCAAAAAATCAAATTTAATTGGGGACTATTTGAAATGAGACGAGACTTTTCATATCATTTATATATGTTATATGGTAAGGTTATGATGGAAGTCCATGAAAAAAAATCATCTGAAAACTAGATTCTATGAAACGTTTTTAAATGCAAGTTTCAGTCAAAAATCTTAGTATATTATACACTACTTTCAGTCAAATAAATCAAATTTAATTGGGGACTATTTGAAATGATACAATACTTTTCATATCATTTATACATGTTAAGAGGGAAGGATATAATGGAAGTCCATGCAAAAAAATTATCTGAAAACTAGATCCTATGAAAATTTTGGAAATGCAAGTTTCGTTAAAAAGTCATAGTATATTATACACTAGTTTCGGTCAAAAAAATCAAATTTAATTGGGGACTATTTGAAATGATACGAGACTTTTCAGATCATTTATATATGTTAAGAGGGAAGGTTAGGATGGAAGTCCATGCAAAAAATCATCTGAAAATTAGATTCTAAGAAACTTTTCGAAATGCAAGTTTCGGTCAAAAATCATAGTATATTATACACTAGTTTCGGTCAAACAAATAAAATATAATTGGGGACTATTTGAAATGATACGAGACTTTTTAGATCATTTATATATGTTAAAAGGGAAGGTTATGGTGGAAGTGCATGCAAAAAAAAATCATCTGAAAACAAGATTCTATGAAACTTTACGAAATGCATGTTTCGGTCACAAATCATAGTATATTATACACTAGTTTCGTTCAAAAAAATCAAATTTAATTGGGCAATATTTGAAATTATACGAGACTTTTCAGATCATGTAAATATGTTAAAAGCGAAGTTTTTGATGGAAGTCCATGAAATCAAATCATCTGAAAACTAGATTCTATGAAACTTTTGGAAATGCAAGTTTCGGTAAAAAATCATAGTATATTATACAGTAGTTTCGGTCAAAAAATCAAATTTAATTGGGGACTATTTGAAATGATACGAGACTTTTCATATCATTTATATATGTTATAAGGGAAGGTTATGATGGAATTCCATGCTAAAAAAATCATCTGAAAACTAGATTCTATGAAACTTTTTGAAATGCATGTTTCGGTCAAAAATCTTAGTATATTATATACTACTTTCGGTCAAAAAATCAAATTTAATTGGGGACTGTTTGAAATGATAAAATACTTTTCATATCATTCATACATGTTAAGAGGGAAGGATATAATGAAAGTTCATGCAAAAAATTATCTGAAAACTAGATTCTATGAAAATTTTGGAAATGCAAGTTTCGGTCAAAAATCATAGTATATTATACACTAGTTTCGGTCAAAAAAATCAAATTTAATTGGGGACTATTTGAAATGATACTAGACTTTTCAGATCATTTATATATGTTAAGAGGGAAGGTTATGATGGAAGTCCATGCAAAAAATCATCTGAAAATTAAATTCTAAGAAACTTTTCAAAATGCAAGTTTCGGTCAAAAAGCATAGTATATTATACACTAGTTTCGGTCAAAAAAATCAAATATAATAGGGGACTATTTGAAATGATACGAGACTTTTCAGATCATTTATATATGTTAAAAGGGAATTTTGTGATTGAAGTCCATCAAGTAAATCACATGAAAACTAGATTCTATGAAATTTTTGGAAATGCAAGTTTCGGTCAAAAATCATAGTATATTATACAATAGTTTCGGTCAAAAAATCAAATTTAATTGGGGACTATTTGATATGAGACGAGACTTTTCATATCATTTATATATGTTATATGGTAAGGTTATGATGGAAGTCCATGAAAAAAAATCATCTGAAAACTAGATTCTATGAAACTTTTTTAAATGCAAGTTTCAGTCAAAAATCTTAGTATATTATACACTACTTTCAGTCAAAAAAATCAAACTTAATTGGGGACTATTTGAAATGATACAATACTTTTCATATCATTTATACATGTTAAGAGGGAAGGATATAATGGAAGTCCATGCAAAAAAATTATCTGAAAACTAGATCCTATGAAAATTTTGGAAATGCAAGTTTCGTTAAAAAGTCATAGTATATTATATACTAGTTTCGGTTAAAAAAATCAAATTTAATTGGGGACTATTTGAAATGATACGAGACTTTTCAGATCATTTATATATGTTAAGAGGGAAGGTTAGGATGGAAGTCCATGCAAAAAATCATCTGAAAATTAGATTCTAAGAAACTTTTCGAAATGCAAGTTTCGGTCAAAAATCATAGTATATTATACACTAGTTTCGGTCAAACAAATAAAATATAATTGGGGACTATTTGAAATGATACGAGACTTTTTAGATCATTTATATATGTTAAAAGGGAAGGTTATGGTGGAAGTGCATGCAAAAAAAAATCATCTGAAAACAAGATTCTATGAAACTTTACGAAATGCATGTTTCGGTCACAAATCATAGTATATTATACACTAGTTTCGTTCAAAAAAATCAAATTTAATTGGGCAATATTTGAAATGATACAAGACTTTTCAGATCACGTAAATATGTTAAAAGGGAATTTTTTGATGGAAGTCCATGAAATCAAATCATCTGAAAACTAGATTCTATGAAACTTTTGGAAATGCAAGTTTCGGTCAAAAATCATAGTATATTATAAGTAGTTTCGGTCAAAAAATAAAATTTAATTGGGGACTATTTAAAATCATACGAGACTTTTCATATCATTTATATATGTTATAAGGGAAGGTTATGATGGAAGTCCATGCAAAAAATATCATCTGAAAACTAGATTCTATGAAACTTTTTGAAATGCAAGTTTCGGTCAAAAATCTTAGTATATTATATACTACTTTCGGTCAAAAAAATCAAATTTAATTGGGGACTATTTCAAATGATAAAATACTTTTCGTATAATTTATACATGTTAAGAGGGAAGGATATAATGAAAGTTCGTGCAAAAAATTATCTGAAAACTTGATTCTATGAAAATTTTTGAAATGCAAGTTTCGGTCAAAAATCATCGTATATTATACACTAGTTTCGGTCAAAAAAATAAAATTTAATTGGGGACTATTTGAAATGATACTAGACTTTTCAGATCATTTATATATGTTAAGAGGGAAGGTTATGATGGAAGTCCATGCAAAAAATCATCTGAAAATTAGATTCTAAGAAACTTTTCAAAATGCAAGTTTCGGTCAAAAAGCATAGTATATTATACACTAGTTTCGGTCAAAAAAATCAAATATAATAGGGGACTATTTGAAATGATACGAGACTTTTCAGATCATTTATATATGTTAAAAGGGAAGTTTGTGATTGAAGTCCATCAAGTAAATCACATGAAAACTAGATTCTATGAAATTTTTGGAAATGCAAGTTTCGGTCAAAAATCATAGTATATTATACAATAGTTTCAGTCAAAAAATCAAATTTAATTGGGGACTATTTGATATGAGACGAGACTTTTCATATCATTTATATATGTTATATGGTAAGGTTATGATGGAAGTCCATGAAAAAAATCATCTGAAAACTAGATTCTATGAAACTTTTTTAAATGCAAGTTTCAGTCAAAAATCTTAGTATATTATACACTACTTTCAGTCAAAAAAATCAAACTTAATTGGGGACTATTTGAAATGATACAATACTTTTCATATCATTTATACATGTTAAGAGGGAAGGATATAATGGAAGTCCATGCAAAAAAATTATCTGAAAACTAGATCCTATGAAAATTTTGGAAATGCAAGTTTCGTTAAAAAGTCATAGTATATTATACACTAGTTTCGGTCAAAAAAATCAAATTTAATTGGGGACTATTTGAAATGATACGAGACTTTTCAAATCATTTATATATGTTAAGAGGGAAGGTTAGGATGGAAGTCCATGCAAAAAATCATCTGAAAATTAGATTCTAAGAAACTTTTCGAAATGCAAGTTTTGGTCAAAAATCATAGTATATTATACACTAGTTTCGGTCAAACAAATAAAATATAATTGGGGACTATTTGAAATGATACGAGACTTTTTAGATCATTTATATATGTTAAAAGGGAAGGTTATGGTGGAAGTGCATGCAAAAAAAAATCATCTAAAAACAAGATTCTATGAAACTTTACGAAATGCATGTTTCGGTCACAAATCATAGTATATTATACACTAGTTTCGTTCAAAAAAATCAAATTTAATTGGGCAATATTTGAAATGATACAAGACTTTTCAGATCACATAAATATGTTAAAAGGGAATTTTTTGATGGAAGTCCATGAAATCAAATCATCTGAAAACTAGATTCTATGAAACTTTTGGAAATGCAAGTTTCGGTCAAAAATCATAGTATATTATAAGTAGTTTCGGTCAAAAAATAAAATTTAATTGGGGACTATTTAAAATCATACGAGACTTTTCATATCAATTATATATGTTATAAGGGAAGGTTATGATGGAAGTCCATGCAAAAAATATCATCTGAAAACTAGATTCTATGAAACTTTTTGAAATGCAAGTTTCGGTCAAAAATCTTAGTATATTATATACTACTTTCGGTCAAAAAAATCAAATTTAATTGGGGACTATTTGAAATGATAAAATACTTTTCGTATAATTTATACATGTTAAGAGGGAAGGATATAATGAAAGTTCGTGCAAAAAATTATCTGAAAACTTGATTCTATGAAAATTTTTGAAATGCAAGTTTCGGTCAAAAATCATAGTATATTATACACTAGTTTCGGTCAAAAAAATAAAATTTAATTGGGGACTATTTGAAATGATACTAGACTTTTCAGATCATTTATATATGTTAAGAGGGAAGGTTATGATGGAAGTCCATGCAAAAAATCATTTGAAAATTAGATTCTAAGAAACTTTTCAAAATGCAAGTTTCGGTCAAAAAGCATAGTATATTATACACTAGTTTCGGTCAAAAAAATCAAATATAATAGGGGACTATTTGAAATGATACGAGACTTTTCAGATCATTTATATATGTTAAAAGGGAAGTTTGTGATTGAAGTCCATCAAGTAAATCACATGAAAACTAGATTCTATGAAATTTTTGGAAATGCAAGTTTCGGTCAAAAATCATAGTATATTATACAATAGTTTCGGTCAAAAAATCAAATTTAATTGGGGACTATTTGATATGAGACAAGACTTTTCATATCATTTATATATGTTATATGGTAAGGTTATGATGGAAGTCCATGAAAAAAATCATCTGAAAACTAGATTCTATGAAACTTTTTTAAATGCAAGTTTCAGTCAAAAATCTTAGTATATTATACACTACTTTCAGTCAAAAAAATCAAACTTAATTGGGGACTATTTGAAATGATACAATACTTTTCATATCATTTATACATGTTAAGAGGGAAGGATATAATGGAAGTCCATGCAAAAAAATTATCTGAAAACTAGATCCTATGAAAATTTTGGAAATGCATGTTTCGTTAAAAAGTCATAGTATATTATACACTAGTTTCGGTCAAAAAAATCAAATTTAATTGGGGACTATTTGAAATGATACGAGACTTTTCAGATCATTTATATATGTTAAGAGGGAAGGTTAGGATGGAAGTCCATGCAAAAAATCATCTGAAAATTAGATTCTAAGAAACTTTTCGAAATGCAAGTTTTGGTCAAAAATCATAGTATATTATACACTAGTTTCGGTCAAACAAATAAAATATAATTGGGGACTATTTGAAATGATACGAGACTTTTTAGATCATTTATATATGTTAAAAGGGAAGGTTATGGTGGAAGTGCATGCAAAAAAAAATCATCTAAAAACAAGATTCTATGAAACTTTACGAAATGCATGTTTCGGTCACAAATCATAGTATATTATACACTAGTTTCGTTCAAAAAAATCAAATTTAATTGGGCAATATTTGAAATGATACAAGACTTTTCAGATCACGTAAATATGTTAAAAGGGAATTTTTTGATGGAAGTCCATGAAATCAAATCATCTGAAAACTAGATTCTATGAAACTTTTGGAAATGCAAGTTTCGGTCAAAAATCATAGTATATTATAAGTAGTTTCGGTCAAAAAATAAAATTTAATTGGGGACTATTTAAAATCATACGAGACTTTGCATATCAATTATATATGTTATAAGGGAAGGTTATGATGGAAGTCCATGCAAAAAATATCATCTGAAAACTAGATTCTATGAAACTTTTTGAAATGCAAGTTTCGGTCAAAAATCTTAGTATATTATATACTACTTTCGGTCAAAAAAATCAAATTTAATTGGGGACTATTTGAAATGATAAAATACTTTTCGTATAATTTATACATGTTAAGAGGGAAGGATATAATGAAAGTTCGTGCAAAAAATTATCTGAAAACTTGATTCTATGAAAATTTTTGAAATGCAAGTTTCGGTCAAAAATCATAGTATATTATACACTAGTTTCGGTCAAAAAAATCAAATTTAATTGGGGACTATTTGAAATGATACTAGACTTTTCAGATCATTTATATATGTTAAGAGGGAAGGTTATGATGGAAGTCCATGCAAAAAATCATCTGAAAATTAGATTCTAAGAAACTTTTCGAAATGCAAGTTTCGGTCAAAAATCATAGTATATTATACACTAGTTTCGGTCAAACAAATAAAATATAATTCGGGACTATTTGAAATGATACGAGACTTTTTAGATCATTTATATATGTTAAAAGGGAAGGTTATGGTGGAAGTGCATGCAAAAAAAAATCATCTGAAAACAAGATTCTATGAAACTTTACGAAATGCATGTTTCGGTCACAAATCATAGTATATTATACACTAGTTTCGTTCAAAAAAATCAAATTTAATTGGGCAATATTTGAAATTATACGAGACTTTTCAGATCATGTAAATATGTTAAAAGCGAAGTTTTTGATGGAAGTCCATGAAATCAAATCATCTGAAAACTAGATTCTATGAAAGTTTTGGAAATGCAAGTTTCGGTAAAAAATCATAGTATATTATACAGTAGTTTCGGTCAAAAAATCAAATTTAATTGGGGACTATTTGAAATGATACGAGACTTTTCATATCATTTATATATGTTATAAGGGAAGGTTATGATGGAATTCCATGCTAAAAAAATCATCTGAAAACTAGATTCTATGAAACTTTTTGAAATGCATGTTTCGGTCAAAAATCTTAGTATATTATATACTACTTTTGGTCAAAAAATCAAATTTAATTGGGGACTGTTTGAAATGATAAAATACTTTTCATATCATTCATACATGTTAAGAGGGAAGGATATAATGAAAGTTCATGCAAAAAATTATCTGAAAACTAGATTCTATGAAAATTTTGGAAATGCAAGTTTCGGTCAAAAATCATAGTATATTATACACTAGTTTCGGTCAAAAAAATCAAATTTAATTGGGGACTATTTGAAATGATACTAGACTTTCAGATCATTTATATATGTTAAGAGGGAAGGTTATGATGGAAGTCCATGCAAAAAATCATCTGAAAATTAGATTCTAAGAAACTTTTCAAAATGCAAGTTTCGGTCAAAAAGCATAGTATATTATACACTAGTTTCGGTTAAAAAAATCAAATATAATAGGGGACTATTTGAAATGATACGAGACTTTTCAGATCATTTATATATGTTAAAAGGGAATTTTGTGATTGAAGTCCATCAAGTAAATCACATGAAAACTAGATTCTATGAAATTTTTGGAAATGCAAGTTTCGGTCAAAAATCATAGTATATTATACAATAGTTTCGGTCAAAAAATCAAATTTAATTGGGGACTATTTGAAATGAGACGAGACTTTTCATATCATTTATATATGTTATATGGTAAGGTTATGATGGAAGTCCATGAAAAAAAATCATCTGAAAACTAGATTCTATGAAACTTTTTTAAATGCAAGTTTCAGTCAAAAATCTTAGTATATTATACACTACTTTCAGTCAAAAAAATCAAATTTAATTGGGGACTATTTGAAATGATACAATACTTTTCATATCATTTATACATGTTAAGAGGGAAGGATATAATGGAAGTCCATGCAAAAAAATTATCTGAAAACTAGATCCTATGAAAATTTTGGAAATGCAAGTTTCGTTAAAAAGTCATAGTATATTATACACTAGTTTCGGTCAAAAAAATCAAATTTAATTGGGGACTATTTGAAATGATACGAGACTTTTCAGATCATTTATATATGTTAAGAGGGAAGGTTAGGATGGAAGTCCATGCAAAAAATCATCTGAAAATTAGATTCTAAGAAACTTTTCGAAATGCAAGTTTCGGTCAAAAATCATAGTATATTATACACTAGTTTCGGTCAAACAAATAAAATATAATTGGGGACTATTTGAAATGATACGAGACTTTTTAGATCATTTATATATGTTAAAAGGGAAGGTTATGGTGGAAGTGCATGCAAAAAAAAATCATCTGAAAACAAGATTCTATGAAACTTTACGAAATGCATGTTTCGGTCACAAATCATAGTATATTATACACTAGTTTCGTTCAAAAAAATGAAATTTAATTGGGCAATATTTGAAATTATACGAGACTTTTCAGATCATGTAAATATGTTAAAAGCGAAGTTTTTGATGGAAGTCCATGAAATCAAATCATCTGAAAACTAGATTCTATGAAACTTTTGGAAATGCAAGTTTCGGTAAAAAATCATAGTATATTATACAGTAGTTTCGGTCAAAAAATCAAATTTAATTGGGGACTATTTGAAATGATACGAGACTTTTCATATCATTTATATAAGTTATAAGGGAAGGTTATGATGGAATTCCATGCTAAAAAAATCATCTGAAAACTAGATTCTATGAAACATTTTGAAATGCATGTTTCGGTCAAAAATCTTAGTATATTATATACTACTTTCGGTCAAAAAATCAAATTTAATTGGGGACTGTTTGAAATGATAAAATACTTTTCATATCATTCATACATGTTAAAAGGGAAGGATATAATGAAAGTTAATGCAAAAAATTATCTGAAAACTAGATTCTATGAAAATTTTGGAAATGCAAGTTTCGGTCAAAAATCATAGTATATTATACACTAGTTTCGGTCAAA
The DNA here is from genome assembly GCA_963966055.1 of Lathyrus aphaca. NCBI lineage: Eukaryota > Viridiplantae > Streptophyta > Magnoliopsida > Fabales > Fabaceae > Lathyrus > Lathyrus aphaca. The sequence goes on along the minus strand of OZ014520.1, from coordinate 645,352,618 downwards.
AAAATCAAATTTAATTGGGGACTATTTGAAATGATACTAGACTTTTCAGATTATTTATATATGTTAAGAGGGAAGGTTATGATGGAAGTCCATGCAAAAAATCATCTGAAAATTAGATTCTAAGAAACTTTTCAAAATGCAAGTTTCGGTCAAAAAGCATAGTATATTATACACTAGTTTCGGTCAAAAAAATCAAATATAATAGGGGACTATTTGAAATGATACGAGACTTTTCAGATCATTTATATATGTTAAAAGGGAATTTTGTGATTGAAGTCCATCAAGTAAATCACATGAAAACTAGATTCTATGAAAATTTTGGAAATGCAAGTTTCGGTCAAAAATCATAGTATATTATACAATAGTTTCGGTCAAAAAATCAAATTTAATTGGGGACTATTTGAAATGAGACGAGACTTTTCATATCATTTATATATGTTATATGGTAAGGTTATGATGGAAGTCCATGAAAAAAAATCATCTGAAAACTAGATTCTATGAAACTTTTTGAAATGCAAGTTTCGGTCAAAAATCTTAGTATATTATATACTACTTTCGGTCAAAAAAATCAAATTTAATTGGGGACTATTTCAAATGATAAAATACTTTTCGTATAATTTATACATGTTAAGAGGGAAGGATATAATGAAAGTTCGTGCAAAAAATTATCTGAAAACTTGATTCTATGAAAATTTTTGAAATGCAAGTTTCGGTCAAAAATCATAGTATATTATACACTAGTTTCGGTCAAAAAAATCAAATTTAATTGGGGACTATTTGAAATGATACGAGACTTTTCAGATCATTTATATATGTTAAGAGGGAAGGTTAGGATGGAAGTCCATGCAAAAAATCATCTGAAAATTAGATTCTAAGAAACTTTTCGAAATGCAAGTTTCGGTCAAAAATCATAGTATATTATACACTAGTTTCGGTCAAACAAATAAAATATAATTGGGGACTATTTGAAATGATACGAGACTTTTTAGATCATTTATATATGTTAAAAGGGAAGGTTATGGTGGAAGTGCATGCAAAAAAAAATCATCTGAAAACAAGATTCTATGAAACTTTACGAAATGCATGTTTCGGTCACAAATCATAGTATATTATACACTAGTTTCGTTCGAAAAAATCAAATTTAATTGGGCAATATTTGAAATGATACAAGACTTTTCAGATCACGTAAATATGTTAAAAGCGATGTTTTTGATGGAAGTCCATGAAATCAAATCATCTGAAAACTAGATTCTATGAAACTTTTGGAAATGCAAGTTTCGGTCAAAAATCATAGTATATTATAAGTAGTTTCGGTCAAAAAATAAAATTTAATTGGGGACTATTTAAAATCATACGAGACTTTTCATATCATTTATATATGTTATAAGGGAAGGTTATGATAGAAGTCCATGCAAAAAATATCATCTGAAAACTAGATTCTATGAAACTTTTTGAAATGCAAGTTTCGGTCAAAAATCTTAGTATATTATATACTACTTTCGGTCAAAAAAATCAAATTTAATTGGGGACTATTTGAAATGATAAAATACTTTTCGTATAATTTATACATGTTAAGGGGGAAGGATATAATGAAAGTTCGTGCAAAAAATTATCTGAAAACTTGATTCTATGAAAATTTTTGAAATGCAAGTTTCGGTCAAAAATCATAGTATATTATACACTAGTTTCGGTCAAAAAAATAAAATTTAATTGGGGACTATTTGAAATGATACTAGTCTTTTCAGATCATTTATATATGTTAAGAGGGAAGGTTATGATGGAAGTCCATGCAAAAAATCATCTGAAAATTAGATTCTAAGAAACTTTTCAAAATGCAAGTTTCGGTCAAAAAGCATAGTATATTATACACTAGTTTCGGTCAAAAAAATCAAATATAATAGGGGACTATTTGAAATGATACGAGACTTTTCAGATCATTTATATATGTTAAGAGGGAAGGTTAGGATGGAAGTCCATGCAAAAAATCATCTGAAAATTAGATTCTAAGAAACTTTTCGAAATGCAAGTTTCGGTCAAAAATCATAGTATATTATACACTAGTTTCGGTCAAACAAATAAAATATAATTGGGGACTATTTGAAATGATACGAGACTTTTTAGATCATTTATATATGTTAAAAGGGAAGGTTATGGTGGAAGTGCATGCAAAAAAAAATCATCTGAAAACAAGATTCTATGAAACTTTACGAAATGCATGTTTCGGTCACAAATCATAGTATATTATACACTAGTTTCGTTCAAAAAAATGAAATTTAATTGGGCAATATTTGAAATTATACGAGACTTTTCAGATCATGTAAATATGTTAAAAGCGAAGTTTTTGATGGAAGTCCATGAAATCAAATCATCTGAAAACTAGATTCTATGAAACTTTTGGAAATGCAAGTTTCGGTAAAAAATCATAGTATATTATACAGTAGTTTCGGTCAAAAAATCAAATTTAATTGGGGACTATTTGAAATGATACGAGACTTTTCATATCATTTATATAAGTTATAAGGGAAGGTTATGATGGAATTCCATGCTAAAAAAATCATCTGAAAACTAGATTCTATGAAACATTTTGAAATGCATGTTTCGGTCAAAAATCTTAGTATATTATATACTACTTTCGGTCAAAAAATCAAATTTAATTGGGGACTGTTTGAAATGATAAAATACTTTTCATATCATTCATACATGTTAAAAGGGAAGGATATAATGAAAGTTAATGCAAAAAATTATCTGAAAACTAGATTCTATGAAAATTTTGGAAATGCAAGTTTCGGTCAAAAATCATAGTATATTATACACTAGTTTCGGTCAAAAAAATCAAATTTAATTGGGGACTATTTGAAATGATACTAGACTTTTCAGATTATTTATATATGTTAAGAGGGAAGGTTATGATGGAAGTCCATGCAAAAAATCATCTGAAAATTAGATTCTAAGAAACTTTTCAAAATGCAAGTTTCGGTCAAAAAGCATAGTATATTATACACTAGTTTCGGTCAAAAAAATCAAATATAATAGGGGACTATTTGAAATGATACGAGACTTTTCAGATCATTTATATATGTTAAAAGGGAATTTTGTGATTGAAGTCCATCAAGTAAATCACATGAAAACTAGATTCTATGAAAATTTTGGAAATGCAAGTTTCGGTCAAAAATCATAGTATATTATACAATAGTTTCGGTCAAAAAATCAAATTTAATTGGGGACTATTTGAAATGAGACGAGACTTTTCATATCATTTATATATGTTATATGGTAAGGTTATGATGGAAGTCCATGAAAAAAAATCATCTGAAAACTAGATTCTATGAAACTTTTTGAAATGCAAGTTTCGGTCAAAAATCTTAGTATATTATATACTACTTTCGGTCAAAAAAATCAAATTTAATTGGGGACTATTTCAAATGATAAAATACTTTTCGTATAATTTATACATGTTAAGAGGGAAGGATATAATGAAAGTTCGTGCAAAAAATTATCTGAAAACTTGATTCTATGAAAATTTTTGAAATGCAAGTTTCGGTCAAAAATCATAGTATATTATACACTAGTTTCGGTCAAAAAAATCAAATTTAATTGGGGACTATTTGAAATGATACGAGACTTTTCAGATCATTTATATATGTTAAGAGGGAAGGTTAGGATGGAAGTCCATGCAAAAAATCATCTGAAAATTAGATTCTAAGAAACTTTTCGAAATGCAAGTTTCGGTCAAAAATCATAGTATATTATACACTAGTTTCGGTCAAACAAATAAAATATAATTGGGGACTATTTGAAATGATACGAGACTTTTTAGATCATTTATATATGTTAAAAGGGAAGGTTATGGTGGAAGTGCATGCAAAAAAAAATCATCTGAAAACAAGATTCTATGAAACTTTACGAAATGCATGTTTCGGTCACAAATCATAGTATATTATACACTAGTTTCGTTCGAAAAAATCAAATTTAATTGGGCAATATTTGAAATGATACAAGACTTTTCAGATCACGTAAATATGTTAAAAGCGATGTTTTTGATGGAAGTCCATGAAATCAAATCATCTGAAAACTAGATTCTATGAAACTTTTGGAAATGCAAGTTTCGGTCAAAAATCATAGTATATTATAAGTAGTTTCGGTCAAAAAATAAAATTTAATTGGGGACTATTTAAAATCATACGAGACTTTTCATATCATTTATATATGTTATAAGGGAAGGTTATGATAGAAGTCCATGCAAAAAATATCATCTGAAAACTAGATTCTATGAAACTTTTTGAAATGCAAGTTTCGGTCAAAAATCTTAGTATATTATATACTACTTTCGGTCAAAAAAATCAAATTTAATTGGGGACTATTTGAAATGATAAAATACTTTTCGTATAATTTATACATGTTAAGGGGGAAGGATATAATGAAAGTTCGTGCAAAAAATTATCTGAAAACTTGATTCTATGAAAATTTTTGAAATGCAAGTTTCGGTCAAAAATCATAGTATATTATACACTAGTTTCGGTCAAAAAAATAAAATTTAATTGGGGACTATTTGAAATGATACTAGTCTTTTCAGATCATTTATATATGTTAAGAGGGAAGGTTATGATGGAAGTCCATGCAAAAAATCATCTGAAAATTAGATTCTAAGAAACTTTTCAAAATGCAAGTTTCGGTCAAAAAGCATAGTATATTATACACTAGTTTCGGTCAAAAAAATCAAATATAATAGGGGACTATTTGAAATGATACGAGACTTTTCAGATCATTTATATATGTTAAAAGGGAAGTTTGTGATTGAAGTCCATCAAGTAAATCACATGAAAACTAGATTCTATGAAATTTTTGGAAATGTAAGTTTCGGTCAAAAATCATAGTATATTATACAATAGTTTCGGTCAAAAAATCAAATTTAATTGGGGACTATTTGAAATGAGACGAGACTTTTCATATCATTTATATATGTTATATGGTAAGGTTATGATGGAAGTCCATGAAAAAAAATCATCTGAAAACTAGATTCTATGAAACTTTTTTAAATGCAAGTTTCAGTCAAAAATCTTAGTATATTATACACTACTTTCAGTCAAAAAAATCAAATTTAATTGGGGACTATTTGAAATGATACAATACTTTTCATATCATTTATACATGTTAAGAGGGAAGGATATAATGGAAGTCCATGCCAAAAAATTATCTGAAAACTAGATCCTATGAAAATTTTGGAAATGCAAGTTTCGTTAAAAAGTCATAGTATATTATACACTAGTTTCGGTCAAAAAAATCAAATTTAATTGGGGACTATTTGAAATGATACGAGACTTTTCAGATCATTTATATATGTTAATAGGGAAGGTTAGGATGGAAGTCCATGCAAAAAATCATCTGAAAATTAGATTCTAAGAAACTTTTCGAAATGCAAGTTTCGGTAAAAAATCATAGTATATTATACACTAGTTTCGGTCAAACAAATAAAATATATTGGGGACTGTTTGAAATGATACGAGATATTTTAGAACATTTATATATGTTAAAAGGGAAGGTTATGGTGGAAGTGCATGCAAAAAAATCATCTAATAACAAGATTCTATGAAACTTTACGAAATGCAACTTTCGGTCACAAATCATAGTATATTATACACTAGTTTCGTTCAAAAAAATCAAATTTAATTGGGCACTATTTGAAATGATACAAGACTTTTCAGATCATGTAAATATGTTAAAAGGGAATTTTTTGATGGAAGTCCATGAAATAAAATCATCTGAAAACTAGATTCTATGAAACTTTTGGAAATGCAAGTTTCGGTCAAAAATCATAGTATATTATAAGTAGTTTCGTTCAAAAAATAAAATTTAATTGGGGACTATTTAAAATCATACGAGACTTTTCATATCATTTATATATGTTATAACGGAAGGTTATGATGGAAGTCCATGCAAAAAATATCATCTGAAAACTAGATTCTATGAAACTTTTTGAAATGCAAGTTTCGGTCAAAAATCTTAGTATATTATATACTACTTTCGGTCAAAAAAATCAAATTTAATTGGGGACTATTTGAAATGATAAAATACTTTTCGTATAATTTATACATGTTAAGAGGGAAGGATATAATGAAAGTTCGTGCAAAAAATTATCTGAAAACTTGATTCTATGAAAATTTTTGAAATGCATGTTTCGGTCAAAAATCATAGTATATTATACACTAGTTTCGGTCAAAAAAATAAAATTTAATTGGGGACTATTTGAAATGATACTAGACTTTTCAGATCATTTATATATGTTAAGAGGGAAGATTATGATGGAAGTCCATGCAAAAAATCATCTGAAAATTAGATTCTAAGAAACTTTTCAAAATGCAAGTTTCGGTCAAAAAGCATAGTATATTATACACTAGTTTCGGTCAAAAAAATCAAATATAATAAGGGACTATTTGAAATGATACGAGACTTTTCATATCATTTATATATGATATAAGGGAAGGTTATGATGGAAGTCCATGCAAAAAAGTCATCTGAAAACTAGATTCTATGAAACTTTTTTAAATGCAAATTTCAGTAAAAAATCTTTGTATATTATACACTACTTTCAGTCAAAAAAATCAAATTTAATTGGGGACTATTTGAAATGATACAACACTTTTCATATCATTTATACATGTTAAGAGGGAAGAATATAATGGAAGTCCATGCAAAAAACATTATTTGAAAACTAGATCCTATGAAAATTTTGGAAATGCAAGTTTCGTTAAAAAATCATAGTATATTATACACTAGTTTCGGTCAAAAAAATCAAATTTAATTGGGGACTATTTGAAATGATACGAGACTTTTCAGATCATTTATATATGTTAAGAGGTAAGGTTAGGATGGAAGTCCATGCAAAAAATCATCTGAAAATTAGTTCTAAGAAACTTTTCGAAATGCAAGTTTCGGGCAAAAATCATAGTATAGTATACACTAATTTCGGTCAAAAAAATCAAATATAATTGGGGACTATTTGAAATGATACGAGACTTTTCAGATAATTTATATATGTGTAAAAGGGAAGGTTATTGTGGAAGTGCATGCAAAAAAAAAACATCTGAAAACAAGATTCTATGAAACTTTACGAAATGCATGTTTCGGTCACATATCATAGTATATTATACACTAGTTTCGTTCAAAAAAATCAAATTTAATTGGGAACTATTTGAAATTATACGAGACTTTTCAGATCATGTAAATATGTTAAAAGGGAATTTTTTGATGGAAGTCCATGAAATAAAATCATCTGAAAACTAGATTCTATGAAACTTTTGGAAATGCAAGTTTCGGTCAAAAATCTTAGTATATTATACAGTAGTTTCGGTCAAAAAAATCAAATTTAATTGGGGACTATTTGAAATGATAAAATACTTTTCATATAATTTATACATGTTAAGAGGGAAGGATATAATGAAAGTTCGTGCAAAAAATATCATCTGAAAACTAGATTTTATGAAAATTTTGGAAATGCATGTTTTGGTCAAAAATCATAGTATATTATATACTAGTTTCAGTCAAAAAAATCAAATTTAATTGGGGACTATTTGAAATGATAAAATACTTTTCATATAATTTATACATGTTAAGAGGGAAGGATATAATGAAAGTTCATGCAAAAAATTATTTGAAAACTAGATTCTATGAAAATTTTCGAAATGCAAGTTTCGGTCAAAAATCATAGTATATTACACACGTTTCGGTAAAAAAAAATCAAATTTAATTGGGGACTATTTGAAATGATACGAGACTTTTCAGATCATTTATATATGTTAAGAGGGAAGGTTATGATGGAAGTCCATGCAAAAAATCATCTGAAAATTAGATTCTAAGAAACTTTTCAAAATGCAAGTTTCGGTCAAAAAGCATAGTATATTATACACTAGTTTCGGTCAAAAAAATCAAATATAATAGGGGACTATTTGAAATGATACGAGACTTTTCAGATCATTTATATATGTTAAAAGGGAAGTCTGTGAATGAAGTCCATGAAATAAAATCATCTGAAAACTGGATTCTATGAAACTTTTGGAAATGCAAGTTTCGGTCAAAAATCATAGTATATTATACACTAGTTTCGGTCAAAAAATCAAATTTAATTGGGGACTATTTGAAATGATACGAGACTTTTCATATCATTTATATATGATATAAGGGAAGGTTCTGATGGAAGTCCATGCAAAAAAATCATCTGAAAACTAGATTCTATGAAACTTTTTTGAATGCAAATTTCAGTCAAAAATCTTAGTATATTATACACTACTTTCAGTCAAAAAAATCAAATTTAATTGGGGACTATTTGAAATGATACAATACTTTTCATATCATTTATACATGTTAAGAGGGAAGGATATAATGGAAGTCCATGCAAAAAACATTATCTGAAAACTAGATCCTATGAAAATTTTGGAAATGCAAGTTTCGTTAAAAAATCATAGTATATTATACACTAGTTTCGGTCAAAAAAATCAAATTTAATTGGGGACTATTTGAAATGATACGAGACTTTTCAGATCATTTATATATGTTAAGAGGGAATGTTAGGATGGAAGTCCATGCAAAAAATCATCTGAAAACTAGATTTTATGAAAATTTTGGAAATGCATGTTTTGGTCAAAAATCATAGTATATTATATACTAGTTTCAGTCAAAAAAATCAAATTTAATTGGGGACTATTTGAAATGATAAAATACTTTTCATATAATTTATACATGTTAAGAGGGAAGGATATAATGAAAGTTCATGCAAAAAATTATTTGAAAACTAGATTCTATGAAAATTTTCGAAATGCAAGTTTCGGTCAAAAATCATAGTATATTACACACGTTTCGGTAAAAAAAAATCAAATTTAATTGGGGACTATTTGAAATGATACGAGACTTTTCAGATCATTTATATATGTTAAGAGGGAAGGTTATGATGGAAGTCCATGCAAAAAATCATCTGAAAATTAGATTCTAAGAAACTTTTCGAAATGCAAGTTTCAGTCAAAAATCATAGTATAGTATACACTAATTTCGGTCAAAAAAATCAAATATAATTGGGGACTATTTGAAATGATACGAGACTTTTCAGATAATTTATATATGTTAAAAGGGAAGGTTATGGTGGAAGTGCATGCAAAAAAAACATCTGAAAACAAGATTCTATGAAACTTTACGAAATGCATGTTTCGGTCACATATCATAGTATATTATACACTAGTTTCGTTCAAAAAAATCAAATTTAATTGGGCACTATTTGAAATGATACGAGACTTTTCAGATCATGTAAATATGTTAAAAGGGAATTTTTTTATGGTAGTCCATGAAATAAAATCTTCTGAAAACTGGATTCTATGAAACTTTTGGAAATGCAAGTTTCGGTCAAAAATCTTAGTATATTATACAGTAGTTTCGGTTAAAAAATCAAATTTAATTGGGGACTATTTAAAATCATACGAGACTTTTCATATCATTTATATATGTTATAAGGGAAGGTTATGATGGAAGTCCATGCAAAAAATATCATCTGAAAACTAGATTCTATGAAACTTTTTGAAATGCAAGTTTCGGTCAAATATCTTAGTATATTATATACTACTTTCGGTCAAAAAAAATCAAATTTAATTGGGGACTATTTGAAATGATAAAATAATTTTCATATAATTTATACATGTTAAGAGGGAAGAATACAATGAAAGTTCATGCAAAAAATTATCTGAAAACTAGATTCTACGAAAATTTTTGAAATGCAAGTTTCGGTCAAAAATCATAGTATATTATACACTAGTTTCGGACAAAAAATTAAAATTTAATTGGGGACTATTTGAAATGATACGAGACTTTTCAGATCATTTATATATGTTAAGAGGGAAGGTTATGATGGAAGTCCATGCAAAAAATCATCTGAAAATTAGATTCTAAGAAACTTTTCAAAATGCAAGTTTCGGTCAAAAAGCATAGTATATTATACACTAGTTTCGGTCAAAAAAATCAAATATAATAGGGGACTATTTGAAATGATACGAGACTTTTCAGATCATTTATATATGTTAAAAGGGAAGTCTGTGAATGAAGTCCATGAAATAAAATCATTGGAAACTGGATTCTATGAAACTTTTGGAAATGTAAGTTTCGGTCAAAAATCATAGTATATTATACACTAGTTTCGGTCAAAAAATCAAATTTAATTGGGGACTATTTGAAATGATACAAGACTTTTCATATCATTTATATATGATATAAGGGAAGGTTATGATGGAAGTCCATGCAAAAAAATCATCTGAAAACTAGATTCTATGAAACTTTTTTAAATGCAAATTTCAGTCAAACATCTTAGTATATTATACACTACTTTCAGTCATAAAAATCAAATTTAATTGGGGACTATTTGAAATGATACAATACTTTTCATATCATTTATACATGTTAATAGGGAAGGATATAATGGAAGTCCATGCAAAAAACATTATCTGAAAACTAGATCCTATGAAAATTTTGGAAATGCAAGTTTCGTTAAAAAATCATAGTATATTATACACTAGTTTCGGTCAAAAAAATCAAATTTAATTGGGGACTATTTGAAATGATACGAGACTTTTCAGATCATTTATATATGTTAAGAGGGAAGGTTAGGATGGAAGTCAATGCCAAAAATCATCTGAAAATTAGATTCTAAGAAACGTTTCGAAATGCAAGTTTCGGGCAAAAATCTTAGTATAGTATACACTAATTTCGGTCAAAAAAATCAAATATAATTGGGGACTATTTGAAATGATACGAAACTTTTCAGATAATTTATATATGTTAAAAGGGAAGGTTATGGTGGAAGTGCATGCAAAAAAAAAACATCTGAAAACAAGATTCTATGAAACTTTACGAAATGCATGTTTCGGTCACATATCATAGTATATTATACACTAGTTTCGTTCAAAAAAATCAAATTTAATTGGGCACTATTTGAAATGATACGAGACTTTTCAGATCATGTAAATATGTTAAAAGGGAATTTTTTGATGGAAGTCCATGAAATAAAATCATCTGAAAACTAGATTCTGTGAAACTTTTGGAAATGCAAGTTTCGGTCAAAAATCTTAGTATATTATACAGTAGTTTCGGTCAAAAAAATCAAATTTAATTGGGGACTATTTGAAATGATAAAATACTTTTCATATAATTTATACATGTTAAGAGGGAAGGATATAATGAAAGTTCGTGCAAAAAATATAATCTGAAAACTAGATTTTATGAAAAGTTTGGAAATGCATGTTTTGGTCAAAAATCATAGTATATTATATACTAGTTTCAGTCAAAAAAATCAAATTTAATTGGGGACTATTTGAAATGATAAAATACTTTTCATATAATTTATACATGTTAAGAGGGAAGGATATAATGAAAGTTCATGCAAAAAATTATTTGAAAACTAGATTCTATGAAAATTTTCGAAATGCAAGTTTCGGTCAAAAATCATAGTATATTACACACGTTTCGGTAAAAAAAATCAAATTTAATTGGGGACTATTTGAAATGATACGAGACTTTTCAGATCATTTATATATGTTAAGAGGGAAGGTTATGATGGAAGTCCATGCAAAAAATCATCTGAAAATTAGATTCTAAGAAACTTTTCAAAATGCAAGTTTCGGTCAAAAAGCATAGTATATTATACACTAGTTTCGGTCAAAAAAATCAAATATAATAGGGGACTATTTGAAATGATACGAGACTTTTCAGATCATTTATATATGTTAAAAGGGAAGTCTGTGAATGAAGTCCATGAAATAAAATCATCTGAAAACTGGATTCTATGAAACTTTTGGAAATGCAAGTTTCGGTCAAAAATCATAGTATATTATACACTAGTTTCGGTCAAAAAATCAAATTTAATTGGGGACTATTTGAAATGATACGAGACTTTTCATATCATTTATATATGATATAAGGGAAGGTTCTGATGGAAGTCCATGCAAAAAAATCATCTGAAAACTAGATTCTATGAAACTTTTTTAAATGCAAATTTCAGTCAAAAATCTTAGTATATTATACACTACTTTCAGTCAAAAAAATCAAATTTAATTGGGGACTATTTGAAATGATACAATACTTTTCATATCATTTATACATGTTAAGAGGGAAGGATATAATGGAAGTCCATGCAAAAAACATTATCTGAAAACTAGATCCTATGAAAATTTTGGAAATGCAAGTTTCGTTAAAAAATCATAGTATATTATACACTAGTTTCGGTCAAAAAAATCAAATTTAATTGGGGACTATTTGAAATCATACGAGACTTTTCAGATCATTTATATATGTTAAGAGGGAATGTTAGGATGGAAGTCCATGCAAAAAATCATCTGGAAATTAGATTCTAAGAAACTTTTCGAAATGCAAGTTTCAGTCAAAAATCATAGTATAGTATACACTAATTTCGGTCAAAAAAATCAAATATAATTGGGGACTATTTGAAATGATACGAGACTTTTCAGATAATTTATATATGTTAAAAGGGAAGGTTATGGTGGAAGTGCATGCAAAAAAAACATCTGAAAACAAGATTCTATGAAACTTTACGAAATGCATGTTTCGGTCACATATCATAGTATATTATACACTAGTTTCGTTCAAAAAAATCAAATTTAATTGGGCACTATTTGAAATGATACGAGACTTTTCAGATCATGTAAATATGTTAAAAGGGAATTTTTTTATGGTAGTCCATGAAATAAAATCTTCTGAAAACTAGATTCTATGAAACTTTTGGAAATGCAAGTTTCGGTCAAAAATCTTAGTATATTATACAGTAGTTTCGGTTAAAAAATCAAATTTAATTGGGGACTATTTAAAATCATACGAGACTTTTCATATCATTTATATATGTTATAAGGGAAGGTTATGATGGAATCCATGCAAAAAATATCATCTGAAAACTAGATTCTATGAAACTTTTTGAAATGCAAGTTTCGGTCAAATATCTTAGTATATTATATACTACTTTCGGTCAAAAAAAATCAAATTTAATTGGGGACTATTTGAAATGATAAAATAATTTTCATATAATTTATACATGTTAAGAGGGAAGAATATAATGAAAGTTCATGCAAAAAATTATCTGAAAACTAGATTCTACGAAAATTTTTGAAATGCAAGTTTCGGTCAAAAATCATAGTATATTATACACTAGTTTCGGACAAAAAATTAAAATTTAATTGGGGACTATTTGAAATGATACGAGACTTTTCAGATCATTTATATATGTTAAGAGGGAAGGTTATGATGGAAGTCCATGCAAAAAATCATCTGAAAATTAGATTCTAAGAAACTTTTCAAAATGCAAGTTTCGGTCAAAAAAATCAAATATAATAGGGGACTATTTGAAATGATACGAGACTTTTCAGATCAATTATATATGTTAAAAGGGAAGTCTGTGAATGAAGTCCATGAAATAAAATCATCTGAAAACTGGATTCTATGAAACTTTTGGAAATGCAAGTTTCGGTCAAAAATCATAGTATATTATACACTAGTTTCGGTCAAAAAATCAAATTTAATTGGGGACTATTTGAAATGATACGAGACTTTTCATATCATTTATATATGATATAAGGGAAGGTTATGATGGAAGTCCATGCAAAAAAATCATCTGAAAACTAGATTCTATGAAACTTTTTTAAATGCAAATTTCAGTCAAAAATCTTAGTATATTATACACTACTTTCAGTCAAAAAAATCAAATTTAATTGGGGACTATTTGAAATGATACAATACTTTTCATATCATTTATACATGTTAAGAGGGAAGGATATAATGGAAGTCCATGCCAAAAACATTATCTGAAAACTAGATCCTATGAAAATTTTGGAAATGCAAGTTTCGTTAAAAAATCATAGTATATTATACACTAGTTTCGATCAAAAAAATCAAATTTAATTGGGGACTATTTGAAATGATACGAGACTTTTCAGATCATTTATATATGTTAAGAGGGAATGTTAGGATGGAAGTCCATGCAAAAAATCATCTGAAAATTAGATTCTAAGAAACTTTTCGAAATGCAAGTTTCGCTCAAAAATCATAGTATAGTATACACTAATTTCGGTCAAAAAAATCAAATATAATTGGGGACTATTTGAAATGATACGAGACTTTTCAGATAATTTATATATGTTAAAAGGGAAGGTTATGGTGGAAGTGCATGCAAAAAAAACATCTGAAAACAAGATTCTATGAAACTTTACGAAATGCATGTTTCGGTCACATATCATAGTATATTATACACTAGTTTCGTTCAACAAAATCAAATTTAATTGGGCACTATTTGAAATGATACGAGACTTTTCAGATCAATTATATATGTTAAAAGGGAAGTCTGTGAATGAAGTCCATGAAATAAAATCATCTGAAAACTGGATTCTATGAAACTTTTGGAAATGCAAGTTTCGGTCAAATATCATAGTATATTATACACTAGTTTCGGTCAAAAAATCAAATTTAATTGGGGACTATTTGAAATGATACGAGACTTTTCATATCATTTATATATGATATAAGGGAAGGTTATGATGGAAGTCCATGCAAAAAAATCATCTGAAAACTAGATTCTATGAAACTTTTTTAAATGCAAATTTCAGTCAAAAATCTTAGTATATTATACACTACTTTCAGTCAAAAAAATCAAATTTAATTGGGGACTATTTGAAATGATACAATACTTTTCATATCATTTATACATGTTAAGAGGGAAGGATATAATGGAAGTCCATGCCAAAAACATTATCTGAAAACTAGATCCTATGAAAATTTTGGAAATGCAAGTTTCGTTAAAAAATCATAGTATATTATACACTAGTTTCGATCAAAAAAATCAAATTTAATTGGGGACTATTTGAAATGATACGAGACTTTTCAGATCATTTATATATGTTAAGAGGGAAGGTTATGATGGAAGTCCATGCAAAAAATCATCTGAAAATTAGATTCTAAGAAACTTTTCAAAATGCAAGTTTCGGTCAAAAAGCATAGTATATTATACACTAGTTTCGGTCAAAAAAATCAAATATAATAGGGGACTATTTGAAATGATACGAGACTTTTCAGATCATTTATATATGTTAAAAGGGAAGTCTGTGAATGAAGTCCATGAAATAAAATCATCTGAAAACTGGATTCTATGAAACTTTTGGAAATGCAAGTTTCGGTCAAAAATCATAGTATATTATACACTAGTTTCGGTCAAAAAATCAAATTTAATTGGGGACTATTTGAAATGATACGAGACTTTTCATATCATTTATATATGATATAAGGGAAGGTTCTGATGGAAGTCCATGCAAAAAAATCATCTGAAAACTAGATTCTATGAAACTTTTTTAAATGCAAATTTCAGTCAAAAATCTTAGTATATTATACACTACTTTCAGTCAAAAAAATCAAATTTAATTGGGGACTATTTGAAATGATACAATACTTTTCATATCATTTATACATGTTAAGAGGGAAGGATATAATGGAAGTCCATGCAAAAAACATTATCTGAAAACTAGATCCTATGAAAATTTTGGAAATGCAAGTTTCGTTAAAAAATCATAGTATATTATACACTAGTTTCGGTCAAAAAAATCAAATTTAATTGGGGACTATTTGAAATCATACGAGACTTTTCAGATCATTTATATATGTTAAGAGGGAATGTTAGGATGGAAGTCCATGCAAAAAATCATCTGGAAATTAGATTCTAAGAAACTTTTCGAAATGCAAGTTTCAGTCAAAAATCATAGTATAGTATACACTAATTTCGGTCAAAAAAATCAAATATAATTGGGGACTATTTGAAATGATACGAGACTTTTCAGATAATTTATATATGTTAAAAGGGAAGGTTATGGTGGAAGTGCATGCAAAAAAAACATCTGAAAACAAGATTCTATGAAACTTTACGAAATGCATGTTTCGGTCACATATCATAGTATATTATACACTAGTTTCGTTCAAAAAAATCAAATTTAATTGGGCACTATTTGAAATGATACGAGACTTTTCAGATCATGTAAATATGTTAAAAGGGAATTTTTTTATGGTAGTCCATGAAATAAAATCTTCTGAAAACTAGATTCTATGAAACTTTTGGAAATGCAAGTTTCGGTCAAAAATCTTAGTATATTATACAGTAGTTTCGGTTAAAAAATCAAATTTAATTGGGGACTATTTAAAATCATACGAGACTTTTCATATCATTTATATATGTTATAAGGGAAGGTTATGATGGAATCCATGCAAAAAATATCATCTGAAAACTAGATTCTATGAAACTTTTTGAAATGCAAGTTTCGGTCAAATATCTTAGTATATTATATACTACTTTCGGTCAAAAAAAATCAAATTTAATTGGGGACTATTTGAAATGATAAAATAATTTTCATATAATTTATACATGTTAAGAGGGAAGAATATAATGAAAGTTCATGCAAAAAATTATCTGAAAACTAGATTCTACGAAAATTTTTGAAATGCAAGTTTCGGTCAAAAATCATAGTATATTATACACTAGTTTCGGACAAAAAATTAAAATTTAATTGGGGACTATTTGAAATGATACGAGACTTTTCAGATCATTTATATATGTTAAGAGGGAAGGTTATGATGGAAGTCCATGCAAAAAATCATCTGAAAATTAGATTCTAAGAAACTTTTCAAAATGCAAGTTTCGGTCAAAAAAATCAAATATAATAGGGGACTATTTGAAATGATACGAGACTTTTCAGATCAATTATATATGTTAAAAGGGAAGTCTGTGAATGAAGTCCATGAAATAAAATCATCTGAAAACTGGATTCTATGAAACTTTTGGAAATGCAAGTTTCGGTCAAAAATCATAGTATATTATACACTAGTTTCGGTCAAAAAATCAAATTTAATTGGGGACTATTTGAAATGATACGAGACTTTTCATATCATTTATATATGATATAAGGGAAGGTTATGATGGAAGTCCATGCAAAAAAATCATCTGAAAACTAGATTCTATGAAACTTTTTTAAATGCAAATTTCAGTCAAAAATCTTAGTATATTATACACTACTTTCAGTCAAAAAAATCAAATTTAATTGGGGACTATTTGAAATGATACAATACTTTTCATATCATTTATACATGTTAAGAGGGAAGGATATAATGGAAGTCCATGCCAAAAACATTATCTGAAAACTAGATCCTATGAAAATTTTGGAAATGCAAGTTTCGTTAAAAAATCATAGTATATTATACACTAGTTTCGATCAAAAAAATCAAATTTAATTGGGGACTATTTGAAATGATACGAGACTTTTCAGATCATTTATATATGTTAAGAGGGAATGTTAGGATGGAAGTCCATGCAAAAAATCATCTGAAAATTAGATTCTAAGGAACTTTTCGAAATGCAAGTTTCGCTCAAAAATCATAGTATAGTATACACTAATTTCGGTCAAAAAAATCAAATATAATTGGGGACTATTTGAAATGATACGAGACTTTTCAGATAATTTATATATGTTAAAAGGGAAGGTTATGGTGGAAGTGCATGCAAAAAAAACATCTGAAAACAAGATTCTATGAAACTTTACGAAATGCATGTTTCGGTCACATATCATAGTATATTATACACTAGTTTCGTTCAACAAAATCAAATTTAATTGGGCACTATTTGAAATGATACGAGACTTTTCAGATCAATTATATATGTTAAAAGGGAAGTCTGTGAATGAAGTCCATGAAATAAAATCATCTGAAAACTGGATTCTATGAAACTTTTGGAAATGCAAGTTTCGGTCAAAAATCATAGTATATTATACACTAGTTTCGGTCAAAAAATCAAATTTAATTGGGGACTATTTGAAATGATACGAGACTTTTCATATCATTTATATATGATATAAGGGAAGGTTATGATGGAAGTCCATGCAAAAAAATCATCTGAAAACTAGATTCTATGAAACTTTTTTAAATGCAAATTTCAGTCAAAAATCTTAGTATATTATACACTACTTTCAGTCAAAAAAATCAAATTTAATTGGGGACTATTTGAAATGATACAATACTTTTCATATCATTTATACATGTTAAGAGGGAAGGATATAATGGAAGTCCATGCCAAAAACATTATCTGAAAACTAGATCCTATGAAAATTTTGGAAATGCAAGTTTCGTTAAAAAATCATAGTATATTATACACTAGTTTCGATCAAAAAAATCAAATTTAATTGGGGACTATTTGAAATGATACGAGACTTTTCAGATCATTTATATATGTTAAGAGGGAATGTTAGGATGGAAGTCCATGCAAAAAATCATCTGAAAATTAGATTCTAAGAAACTTTTCGAAATGCAAGTTTCGGTCAAAAATCATAGTATAGTATACACAAATTTCGGTCAAAAAAATCAAATATAATTGGGGACTATTTGAAATGATACGAGACTTTTCAGATAATTTATATATGTTAAAAGGGAAGGTTATGGTGGAAGTGCATGCAAAAAAAACATCTGAAAACAAGATTCTATGAAACTTTACGAAATGCATGTTTCGATCACATATCATAGTATATTATACACTAGTTTCGTTCAAAAAAATCAAATTTAATTGGGCACTATTTGAAATGATACGAGACTTTTCAGATCATATAAATATGTTAAAAGGGAATTTTTTGATGGTAGTCCATGAAATAAAATATTCTGAAAACTAGATTCTATGAAACTTTTGGAAATGCAAGTTTCGGTCAAAAATCTTAGTATATTATACAGTAGTTTCGGTTAAAAAATCAAATTTAATTGGGGATTATTTAAAATCATACGAGACTTTTCATATCATTTATATATGTTATAAGGGAAGGTTATGATGGAAGTCCATGCAAAAAATATCATCTGAAAACTAGATTCTATGAAACTTTTTGAAATGCAAGTTTCGGTCAAAAATCTTAGTATATTATATACTACTTTAGGTCAAAAAAATCAAATTTAATTGGGGACTATTTGAAATGATAAAATACTTTTCATATAATTTATACATGTTAAGAGGGAAGGATATAATGAAAGTTAATGCAAAAAATTATCTGAAAACTAGATTCTATGAAAATTTTTGAAATGCAAGTTTCGGTCAAAAATCATAGTATATTATACACTAGTTTCGGTCAAAAAAATAAAATTTAATTGGGGACTATTTGAAATGATACTAGATTTTCAGATCATTTATATATGTTAAGAGGGAAGGTTATGATGGAAGTCCATGAAAAAAATCATCTGAAAATTAGATTCTAAGAAACTTTTCAAAATGCAAGTTTCGGTCAAAAAGCATAGTATATTATACACTAGTTTCGGTCAAAAAAATCAAATATAATAGGGGACTATTTGAAATGATACGAGACTTTTCATATCATTTATATATGTTAAAAGGGAAGTCTGTGAATGAAGTCCATGAAATAAAATCATCTGAAAACTGGATTCTATGAAACTTTTGGAAATGCAAGTTTCGGTCAAAAATCATAGTATATTATACACTAGTTTCGGTCAAAAAATCAAATTTAATTGGGGACTATTTGAAATGATACGAGACTTTTCATATCATTTATATATGATATAAGGGAAGGTTAAGATGGAAGTCCATGCAAAAAAATCATCTGAAAACTAGATTCTATGAAACTTTTTTAAATGCAAATTTCAGACAAAAATCTTAGTATATTATACACTACTTTCAGTCAAAAAAATCAAATTTAATCGGGGACTATTTGAAATGATACAATACTTTTCATATCATTTATACATGTTAAGAGGGAAGGATATAATGGAAGTCCATGCAAAAAGCATTATCTGAAAACTAGATCCTATGAAAATTTTGGAAATGCAAGTTTCGTTAAAAAATCATAGTATATTATACACTTGTTTCGGTCAAAAAAATCAAATTTAATTGGGGACTGTTTGAAATGATACGAGACTTTTCAGATCATTTACATATGTTAAGAGGGAAGGTTAGGATGGGAGTCCATGCAAAAATTCATCTGAAAATTAGATTCTAAGAAACTTTTCGAAATGCAAGTTTCGGTCAAAAATCATAGTATAGTATACACTAGTTTCGGTCAAAAAAATCAAATATAATTGGGGACTATTTGAAATGATACGAGACTTTTCAGATCATTTATATATGTTATGAGGGAAGGTTATGGTGGAAGTGCATGCAAAAAAAAATCATCTGAAAACAAGATTCTATGAAACTTTACGAAATCCATGTTTCGGTCAAAAATCATAGTATATTATACACTAGTTTCGTTCAAAAAAATCAAATTTAATTGGGCACTATTTGAAATGATACGGGACTTTTCAGATCATGTAAATATGTTAAAAAGGAAGTTTTTGATGGAAGTCCATGAAATAAAATCATCTGAAAACTAGATTCTATGAAACTTTTGGAAATGCAAGTTTCGGTCAAAAATCATAGTATATTATACAGTAGTTTCGGTCAAAAAATCAAATTTAATTGGGGACTATTTGAAATGATACGAGACTTTTCATATCATTTATATAGGTTATAAGGGAAGGTTATGATGGAAGTCCATGCAAAAAAAATCATCTGAAAACTAGATTCTATGAAACGTTTTGAAATGCAAGTTTCGGTCAAAAATCTTAGTATATTATATACTACTTTCGGTCAAAAAAATTTAATTTAATTGGGGACTATTTGAAATGATAAAATACTATTCATATC
The DNA here is from genome assembly GCA_963966055.1 of Lathyrus aphaca. Classification (NCBI taxonomy): domain Eukaryota; kingdom Viridiplantae; phylum Streptophyta; class Magnoliopsida; order Fabales; family Fabaceae; genus Lathyrus; species Lathyrus aphaca. Next base: position 645,331,884 of record OZ014520.1, on the reverse strand, counting down.
ATTTTACATGTTAAGAGGGAAGGATATAATGAAAGTTCATGCAAAAAATTATCTGAAAACTAGATTCTATGAAAATTTTGGAAATGCAAGTTTCGGTCAAAAATCATAGTATATTATACACTAGTTTCGGTCAAAAAAATCAAATTTAATTGGGGACTATTTGAAATGATACGAGACTTTTAAGATCATTTGTATATGTTAAGAGGGAAGGTTATGATGGAAGTCCATGCAAAAAATCATCTGAAAATTAGATTCTATGAAACTTTTTGAAATGCTAGTTTCGGTCAAAAATCATAGTATATTATACACTAGTTTCGGTCAAAAAATCAAATTTAATTGGGGACTATTTGAAATGATACGAGACTTTTCATATCATTTATATATGATATAAGGGAAGGTTAAGATGGAAGTCCATGCAAAAAAATCATCTGAAAACTAGATTCTATGAAACTTTTTTAAATGCAAATTTCAGACAAAAATCTTAGTATATTATACACTACTTTCAGTCAAAAAAATCAAATTTAATCGGGGACTATTTGAAATGATACAATACTTTTCATATCATTTATACATGTTAAGAGGGAAGGATATAATGGAAGTCCATGCAAAAAGCATTATCTGAAAACTAGATCCTATGAAAATTTTGGAAATGCAAGTTTCGTTAAAAAATCATAGTATATTATACACTTGTTTCGGTCAAAAAAATCAAATTTAATTGGGGACTGTTTGAAATGATACGAGACTTTTCAGATCATTTACATATGTTAAGAGGGAAGGTTAGGATGGGAGTCCATGCAAAAATTCATCTGAAAATTAGATTCTAAGAAACTTTTCGAAATGCAAGTTTCGGTCAAAAATCATAGTATAGTATACACTAGTTTCGGTCAAAAAAATCAAATATAATTGGGGACTATTTGAAATGATACGAGACTTTTCAGATCATTTATATATGTTATGAGGGAAGGTTATGGTGGAAGTGCATGCAAAAAAAAATCATCTGAAAACAAGATTCTATGAAACTTTACGAAATCCATGTTTCGGTCAAAAATCATAGTATATTATACACTAGTTTCGTTCAAAAAAATCAAATTTAATTGGGCACTATTTGAAATGATACGGGACTTTTCAGATCATGTAAATATGTTAAAAAGGAAGTTTTTGATGGAAGTCCATGAAATAAAATCATCTGAAAACTAGATTCTATGAAACTTTTGGAAATGCAAGTTTCGGTCAAAAATCATAGTATATTATACAGTAGTTTCGGTCAAAAAATCAAATTTAATTGGGGACTATTTGAAATGATACGAGACTTTTCATATCATTTATATAGGTTATAAGGGAAGGTTATGATGGAAGTCCATGCAAAAAAAATCATCTGAAAACTAGATTCTATGAAACGTTTTGAAATGCAAGTTTCGGTCAAAAATCTTAGTATATTATATACTACTTTCGGTCAAAAAAATTTAATTTAATTGGGGACTATTTGAAATGATAAAATACTATTCATATCATTTTACATGTTAAGAGGGAAGGATATAATGAAAGTTCATGCAAAAAATTATCTGAAAACTAGATTCTATGAAAATTTTGGAAATGCAAGTTTCGGTCAAAAATCATAGTATATTATACACTAGTTTCGGTCAAAAAAATCAAATTTAATTGGGGACTATTTGAAATGATACGAGACTTTTAAGATCATTTGTATATGTTAAGAGGGAAGGTTATGATGGAAGTCCATGCAAAAAATCATCTAAAAATTAGATTCTATGAAACTTTTTGAAATGCTAGTTTCGGTCAAAAATCATAGTATATTATACACTAGTTTCGGTCAAAAAAATCAAATATAATAGGGGACTATTTGAAATGATACGTGACTTTTCAGATCATTTATATATGTTAAAAGGGAAGTTTTTGATTAAAGTCCATGAAGTAAATCATCTGAAAACTAAATTCTATGAAACTTTTGGAAATGCAAGTTTCGGTCAAAAATCATAGTATATTATACAGTAGTTTCGGTCAAAAAATCAAATTTAATTGGGCACTATTTGAAATGAGACGATACTTTTCGTATCATTTATATATGTTATAAGGTAAGGTTATGATGGAAGTCCATGAAAAAAAATCATCTGAAAACTAGATTCTACGAAACTTTTTTAAATGCACGTTTCGGTCAAAAATCTTAGTATATTATACACTACTTTCAGTAAAAAATATCAAATTTAATAAGGGACTATTTGAAATGATACAATACTTTTCATATCATGTATACATGGTAAGAGGGAAGGTTATGGTGGAAGTGCATGCAAAAAAGAATCATCTGAAAACAAGATTCTATGAAACTTTACGAAATCCATGTTTCGGTCAAAAATCATAGTATATTATACACTAGTTACGTTCAAAAAAATCAAATTTAATTTGGCACTATTTGAAATGATACGAGACTTTTCAGATCATGTAAATATGTTGAAAAAGAAGTTTTTGACGGAAGTCCATGAACTAAAATCATCTTAAAACTAGATTCTATGAAACGTTTGGAAATGCAAGTTTCGGTCAAAAATCATAGTATATTATACACTACTTTCGGTCAAAAAATCAAATTTAATTGCGGAATATTTGAAATGAGACGAGACTTTTCGTATCATTTATATATGTTATAAGGTAAGGTATTGATGGAAGTCCATGAAAAAAAATCATTTGAAAACTAGATTCTACGAAACTTTTTTAAATGCAAGTTTCAGACAAAAATCTTAGTATATTATACATTACTTTCAGTCAAAAAAATCAAATTTAATTGGGGACTATTAGAAATGATAAAATACTTTTCATATCATTTATACATGTTAAGAAGGAAGGATATAATGGAATTCCATGCAAAAAAATTATCTGAAAACTAGATCCTATGAAAATTTTGGAAATGCAAGTTTCGTTTAAAAATCATATTATATTATACACTAGTTTCGGTCAAAAAATCAAATTTAATTGGGGACTATTTGAAATGATACGAGACTTTTCATATCTTTTATATATGTTAAGAGGGAAGGTTAGGATGGGAGTCCATGCAAAAAATCATCTGAAAATTAGATTCTAAGAAACTTTTCGAAATGCAAGTTTCGGTCAAAAATCATAGTATAGTATACATTAGTTTCGGTCAAAAAAATCAAATATAATTGGGGACTATTTGAAATGATACGAGACTTTTCAGATCATTTATATATGTTAAAAGGGAAGGTTATGGTGGAAGTGCATGCAAAAAAAATCATCTGAAAACAAGATTCTATGAAACTTTACGAAATCCATGTTTCGGTCAAAAATCATATTATACACTAGTTTCGTTCAAAAAAATCAAATTTAACTGGGCACTATTTGAAATGATACGAGACTTTTCAGATCATGTAAATATGTTGAAAAGGAAGTTTTTGATGGAAGTCCATGAAATAAAATCATCTGAAAACATGAAACTTTTGGAAATGCAAGTTTCGGTCAAATATCATAGTATATTATACAATAGTTTCGGTCAAAAAATCAAATTTAATTGGGGACTATTTGAAATGATACGAGACTTTTCATATCATTTATATTTGTTATAAGGGAAGGTTATGATGGAAGTCCATGTAAAAAAAATCATCTGAAAACTAGAATCTATGAAACTTTTGGAAATGCAAGTTTCGGTCAAAAATCTTAGTATATTATATACTACTTTCGGTCAAAAAAATCAAATTTAATTGGGGACTATTTGAAATGATAAAATACTTTTCATATCATTTATACATGTTAAGAGGGAAGTATATAATGAAAGTTCATGTAAATTTTTTTTCTGAAAACTAGATTCTATGAAAATTTTGGAAATGCAAGTTTCGGTCAAAAATCATAGTATATTATACACTATATTCGGTCAAAAAAATCAAATTTAATTGGGGACTATTTGAAATGATACGAGACTTTTCAAATCATTTATATATGTTAAGAGGGAAGTTTATGATGGAAGTCCATGCAAAAAATCATCTGAAAATTAGATTCTATGAAACTTTTCGAAATGCTAGTTTCGGTCAAAAATCATAGTATATTATACATTTTTCGTTAAAATAAATCAAATTTAATTGGGGACTATTTGAAATGATACGAGACTTTTCAGATAATTTATATATGTTAAGAGGGAAGGTTATGATGGAAGTCCATGCAAAAAATCATCTGAAAATTAGATTCTAAGAAACTTTTCGAAATGCAAATTTCGGTCAAAAAGCATAGTATATTATACACTAGTTTCGGTCAAAAAAATCAAATAAAATAAGGGACTATTTGAAATGATACGAGACTTTTCAAATCGGTTATATATGTTAAAAGGGAAGTCTGTGATTGAATTCCATGAAGTAAATCATCTGAAAACTAAATTCTATGAAACTTTTGGAAATGCAAGTTTCGGTCAAAAATCATAGTATATTATACACTAGTTTCGTCAAAAAATCAAATTTAATTGGGGACTATTTGAAATGAGACGAGACCTTTCATATCATTTATATACGTTATAAGGTAAGGTTATGATGGAAGTCCATGAAAGAAAATCATCTGAAAACTAGATTCTACGAAAAATTTTTAAATGCAAGTTTCGGTCAAAAATCTTATTATATTTTACACTACTTTCAGTCAAAAAAATCAAATTTAATTGGGGACTATTTGAAATGATACAATACTTTTCATATCAGTTATACATGTTAAGAGGGAAGGATATAATGGAAGTCCATGCAAAAAAATTATCTGAAAACTAGATCCTATGAAAATTTTGGAAATGCAAGTTTCATTTAAAAATCATACTATATTATACACTAGTTTCGGTCAAAAAATCAAATTTAATTGGGGACTATTTGAAATGATACGAGACTTTTCAGATCATTTATATATGTTAAGAGGGAAGGTTAGGATGGGAGTCCATGCAAAAAATCATCTGAAAATTAGATTCTAAGAAACTTTTCGAAATGCAAGTTTCGGTCAAAAATCATAGTATAGTATACACTAGTTTCGGTCAAAAAAATCAAATATAATTGGGGACTATTTGAAATGATACGAGACTTTTCAGATCATTTATATATGTTAAAAGGGAAGGTTATGGTGGAAGTTCATGCAAAAAAAATCATCTAAAAACAAGATTCTATGAAACTTTACGAAATCCATGTTTCGGTCAAAAATCATAGTATATTATACACTAGTTTCGTTCAAAAAAATCAAATATAATTGGGCACTATTTGAAATGATACGAGACTTTCCAGATCATGTAAATATGTTGAGAAGGAAGTTTTTGATGGAAGTCCATGAAATAAAATCATCTGAAAACATGAAACTTTTGGAAATGCAAGTTTCAGTCAAATATCATAGTATATTATACAATAGTTTCGGTCAAAAAATCAAATTTAATTGGGGACTATTTGAAATGATACGAGACTTTTCATATCATTTATATATGTTATAAGGGAAGGTTATGATGGAAGTTCATGTAAAAAAAATCATCTGAAAACTAGAATCTATGAAACTTTTGGAAATGCAAGTTTCGGTCAAAAATCTTAGTATATTATATACTACTTTCGGTCAAAAAAATCAAATTTAATTGGGGACTATTTGAAATGATAAAATACTTTTCATATCATTTATACATGTTAAGAGGGAAGGATATAATGAAAGTTCATGCCAAAAATTTATCTGAAAACTAGATTCTATGAAAATTTTGGAAATGCAAGTTTCGGTCAAAAATCATAGTATATTATACACTAGTTTCGGTCAAAAAAATCAAATTTAATTGGGGACTATTTGAAATGATACGAGACTTTTCAGATCATTTATATATGTTAAGAGGGAAGGTTATGATGGAAGTCCATGCAAAAAATCATCTGAAAATTAGATTCTATGAAACTTTTCGAAATGCTAGTTTCGGTCAAAAATCATAGTATATTATACATTTTTCGTTAAAAAAAATCAAATTTAATTGGGGACTATTTGAAATGATACGAGACTTTTCAGATAATTTATATATGTTAAGAGGGAAGGTTATGATGGAAGTCCATGCAAAAAATCATCTGAAAATTAGATTCTAAGAAACTTTTCGAAATGCAAATTTCGGTCAAAAAGCATAGTATATTATACACTAGTTTCGGTCAAAAAAATCAAATAAAATAAGGGACTATTTGAAATGATACGAGACTTTTCAAATCGGTTATATATGTTAAAAGGGAAGTCTGTGATTGAATTCCATGAAGTAAATCATCTGAAAACTAAATTCTATGAAACTTTTGGAAATGCAAGTTTCGGTCAAAAATCATAGTATATTATACACTAGTTTCGTCAAAAAATCAAATTTAATTGGGGACTATTTGAAATGAGACGAGACCTTTCATATCATTTATATACGTTATAAGGTAAGGTTATGATGGAAGTCCATGAAAGAAAATCATCTGAAAACTAGATTCTACGAAAAATTTTTAAATGCAAGTTTCGGTCAAAAATCTTATTATATTTTACACTACTTTCAGTCAAAAAAATCAAATTTAATTGGGGACTATTTGAAATGATACAATACTTTTCATATCAGTTATACATGTTAAGAGGGAAGGATATAATGGAAGTCCATGCAAAAAAATTATCTGAAAACTAGATCCTATGAAAATTTTGGAAATGCAAGTTTCATTTAAAAATCATACTATATTATACACTAGTTTCGGTCAAAAAATCAAATTTAATTGGGGACTATTTGAAATGATACGAGACTTTTCAGATCATTTATATATGTTAAGAGGGAAGGTTAGGATGGGAGTCCATGCAAAAAATCATCTGAAAATTAGATTCTAAGAAACTTTTCGAAATGCAAGTTTCGGTCAAAAATCATAGTATAGTATACACTAGTTTCGGTCAAAAAAATCAAATATAATTGGGGACTATTTGAAATGATACGAGACTTTTCAGATCATTTATATATGTTAAAAGGGAAGGTTATGGTGGAAGTTCATGCAAAAAAAATCATCTAAAAACAAGATTCTATGAAACTTTACGAAATCCATGTTTCGGTCAAAAATCATAGTATATTATACACTAGTTTCGTTCAAAAAAATCAAATATAATTGGGCACTATTTGAAATGATACGAGACTTTCCAGATCATGTAAATATGTTGAGAAGGAAGTTTTTGATGGAAGTCCATGAAATAAAATCATCTGAAAACATGAAACTTTTGGAAATGCAAGTTTCAGTCAAATATCATAGTATATTATACAATAGTTTCGGTCAAAAAATCAAATTTAATTGGGGACTATTTGAAATGATACGAGACTTTTCATATCATTTATATATGTTATAAGGGAAGGTTATGATGGAAGTTCATGTAAAAAAAATCATCTGAAAACTAGAATCTATGAAACTTTTGGAAATGCAAGTTTCGGTCAAAAATCTTAGTATATTATATACTACTTTCGGTCAAAAAAATCAAATTTAATTGGGGACTATTTGAAATGATAAAATACTTTTCATATCATTTATACATGTTAAGAGGGAAGGATATAATGAAAGTTCATGCCAAAAATTTATCTGAAAACTAGATTCTATGAAAATTTTGGAAATGCAAGTTTCGGTCAAAAATCATAGTATATTATACACTAGTTTCGGTCAAAAAAATCAAATTTAATTGGGGACTATTTGAAATGATACGAGACTTTTCAGATCATTTATATATGTTAAGAGGGAAGGTTATGATGGAAGTCCATGCAAAAAATCATCTGAAAATTAGATTCTATGAAACTTTTCGAAATGCTAGTTTCGGTCAAAAATCATAGTATATTATACATTTTTCGTTAAAAAAAATCAAATTTAATTGGGGACTATTTGAAATGATACGAGACTTTTCAGATAATTTATATATGTTAAGAGGGAAGGTTATGATGGAAGTCCATGCAAAAAATCATCTGAAAATTAGATTCTAAGAAACTTTTCGAAATGCAAATTTCGGTCAAAAAGCATAGTATATTATACACTAGTTTCAGTCAAAAAAATTAAATAAAATAAGGGACTATTTGAAATGATACGATACTTTTCAAATCGGTTATATATGTTAAAAGGGAAGTTTGTGATTGAATTCCATGAAGTAAATCATCTGAAAACTAAATTCTATGAAACTTTTGGAAATGCAAGTTTCGGTCAAAAATCATAGTATATTATACACTAGTTTCGGTCAAAAAATCAAATTTAATTGGGGACTATTTGAAATGAGACGAGACCTTTCGTATCATATATATATGTTATAAGGTAAGGTTATGATGGAAGTCCATGAAAGAAAATCATCTGAAAAATAGATTCTACGAAACTTTTTTAAATGCAAGTTTCGGTCAAAAATCTTAGTATATTATACACTACTTTCAGTCAAAAAAATCAAATTTAATTGGGGACTATTTGAAATGATACAATACTTTTCATATCAGTTATACATGTTAAGAGGGAAGGATATAATGGAAGTCCATGCAAAAAATTATCTGAAAACTAGTTCCTATGAAAATTTTGGAAATGCAAGTTTCGTTAAAAAATCATAGTATATATTACACACAAGTTTCGGTCAAAAAAATCAAATTTAATTGGGGACTATTTGAAATGATACGAGACTTTTCAGACCATTTATATATGTTAAGAGGGAAGGTTAGGATGGGAGTCCATGCAAAAAATCATCTGAAAATTAGATTCTAAGAAACTTTTCGAAATGCAAGTTTCGGTCAAAAATCATAGTATAGTATACACTAGTTTCGGTCAAAAAAATCAAATATAATTGGGGACTATTTGAAATGATACGAGACTTTTCAGATCATTTATATATGTTAAAAGGGAAGGTTATGGTGTAAGTGCATGCAAAACAAAATCATCTGAAAACAAGATTCTATGAAACTTTACGAAATCCATGTTTCGGTCAAAAATCATAGTATATTATTCACTAGTTTCGTTCAAAAAAATCAAATTTAATAGGGCACTATTTGAAATGATACGAGACTTTTTAAGATCATGTAAATATGTTAAAAGTGAAGTTTTTGATGGAAGTCCATGAAATAAAATCACCTGAAAACTAGATTCTATGAAACTTTTGGAAATGCAAGTTTCGGTCCAAAATCATAGTATATTATACAGTAGTTTCGGTCAAAAAATCAAATTTAATTGGGGACTATTTGAAATGATACGAGACTTTTCATATCATTTATATATGTTATAAGGGAAGGTTATGATGGAAGTCCATGCAAAAATATCATCTGAAAACTAGATTCTATGAAACCTTTTGAAATGCAAGTTTCGGTCAAAAATCTTAGTATATTATATACTACTTTCGGTCAAAAAAATCAAATTTAATTGGGGACTATTTGAAATGATAAAATACTTTTCATATCATTTATACATGTTAAGAGGGAAGGATTTAATGAAAGTTCATGCAAAAAAATTATCTGAAAACTAGATTCTATGAAAATTTTGGAAATGCAATTTTCGGTCAAAAATCATAGTATATTATACACTAGTTTCGGTCAGAAAAATAAAATTTAATTAGGGACTATTTGAAATGATACGAGATTTTTCAAATCATTTATATATGTTGAGAGGGAAGGTTATGATGGAATTCCATGCAAAAAATCATCTGAAAATTATATTCTATGAAACTTTTCGAAATGCAAGTTTCGGCCAAAAATCATAGTATATTATACACTAGTTTCGGTCAAAAAAATCAAATATAATAGGGGACTATTTGAAATGATACGAGACTTTTCAGATCATTTATATATGTTAAAAGGGAAGTGTGTGATTGAAGTCCATGAAGTAAATCATTTGAAAACTAAATTCTATGAAACTTTTGGAAATGCAAGTTTCGGTCAAAAATTATAGTATATTATACACTAGTTTCGGTCAAAAAATCAAATTTAATTGGGGACTATTTGAAATGAGACGAGACTTTTCGTATCATTTATATATATTATAAGGTAAGGTTATGATGGAAGTCCATGAAAAAAAATCATCTGAAAACTAGATTCTACGAAACTTTTTTAAATGCAAGTTTCAGTCAAAAATCTTAGTATATTATACACTACTTTCAGTCAAAAAAATCAAATTTTATTGGGGACTATTTGAAATGATACAATACTTTTCATATCATTTATACATGTTAAGAGGGAAGGGTATAATGGAAGTCCATGCAAAAAAATTATCTGAAAACTAGATCCTATGAAAATTTTGGAAATGCAAGTTTCGTTAAAAAATCATAGTATATTATACATTAGTTTCGGTCAAAAATATCAAATTTAATTGGGGACTATTTGAAATGATACGAGACTTTTCAGATCATTTATATATGTTAAAAGGGAAGGTTATGGTGGAAGTGCATTAAAAAAAAATCATCTGAAAACAAGATTCTATGAAACTTTACGAAATGCATGTTTCGGTCAAAAATCATAGTATATTATACACTAGTTTCGTTAAAAAAAATCAAATTTAATTGGGCACTATTTGAAATGATACGAGACTTTTCAGATCATGTAAATATGTTGAAAAGGAAGTTTTTGATGGAAGTCCATGAAATAAAATCATCTAAAAACTAGATTCTATGAAACTTTTGGAAATGCAAGTTTAGGTCAAATATCATAGTATATTATACAATAGTTTCGGTCAAAAAATCAAATTTAATTGGGGACTATTTGAAATGATATGAGACTTTTCATATCATTTATATATGTTATAAGGGAAGGTTATGATGGAAGTCCATGCAAAAAAAATCATCTGAAAACTAGATTCTATGAAACTTTTGGAAATGCAAGTTTCGGTCAAAAATCTTAGTATATTATATACTACTTTCGGTCAAAAAAATCAAATTTAATTGGGGACTATTTGAAATGATAAAATACTTTTCATATCATTTATACATGTTAAGAGGGAAGGATATAATGAAAGTTCATGAAAAAAATTATCTGAAAACTAGATTCTATGAAAATTTTGGAAAAGCAAGTTTTGGTCAAAAATCATAGTATATTATACACTAGTTTCGGTCAAAAAATCAAATTTAATTGGGGACTATTTGAAATGATACGAGACTTTTCAGATCATTTATATATGTCAAGAGGGAAGGTTATGATGGAAGTCCATGCAAAAAATCATCTGAAAATTAGATTCTATGAAACTTTTCGAAATGCATGTTTCGGTCAAAAATCATAGTATATCATACACGTTTCGTTAAAAAAAATCAAATTTAATTGGGGACTATTTGAAATGATACGAGACTTTTCAGATCATTTATATATGTTAAGAGGGAAGGTTATGGTGGAAGTGCATGCAAAAAAAAATCATCTGAAAACAAGATTCTATGAAACTTTACGAAATCCATGTTTCGGTCAAAAATCATAGTATATTATTCACTAGTTTCGTTCAAAAAAATCAAATTTAATAGGGCACTATTTGAAATGATACGAGACTTTTTAAGATCATGTAAATATGTTAAAAGTGAAGTTTTTGATGGAAGTCCATGAAATAAAATCACCTGAAAACTAGATTCTATGAAACTTTTGGAAATGCAAGTTTCGGTCCAAAATCATAGTATATTATACAGTAGTTTCGGTCAAAAAATCAAATTTAATTGGGGACTATTTGAAATGATACGAGACTTTTCATATCATTTATATATGTTATAAGGGAAGGTTATGATGGAAGTCCATGCAAAAATATCATCTGAAAACTAGATTCTATGAAACCTTTTGAAATGCAAGTTTCCGTCAAAAATCTTAGTATATTATATACTACTTTCGGTCAAAAAAATCAAATTTAATTGGGGACTATTTGAAATGATAAAATACTTTTCATATCATTTATACATGTTAAGAGGGAAGGATTTAATAAAAGTTCATGCAAAAAAATTATCTGAAAACTAGATTCTATGAAAATTTTGGAAATGCAATTTTCGGTCAAAAATCATAGTATATTATACACTAGTTTCGGTCAAAAAAATAAAATTTAATTGGGGACTATTTGAAATGATACGAGATTTTTCAAATCATTTATATATGTTGAGAGGGAAGGTTATGATGGAATTCCATGCAAAAAATCATCTGAAAATTAGATTCTATGAAACTTTTCAAAATGCAAGTTTCGGTCAAAAATCATAGTATATTATACACGTTTAGGTAAAAAAAAATCTAATTTAATTGGGGATTATTTGAAATGATACGAGACTTTTCAGATCATATATATATATGTTAAGAGGGAAGGTTAGGATGGAAGTCCATGCAAAAAATCATCTGAAAATTAGATTCTAAGAAACTTTTCGAAATGCAAGTTTCGGTCAAAAAGCATAGTATATTATACACTAGTTTCGGTCAAAAAATCAAATATAATAGGGGACTATTTGAAATGATACGAGACTTTTCAGATTATTTATATATGTTAAAAGGGAAGTGTGTGATTGAAGTCCATGAAGTAAATCATTTGAAAACTAAATTCTATGAAACTTTTGGAAATGCAAGTTTCGGTCAAAAATTATAGTATATTATACACTAGTTTCGGTCAAAAAATCAAATTTAATTGGGGACTATTTGAAATGAGACGAGACTTTTCGTATCATTTATATATATTATAAGGTAAGGTTATGATGGAAGTCCTTGAAAACAAATCATCTGAAAACTAGATTCTACAAAACTTTTTTAAATGCAAGTTTCAGTCAAAAATCTTAGTATATTATACATTACTTTCAGTCAAAAAAATCAAATTTTATTGGGGACTATTTGAAATGATACAATACTTTTCATATCATTTATACATGTTAAGAGGGAAGGATATAATGGAAGTCCATGCAAAAAAATTATCTGAAAACTAGATCCTATGAAAATTTTGGAAATGCAAGTTTCGTTAAAAAATCATAGTATATTATACACTAGTTTCGGTCAAAAATATCAAATTTAATTGGGGACTATTTGAAATAATACGAGACTTTGCAGATCATTTATATATGTTAAGAGGGATGGTTAGGATGGGAGTCCATGCAAAAAATCATCTGAAAATTAGATTCTAAGAAACTTTTCGAAATGCAAGTTTCGGTCAAAAATCATAGTATAGTATACACTAGTTTCGGTCAAAAAAATCAAATATAATTGGGGACTATTTGAAATGATACGAGACTTTTCAGATCATTTATATATGTTAAAAGGGAAGGTTATGGTGGAAGTGCATGCAAAACAAAATCATCTGAAAACAAGATTCTATGAAACTTTACGAAATACATGTTTCGGTCAAAAATCATAGTATATTATTCACTAGTTTCGTTCAAAAAAATCAAATTTAATAGGGCACTATTTGAAATGATACGAGACTTTTTAAGATCATGTAAATATGTTAAAAGTGAAGTTTTTGATGGAAGTCCATGAAATAAAATCACCTGAAAACTAGATTCTATGAAACTTTTGGAAATGCAAGTTTCGGTCCAAAATCATAGTATATTATACAGTAGTTTCGGTCAAAAAATCAAATTTAATTGGGGACTATTTGAAATGATACGAGACTTTTCATATCATTTATATATGTTATAAGGGAAGGTTATGATGGAAGTCCATGCAAAAATATCATCTGAAAACTAGATTCTATGAAACCTTTTGAAATGCAAGTTTCGGTCAAAAATCTTAGTATATTATATACTACTTTCGGTCAAAAAAAGCAAATTTAATTGGGGACTATTTGAAATGATAAAATACTTTTCATATCATTTATACATGTTAAGAGGGAAGGATTTAATGAAAGTTCATGCAAAAAAATTATCTGAAAACTAGATTCTATGAATATTTTGGAAATACAATTTTCGGTCAAAAATCATAGTATATTATACACTAGTTTCGGTCAGAAAAATAAAATTTAATTAGGGACTATTTGAAATGATACGAGATTTTTCAAATCATTTATATATGTTGAGAGGGAAGGTTATGATGGAATTCCATGCAAAAAATCATCTGAAAATTAGATTCTATGAAACTTTTCGAAATGCAAGTTTCGGCCAAAAATCATAGTATATTATACACTAGTTTCGGTCAAAAAAATCAAATATAATAGGGGACTATTTGAAATGATACGAGACTTTTCAGATCATTTATATATGTTAAAAGGGAAGTGTGTGATTGAAGTCCATGAAGTAAATCATTTGAAAACTAAATTCTATGAAACTTTTGGAAATGCAAGTTTCGGTCAAAAATTATAGTATATTATACACTAGTTTCGGTCAAAAAATCAAATTTAATTGGGGACTATTTGAAATGAGACGAGACTTTTCGTATCATTTATATATATTATAAGGTAAGGTTATGATGGAAGTCCATGAAAAAAAATCATCTGAAAACTAGATTCTACGAATCTTTTTTAAATGCAAGTTTCAGTCAAAAATCTTAGTATATTATACACTACTTTCAGTCAAAAAAATCAAATTTTATTGGGGACTATTTGAAATGATACAATAATTTTCATATCATTTATACATGTTAAGAGGGAAGGGTATAATGGAAGTCCATGCAAAAAAATTATCTGAAAACTAGATCCTATGAAAATTTTGGAAATGCAAGTTTCGTTAAAAAATCATAGTATATTATACATTAGTTTCGGTCAAAAATATCAAATTTAATTGGGGACTATTTGAAATGATACGAGACTTTTCATATCATTTATATATGTTATAAGGGAAGGTTATGATGGAAGTCCATGCAAAAATATCATCTGAAAACTAGATTCTATGAAACCTTTTGAAATGCAAGTTTCGGTCAAAAATCTTAGTATATTATATACTACTTTCGGTCAAAAAAAGCAAATTTAATTGGGGACTATTTGAAATGATAAAATACTTTTCATATCATTTATACATGTTAAGAGGGAAGGATTTAATGAAAGTTCATGCAAAAAAATTATCTGAAAACTAGATTCTATGAAAATTTTGGAAATGCAATTTTCGGTCAAAAATCATAGTATATTATACACTAGTTTCGGTCAGAAAAATAAAATTTAATTAGGGACTATTTGAAATGATACGAGATTTTTCAAATCATTTATATATGTTGAGAGGGAAGGTTATGATGGAATTCCATGCAAAAAATCATCTGAAAATTAGATTCTATGAAACTTTTCGAAATGCAAGTTTCGGCCAAAAATCATAGTATATTATACACTAGTTTCGGTCAAAAAAATCAAATATAATAGGGGACTATTTGAAATGATACGAGACTTTTCAGATCATTTATATATGTTAAAAGGGAAGTGTGTGATTGAAGTCCATGAAGTAAATCATTTGAAAACTAAATTCTATGAAACTTTTGGAAATGCAAGTTTCGGTCAAAAATTATAGTATATTATACACTAGTTTCGGTCAAAAAATCAAATTTAATTGGGGACTATTTGAAATGAGACGAGACTTTTCGTATCATTTATATATATTATAAGGTAAGGTTATGATGGAAGTCCATGAAAAAAAATCATCTGAAAACTAGATTCTACGAATCTTTTTTAAATGCATGTTTCAGTCAAAAATCTTAGTATATTATACACTACTTTCAGTCAAAAAAATAAAATTTTATTGGGGACTATTTGAAATGATACAATAATTTTCATATCATTTATACATGTTAAGAGGGAAGGGTATAATGGAAGTCCATGCAAAAAAATTATCTGAAAACTAGATCCTATGAAAATTTTGGAAATGCAAGTTTCGTTAAAAAATCATAGTATATTATACATTAGTTTCGGTCAAAAATATCAAATTTAATTGGGGACTATTTGAAATGATACGAGACTTTTCAGATCATTTATATATGTTAAAAGGGAAGGTTATGGTGGAAGTGCATTAAAAAAAAATCATCTGAAAACAAGATTCTATGAAACTTTACGAAATGCATGTTTCGGTCAAAAATCATAGTATATTATACACTAGTTTCGTTAAAAAAAATCAAATTTAATTGGGCACTATTTGAAATGATACGAGACTTTTCAGATCATGTAAATATGTTGAAAAGGAAGTTTTTGATGGAAGTCCATGAAATAAAATCATCTGAAAACTAGATTCTATGAAACTTTTGGAAATGCAAGTTTAGGTCAAATATCATAGTATATTATACAATAGTTTCGGTCAAAAAATCAAATTTAATTGGGGACTATTTGAAATGATACGAGACTTTTCATATCATTTATATATGTTATAAGGGAAGGTTATGATGGAAGTCCATGCAAAAAAAATCATCTGAAAACTAGATTCTATGAAACTTTTGGAAATGCAAGTTTCGGTCAAAAATCTTAGTATATTATATACTACTTTCGGTCAAAAAAATCAAATTTAATTGGGGACTATTTGAAATGATAAAATACTTTTCATGTCATTTATACATGTTAAGAGGGAAGGATATAATGAAAGTTCATGAAAAAAATTATCTGAAAACTAGATTCTATGAAAATTTTGGAAAAGCAAGTTTTGGTCAAAAATCATAGTATATTATACACTAGTTTCGGTCAAAAAAATCAAATTTAATTGGGGACTATTTGAAATGATACGAGACTTTTCAGATCATTTATATATGTTAAGAGGGAAGGTTATGATGGAAGTCCATGCAAAAAATCATCTGAAAATTAGATTCTATGAAACTTTTCGAAATGCATGTTTCGGTCAAAAATCATAGTATATCATACACGTTTCGTTAAAAAAAATCAAATTTAATTGGGGACTATTTGAAATGATACGAGACTTTTCAGATCATATATATATATATATGTTAAGAGGGAAGGTTAGGAATGAAGTCCATGCAAAAAATCATCTGAAAATTAGATTCTAAGAAACTTTTCGAAATGCAAGTTTCGGTCAAAAAGCATAGTATATTATACACTAGTTTCGGTCAAAAAATCAAATATAATAGGGGACTATTTGAAATGATACGAGACTTTTCAGATTATTTATATATGTTAAAAGGGAAGTGTGTGATTGAAGTCCATGAAGTAAATCATTTGAAAACTAAATTCTATGAAACTTTTGGAAATGCAAGTTTCGTTCAAAAATTATAGTATATTATACACTAGTTTCGGTCAAAAAATAAAATTTAATTGGGGACTATTTGAAATGAGACGAGACTTTTCGTATCATTTATATATATTATAAGGTAAGGTTATGATGGAAGTCCTTGAAAACAAATCATCTGAAAACTAGATTCTACAAAACTTTTTTAAATGCAAGTTTCAGTCAAAAATCTTAGTATATTATACATTACTTTCAGTCAAAAAAATCAAATTTTATTGGGGACTATTTGAAATGATACAATACTTTTCATATCATTTATACATGTTAAGAGGGAAGGATATAATGGAAGTCCATGCAAAAAAATTATCTGAAAACTAGATCCTATGAAAATTTTGGAAATGCAAGTTTCGTTAAAAAATCATAGTATATTATACACTAGTTTCGGTCAAAAATATCAAATTTAATTGGGGACTATTTGAAATAATACGAGACTTTGCAGATCATTTATATATGTTAAGAGGGATGGTTAGGATGGGAGTCCATGCAAAAAATCATCTGAAAATTAGATTCTAAGAAACTTTTCGAAATGCAAGTTTCGGTCAAAAATCATAGTATAATATACACTAGTTTCGGTCAAAAAAATCAAATATAATTGGGGACTATTTGAAATGATACGAGACTTTTTCAGATCATTTATATATGTTAAAAGGGAAGGTTATGGTGGATGTGCATGCAAATAAAATCATCTGAAAAAAAGATTCTATGAAACTTTACGAAATACATGTTTCGGTCAAAAATCATAGTATATTATACATTAGTTTCGTTCAAAAAAATCAAATTTAATAGGGCACTATTTGAAATGATACGAGACTTTTTAAGATCATGTAAATATGTTAAAAGGGGCGTTTTTGATGGAAGTCCATGAAACAAAATCACCTGAAAACTAGATTCTATGAAACTTTTGGAAATGCAAGTTTGGGTCCAAAATCATAGTATATTATACAGTAGTTTCAGTCAAAAAATCAAATTTAATTGGGGACTATTTGAAATGATACGAGACTTTTCATATCATTTAGATATGTTATAAGGGAAGGTTATGATGGAAGTCCATGCAAAAATATCATCAAAAAAACTAGATTCTATGAAACCTTTTGACATGCTAGTTTCGGTCAATAATCTTAGTATATTATATACTACTTTCGGTCAAAAAAATCAAATTTAATTGGGGACTATTTGTAATGATAAAATACTTTTCATATCATTTATACATGTTTAGAGGGAAGGATATAATGGAAGTCCATGCAAAAAAATTATCTGAAAACTCGATCATATGAAAATTTTGGAAATGCAAGTTTTGTTAAAAAATCATAGTATATTATACACTAGTTTCGGTCAAAAATATCAAATTTAATTGGGGACTATTTGAAATGATACGAGACTTTTCAGATCATTTATATATGTTAAGAGGGAAGGTTAGGATAGGAGTCCATGCAAAAAATCATCTGAAAATTAGATTCTAAGAAACTTTTCGAAATGCAAGTTTTGTTCAAAAATCATAGTATAATATACACTAGTTTCGGTAAAAAAAATCAAATATAATTGGGGACTATTTGAAATGATACGAGACTTTTCATATCATTTATATATGTTAAAAGGGAAGGTTATGGTGGAAGTGCATGCAAAAAAAAATCATCTGAAAACAAGATTCTATGAAACATTACGAAATGCATGTTTCGGTCAAAAATCATAGTATATTATACATTAGTTTCGTTCAAAAAAATAAAATTTAATTGGGCACTATTTGAAATGATACGAGACTTATCAGATCATGTAAATATGTTAAAAGGGAAGTTTTTGATGGAAGTCCATGAAATAAAATCATCTGAAAACTAGATTCTATGAAACTTTTGGAAATGCAAGTTTCGGTCAAAAATCATAGTATATTATACACTAGTTTCGGTCAAAAAATCAAATTTAATTGGGGACTATTTGAAATGATACGAGACTTTTCATATCATTTATATATGTTATAAGGGAAGGTTATGATGGAAGTCCATGCAAAAAAATCATCTGAAAACTAGATTCTATGAAACCTTTTGAAATGCAAGTTTCGGTCAAAAATCTTAGTATATTATACACTACTTTCAGTCAAAAAAATCAAATTTAATTGGGGACTATTTGAAATGATACAATACTTTTCATATCAGTTATACATGTTAAGAGGGAAGGATATAATGGAAGTCCATGCAAAAAAATTATCTGAAAACTAGATCCTATGAAAATTTTGGAAATGCAAGTTTCGTTAAAAAATCATAGTATATTATACACTAGTTTCGGTCAAAAATATCAAATTTAATTGGGGACTATTTGAAATAATACGAGACTTTGCAGATCATTTATATATGTTAAGAGGGAAGGTTAGGATGGGAGTCCATGCAAAAAATCATCTGAAAATTAGATTCTAAGAAACTTTTCGAAATGCAAGTTTCGGTCAAAAATCATAGTATAATATACACTAGTTTCGGTCAAAAAAATCAAATATAATTGGGGACTATTTGAAATGATACGAGACTTTTTCATATCATTTATATATGTTAAAAGGGAAGGTTATGGTGGAAGTGCATGCAAATAAAATCATCTGAAAAAAAGATTCTATGAAACTTTACGAAATACATGTTTCGGTCAAAAATCATAGTATATTATACATTAGTTTCGTTCAAAAAAATCAAATTTAATAGGGCACTATTTGAAATGATACGAGACTTTTTAAGATCATGTAAATATGTTAAACGGGACGTTTTTGATGGAAGTCCATGAAATAAAATCACCTGAAAACTAGATTCTATGAAACTTTTGGAAATGCAAGTTTCGGTCAAAAATCATAGTATATTATACAGTAATTTCGGTCAAAAAATCAAATTTAATTGGGGACTATATGAAATGATACGAGACTTTTCATATCATTTAGATATGTTATAAGGGAAGGTTATGATGGAAGTCCATGCAAAAATATCATCAAAAAAACTAGTTTCTATGAAACCTTTTGACATGCAAGTTTCGGTCAAAAATCTTAGTATATTATATACTACTTTCGGTCAAAAAAATCAAATTTAATTGGGGACTATTTGTAATGATAAAATACTTTTCATATCATTTATACATGTTTAGAGGGAAGGATATAATGGAAGTCCAAGCAAAAAAATTATCTGAAAACTCGATCCTATTAAAATTTTGGAAATGCAAGTTTCGTTAAAAAATCATAGTATATTATACACTAGTTTCGGTCAAAAATATCAAATTTAATTGGGGACTATTTGAAATGATACGAGACTTTTCAGATCATTTATATATGTTAAGAGGGAAGGTTAGGATGGGAGTCCATGCAAAAAATCATCTGAAAATTAGATTCTAAGAAACTTTTCGAAATGCAAGTTTCGTTCAAAAATCATAGTATAATATACACTAGTTTCGGTAAAAAAAATCAAATATAATTGGGGACTATTTGAAATGATACGAGACTTTTCATATCATTTATATATGTTAAAAGGGAAGGTTATGGTGGAAGTGCATGCAAAAAAAAATCATCTGAAAACAAGATTCTATGAAACATTACGAAATGCATGTTTCGGTCAAAAATCATAGTATATTATACATTAGTTTCGTTCAAAAAAATAAAATTTAATTGGGCACTATTTGAAATGATACGAGACTTATCAGATCATGTAAATATGTTAAAAGGGAAGTTTTTGATGGAAGTCCATGAAATAAAATCATCTGAAAACTAGATTCTATGAAACTTTTGGAAATGCAAGTTTCGGTCAAAAATCATAGTATATTATACACTAGTTTCGGTCAAAAAATCAAATTTAATTGGGGACTATTTGAAATGATACGAGACTTTTCATATCATTTATATATGTTATAAGGGAAGGTTATGATGGAAGTCCATGCAAAAAAATCATCTGAAAACTAGATTCTATGAAACCTTTTGAAATGCATGTTTCGGTCAAAAATCTTAGTATATTATACACTACTTTCAGTCAAAAAAATCAAATTTAATTGGGGACTATTTGAAATGATACAATACTTTTCATATCAGTTATACATGTTAGGAGGGAAGGATATAATGGAAGTCCATGCAAAAAAATTATCTGAAAACTAGATCCTATGAAAATTTTGGAAATGCAAGTTTCGTTAAAAAATCATAGTATATTATACACTAGTTTCGGTCAAAAATATCAAATTTAATTGGGGACTATTTGAAATAATACGAGACTTTGCAGATCATTTATATATGTTAAGAGGGAAGGTTAGGATGGGAGTCCATGCAAAAAATCATCTGAAAATTAGATTCTAAGAAACTTTTCGAAATGCAAGTTTCGGTCAAAAATCATAGTATAATATACACTAGTTTCGGTCAAAAAAATCAAATATAATTGGGGACTATTTGAAATGATACGAGACTTTTTCATATCATTTATATATGTTAAAAGGGAAGGTTATGGTGGAAGTGCATGCAAATAAAATCATCTGAAAAAAAGATTCTATGAAACTTTACGAAATACATGTTTCGGTCAAAAATCATAGTATATTATACATTAGTTTCGTTCAAAAAAATCAAATTTAATAGGGCACTATTTGAAATGATACGAGACTTTTTAAGATCATGTAAATATGTTAAACGGGACGTTTTTGATGGAAGTCCATGAAATAAAATCACCTGAAAACTAGATTCTATGAAACTTTTGGAAATGCAAGTTTCGGTCAAAAATCATAGTATATTATACAGTAATTTCGGTCAAAAAATCAAATTTAATTGGGGACTATATGAAATGATACGAGACTTTTCATATCATTTAGATATGTTATAAGGGAAGGTTATGATGGAAGTCCATGCAAAAATATCATCAAAAAAACTAGTTTCTATGAAACCTTTTGACATGCAAGTTTCGGTCAAAAATCTTAGTATATTATATACTACTTTCGGTCAAAAAAATCAAATTTAATTGGGGACTATTTGTAATGATAAAATACTTTTCATATCATTTATACATGTTTAGAAGGAAGGATATAATGGAAGTCCAAGCAAAAAAATTATCTGAAAACTCGATCCTATGAAAATTTTGGAAATGCAAGTTTCGTTAAAAAATCATAGTATATTATACACTAGTTTCGGTCAAAAATATCAAATTTAATTGGGGACTATTTGAAATGATACGAGACTTTTCAGATCATTTATATATGTTAAGAGGGAAGGTTAGGATGGGAGTCCATGCAAAAAATCATCTGAAAATTAGATTCTAAGAAACTTTTCGAAATGCAAGTTTCGTTCAAAAATCATAGTATAATATACACTAGTTTCGGTAAAAAAAATCAAATATAATTGGGGACTATTTGAAATGATACGAGACTTTTCATATCATTTATATATGTTAAAAGGGAAGGTTATGGTGGAAGTGCATGCAAAAAAAAATCATCTGAAAACAAGATTCTATGAAACATTACGAAATGCATGTTTCGGTCAAAAATCATAGTATATTATACATTAGTTTCGTTCAAAAAAATCAAATTTAATTGGGCACTATTTGAAATGATACGAGACTTATCAGATCATGTAAATATGTTAAAAGGGAAGTTTTTGATGGAAGTCCATGAAATAAAATCATCTGAAAACTAGATTCTATGAAACTTTTGGAAATGCAAGTTTCGGTCAAAAATCATAGTATATTATAAACTAGTTTCGGTCAAAAAATCAAATTTAATTGGGGACTATTTGAAATGATACGAGACTTTTCATATCATTTATATATGTTATAAGGGAAGGTTATGATGGAAGTCCATGCAAAAATATCATCTGAAAACTAGATTCTATGAAACCTTTTGAAATGCAAGTTTCGGTCAAAAATCTTAGTTTATTATATACTACTTTCGGTCAAAAAAATCAAATTTAATTGGGGACTATTTGTAATGATAAAATACTTTTCATATCATTTATACATGTTTAGAGGGAAGGATATAATGGAAGTCCATGCAAAAAAATTATCTGAAAACTCGATCCTATGAAAATTTTGGAAATGCAAGTTTCGTTAAAAAATCATAGTATATTATACACTAGTTTCGGTCAAAAAAATAAAATTTAATTGGGCACTATTTGAAATGATACGAGATTTTTCAAATCATTTATATATGTTGAGAGG
This sequence comes from Lathyrus aphaca, assembly GCA_963966055.1. Taxonomy (NCBI): domain Eukaryota; kingdom Viridiplantae; phylum Streptophyta; class Magnoliopsida; order Fabales; family Fabaceae; genus Lathyrus; species Lathyrus aphaca. Next base: position 645,308,683 of record OZ014520.1, on the reverse strand, counting down.
GAAGGTTATGATGGAATTCCATGCAAAAAATCATCTGAAAATTAGATTCTATGAAACTTTTCGAAATGCAAGTTTCGGTCTAAAATCATAGTATATTATACATGTTTTGGTAAAAAAAAATCAAATTTAATTGGGGACTATTTGAAATGATACGAGACTTTTCAGATCATATATATATGTTAAGAGGGAAGGTTAGGATGGAAGTCCATGCAAAAAATCATCTGAAAATTAGATTCTAAGAAACTTTTCGAAATGCAAGTTTCGGTCAAAAAGCATAGTATAATATACAATAGTTTCGGTCAAAAAAATCAAATATAATAGGGGATTATTTGAAATGATACGAGACTTTTCAGATCATTTATATATGTTAAAAGGGAAGTGTGTGATTGAAGTCCATGAAGTAAATCATTTGAAAACTAAATTCTATGAAACTTTTGGAAATGCATGTTTCGGTCAAAAATTATAGTATATTATACACTAGTTTCGGTCAAAAAATCAAATTTAATTGGGGACTATTTGAAATGAGACGAGACTTTTCGTATCATTTATATATATTATAAGGCAAGGTTATGATGGAAGTCCATGAAAAAAAATCATCTGAAAACTAGATTCTACGAAACATTTTTAAATGCAAGTTTTAGTAAAAAATCATAGTATATTATACACTACTTTCATTCAAAAAGTTCAAATTTAATTGGGGACTATTTGAAATGATACAATACTTTTCATATCATTTATACATGTTAAGAGGGAATGATATAATGGAAGTCCATGCAAAAAAATTATCTGAAAACTAGATCCTATGAAAATTTTGGAAATGCATGTTTCGTTAAAAAATCATAGTATATTATACACTAGTTTCGGTCAAAAATATCAAATTTAATTGGGGACTATTTGAAATAATACGAGACTTTGCAGATCATTTATATATGTTAAAAGGGAAGGTTATGGTGGAAGTGCATGCAAAAAAAAATCATTTGAAAACAAGATTCTATGAAACATTACGAAATGCATGTTTCGGTCAAAAATCATAGTATATTATTCATTAGTTTCGTTCAAAAAAATCAAATTTAATTGGGCACTATTTGAAATGATACGAGACTTATCAGATCATGTAAATATGTTAAAAGGGAAGTTTTTGATGGAAGTCCATGAAATAAAATCATCTGAAAACTAGATTCTATGAAACTTTTGGAAATGCAAGTTTCGGTCAAAAATCATAGTATATTATACACTAGTTTCGGTCAAAAAATCAAATTTAATTGGGGACTATTTGAAATGATACGAGACTTTTCATATCATTTATATATGTTATAAGGGAAGGTTATGATGGAAGTCCATGCAAAAAAATCATCTGAAAATTAGATTCTATGAAACTTTTTGAAATGCAAGTTTCGGTCAAAAATCTTAGTATATTATATACTACTTTCGGTCAAAAAAATCAAATTTAATTGGGGACTTTTTGAAATGATTAAATACTTTTCATATCATTTACACATGTTAAGAGGGAAGGATATAATGAAAGTTCATGCAAAAAATCATCTGAAAACTAGATTCTATGAAAATTTTTGAAATGCAATTTTCGGTCAAAAATCATAGTATATTATACACTAGTTTCGGTCAAAAAAATAAAATTTTATTGGGGACTATTTGAAATGATACGAGACTCTTCAGATCATTTATATATGTTAAGAGGGAATGTTATGATGGAAGTCCATGCAAAAAATCATTTTAGAATTAGATTCTATGAAACTTTTTGAAATGCAAGTTTCGGTCAAAAATCATAGTATATTATACACGTTTCGGTAAAAAAAATCATATTTAATTGGGGACTATTTGAAATGATACGAGACTTTTCAGATCATTTATATATGTTAAGAGGGAAGGTTATGATGGAAGTCCATGCAAAAAAATCATATGAAAATTAGATTCTAAGAAACTTTTCGAAATGCATGTTTCGGTCAAAAAGCGTAGTATATTATACACTAGTTTCGGTCAAAAAAATCAAATATAATAGGGGACTATTTGAAATGATACGATGATTTTTAGATCTTTTATATATGATAAAAGGGAAGTTTGTGATTGAAGTCCATGAAATAAAATCATCTGAAAAATAGATTCTATGAAACTTTTGGAAATGCAAGTTTTGGTTAAAAATCATAGTATATTATACACTAGTTTCGGTCAAAAAATCAAATTTAATTGGGGACTATTTGAAATGATACGAGACTTTTCATATCATTTATATATGTTATAAGGGAAGGTTATGATGGAAGTCCATGCAAAAAAATCATCTGAAAATTAGATTCTATGAAACTTTTCGAAATGCAAGTTTCGGTCAAAAATCATAGTGTATTATACACGTTTCGGTAAGAAAAAAAATTTAATTGGGACTGTTTGAAATGATACGAGACTTTTCAGATAATTTATATATGTTATAAGGGAAGGTTATGATGGAAGTCCATGCCAAAAATCATCTGAAGATTAGAGTCTAAGAAACTTTTCGAAATGCAAGTTTCGGTCAAAAAGCATAGTATATTATACACTAGTTTCGGTCAAAAAAATCAAATTTAATTGGGGACTATTTGAAATGATACAAGACTTTTCAGATCATTTATATATGTTAAGAGGGAAGGTTAGGATGGGAGTCCATGCAAAAAATCATCTGAAAATTAGATTCTAAGAAACTTTTCGAAATGCAAGTTTCGTTCAAAAATAATAGTATAATATACAATAGTTTCGGTCAAAAAAATCAAATATAATTGGGGACTATTTGAAATGATACGAGACTTTTCATATCATTTATATATGTTAAAAGGGAAGGTTATGGTGGAAGTGCATGCAAAAAAAAATCATCTGAAAACAAGATTCTATGAAACTTTACGAAATGCATGTTTCGGTCAAAAATCATAGTGTATTATCCACTAGTTTCGTTCAAAAAAATCAAATTTAATTGGGCACTATTTGAAATGATACGAGACTTATCAGATCATGTAAATATGTTAAAAGGGAAGTTTTTGATGGAAGTCCATGAAAAAAAATCATCTGAAAACAAGATTCTATGAAACTTTTGGAAATGCAAGTTTCGGTCAAAAATCATAGTATATTATACACTAGTTTCGGTCAAAAAATCAAATTTAATTGGAGACTATTTGAAATGATACGAGACTTTTCATATCATTTATATATGTTATAAGGGAAGGTTATGATTGAAGTCCATGCAAAAAAATCATCTGAAAACTAGATTCTATGAAACTTTTAGAAATGCAAGTTTCGGTCAAAAATCATAGTATATTATATACTACTTTCGGTCAAAAAAATCTAATTTAATTGGGGACTATTTGAAATAATAAAATACTTTTCATATCATTTATACATGTTAAGAGGGAAGGATATAATGAAAGTTCATGCAAAAAATCATCTGAAAACTAGATTCTATGAAAATTTTTGAAATGCAATTTTCGGTCAAAAATCATAGTATATTATACACTAGGTTCGGTCAAAAAAATAAAATTTTATTGGGGACTATTTGAAATGATACGAGACTCTTTAGATCATTTATATATGTTAAGAGGGAATGTTATGATGGAAGTCCATGCAAAAAATCATCTGAAAATTAGATTCTATGAAACTTTTTGAAATGCAAGTTTCGGTCAAAAATCATAGTATATTATACACGTTTCGGTAAAAAAAATCATATTTAATTGGGGACTATTTGAAATGATACGAGACTTTTCAGATCATTTATATATGTTAAGAGGGAAGGTTATGATGGAAGTCCATGCAAAAAAATCATATGAAAATTAGATTCTAAGAAACTTTTCGAAATGCATGTTTCGGTCAAAAAGCGTAGTATATTATACACTAGTTTCGGTCAAAAAAATAAAATATAATAGGGGACTATTTGAAATGATACGAGGATTTTTAGATCTTTTATATATGATAAAAGGGAAGTTTGTGATTGAAGTCCATGAAATAAAATCATCTGAAAAATAGATTCTATGAAACTTTTGGAAATGCAAGTTTTGGTCAAAAATCATAGTATATTATACACTAGTTTCGGTCAAAAAATCAAATTTAATTGGGGACTATTTGAAATGATACGAGACTTTTCATATCATTTATATATGTTATAAGGGAAGGTTATGATGGAAGTCCATGCAAAAAAATCATCTGAAAATTAGATTCTACGAAACTTTTCGAAATGCAAGTTTCGGTCAAAAATCATAGTGTATTATACACGTTTCGGTAAGAAAAAAAATTTAATTGGGACTGTTTGAAATGATACGAGACTTTTCAGATAATTTATATATGTTATAAGGGAAGGTTATGATGGAAGTCCATGCAAAAAATCATCTGAAAATTAGATTCTAAGAAACTTTTCGAAATGCAAGTTTCGGTCAAAAAGCATAGTATATTATACACTAGTTTCGGTCAAAAAAATCAAATTTAATTGGGGACTATTTGAAATGATACAAGACTTTTCAGATCATTTATATATGTTAGGAGGGAAGGTTAGGATGGGAGTCCATGCAAAAAATCATCTGAAAATTAGATTCTAAGAAACTTTTCGAAATGCAAGTTTCGTTCAAAAATCATAGTATAATATACAATAGTTTCGGTCAAAAAAATCAAATATAATTGGGGACTATTTGAAATGATACGAGACTTTTCATATCATTTATATATGTTAAAAGGGAAGGTTATGGTGGAAGTGCATGCAAAAAAAAAATCATCTGAAAACAAGATTCTATGAAACTTTACGAAATGCATGTTTCGGTCAAAAATCATAGTATATTATCCACTAGTTTCGTTCAAAAAAATCAAATTTAATTGGGCACTATTTGAAATGATACGAGACTTATCAGATCATGTAAATATGTTAAAAGGGAAGTTTTTGATGGAAGTCCATGAAAAAAAATCATCTGAAAACAAGATTCTATGAAACTTTTGGAAATGCAAGTTTCGGTCAAAAATCATAGTATATTATACACTAGTTTCGGTCAAAAAATCAAATTTAATTGGAGACTATTTGAAATGATACGAGACTTTTCATATCATTTATATATGTTATAAGGGAAGGTTATGATTGAAGTCCATGCAAAAAAATCATCTGAAAACTAGATTCTATGAAACTTTTAGAAATGCAAGTTTCGGTCAAAAATCATAGTATATTATATACTACTTTCGGTCAAAAAAATCTAATTTAATTGGGGACTATTTGAAATAATAAAATACTTTTCATATCATTTATACATGTTAAGAGGGAAGGATATAATGAAAGTTCATGCAAAAAATCATCTGAAAACTAGATTCTATGAAAATTTTTGAAATGCAATTTTCGGTCAAAAATCATAGTATATTATACACTAGGTTCGGTCAAAAAAATAAAATTTTATTGGGGACTATTTGAAATGATACGAGACTCTTCAGATCATTTATATATGTTAAGAGGGAATGTTATGATGGAAGTCCATGCAAAAAATCATCTGAAAATTAGATTCTATGAAACTTTTTGAAATGCAAGTTTCGGTCAAAAATCATAGTATATTATACACGTTTCGGTAAAAAAATCATATTTAATTGGGGACTATTTGAAATGATACGAGACTTTTCAGATCATTTATATATGTTAAGAGGGAAGGTTATGATGGAAGTCCATGCAAAAAAATCATATGAAAATTAGATTCTAAGAAACTTTTCGAAATGCATGTTTCGGTCAAAAAGCGTAGTATATTATACACTAGTTTCAGTCAAAAAAATCAAATATAATAGGGGACTATTTGAAATGATACGAGGATTTTTAGATCTTTTATATATGATAAAAGGGAAGTTTGTGATTGAAGTCCATGAAATAAAATCATCTGAAAAATAGATTCTATGAAACTTTTGGAAATGCAAGTTTTGGTCAAAAATCATAGTATATTATACACTAGTTTCGGTCAAAAAATCAAATTTAATTGGGGACTATTTGAAATGATACGAGACATTTCATATCATTTATATATGTTATAAGGGAAGGTTATGATGGAAGTCCATGCAAAAAAATCATCTGAAAATTAGATTCTACGAAACTTTTCGAAATGCAAGTTTCGGTCAAAAATCATAGTGTATTATACACGTTTCGGTAAGAAAAAAAATTTAATTGGGACTGTTTGAAATGATACGAGACTTTTCAGATAATTTATATATGTTATAAGGGAAGGTTATGATGGAATTCCATGCAAAAAATCATCTGAAAATTAGATTCTAAGAAACTTTTCGAAATGCAAGTTTCGGTCAAAAAGCATAGTATATTATACACTAGTTTCGGTCAAAAAAATCAAATTTAATTGGGGACTATTTGAAATGATACAAGACTTTTCAGATCATTTATATATGTTAGGAGGGAAGGTTAGGATGGGAGTCCATGCAAAAAATCATCTGAAAATTAGATTCTAAGAAACTTTTCGAAATGCATGTTTCGTTCAAAAATCATAGTATAATATACAATAGTTTCGGTCAAAAAAATCAAATATAATTGGGGACTATTTGAAATGATACGAGACTTTTCATATCATTTATATATGTTAAAAGGGAAGGTTATGGTGGAAGTGCATGCAAAAAAAAAATCATCTGAAAACAAGATTCTATGAAACTTTACGAAATGCATGTTTCGGTCAAAAATCATAGTATATTATCCACTAGTTTCGTTCAAAAAAATCAAATTTAATTGGGCACTATTTGAAATGATACGAGACTTATCAGATCATGTAAATATGTTAAAAGGGAAGTTTTTGATGGAAGTCCATGAAAAAAAATCATCTGAAAACAAGATTCTATGAAACTTTTGGAAATGCAAGTTTCGGTCAAAAATCATAGTATATTATACACTAGTTTCGGTCAAAAAATCAAATTTAATTGGAGACTATTTGAAATGATACGAGACTTTTCATATCATTTATATATGTTATAAGGGAAGGTTATGATTGAAGTCCATGCAAAAAAATCATCTGAAAACTAGATTCTATGAAACTTTTAGAAATGCAAGTTTCGGTCAAAAATCATAGTATATTATATACTACTTTCGGTCAAAAAAATCTAATTTAATTGGGGACTATTTGAAATAATAAAATACTTTTCATATCATTTATACATGTTAAGAGGGAAGGATATAATGAAAGTTCATGCAAAAAATCATCTGAAAACTAGATTCTATGAAAATTTTTGAAATGCAATTTTCGGTCAAAAATCATAGTATATTATACACTAGGTTCGGTCAAAAAAATAAAATTTTATTGGGGACTATTTGAAATGATACGAGACTCTTCAGATCATTTATATATGTTAAGAGGGAATGTTATGATGGAAGTCCATGCAAAAAATCATCTGAAAATTAGATTCTATGAAACTTTTTGAAATGCAAGTTTCGGTCAAAAATCATAGTATATTATACACGTTTCGGTAAAAAAAATCATATTTAATTGGGGACTATTTGAAATGATACGAGACTTTTCAGATCATTTATATATGTTAAGAGGGAAGGTTATGATGGAAGTCCATGCAAAAAAATCATATGAAAATTAGATTCTAAGAAACTTTTCGAAATGCATGTTTCGGTCAAAAAGCGTAGTATATTATACACTAGTTTCAGTCAAAAAAATCAAATATAATAGGGGACTATTTGAAATGATACGAGGATTTTTAGATCTTTTATATATGATAAAAGGGAAGTTTGTGATTGAATCCATGAAATAAAATCATCTGAAAAATAGATTCTATGAAACTTTTGGAAATGCAAGTTTTGGTCAAAAATCATAGTATATTATACACTAGTTTCGGTCAAAAAATCAAATTTAATTGGGGACTATTTGAAATGATACGAGACATTTCATATCATTTATATATGTTATAAGGGAAGGTTATGATGGAAGTCCATGCAAAAAAATCATCTGAAAATTAGATTCTACGAAACTTTTCGAAATGCAAGTTTCGGTCAAAAATCATAGTGTATTATACACGTTTCGGTAAGAAAAAAAATTTAATTGGGACTGTTTGAAATGATACGAGACTTTTCAGATAATTTATATATGTTATAAGGGAAGGTTATGATGGAAGTCCATGCAAAAAATCATCTGAAAATTAGATTCTAAGAAACTTTTCGAAATGCAAGTTTCGGTCAAAAAGCATAGTATATTATACACTAGTTTCGGTCAAAAAAATCAAATTTAATTGGGGACTATTTGAAATGATACAAGACTTTTCAGATCATTTATATATGTTAGGAGGGAAGGTTAGGATGGGAGTCCATGCAAAAAATCATCTGAAAATTAGATTCTAAGAAACTTTTCGAAATGCATGTTTCGTTCAAAAATCATAGTATAATATACAATAGTTTCGGTCAAAAAAATCAAATATAATTGGGGACTATTTGAAATGATACGAGACTTTTCATATCATTTATATATGTTAAAAGGGAAGGTTATGGTGGAAGTGCATGCAAAAAAAAAATCATCTGAAAACAAGATTCTATGAAACTTTACGAAATGCATGTTTCGGTCAAAAATCATAGTATATTATCCACTAGTTTCGTTCAAAAAAATCAAATTTAATTGGGCACTATTTGAAATGATACGAGACTTATCAGATCATGTAAATATGTTAAAAGGGAAGTTTTTGATGGAAGTCCATGAAAAAAAATCATCTGAAAACAAGATTCTATGAAACTTTTGGAAATGCAAGTTTCGGTCAAAAATCATAGTATATTATACACTAGTTTCGGTCAAAAAATCAAATTTAATTGGAGACTATTTGAAATGATACGAGACTTTTCATATCATTTATATATGTTATAAGGGAAGGTTATGATTGAAGTCCATGCAAAAAAATCATCTGAAAACTAGATTCTATGAAACTTTTAGAAATGCAAGTTTCGGTCAAAAATCATAGTATATTATATACTACTTTCGGTCAAAAAAATCTAATTTAATTGGGGACTATTTGAAATGATAAAATACTTTTCATATCATTTATACATGTTAAGAGGGAAGGATATAATGAAAGTTCATGCAAAAAATCATCTGAAAACTAGATTCTATGAAAATTTTTGAAATGCAATTTTCGGTCAAAAATCATAGTATATTATACACTAGTTTCGGTCAAAAAAATAAAATTTTATTGGGGACTATTTGAAATGATACGAGACTCTTCAGATCATTTATATATGTTAAGAGGGAATGTTATGATGGAAGTCCATGCAAAAAATCATCTGAAAATTAGATTCTATGAAACTTTTTGAAATGCAAGTTTCGGTCAAAAATCATAGTATATTATACACGTTTCGGTAAAAAAATCATATTTAATTGGGGACTATTTGAAATGATACGAGACTTTTCAGATCGTTTATATATGTTAAGAGGGAAGGTTATGATGGAAGTCCATGCAAAAAAATCATATGAAAATTAGATTCTAAGAAACTTTTCGAAATGCATGTTTCGGTCAAAAAGCGTAGTATATTATACACTAGTTTCGGTCAAAAAAATCAAATATAATAGGGGACTATTTGAAATGATAAGAGGATTTTTAGATCTTTTATATATGATAAAAGGGAAGTTTGTGATTGAAGTCCATGAAATAAAATCATCTGAAAAATAGATTCTATGAAACTTTTGGAAATGCAAGTTTTGGTAAAAAATCATAGTATATTATACACTAGTTTCGGTCAAAAAATCAAATTTAATTGAGGACTATTTGAAATGATACGAGACTTTTCATATCATTTATATATGTTATAAGGGAAGGTTATGATGGAAGTCCATGCAAAAAAATCATCTGAAAATTAGATTCTATGAAACTTTTCGAAATGCAAGTTTCGGTCAAAAATCATAGTGTATTATACACGTTTCGGTAAGAAAAAAAATTTAATTGGGACTGTTTGAAATGATACGAGACTTTTCAGATAATTTATATATGTTATAAGGGAAGGTTATGATGGAAGTCCATGCAAAAAATCATCTGAAAATTAGATTCTAAGAAACTTTTCGAAATGCAAGTTTCGGTCAAAAAGCATAGTATATTATACACTAGTTTCGGTCAAAAAAATCAAATTTAATTGGGGACTATTTGAAATGATACAAGACTTTTCAGATCATTTATATATGTTAAGAGGGAAGGTTAGGATGGGAGTCCATGCAAAAATCATCTGAAAATTAGATTCTAAGAAACTTTTCGAAATGCAAGTTTCGTTCAAAAATCATAGTATAATATACAATAGTTTCGGTCAAAAAAATCAAATATAATTGGGGACTATTTGAAATGATACGAGACTTTTCATATCATTTATATATGTTAAAAGGGAAGGTTATGGTGGAAGTGCATGCAAAAAAAAATCATCTGAAAACAAGATTCTATGAAACTTTACGAAATGCAAGTTTCGGTCAAAAATCATAGTATATTATCCACTAGTTTCGTTCAAAAAAATCAAATTTAATTGGGCACTATTTGAAATGATACGAGACTTATCAGATCATGTAAATATGTTAAAAGGGATGTTTTTGATGGAAGTCCATGAAAAAAAATCATCTGAAAACAAGATTCTATGAAACTTTTGGAAATGCAAGTTTCGGTCAAAAAGCATAGTATATTATACACTAGTTTCGGTCAAAAAAATCAAATTTAATTGGGGACTATTTGAAATGATACAAGACTTTTCAGATCATTTATATATGTTAGGAGGGAAGGTTAGGATGGGAGTCCATGCAAAAAATCATCTGAAAATTAGATTCTAAGAAACTTTTCGAAATGCAAGTTTCGTTCAAAAATCATAGTATAATATACAATAGTTTCGGTCAAAAAAATCAAATATAATTGGGGACTATTTGAAATGATACGAGACTTTTCATATCATTTATATATGTTAAAAGGGAAGGTTATGGTGGAAGTGCATGCAAAAAAAAAATCATCTGAAAACAAGATTCTATGAAACTTTACGAAATGCATGTTTCGGTCAAAAATCATAGTATATTATCCACTAGTTTCGTTCAAAAAAATCAAATTTAATTGGGCACTATTTGAAATGATACGAGACTTATCAGATCATGTAAATATGTTAAAAGGGAAGTTTTTGATGGAAGTCCATGAAAAAAAATCATCTGAAAACAAGATTCTATGAAACTTTTGGAAATGCAAGTTTCGGTCAAAAATCATAGTATATTATACACTAGTTTCGGTCAAAAAATCAAATTTAATTGGAGACTATTTGAAATGATACGAGACTTTTCATATCATTTATATATGTTATAAGGGAAGGTTATGATTGAAGTCCATGCAAAAAAATCATCTGAAAACTAGATTCTATGAAACTTTTAGAAATGCAAGTTTCGGTCAAAAATCATAGTATATTATATACTACTTTCGGTCAAAAAAATCTAATTTAATTGGGGACTATTTGAAATGATAAAATAATTTTCATATCATTTATACATGTTAAGAGGGAAGGATATAATGAAAGTTCATGCAAAAAATCATCTGAAAACTAGATTCTATGAAAATTTTTGAAATGCAATTTTCGGTCAAAAATCATAGTATATTATACACTAGTTTCGGTCAAAAAAATAAAATTTTATTGGGGACTATTTGAAATGATACGAGACTCTTCAGATCATTTATAAATGTTAAGAGGGAATGTTATGATGGAAGTCCATGCAAAAAATCATCTGAAAATTAGATTCTATGAAACTTTTTGAAATGCAAGTTTCGGTCAAAAATCATAGTATATTATACACGTTTCGGTAAAAAAATCATATTTAATTGGGGACTATTTGAAATGATACGAGACTTTTCAGATCGTTTATATATGTTAAGAGGGAAGGTTATGATGGAAGTCCATGCAAAAAAATCATATGAAAATTAGATTCTAAGAAACTTTTCGAAATGCATGTTTCGGTCAAAAAGCGTAGTATATTATACACTAGTTTCGGTCAAAAAAATCAAATATAATAGGGGACTATTTGAAATGATAAGAGGATTTTTAGATCTTTTATATATGATAAAAGGGAAGTTTGTGATTGAAGTCCATGAAATAAAATCATCTGAAAAATAGATTCTATGAAGCTTTTGGAAATGCAAGTTTTGGTAAAAAATCATAGTATATTATACACTAGTTTCGGTCAAAAAATCAAATTTAATTGAGGACTATTTGAAATGATACGAGACTTTTCATATCATTTATATATGTTATAAGGGAAGGTTATGATGGAATTCCATGCAAAAAAATCATCTGAAAATTAGATTCTATGAAACTTTTCGAAATGCAAGTTTCGGTCAAAAATCATAGTGTATTATACACGTTTCGGTAAGAAAAAAAATTTAATTGGGACTGTTTGAAATGATACGAGACTTTTCAGATAATTTATATATGTTATAAGGGAAGGTTATGATGGAAGTCCATGCAAAAAATCATCTGAAAATTAGATTCTAAGAAACTTTTCGAAATGCAAGTTTCGGTCAAAAAGCATAGTATATTATACACTAGTTTCGGTCAAAAAAATCAAATTTAATTGGGGACTATTTGAAATGATACAAGACTTTTCAGATCATTTATATATGTTAAGAGGGAAGGTTAGGATGGGAGTCCATGCAAAAAATCATCTGAAAATTAGATTCTAAGAAACTTTTCGAAATGCAAGTTTCGTTCAAAAATCATAGTATAATATACAATAGTTTCGGTCAAAAAAATCAAATATAATTGGGGACTATTTGAAATGATACGAGACTTTTCATATCATTTATATATGTTAAAAGGGAAGGTTATGGTGGAAGTGCATGCAAAAAAAAATCATCTGAAAACAAGATTCTATGAAACTTTACGAAATGCATGTTTCGGTCAAAAATCATAGTATATTATCCACTAGTTTCGTTCAAAAAAATCAAATTTAATTGGGCACTATTTGAAATGATACGAGACTTATCAGATCATGTAAATATGTTAAAAGGGATGTTTTTGATGGAAGTCCATGAAAAAAAATCATCTGAAAACAAGATTCTATGAAACTTTTGGAAATGCAAGTTTCGGTCAAAAATCATAGTATATTATACACTAGTTTCGGTCAAAAAATCAAATTTAATTGGAGACTATTTGAAATGATACGAGACTTTTCATATCATTTATATATGTTATAAGGGAAGGTTATGATTGAAGTCCATGCAAAAAAATCATCTGAAAACTAGATTCTATGAAACTTTTAAAAATGCAAGTTTCGGTCAAAAATCATAGTATATTATATACTACTTTCGGTCAAAAAAATCTAATTTAATTGGGGACTATTTGAAATGATAAAATACTTTTCATATCATTTATACATGTTAAGAGGGAAGGATATAATGAAAGTTCATGCAAAAAATCATCTGAAAACTAGATTCTATGAAAATTTTAGAAATGCAATTTTCGGTCAAAAATCATAGTATATTATACACTAGTTTCGGTCAAAAAAATAAAATTTTATTGGGGACTATTTGAAATGATACGAGACTCTTCAGATCATTTATATATGTTAAGAGGGAATGTTATGATGGAAGTCCATGCAAAAAATCATCTGAAAATTAGATTCTATGAAACTTTTTGAAATGCAAGTTTCGGTCAAAAATCATAGTATATTATACACGTTTCGGTAAAAAAAATCATATTTAATTGGGGACTATTTGAAATGATACGAGACTTTTCAGATCATTTATATATGTTAAGAGGGAAGGTTATGATGGAAGTCCATGCAAAAAAATCATATGAAAATTAGATTCTAAGAAACTTTTCGAAATGCATGTTTCGGTCAAAAAGCGTAGTATATTATACACTAGTTTCGGTCAAAAAAATCAAATATAATAGGGGACTATTTGAAATGATAAGAGGATTTTTAGATCTTTTATATATGATAAAAGGGAAGTTTGTGATTGAAGTCCATGAAATAAAATCATCTGAAAAATAGATTCTATGAAACTTTTGGAAATGCAAGTTTTGGTCAAAAATCATAGTATATTATACACTAGTTTCGGTCAAAAAATCAAATTTAATTGAGGACTATTTGAAATGATACGAGACTTTTCATATCATTTATATATGTTATAAGGGAAGGTTATGATGGAAGTCCATGCAAAAAAATCATCTGAAAATTAGATTCTATGAAACTTTTCGAAATGCAAGTTTCGGTCAAAAATCATAGTGTATTATACACGTTTCGGTAAGAAAAAAAATTTAATTGGTACTGTTTGAAATGATACGAGACTTTTCAGATAATTTATATATGTTATAAGGGAAGGTTATGATGGAAGTCCATGCAAAAAATCATCTGAAAATTAGATTCTAAGAAACTTTTCGAAATGCAAGTTTCGGTCAAAAAGCATAGTATATTATACACTAGTTTCGGTCAAAAAAATCAAATTTAATTGGGGACTATTTGAAATGATACAAGACTTTTCAGATCATTTATATATGTTAAGAGGGAAGGTTAGGATGGGAGTCCATGCAAAAAATCATCTGAAAATTAGATTCTAAGAAACTTTTCGAAATGCAAGTTTCGTTCAAAAATCATAGTATAATATACAATAGTTTCGGTCAAAAAAATCAAATATAATTGGGGACTATTTGAAATGATACGAGACTTTTCATATAATTTATAATGTTAAAAGGGAAGGTTATGGTGGAAGTGCATGCAAAAAAAAATCATCTGAAAACAAGATTCTATGAAACTTTACGAAATGCATGTTTCGGTCAAAAATCATAGTATATTATCCACTAGTTTCGTTCAAAAAAATCAAATTTAATTGGGCACTATTTGAAATGATACGAGACTTATCAGATCATGTAAATATGTTAAAAGGGAAGTTTTTGATGGAAGTCCATGAAAAAAAATCATCTGAAAACAAGATTCTATGAAACTTTTGGAAATGCAAGTTTCGGTCAAAAATCATAGTATATTATACACTAGTTTCGGTCAAAAAATCAAATTTAATTGGAGACTATTTGAAATGATACGAGACTTTTCATATCATTTATATATGTTATAAGGGAAGGTTATGATTGAAGTCCATGCAAAAAAATCATCTGAAAACTAGATTCTATGAAACTTTTAGAAATGCAAGTTTCGGTCAAAAATCATAGTATATTATATACTACTTTCGGTCAAAAAAATCTAATTTAATTGGGGACTATTTGAAATGATAAAATACTTTTCATATCATTTATACATGTTAAGAGGGAAGGATATAATGAAAGTTCATGCAAAAAATCATCTGAAAACTAGATTCTATGAAAATTTTTGAAATGCAATTTTCGGTCAAAAATCATAGTATATTATACACTAGTTTCGGTCAAAAAAATAAAATTTTATTGGGGACTATTTGAAATGATACGAGACTCTTCAGATCATTTATATATGTTAAGAGGGAATGTTATGATGGAAGTCCATGCAAAAAATCATCTGAAAATTAGATTCTATGAAACTTTTTGAAATGCAAGTTTCGGTCAAAAATCATAGTATATTATACACGTTTCGGTAAAAAAAATCATATTTAATTGGGGACTATTTGAAATGATACGAGACTTTTCAGATCATTTATATATGTTAAGAGGGAAGGTTATGATGGAAGTCCATGCAAAAAAATCATATGAAAATTAGATTCTAAGAAACTTTTCGAAATGCATGTTTCGGTCAAAAAGCGTAGTATATTATACACTAGTTTCGGTCAAAAAAATCAAATATAATAGGGGACTATTTGAAATGATAAGAGGATTTTTAGATCTTTTATATATGATAAAAGGGAAGTTTGTGATTGAAGTCCATGAAATAAAATCATCTGAAAAATAGATTCTATGAAACTTTTGGAAATGCAAGTTTTGGTCAAAAATCATAGTATATTATACACTAGTTTCGGTCAAAAAATCAAATTTAATTGAGGACTATTTGAAATGATACGAGACTTTTCATATCATTTATATATGTTATAAGGGAAGGTTATGATGGAAGTCCATGCAAAAAAATCATCTGAAAATTAGATTCTATGAAACTTTTCTAAATGCAAGTTTCGGTCAAAAATCATAGTGTATTATACACGTTTCGGTAAGAAAAAAAATTTAATTGGTACTGTTTGAAATGATACGAGACTTTTCAGATAATTTATATATGTTATAAGGGAAGGTTATGATGGAAGTCCATGCAAAAAATCATCTGAAAATTAGATTCTAAGAAACTTTTCGAAATGCAAGTTTCGGTCAAAAAGCATAGTATATTATACACTAGTTTCGGTCAAAAAAATCAAATTTAATTGGGGACTATTTGAAATGATACAAGACTTTTCAGATCATTTATATATGTTAAGAGGGAAGGTTAGGATGGGAGTCCATGCAAAAAATCATCTGAAAATTAGATTCTAAGAAACTTTTCGAAATGCAAGTTTCGTTCAAAAATCATAGTATAATATACAATAGTTTCGGTCAAAAAAATCAAATATAATTGGGGACTATTTGAAATGATACGAGACTTTTCATATCATTTATATATGTTAAAAGGGAAGGTTATGGTGGAAGTGCATGCAAAAAAAAATCATCTGAAAACAAGATTCTATGAAACTTTACGAAATGCATGTTTCGGTCAAAAATCATAGTATATTATCCACTAGTTTCGTTCAAAAAAATCAAATTTAATTGGGCACTATTTGAAATGATACGAGACTTATCAGATCATGTAAATATGTTAAAAGGGAAGTTTTTGATGGAAGTCCATGAAAAAAAATCATCTGAAAACAAGATTCTATGAAACTTTTGGAAATGCAAGTTTCGGTCAAAAATCATAGTATATTATACACTAGTTTCGGTCAAAAAATCAAATTTAATTGGAGACTATTTGAAATGATACGAGACTTTTCATATCATTTATATATGTTATAAGGGAAGGTTATGATTGAAGTCCATGCAAAAAAATCATCTGAAAACTAGATTCTATGAAACTTTTAGAAATGCAAGTTTCGGTCAAAAATCATAGTATATTATATACTACTTTCGGTCAAAAAAATCTAATTTAATTGGGGACTATTTGAAATGATAAAATACTTTTCATATCATTTATACATGTTAAGAGGGAAGGATATAATGAAAGTTCATGCAAAAAATCATCTGAAAACTAGATTCTATGAAAATTTTTTAAATGCAATTTTCGGTCAAAAATCATAGTATATTATACACTAGTTTCGGTCAAAAAAATAAAATTTTATTGGGGACTATTTGAAATGATACGAGACTCTTCAGATCATTTATATATGTTAAGAGGGAATGTTATGATGGAAGTCCATGCAAAAAATCATCTGAAAATTAGATTCTATGAAACTTTTTGAAATGCAAGTTTCGGTCAAAAATCATAGTATATTATACACGTTTCGGTAAAAAAAATCATATTTAATTGGGGACTATTTGAAATGATACGAGACTTTTCAGATCATTTATATATGTTAAGAGGGAAGGTTATGATGGAAGTCCATGCAAAAAAATCATATGAAAATTAGATTCTAAGAAACTTTTCGAAATGCATGTTTCGGTCAAAAAGCGTAGTATATTATACACTAGTTTCGGTCAAAAAAATCAAATATAATAGGGGACTATTTGAAATGATAAGAGGATTTTTAGATCTTTTATATATGATAAAAGGGAAGTTTGTGATTGAAGTCCATGAAATAAAATCATCTGAAAAATAGATTCTATGAAACTTTTGGAAATGCAAGTTTTGGTCAAAAATCATAGTATATTATACACTAGTTTCGGTCAAAAAATCAAATTTAATTGAGGACTATTTGAAATGATACGAGACTTTTCATATCATTTATATATGTTATAAGGGAAGGTTATGATGGAAGTCCATGCAAAAAAATCATCTGAAAATTAGATTCTATGAAACTTTTCTAAATGCAAGTTTCGGTCAAAAATCATAGTGTATTATACACGTTTCGGTAAGAAAAAAAATTTAATTGGTACTGTTTGAAATGATACGAGACTTTTCAGATAATTTATATATGTTATAAGGGAAGGTTATGATGGAAGTCCATGCAAAAAATCATCTGAAAATTAGATTCTAAGAAACTTTTCGAAATGCAAGTTTCGGTCAAAAAGCATAGTATATTATACACTAGTTTCGGTCAAAAAAATCAAATTTAATTGGGGACTATTTGAAATGATACAAGACTTTTCAGATCATTTATATATGTTAAGAGGGAAGGTTAGGATGGGAGTCCATGCAAAAAATCATCTGAAAATTAGATTCTAAGAAACTTTTCGAAATGCAAGTTTCGTTCAAAAATCATAGTATAATATACAATAGTTTCGGTCAAAAAAATCAAATATAATTGGGGACTATTTGAAATGATACGAGACTTTTCATATCATTTATATATGTTAAAAGGGAAGGTTATGGTGGAAGTGCATGCAAAAAAAAATCATCTGAAAACAAGATTCTATGAAACTTTACGAAATGCATGTTTCGGTCAAAAATCATAGTATATTATCCACTAGTTTCGTTCAAAAAAATCAAATTTAATTGGGCACTATTTGAAATGATACGAGACTTATCAGATCATGTAAATATGTTAAAAGGGAAGTTTTTGATGGAATTCCATGAAAAAAAATCATCTGAAAACAAGATTCTATGAAACTTTTGGAAATGCAAGTTTCGGTCAAAAATCATAGTATATTATACACTAGTTTCGGTCAAAAAATCAAATTTAATTGGAGACTATTTGAAATGATACGAGACTTTTCATATCATTTATATATGTTATAAGGGAAGGTTATGATTGAAGTCCATGCAAAAAAATCATCTGAAAACTAGATTCTATGAAACTTTTAGAAATGCAAGTTTCGGTCAAAAATCATAGTATATTATATACTACTTTCGGTCAAAAAAATCTAATTTAATTGGGGACTATTTGAAATGATAAAATACTTTTCATATCATTTATACATGTTAAGAGGGAAGGATATAATGAAAGTTCATGCAAAAAATCATCTGAAAACTAGATTCTATGAAAATTTTTTAAATGCAATTTTCGGTCAAAAATCATAGTATATTATACACTAGTTTCGGTCAAAAAAATAAAATTTTATTGGGGACTATTTGAAATGATACGAGACTCTTCAGATCATTTATATATGTTAAGAGGGAATGTTATGATGGAAGTCTATGCAAAAAATCATCTGAAAATTAGATTCTATGAAATTTTTTGAAATGCAAGTTTCGGTCAAAAATCATAGTATATTATACACGTTTCGGTAAAAAAAATCATATTTAATTGGGGACTATTTGAAATGATACGAGACTTTTCAGATCATTTATATATGTTAAGAGGGAAGGTTATGATGGAAGTCCATGCAAAAAAATCATATGAAAATTAGATTCTAAGAAACTTTTCGAAATGCATGTTTCGGTCAAAAAGCGTAGTATATTATACACTAGTTTCGGTCAAAAAAATCAAATATAATAGGGGACTATTTGAAATGATACGAGGATTTTCAGATCTTTTATATATGATAAAAGGGAAGTTTGTGATTGAAGTCCATGAAATAAAATCATCTGAAAAATAGATTCTATGAAACTTTTGGAAATGCAAGTTTTGGTCAAAAATCATAGTATATTATACACTAGTTTCGGTCAAAAAATAAAATTTAATTGGGGACTATTTGAAATGATACGAGACTTTTCATATCATTTATATATGTTATAAGGGAAGGTTATGATGGAAGTCCATGCAAAAAAATCATCTGAAAATTAGATTCTATGAAACTTTTCGAAATGCAAGTTTCGGTCAAAAATCATAGTGTATTATACACGTTTCGGTAAGAAAAAAAATTTAATTGGGACTGTTTGAAATGATACGAGACTTTTCAGATAATTTATATATGTTATAAGGGAAGGTTATGATGGAAGTCCATGCAAAAAATCATCTGAAAATTAGATTCTAAGAAACTTTTCGAAATGCAAGTTTCGGTCAAAAAGCATAGTATATTATACACTAGTTTCGGTCAAAAAAATCAAATTTAATTGGGGACTATTTGAAATGATACAAGACTTTTCAGATCATTTATATATGTTAAGAGGGAAGGTTAGGATGGGAGTCCATGCAAAAAATCATCTGAAAATTAGATTCTAAGAAACTTTTCGAAATGCAAGTTTCGTTCAAAAATCATAGTATAATATACAATAGTTTCAGTCAAAAAAATCAAATATAATTGGGGACTATTTGAAATGATACGAGACTTTTCATATCATTTATATATGTTAAAAGGGAAGGTTATGGTGGAAGTGCATGCAAAAAAAAATCATCTGAAAACAAGATTCTATGAAACTTTACGAAATGCATGTTTCGGTCAAAAATCATAGTATATTATCCACTAGTTTCGTTCAAAAAAATCAAATTTAATTGGGCACTATTTGAAATGATACGAGACTTATCAGATCATGTAAATATGTTAAAAGGGAAGTTTTTGATGGAATTCCATGAAAAAAAATCATCTGAAAACAAGATTCTATGAAACTTTTGGAAATGCAAGTTTCGGTCAAAAATCATAGTATATTATACACTAGTTTCGGTCAAAAAATCAAATTTAATTGGAGACTATTTGAAATGATACGAGACTTTTCATATCATTTATATATGTTATAAGGGAAGGTTATGATTGAAGTCCATGCAAAAAAATCATCTGAAAACTAGATTCTATGAAACTTTTAGAAATGCAAGTTTCGGTCAAAAATCATAGTATATTATATACTACTTTTGGTCAAAAAAATCTAATTTAATTGGGGACTATTTGAAATGATAAAATACTTTTCATATCATTTATACATGTTAAGAGGGAAGGATATAATGAAAGTTCATGCAAAAAATCATCTGAAAACTAGATTCTATGAAAATTTTTTAAATGCAATTTTCGGTCAAAAATCATAGTATATTATACACTAGTTTCGGTCAAAAAAATAAAATTTTATTGGGGACTATTTGAAATGATACGAGACTCTTCAGATCATTTATATATGTTAAGAGGGAATGTTATGATGGAAGTCTATGCAAAAAATCATCTGAAAATTAGATTCTATGAAACTTTTTGAAATGCAAGTTTCGGTCAAAAATCATAGTATATTATACACGTTTCGGTAAAAAAAATCATATTTAATTGGGGACTATTTGAAATGATACGAGACTTTTCAGATCATTTATATATGTTAAGAGGGAAGGTTATGATGGAAGTCCATGCAAAAAAATCATATGAAAATTAGATTCTAAGAAACTTTTCGAAATGCATGTTTCGGTCAAAAAGCGTAGTATATTATACACTAGTTTCGGTCAAAAAAATCAAATATAATAGGGGACTATTTGAAATGATACGAGGATTTTCAGATCTTTTATATATGATAAAAGGGAAGTTTGTG
This sequence comes from Lathyrus aphaca, assembly GCA_963966055.1. NCBI lineage: Eukaryota > Viridiplantae > Streptophyta > Magnoliopsida > Fabales > Fabaceae > Lathyrus > Lathyrus aphaca. Next base: position 645,287,246 of record OZ014520.1, on the reverse strand, counting down.
ATTGAAGTCCATGAAATAAAATCATCTGAAAAATAGATTCTATGAAACTTTTGGAAATGCAAGTTTTGGTCAAAAATCATAGTATATTATACACTAGTTTCGGTCAAAAAATAAAATTTAATTGGGGACTATTTGAAATGATACGAGACTTTTCATATCATTTATATATGTTATAAGGGAAGGTTATGATGGAAGTCCATGCAAAAAAATCATCTGAAAATTAGATTCTATGAAACTTTTCGAAATGCAAGTTTCGGTCAAAAATCATAGTGTATTATACACGTTTCGGTAAGAAAAAAAATTTAATTGGGACTGTTTGAAATGATACGAGACTTTTCAGATAATTTATATATGTTATAAGGGAAGGTTATGATGGAAGTCCATGCAAAAAATCATCTGAAAATTAGATTCTAAGAAACTTTTCGAAATGCAAGTTTCGGTCAAAAAGCATAGTATATTATACACTAGTTTCGGTCAAAAAAATCAAATTTAATTGGGGACTATTTGAAATGATACAAGACTTTTCAGATCATTTATATATGTTAAGAAGGAAGGTTAGGATGGGAGTCCATGCAAAAAATCATCTGAAAATTAGATTCTAAGAAACTTTTCGAAATGCAAGTTTCGTTCAAAAATCATAGTATAATATACAATAGTTTCGGTCAAAAAAATCAAATATAATTGGGGACTATTTGAAATGATACGAGACTTTTCATATCATTTATATATGTTAAAAGGGAAGGTTATGGTGGAAGTGCATGCAAAAAAAAATCATCTGAAAACAAGATTCTATGAAACTTTACGAAATGCATGTTTCGGTCAAAAATCATAGTATATTATCCACTAGTTTCGTTCAAAAAAATCAAATTTAATTGGGCATTATTTGAAATGATACGAGACTTATCAGATCATGTAAATATGTTAAAAGGGAAGTTTTTGATGGAAGTCCATGAAAAAAAATCATCTGAAAACAAGATTCTATGAAACTTTTGGAAATGCAAGTTTCGGTCAAAAATCATAGTATATTATACACTAGTTTCGGTCAAAAAATCAAATTTAATTGGAGACTATTTGAAATGATACGAGACTTTTCATATCATTTATATATGTTATAAGGGAAGGTTATGATTGAAGTCCATGCAAAAAAATCATCTGAAAACTAGATTCTATGAAACTTTTAGAAATGCAAGTTTCGGTCAAAAAGCATAGTATATTATACACTAGTTTCGGTAAAAAAATCAAATTTAATTGGGGACTATTTGAAATGATACGAGACTTTTCAGATCATTTATATATGTTAAGAGGGAAGGTTAGGATGGGAGTCCATGCAAAAAATCATCTTAAAATTAGATTCTAAGAAACTTTTCGAAATGCATGTTTCGGTCAAAAAGCGTAGTATATTATACACTAGTTTCGGTCAAAAAAATCAAATATAATAGGGGACTATTTGAAATGATACGAGGATTTTCAGATCTTTTATATATGATAAAAGGGAAGTTTGTGATTGAAGTCCATGAAATAAAATCATCTGAAAAATAGATTCTATGAAACTTTTGGAAATGCAAGTTTTGGTCAAAAATCATAGTATATTATACACTAGTTTCGGTCAAAAAATAAAATTTAATTGGGGACTATTTGAAATGATACGAGACTTTTCATATCATTTATATATGTTATAAGGGAAGGTTATGATGGAAGTCCATGCAAAAAAATCATCTGAAAATTAGATTCTATGAAACTTTTCGAAATGCAAGTTTCGGTCAAAAAGCATAGTATATTATACACTAGTTTCGGTAAAAAAATCAAATTTAATTGGGGACTATTTGAAATGATACGAGACTTTTCAGATCATTTATATATGTTAAGAGGGAAGGTTAGGATGGGAGTCCATGCAAAAAATCATCTGAAAATTAGATTCTAAGAAACTTTTCGAAATGCAAGTTTCGTTCAAAAATCATAGTATAATATACACTAGTTTCGGTCAAAAAAATCAAATATAATTGGGGACTATTTGAAATGATACGAGACTTTTCATATCATTTATATATGTTAAAAGGGAAGGTTATAGTGGAAGTTCATGCCAAAAAAAAATCATCTGAAAACAAGATTCTATGAAACTTTTTGAAATGCAAGTTTCGGTCAAAAATCATAGTATATTAAATACTACTTTCGGTCAAAAAAATCTAATTTAATTGGGGACTATTTGAAATGATAAAATACTTTTCATATAATTTATACATGTTAAGAGGGAAGGATATAATGAAAGTTCATGCAAAAAATCATCTGAAAACAAGATTCTATGAAACTTTTTGAAATGCAAGTTTCGGTCAAAAATCATAGTATATTAAATACTACTTTCGGTCAAAAAAATCTAATTTAATTGGGGACTATTTGAAATGATAAAATACTTTTCATATAATTTATACATGTTAAGAGGGAAGGATATAATGAAAGTTCATGCAAAAAATCATCTGAAAACTAGATTCTATGAAAATTTTTGAAATGCAATTTTCGGTCAAAAATCATAATATATTATACACTAGTTTCGGTCAAAAAAATAAAATTTAATTGGGGACTATTTGAAATGATACGAGACTCTTCAGATCATTTATATATGTTAAGAGGGAATGTTATGATGGAAGTCCATGCAAAAAATCATCTGAAAATTAGATTCTATGAAACTTTTTGAAATGCATGTTTCGGTCAAAAATCATAGTATATTATACACGTTTCGGTAAAAAAAACACATATTTAATTGGGGACTATTTGAAATGATACGAGACTTTTCAGATCATTTATATATGTTAAGAGGGAAGGTTATGATGGAAGTCCATGCAAAAAAATCATATGAAAATTAGATTCTAAGAAACTTTTCGAAATGCATGTTTCGGTCAAAAAGCGTAGTATATTATACACTAGTTTCGGTCAAAAAAATCAAATATAATAGGGGACTATTTGAAATGATACGAGGATTTTCAGATCTTTTATATATGATAAAAGGGAAGTTTGTGATTGAAGTCCATGAAATAAAATCATCTGAAAAATAGATTCTATGAAACTTTTGGAAATGCAAGTTTTGGTCAAAAATCATAGTATATTATACACTAGTTTCGGTCAAAAAATAAAATTTAATTGGGGACTATTTGAAATGATACGAGACTTTTCATATCATTTATATATGTTATAAGGGAAGGTTATGATGGAAGTCCATGCAAAAAAATCATCTGAAAATTAGATTCTATGAAACTTTTCGAAATGCAAGTTTCGGTCAAAAATCATAGTGTATTATACACGTTTCGGTAAGAAAAAAAATTTAATTGGGACTGTTTGAAATGACACGAGACTTTTCATATCATTTATATATGTTATAAGGGAAGATTATGATGGAAGTCCATGCAAAAAATCATCTGAAAATTAGATTCTAAGAAACTTTTCGAAATGCAAGTTTCGGTCAAAAAGCATAGTATATTATACACTAGTTTCGGTCAAAAAAATCAAATTTAATTGGGGACTATTTGAAATGATACGAGACTTTTTAGATCATTTATATATGTTAAGAGGGAAGGTTAGGATGGGAGTCCATGCAAAAAATCATCTGAAAATTAGATTCTAAGAAACTTTTCGAAATGCAAGTTTCGTTCAAAAATCATTGTATAATATACACTAGTTTCGGTCAAAAAATTCAAATATAATTGGGGACTATTTGAAATGATACGAGACTTTTCATATCATTTATATATGTTAAAAGGGAAGGTTATAGTGGAAGTTCATGCAAAAAAAAAATCATCTGAAAACAAGATTCTATGAAACTTTTTGAAATGCAATTTTCGGTCAAAAATCATAGTATATTATATACTACTTTCGGTCAAAAAAATCTAATTTAATTGGGGACTATTTGAAATGATAAAATACTTTTCATATCATTTATACATGTTAAGAGGGAAGGATATAATGAAAGTTCATGCAAAAAAACATCTGAAAACTAGATTCTATGAAAATTTTTGAAATGCAATTTTCGGTCAAAAATCATAGTATATTATACACTAGTTTCGATCAAAAAAATAAAATTTAATTGGGGACTATTTGAAATGATACGAGACTCTTCAGATCATTTATATATGTTAAGAGGTAATGTTATGATGGAAGTCCATGCAAAAAATCATCTGAAAATTAGATTCTATGAAACTTTTTGAAATGCAAGTTTCGGTCAAAAATCATAGTATATTATACACGTTTCGGTAAAAAAAATTATATTTAATTGGGAACTATTTGAAATGATACGAGACTTTTCAGATCATTTATATATGTTAAGAGGGAAGGTTATGATGGAAGTCCATGCAAAAAAATCATATGAAAATTAGATTCTAAGAAACTTTTCGAAATGCATGTTTCGGTCAAAAAGCGTAGTATATTATACACTAGTTTCGGTCAAAAAAATCAAATATAATAGGGGACTATTTGAAATGATACGAGGATTTTCAGATCTTTTATATATGATAAAAGGGAAGTTTGTGATTGAAGTCCATGAAATAAAATCATCTGAAAAATAGATTCTATGAAACTTTTGGAAATGCAAGTTTTGGTCAAAAATCATAGTATATTATACACTAGTTTCGGTCAAAAAATAAAATTTAATTGGGGACTATTTGAAATGATACGAGACTTTTCATATCATTTATATATGTTATAAGGGAAGGTTATGATGGAAGTCCATGCAAAAAAATCATCTGAAAATTAGATTCTATGAAACTTTTCGAAATGCAAGTTTCGGTCAAAAATCATAGTGTATTATACACGTTTCGGTAAGAAAAAAAATTTAATTGGGACTGTTTGAAATGACACGAGACTTTTCATATCATTTATATATGTTATAAGGGAAGGTTATGATGGAAGTCCATGCAAAAAATCATCTGAAAATTAGATTCTAAGAAACTTTTCGAAATGCAAGTTTCGGTCAAAAAGCATAGTATATTATACACTAGTTTCGGTCAAAAAAATCAAATTTAATTGGGGACTATTTGAAATGATACGAGACTTTTTAGATCATTTATATATGTTAAGAGGGAAGGTTAGGATGGGAGTCCATGCAAAAAATCATCTGAAAATTAGATTCTAAGAAACTTTTCGAAATGCAAGTTTCGTTCAAAAATCATTGTATAATATACACTAGTTTCGGTCAAAAAATTCAAATATAATTGGGGACTATTTGAAATGATACGAGACTTTTCATATCATTTATATATGTTAAAAGGGAAGGTTATAGTGGAAGTTCATGCAAAAAAAAAATCATCTGAAAACAAGATTCTATGAAACTTTTTGAAATGCAATTTTCGGTCAAAAATCATAGTATATTATATACTACTTTCGGTCAAAAAAATCTAATTTAATTGGGGACTATTTGAAATGATAAAATACTTTTCATATCATTTATACATGTTAAGAGGGAAGGATATAATGAAAGTTCATGCAAAAAAACATCTGAAAACTAGATTCTATGAAAATTTTTGAAATGCAATTTTCGGTCAAAAATCATAGTATATTATACACTAGTTTCGATCAAAAAAATAAAATTTAATTGGGGACTATTTGAAATGATACGAGACTCTTCAGATCATTTATATATGTTAAGAGGTAATGTTATGATGGAAGTCCATGCAAAAAATCATCTGAAAATTAGATTCTATGAAACTTTTTGAAATGCAAGTTTCGGTCAAAAATCATAGTATATTATACACGTTTCGGTAAAAAAAATTATATTTAATTGGGAACTATTTGAAATGATACGAGACTTTTCAGATCATTTATATATGTTAAGAGGGAAGGTTATGATGGAAGTCCATGCAAAAAAATCATATGAAAATTAGATTCTAAGAAACTTTTCGAAATGCATGTTTCGGTCAAAAAGCGTAGTATATTATACACTAGTTTCGGTCAAAAAAATCAAATATAATAGGGGACTATTTGAAATGATACGAGGATTTTCAGATCTTTTATATATGATAAAAGGGAAGTTTGTGATTGAAGTCCATGAAATAAAATCATCTGAAAAATAGATTCTATGAAACTTTTGGAAATGCAAGTTTTGGTCAAAAATCATAGTATATTATACACTAGTTTCGGTCAAAAAATAAAATTTAATTGGGGACTATTTGAAATGATACGAGACTTTTCATATCATTTATATATGTTATAAGGGAAGGTTATGATGGAAGTCCATGCAAAAAAATCATCTGAAAATTAGATTCTATGAAACTTTTCGAAATGCAAGTTTCGGTCAAAAATCATAGTGTATTATACACGTTTCGGTAAGAAAAAAAATTTAATTGGGACTGTTTGAAATGACACGAGACTTTTCATATCATTTATATATGTTATAAGGGAAGGTTATGATGGAAGTCCATGCAAAAAATCATCTGAAAATTAGATTCTAAGAAACTTTTCGAAATGCAAGTTTCGGTCAAAAAGCATAGTATATTATACACTAGTTTCGGTCAAAAAAATCAAATTTAATTGGGGACTATTTGAAATGATACGAGACTTTTTAGATCATTTATATATGTTAAGAGGGAAGGTTAGGATGGGAGTCCATGCAAAAAATCATCTGAAAATTAGATTCTAAGAAACTTTTCGAAATGCAAGTTTCATTCAAAAATCATTGTATAATATACACTAGTTTCGGTCAAAAAATTCAAATATAATTGGGGACTATTTGAAATGATACGAGACTTTTCATATCATTTATATATGTTAAAAGGGAAGGTTATAGTGGAAGTTCATGCAAAAAAAAAATCATCTGAAAACAAGATTCTATGAAACTTTTTGAAATGCAATTTTCGGTCAAAAATCATAGTATATTATATACTACTTTCGGTCAAAAAAATCTAATTTAATTGGGGACTATTTGAAATGATAAAATACTTTTCATATCATTTATACATGTTAAGAGGGAAGGATATAATGAAAGTTCATGCAAAAAAACATCTGAAAACTAGATTCTATGAAAATTTTTGAAATGCAATTTTCGGTCAAAAATCATAGTATATTATACACTAGTTTCGATCAAAAAAATAAAATTTAATTGGGGACTATTTGAAATGATACGAGACTCTTCAGATCATTTATATATGTTAAGAGGTAATGTTATGATGGAAGTCCATGCAAAAAATCATCTGAAAATTAGATTCTATGAAACTTTTTGAAATGCAAGTTTCGGTCAAAAATCATAGTATATTATACACGTTTCGGTAAAAAAAATCATATTTAATTGGGAACTATTTGAAATGATACGAGACTTTTCAGATCATTTATATATGTTAAGAGGGAAGGTTATGATGGAAGTCCATGCAAAAAAATCATATGAAAATTAGATTCTAAGAAACTTTTCGAAATGCATGTTTCGGTCAAAAAGCGTAGTATATTATACACTAGTTTCGGTCAAAAAAATCAAATATAATAGGGTACTATTTGAAATGATACGAGGATTTTCAGATCTTTTATATATGATAAAAGGGAAGTTTGTGATTGAAGTCCATGAAATAAAATCATCTGAAAAATAGATTCTATGAAACTTTTGGAAATGCAAGTTTTGGTCAAAAATCATAGTATATTATACACTAGTTTCGGTCAAAAAATCAAATTTAATTGGGGACTATTTGAAATGATACGAGACTTTTCATATCATTTATATATGTTATAAGGGAAGGTTATGATGGAAGTCCATGCAAAAAAATCATCTGAAAATTAGATTCTATGAAACTTTTCGAAATGCAAGTTTCGGTCAAAAATCATAGTGTATTATACACGTTTCGGTAAGAAAAAAAATTTAATTGGGACTGTTTGAAATGACACGAGACTTTTCATATCATTTATATATGTTATAAGGGAAGGTTATGATGGAAGTCCATGCAAAAAATCATCTGAAAATTAGATTCTAAGAAACTTTTCGAAATGCAAGTTTCGTTCAAAAATCATAGTATAATATACACTAGTTTCGGTCAAAAAAATCAAATATAATTGGGGACTATTTGAAATGATACGAGACTTTTCATATCATTTATATATGTTAAAAGGGAAGGTTATAGTGGAAGTTCATGCAAAAAAAAAATCATCTGAAAACAAGATTCTATGAAACTTTTTGAAATGCAAGTTTCGGTCAAAAATCATAGTATATTAAATACTACTTTCGCTCAAAAAAATCTAATTTAATTGGGGACTATTTGAAATGATAAAATACTTTTCATATAATTTATACATGTTAAGAGGGAAGGATATAATGAAAGTTCATGCAAAAAATCATCTGAAAACTAGATTCTATGAAAATTTTTGAAATGCAATTTTCGGTCAAAAATCATAATATATTATACACTAGTTTCGGTCAAAAAAATAAAATTTAATTGGGAACTATTTGAAATGATACGAGACTCTTCAGATCATTTATATATGTTAAGAGGGAATGTTATGATGGAAGTCCATGCAAAAAATCATCTGAAAATTAGATTCTATGAAACTTTTTAAAATGCAAGTTTCGGTCAAAAATCATAGTATATTATACACGTTTCGGTAAAAAAAATCATATTTAATTGGGGACTATTTGAAATGATACGAGACTTTTCAGATCATTTATATATGTTAAGAGGGAAGGTTATGATGGAAGTCCATGCAAAAAAATCATATGAAAATTAGATTCTAAGAAACTTTTCGAAATGCATGTTTCGGTCAAAAAGCGTAGTATATTATACACTAGTTTCGGTCAAAAAAATCAAATATAATAGGGGACTATTTGAAATGATACGAGGATTTTCAGATCTTTTATATATGATAAAAGGGAAGTTTGTGATTGAAGTCCATGAAATAAAATCATCTGAAAAATAGATTCTATGAAACTTTTGGAAATGCAAGTTTTGGTCAAAAATCATAGTATATTATACACTAGTTTCGGTCAAAAAATAAAATTTAATTGGGGACTATTTGAAATGATACGAGACTTTTCATATCATTTATATATGTTATAAGGGAAGGTTATGATGGAAGTCCATGCAAAAAAATCATCTGAAAATTAGATTCTATGAAACTTTTCGAAATGCAAGTTTCGGTCAAAAATCATAGTGTATTATACACGTTTCGGTAAGAAAAAAAATTTAATTGGGACTGTTTGAAATGATACGAGACTTTTCAGATAATTTATATATGTTATAAGGGAAGGTTATGATGGAAGTCCATGCAAAAAATCATCTAAAAATTAGATTCTAAGAAACTTTTCGAAATGCAAGTTTCGGTCAAAAAGCATAGTATATTAGACACTAGTTTCGGTCAAAAAAATAAAATTTAATTGGGGACTATTTGAAATGATACGAGACTTTTCAGATCATTTATTTATGTTAAGAGGGAAGGTTAGGATGGGAGTCCATACAAAAAATCATCTGAAAATTAGATTCTAAGAAACTTTTCGAAATGCAAGTTTCGTTCAAAAATCATAGTATAATATACACTAGTTTCGGTCAAAAAAATCAAATATAATTGGGGACTATTTGAAATGATACGAGACTTTTCATATCATTTATATATGTTAAAAGGGAAGGTTATAGTGGAAGTTCATGCAAAAAAAAATCATCTGAAAACAAGATTCTATGAAACTTTTTGAAATGCAATTTTCGGTCAAAAATCATAGTATATTAAATACTACTTTCGGTCAAAAAAATCTAATTTAATTGGGGACTATTTGAAATGATAAAATACTTTTCATATCATTTATACATGTTAAGAGGGAAGGATATAATGAAAGTTCATGCAAAAAAACATCTGAAAACTAGATTCTATGAAAATTTTTGAAATGCAATTTTCGGTCAAAAATCATAGTATATTATACACTAGTTTCGATCAAAAAAATAAAATTTAATTGGGGACTATTTGAAATGATACGAGACTCTTCAGATCATTTATATATGTTAAGAGGTAATGTTATGATGGAAGTCCATGCAAAAAATCATCTGAAAATTAGATTCTATGAAACTTTTTGAAATGCAAGTTTCGGTCAAAAATCATAGTATATTATACACGTTTCGGTAAAAAAAATCATATTTAATTGGGAACTATTTGAAATGATACGAGACTTTTCAGATCATTTATATATGTTAAGAGGGAAGGTTATGATGGAAGTCCATGCAAAAAAATCATATGAAAATTAGATTCTAAGAAACTTTTCGAAATGCATGTTTCGGTCAAAAAGCGTAGTATATTATACACTAGTTTCGGTCAAAAAAATCAAATATAATAGGGTACTATTTGAAATGATACGAGGATTTTCAGATCTTTTATATATGATAAAAGGGAAGTTTGTGATTGAAGTCCATGAAATAAAATCATCTGAAAAATAGATTCTATGAAACTTTTGGAAATGCAAGTTTTGGTCAAAAATCTTAGTATATTATACACTAGTTTCGGTCAAAAAATCAAATTTAATTGGGGACTATTTGAAATGATACGAGACTTTTCATATCATTTATATATGTTATAAGGGAAGGTTATGATGCAAGTCCATGCAAAAAAATCATCTGAAAATTAGATTCTATGAAACTTTTCGAAATGCAAGTTTCGGTCAAAAATCATAGTGTATTATACACGTTTCGGTAAGAAAAAAAATTTAATTGGGACTGTTTGAAATGACACGAGACTTTTCATATCATTTATATATGTTATAAGGGAAGGTTATGATGGAAGTCCATGCAAAAAATCATCTGAAAATTAGATTCTAAGAAACTTTTCGAAATGCAAGTTTCGGTCAAAAAGCATAGTATATTATACACTAGTTTCGGTCAAAAAAATCAAATTTAATTGGGGACTATTTGAAATGATACGAGACTTTTCAGATCATTTATATATGTTAAGAGGGAAGGTTAGGATGGGAGTCCATGCAAAAAATCATCTGAAAATTAGATTCTAAGAAACTTTTCGAAATGCAAGTTTCGTTCAAAAATCATTGTATAATATACACTAGTTTCGGTCAAAAAATTCAAATATAATTGGGGACTATTTGAAATGATACGAGACTTTTCATATCATTTATATATGTTAAAAGGGAAGGTTATAGTGGAAGTTCATGCAAAAAAAAAAATCATCTGAAAACAAGATTCTATGAAACTTTTTGAAATGCAATTTTCGGTCAAAAATCATAGTATATTATATACTACTTTCGGTCAAAAAAATCTAATTTAATTGGGGACTATTTGAAATGATAAAATACTTTTCATATCATTTATACATGTTAAGAGGGAAGGATATAATGAAAGTTCATGCAAAAAAACATCTGAAAACTAGATTCTATGAAAATTTTTGAAATGCAATTTTCGGTCAAAAATCATAGTATATTATACACTAGTTTCGATCAAAAAAATAAAATTTAATTGGGGACTATTTGAAATGATACGAGACTCTTCAGATCATTTATATATGTTAAGAGGTAATGTTATGATGGAAGTCCATGCAAAAAATCATCTGAAAATTAGATTCTATGAAACTTTTTGAAATGCAAGTTTCGGTCAAAAATCATAGTATATTATACACGTTTCGGTAAAAAAAATCATATTTAATTGGGAACTATTTGAAATGATACGAGACTTTTCAGATCATTTATATATGTTAAGAGGGAAGGTTATGATGGAAGTCCATGCAAAAAAATCATATGAAAATTAGATTCTAAGAAACTTTTCGAAATGCATGTTTCGGTCAAAAAGCGTAGTATATTATACACTAGTTTCGGTCAAAAAAATCAAATATAATAGGGTACTATTTGAAATGATACGAGGATTTTCAGATCTTTTATATATGATAAAAGGGAAGTTTGTGATTGAAGTCCATGAAATAAAATCATCTGAAAAATAGATTCTATGAAACTTTTGGAAATGCAAGTTTTGGTCAAAAATCATAGTATATTATACACTAGTTTCGGTCAAAAAGTCAAATTTAATTGGGGACTATTTGAAATGATACAAGACTTTTCATATCATTTATATATGTTATAAGGGAAGGTTATGATGGAAGTCCATGCAAAAAAATCATCTGAAAATTAGATTCTATGAAACTTTTCGAAATGCAAGTTTCGGTCAAAAATCATAGTGTATTATACACGTTTCGGTAAGAAAAAAAATTTAATTGGGACTGTTTGAAATGACACGAGACTTTTCATATCATTTATATATGTTATAAGGGAAGGTTATGATGGAAGTCCATGCAAAAAATCATCTGAAAATTAGATTCTAAGAAACTTTTCGAAATGCAAGTTTCGGTCAAAAAGCATAGTATATTATACACTAGTTTCGGTCAAAAAAATCAAATTTAATTGGGGACTATTTGAAATGATACGAGACTTTTCAGATCATTTATATATGTTAAGAGGGAAGGTTAGGATGGGAGTCCATGCAAAAAATCATCTGAAAATTAGATTCTAAGAAACTTTTCGAAATGCAAGTTTCGTTCAAAAATCATAGTATAATATACACTAGTTTCGGTCAAAAAAATCAAATATAATTGGGGACTATTTGAAATGATACGAGACTTTTCATATCATTTATATATGTTAAAAGGGAAGGTTATGGTGGAAGTGCATGCAAAAAAAAATCATCTGAAAACAAGATTCTATGAAACTTTTTGAAATGCAAGTTTCGGTCAAAAATCATAGTATATTATATACTACTTTCGGTCAAAAAAATCTAATTTAATTGGGGACTATTTGAAATGATAAAATACTTTTCATATCATTTATACATGTTAAGAGGGAAGGATATAATAAAAGTTCATGCAAAAAAACATCTGAAAACTAGATTCTATGAAAAATTTTGAAATGCAATTTTCGGTCAAAAATCATAGTATATTATACACTAGTTTCGGTCAAAAAAATAAAATTTAATTGGGGACTATTTGAAATGATACGAGACTCTTCAGATCATTTATATATGTTAAGAGGGAATGTTATGATGGAAGTCCATGCAAAAAATCATCTGAAAATTAGATTCTATGAAACTTTTTGAAATGCAAGTTTCGGTCAAAAATCGTAGTATATTATACACGTTTCGGTAAAAAAAATCATATTTAATTGGGAACTATTTGAAATGATACGAGACTTTTCAGATCATTTATATATGTTAAGAGGGAAGATTATGATGGAAGTCCATGCAAAAAATCATCTGAAAATTAGATTCTAAGAAACTTTTCGAAATGCAAGTTTCGGTCAAAAAGCATAGTATATTATACACTAGTTTCGGTCAAAAAAATCAAATTTAATTGGGGACTATTTGAAATGATACGAGACTTTTCAGATCATTTATATATGTTAAGAGGGAAGGTTAGGATGGGAGTCCATGCAAAAAATCATCTGAAAATTAGATTCTAAGAAACTTTTCGAAATGCAAGTTTCGTTCAAAAATCATTGTATAATATACACTAGTTTCGGTCAAAAAATTCAAATATAATTGGGGACTATTTGAAATGATACGAGACTTTTCATATCATTTATATATGTTAAAAGGGAAGGTTATAGTGGAAGTTCATGCAAAAAAAAAAATCATCTGAAAACAAGATTCTATGAAACTTTTTGAAATGCAATTTTCGGTCAAAAATCATAGTATATTATATACTACTTTCGGTCAAAAAAATCTAATTTAATTGGGGACTATTTGAAATGATAAAATACTTTTCATATCATTTATACATGTTAAGAGGGAAGGATATAATGAAAGTTCATGCAAAAAAACATCTGAAAACTAGATTCTATGAAAATTTTTGAAATGCAATTTTCGGTCAAAAATCATAGTATATTATACACTAGTTTCGATCAAAAAAATAAAATTTAATTGGGGACTATTTGAAATGATACGAGACTCTTCAGATCATTTATATATGTTAAGAGGTAATGTTATGATGGAAGTCCATGCAAAAAATCATCTGAAAATTAGATTCTATGAAACTTTTTGAAATGCAAGTTTCGGTCAAAAATCATAGTATATTATACACGTTTCGGTAAAAAAAATCATATTTAATTGGGAACTATTTGAAATGATACGAGACTTTTCAGATCATTTATATATGTTAAGAGGGAAGGTTATGATGGAAGTCCATGCAAAAAAATCATATGAAAATTAGATTCTAAGAAACTTTTCGAAATGCATGTTTCGGTCAAAAAGCGTAGTATATTATACACTAGTTTCGGTCAAAAAAATCAAATATAATAGGGTACTATTTGAAATGATACGAGGATTTTCAGATCTTTTATATATGATAAAAGGGAAGTTTGTGATTGAAGTCCATGAAATAAAATCATCTGAAAAATAGATTCTATGAAACTTTTGGAAATGCAAGTTTTGGTCAAAAATCATAGTATATTATACACTAGTTTCGGTCAAAAAGTCAAATTTAATTGGGGACTATTTGAAATGATACAAGACTTTTCATATCATTTATATATGTTATAAGGGAAGGTTATGATGGAAGTCCATGCAAAAAAATCATCTGAAAATTAGATTCTATGAAACTTTTCGAAATGCAAGTTTCGGTCAAAAATCATAGTGTATTATACACGTTTCGGTAAGAAAAAAAATTTAATTGGGACTGTTTGAAATGACACGAGACTTTTCATATCATTTATATATGTTATAAGGGAAGGTTATGATGGAAGTCCATGCAAAAAATCATCTGAAAATTAGATTCTAAGAAACTTTTCGAAATGCAAGTTTCGGTCAAAAAGCATAGTATATTATACACTAGTTTCGGTCAAAAAAATCAAATTTAATTGGGGACTATTTGAAATGATACGAGACTTTTCAGATCATTTATATATGTTAAGAGGGAAGGTTAGGATGGGAGTCCATGCAAAAAATCATCTGAAAATTAGATTCTAAGAAACTTTTCGAAATGCAAGTTTCGTTCAAAAATCATAGTATAATATACACTAGTTTCGGTCAAAAAAATCAAATATAATTGGGGACTATTTGAAATGATACGAGACTTTTCATATCATTTATATATGTTAAAAGGGAAGGTTATGGTGGAAGTGCATGCAAAAAAAAATCATCTGAAAACAAGATTCTATGAAACTTTTTGAAATGCAAGTTTCGGTCAAAAATCATAGTATATTATATACTACTTTCGGTCAAAAAAATCTAATTTAATTGGGGACTATTTGAAATGATAAAATACTTTTCATATCATTTATACATGTTAAGAGGGAAGGATATAATAAAAGTTCATGCAAAAAAACATCTGAAAACTAGATTCTATGAAAAATTTTGAAATGCAATTTTCGGTCAAAAATCATAGTATATTATACACTAGTTTCGGTCAAAAAAATAAAATTTAATTGGGGACTATTTGAAATGATACGAGACTCTTCAGATCATTTATATATGTTAAGAGGGAATGTTATGATGGAAGTCCATGCAAAAAATCATCTGAAAATTAGATTCTATGAAACTTTTTGAAATGCAAGTTTCGGTCAAAAATCGTAGTATATTATACACGTTTCGGTAAAAAAAATCATATTTAATTGGGAACTATTTGAAATGATACGAGACTTTTCAGATCATTTATATATGTTAAGAGGGAAGATTATGATGGAAGTCCATGCAAAAAAATCATATGAAAATTAGATTCTAAGAAACTTTTCGAAATGCAAGTTTCGGTCAAAAAGCGTAGTATATTATACACTAGTTTCGGTCAAAAAAATCAAATATAATAGGGTACTATTTGAAATGATACGAGGATTTTCAGATCTTTTATATATGATAAAAGGGAAGTTTGTGATTGAAGTCCATGAAATAAAATCATCTGAAAAATAGATTCTATGAAACTTTTGGAAATGCAAGTTTTGGTCAAAAATCATAGTATATTATACACTAGTTTCGGTCAAAAAATCAAATTTAATTGGGGACTATTTGAAATGATACGAGACTTTTCATATCATTTATATATGTTATAAGGGAAGGTTATGATGGAAGTCCATGCAAAAAAATCATCTGAAAATTAGATTCTATGAAACTTTTTGAAATGCAAGTTTCGGTCAAAAATCATAGTGTATTATACACGTTTCGGTAAGAAAAAAAATTTAATTGGGACTGTTTGAAATGACATGAGACTTTTCATATCATTTATATATGTTATAAAGGAAGGTTATGATGGAAGTCCATGCAAAAAATCATCTGAAAATTAGATTCTAAGAAACTTTTCGAAATGCATGTTTCGGTCAAAAAGCATAGTATATTATACACTAGTTTCGGTCAAAAAAATAAAATTTAATTGGGGACTATTTGAAATGATACGAGACTTTTCAGATCATTTATATATGTTAAGAGGGAAGGTTAGGATGGGAGTCCATGCAAAAAATCATCGGAAAATTAGATTCTAAGAAACTTTTCGAAATGCAAGTTTCGTTCAAAAATCATAGTATAATATACACTAGTTTCGGTCAAAAAAATCAAATATAATTGGGGACTATTTGAAATGATACGAGACTTTTCATATCATTTATATATGTTAAAAGGGAAGGTTATGGTGGAAGTGCATGCAAAAAAAAAATCATCTGAAAACAAGATTCTATGAAACTTTTTGAAATGCAAGTTTCGGTCAAAAATCATAGTATATTATATACTACTTTCGGTCAAAAAAATCTAATTTAATTGGGGACTATTTGAAATAATAAAATACTTTTCATATCATTTATACATGTTAAGAGGGAAGGATATAATGAAAGGTCATGCAAAAAATCATCTGAAAACTAGATTCTATAAAAATTTTGGAAATGCAATATTCGGTCAAAAATCATAGTATATTATACATCAGTTTCGGTCAAAAAAATAAAATTTAATTGGGGACTATTTGAAATGATACGAGACTCTTCAGATCATTTATATTTGTTAAGAGGGAATGTTATGATGGAAGTCCATGCAAAAAATCATCTGAAAATTAGATTCTATGAAACTTTTTGAAATGCAAGTTTCGGTCAAAAATCGTAGTATATTATACACGTTTCGGTAAGAAAAAAAATTTAATTGGGACTGTTTGAAATGATACGAGACTTTTCAGATAATTTATATATGTTATAAGGGAAGGTTATGATGGAAGTCCATGCAAAAAATCATCTGAAAACTAGATTCTATGAAACTATTCGAAATGCAAGTTTCGGTCAAAAATCATAGTATATTATACACTAGTTTCGGTCAAAAAAATCAAATTTAATTGGGGACTATTTGAAATGATACAAGGATTTTCAGATCTTTTATATATGATAAAAGGGAAGTTTGTGATTGAAGTCCATGAAATAAAACCATCTGAAAACTAGATTCTATGAAACTTTTCGAAATGCAAGTTTCGGTCAAAAATCATAGTGTATTATACACTAGTTTCGGTAAGAAAAAAAATTTAATTGGGGACTATTTGAAATGATAAGAGACTTTTCAGATAATTTATATATGTTATAAGGGAAGGTTATGATGGAAGTCCATGCAAAAAATCATCTGAAAATTAGATTCTAAGAAACTTTTCGAAATGCAAGTTTCGGTCAAAAAGCATAGTATATTATACACTAGTTTCGGTCAAAAAAATCAAATATAATAGCAGACTATTTGAAATGATACGAGACTTTTCAGATCATTTATATATGTTAAAAGGGAAGTTTGTGATTGAAGTCCATGAAATAAAACCATCTGAAAACTAAATTCTATGAATCTTTTGGAAATGCAAGTTTCGGTCAAAAATCATAGTATATTATACACTAGTTTCGTTCAAAAAATTAAATTTAATTGGGGACTATCTGAAATGATACGAGACTTTTCATATCATTTATATATGTTATAAGGTAAGGTTATGATGGAAGTCCATGCAAAAAAATCATCTGAAAATTAGATTCTATGAAACTTTTTTAAATGCAAGTTGCTGTCAAAAATCTTAGTATATTATTATACACTACGTTCAGTCAAAAAAATCAAATTTAATTGTGGACTATTTGAAATGATACAATACTTTTCATATCGTTTATACATGTTAAGAGGGAAGGATATAATGGATGTCCATGCAAAAAAATAATCTGAAAATTAGATCCTATGAAAATTTTGGAAATGCAAGTTTCGGTCAAAAATCATAGTATATTATACACTAGTTTCGGTCAAAAAATCAAATTTAATTGGGGACTATTTGAAATGGTACGAGACTTTCCAGATCATTTATATATGTTAAGAGGGAAGGTTAGGATGGAAGTCCATGCAAAAAATCATCTGAAAATTAGATTCTAAGAAACTTTTCGAAATGCATGTTTCGGTCAAAAATCATAGTATAGTATACACTAGTTTCGGTCAAAAAAATCAAATATAATTGGGGACTATTTTAAATGATACGAGACTATTCAGATCATTTATATATATTAGAAGAGAAGGTTATGGTGGAAGTTCATGCCAAAAAAAAATCATTTGAAAACAAGATTCTATGAAACTTTACGAAATGCATGTTTCGGTAAAAAATCATAGTATATTATGCACTAGTTTCGTTCAAAAAAATCAAATTTAATTGGGCACTATTTGAAATGATACGAGACTTTTCAGATCATGTAAATATATTAAAAGGTAATTTTTTGATGGAAGTCCATGAAATAAAATCATCTGAATACTAGATTCAATGAAACTTTTGGAAATGCAAGTTTCGGTCAAAAATCATATTATATTATACACTAGTTTCGGTCAAAAAATTAAATTTAATTGGGGACTATTTGAAATGATACGAGACTTTTCATATTATTTATATATGTTATAAGGGAAGGTTATGATGGAAGTCCATGCAAAAAAATCATCTGAAAACTAGATTCTATGAAACTTTTTGAAATGCAAGTTTCGGTCAAAAATCATTGTATATTATATATCACTTTCGGTCAAAAAAATCAAATTTAATTGGGGACTATTTGAAATGATAAAATAATTTTCATATCATTTATACATGTTAAGAGGGAAGGATATAATGAAAGTTCATGCAAAAAAATTATCTGAAAACCATTTTCTATGAAAATTTTGGAAATGCAAGTTTCGGTCAAAAATCATAGTATATCATTATACACTAGTTTCGGTCAAAAAAATCAAATTTAATTGGAGACTATTTGAAATGATACGAGACTTTTAAGATCATTTATATATGTTAAGAGGGAAGGATCATATGAAAATTAGATTCTATGAAACTTTTCGAAATGCAAGTTTCGGTCAAAAATCATAGTATATTATACACGTTTCGGTCAAAAAAAATCAAATTTAATTGGGGACCATTTGAAATGATACGAGACTTTTCAGATCATTCATATATGTTAAGAGGGAAGGTTATGATGGAAGTCCATGCAAAAAATCATCTAAAATTTAGATTCTAAGAAACTTTTCGAAATGCAAGTTTCGGTCAAAAAGCATAGTATATTATACACTAGTTTCGGTCAAAAAAATCAAATATAATAGGGGACTATTTGAAATGATACGAGAATTTTCAGATCATTTATATATGTTAAAAGGGAAGTTTGTGATTGAAGTCCATGAAATAAAATCATCTGAAAACTAGATTCTATGAAACTTTTGGAAATGCATGTTTCGGTCAAAAATCATAGTATATTATACACTAGTTTCGGTTAAAAAATCAAATTTAATTGGGGACTATTTGAAATTATACGAGACTTTTCATATCATTTATATATGTTATAATGGAAGGTTATGATGGAAGTCCATGCAAAAAAATCATCTGAAAACTAGATTCTATGAAACTTTTGGAAATGCATGTTTCGGTCAAAAATCATAGTATATTATACACTAGTTTCGGTTAAAAAATCAAATTTAATCGGGGACTATTTGAAATTATACGAGACTTTTCATATCATTTATATATGTTATAATGGAAGGTTATGATGGAAGTCCATGCAAAAAAATCATCTGAAAACTAGATTCTATGAAACTTTTTTAAATGCAAGTGTCGGTCAAAAATCTTAGTATATTATACATTATTTTCAGTCAAAAAAATCAAATTTAATAGGGGACTATTTGAAATGATACAATACTTTTCGTATCATTTAAACATGTTAAGAGGGAAGGATATAATGGAAGTCTATGCAAAAAAATTATCTGAAAACTAGATCCTATGAAAATTTTGGAAATGCAAGTTTCGGTCAAAAATCATAGTATATTATACACTAATTTCGGTCAAAAAAATCAAATTTAATTGGGGACTATTTGAAATGATACGAGACTTTTCAGATCACTTATATATGTTAAGAGGGAAGGTTAGGATGGAAGTCCATGCAAAAAATCATCTGAAAATTAGATTCTAAGAAACTTTTCGAAATGCAAGTTTCAGTCAAAAATCATAGTATAGTATACACTAGTTTCGGTCAAAAAAATCAAATATAATTGGGGACTATTTGAAATGATACGAGACTTTTCAGATCATATATATATGTTAAAAGGGAACTTTATGGTGGAAGTGCATGCAAAAAAAAAATCATCTGAAAACAAGATTCTATGAAACTTTACGAAATGCATGTTTCGGTCAAAAATCATAGTATATTATACACTAGTTTCGTTCAAAAAATTCAAATTTAATTGGGCACTATTTGAAATGATACGAGACTTTTCAAATCATGTAAATATGTTAAAAGGGAAGTTTTTGATGGAAGTCCATGAAATAAAATCATCTGAAAACTAGATTCTTTGAAACTTTTGGAAATGCAAGTTTCGGTCAAAAATCATAGTATATTATTATACACTAGTTTCGGTCAAAAAATCAAATTTAATTGGGGACTATTTGAAATGATACGAGACTTTTCATATTATTTATATATGTTATAAGGGAAGGTTATGATGGAAGTCCATGCAAAAAAATCATCTGAAAACTAGATTCTATGAAACTTTTTGAAATGCAAGTTTCGGTCAAAAATCATTGTATATTATATATCACTTTCGGTCAAAAAAATCAAATTTTATTGGGGACTATTTGAAATGATAAAATAATTTTCATATCATTTATACATGTTAAGAGGGAAGGATATAATGAAAGGTCATGCAAAAAAATTATCTGAAAACCATTTTCTATGAAAATTTTGGAAATGCAAGTTTCGATCAAAAATCATAGTATATCATTATACACTAGTTTCGGTCAAAAAAATCAAATATAATAGGGGACTATTTGAAATGATACGAGACTTTTCAGATCATTTATATATGTTAAAAGGGAATTTTGTGATTGAAGTCCATGAAATAAAATCATCTGAAAACTAGATTCTATGAAACTTTTGGAAATGCAAGTTTCGGTCAAAAATCATAGTATATTATACACTAGTTTCGGTTAAAAAATCAAATTTAATTGGGGACTATTTGAAATTATACGAGACTTTTCATATCATTTATATATGTTATAATGGAAGGTTATGATGGAAGTCCATGCAAAAAAATCATCTGAAAACTAGATTCTATGAAACTTTTGGAAATGCAAGTTTCGGTCAAAAATCATAGTATATTATACACTAGTTTCGGTTAAAAAATCAAATTTAATTGGGGACTATTTGAAATTATACGAGACTTTTCATATCATTTATATATGTTATAATGGAAGGTTATGATGGAAGTCCATGCAAAAAAATCATCTGAAAACTAGATTCTATGAAACTTTTTTAAATGCAAGTGTCGGTCAAAAATCTTAGTATATTATACATTATTTTCAGTCAAAAAAATCAAATTTAATAGGGGACTATTTGAAATGATACAATACTTTTCGTATCATTTAAACATGTTAAGAGGGAAGGATATAATGGAAGTCTATGCAAAAAAATTATCTGAAAACTAGATCCTATGAAAATTTTGGAAATGCAAGTTTCGGTCAAAAATCATAGTATATTATACACTAATTTCGGTCAAAAAAATCAAATTTAATTGGGGACTATTTGAAATGATACGAGACTTTTCAGATCACTTATATATGTTAAGAGGGAAGGTTAGGATGGAAGTCCATGCAAAAAATCATCTGAAAATTAGATTCTAAGAAACTTTTCGAAATGCAAGTTTCAGTCAAAAATCATAGTATAGTATACACTAGTTTCGGTCAAAAAAATCAAATATAATTGGGGACTATTTGAAATGATACGAGACTTTTCAGATCATATATATATGTTAAAAGGGAACTTTATGGTGGAAGTGCATGCAAAAAAAAATCATCTGAAAACAAGATTCTATGAAACTTTACGAAATGCATGTTTCGGTCAAAAATCATAGTATATTATACACTAGTTTCGTTCAAAAAATTCAAATTTAATTGGGCACTATTTGAAATGATACGAGACTTTTCAAATCATGTAAATATGTTAAAAGGGAAGTTTTTGATGGAAGTCCATGAAATAAAATCATCTGAAAACTAGATTCTTTGAAACTTTTGGAAATGCAAGTTTCGGACAAAAATCATAGTATATTATTATACACTAGTTTCGGTCAAAAAATCAAATTTAATTGGGGACTATTTGAAATGATACGAGACTTTTCATATTATTTATATATGTTATAAGGGAAGGTTATGATGGAAGTCCATGCAAAAAAATCATCTGAAAACTAGATTCTATGAAACTTTTTGAAATGCAAGTTTCGGTCAAAAATCATTGTATATTATATATCACTTTCGGTCAAAAAAATCAAATTTTATTGATGACTATTTGAAATGATAAAATAATTTTCATATCATTTATACATGTTAAGAGGGAAGGATATAATGAAAGGTCATGCAAAAAAATTATCTGAAAACCATTTTCTATGAAAATTTTGGAAATGCAAGTTTCGATCAAAAATCATAGTATATCATTATACACTAGTTTCGGTCAAAAAAATCAAATATAATAGGGGACTATTTGAAATGATACGAGACTTTTCAGATCATTTATATATGTTAAAAGGGATGTTTGTGATTGAAGTCCATGAAATAAAATCATCTGAAAACTAGATTCTATGAAACTTTTGGAAATGCAAGTTTCGGTCAAAAATCATAGTATATTATACACTAGTTTCGGTTAAAAAATCAAATTTAATCGGGGACTATTTGAAATTATACGAGACTTTTCATATCATTTATATATGTTATAATGGAAGGTTATGATGGAAGTCCATGCAAAAAAATCATCTGAAAACTAGATTCTATGAAACTTTTTTAAATGCAAGTGTCGGTCAAAAATCTTAGTATATTATACATTATTTTCAGTCAAAAAAATCAAATTTAATAGGGGACTATTTGAAATGATACAATACTTTTCGTATCATTTAAACATGTTAAGAGGGAAGGATATAATGGAAGTCTATGCAAAAAAATTATTTGAAAACTAGATCCTATGAAAATTTTGGAAATGCAAGTTTCGGTCAAAAATCATAGTATATTATACACTAATTTCGGTCAAAAAAATCAAATTTAATTGGGGACTATTTGAAATGATACGAGACTTTTCAGATCACTTATATATGTTAAGAGGGAAGGTTAGGATGGAAGTCCATGCAAAAAATCATCTGAAAATTAGATTCTAAGAAACTTTTCGAAATGCAAGTTTCAGTCAAAAATCATAGTATAGTATACACTAGTTTCGGTCAAAAAAATCAAATATAATTGGGGACTATTTGAAATGATACGAGACTTTTCAGATCATATATATATGTTAAAAGGGAACTTTATGGTGGAAGTGCATGCAAAAAAAAAATCATCTGAAAACAAGATTCTATGAAACTTTACGAAATGCATGTTTCGGTCAAAAATCATAGTATATTATACACTAGTTTCGTTCAAAAAATTCAAATTTAATTGGGCACTATTTGAAATGATACGAGACTTTTCAAATCATGTAAATATGTTAAAAGGGAAGTTTTTGATGGAAGTCCATGAAATAAAATCATCTGAAAACTAGATTCTTTGAAACTTTTGGAAATGCAAGTTTCGGTCAAAAATCATAGTATATTATTATACACTAGTTTCGGTCAAAAAATCAAATTTAATTGGGGACTATTTGAAATGATACGAGACTTTTCATATTATTTATATATGTTATAAGGGAAGGTTATGATGGAAGTCCATGCAAAAAAATCATCTGAAAACTAGATTCTATGAAACTTTTTGAAATGCAAGTTTCGGTCAAAAATCATTGTATATTATATATCACTTTCGGTCAAAAAAATCAAATTTTATTGGGGACTATTTGAAATGATAAAATAATTTTCATATCATTTATACATGTTAAGAGGGAAGGATATAATGAAAGGTCATGCAAAAAAATTATCTGAAAACCATTTTCTATGAAAATTTTGGAAATGCAAGTTTCGATCAAAAATCATAGTATATCATTATACACTAGTTTCGGTCAAAAAAATCAAATATAATAGGGGACTATTTGAAATGATACGAGACTTTTCAGATCATTTATATATGTTAAAAGGGAAGTTTGTGATTGAAGTCCATGAAATAAAATCATCTGAAAACTAGATTCTATGAAACTTTTGGAAATGCAAGTTTCGGTCAAAAATCATAGTATATTATACACTAGTTTCGGTTAAAAAATCAAATTTAATTGGGGACTATTTGAAATTATACGAGACTTTTCATATCATTTATATATGTTATAATGGAAGGTTATGATGGAAGTCCATGCAAAAAAATCATCTGAAAACTAGATTCTATGAAACTTTTGGAAATGCAAGTTTCGGTCAAAAATCATAGTATAGTATACACTAGTTTCGGTCAAAAAAATCAAATATAATTGGGGACTATTTGAAATGATACGAGACTTTTCAGATCATATATATATGTTAAAAGGGAACTTTATGGTGGAAGTGCATGCAAAAAAAAAATCATCTGAAAACAAGATTCTATGAAACTTTACGAAATGCATGTTTCGGTCAAAAATCATAGTATATTATACACTAGTTTCGTTCAAAAAATTCAAATTTAATTGGGCACTATTTGAAATGATACGAGACTTTTCAAATCATGTAAATATGTTAAAAGGGAAGTTTTTGATGGAAGTCCATGAAATAAAATCATCTGAAAACTAGATTCTTTGAAACTTTTGGAAATGCAAGTTTCGGTCAAAAATCATAGTATATTATTATACACTAGTTTCGGTCAAAAAATCAAATTTAATTGGGGACTATTTGAAATGATACGAGACTTTTCATATTATTTATATATGTTATAAGGGAAGGTTATGATGGAAGTCCATGCAAAAAAATCATCTGAAAACTAGATTCTATGAAACTTTTTGAAATGCAAGTTTCGGTCAAAAATCATTGTATATTATATATCACTTTCGGTCAAAAAAATCAAATTTTATTGGGGACTATTTGAAATGATAAAATAATTTTCATATCATTTATACATGTTAAGAGGGAAGGATATAATGAAAGGTCATGCAAAAAAATTATCTGAAAACCATTTTCTATGAAAATTTTGGAAATGCAAGTTTCGATCAAAAATCATAGTATATCATTATACACTAGTTTCGGTCAAAAAAATCAAATATAATAGGGGACTATTTGAAATGATACGAGACTTTTCAGATCATTTATATATGTTAAAAGGGAAGTTTGTGATTGAAGTCCATGAAATAAAATCATCTGAAAACTAGATTCTATGAAACTTTTGGAAATGCAAGTTTCGGTCAAAAATCATAGTATATTATACACTAGTTTCGGTTAAAAAATCAAATTTAATTGGGGACTATTTGAAATTATACGAGACTTTTCATATCATTTATATATGTTATAATGGAAGGTTATGATGGAAGTCCATGCAAAAAAATCATCTGAAAACTAGATTCTATGAAACTTTTGGAAATGCAAGTTTCGGTCAAAAATCATAGTATATTATACACTAGTTTCGGTTAAAAAATCAAATTTAATTGGGGACTATTTGAAATTATACGAGACTTTTCATATCATTTATATATGTTATAATGGAAGGTTATGATGGAAGTCCATGCAAAAAAATCATCTGAAAACTAGATTCTATGAAACTTTTTTAAATGCAAGTGTCGGTCAAAAATCTTAGTATATTATACATTATTTTCAGTCAAAAAAATCAAATTTAATAGGGGACTATTTGAAATGATACAATACTTTTCGTATCATTTAAACATGTTAAGAGGGAAGGATATAATGGAAGTCTATGCAAAAAAATTATCTGAAAACTAGATCCTATGAAAATTTTGGAAATGCAAGTTTCGGTCAAAAATCATAGTATATTATACACTAATTTCGGTCAAAAAAATCAAATTTAATTGGGGACTATTTGAAATGATACGAGACTTTTCAGATCACTTATATATGTTAAGAGGGAAGGTTAGGATGGAAGTCCATGCAAAAAATCATCTGAAAATTAGATTCTAAGAAACTTTTCGAAATGCAAGTTTCAGTCAAAAATCATAGTATAGTATACACTAGTTTCGGTCAAAAAAATCAAATATAATTGGGGACTATTTGAAATGATACGAGACTTTTCAGATCATATATATATGTTAAAAGGGAACTTTATGGTGGAAGTGCATGCAAAAAAAAATCATCTGAAAACAAGATTCTATGAAACTTTACGAAATGCATGTTTCGGTCAAAAATCATAGTATATTATACACTAGTTTCGTTCAAAAAATTCAAATTTAATTGGGCACTATTTGAAATGATACGAGACTTTTCAAATCATGTAAATATGTTAAAAGGGAAGTTTTTGATGGAAGTCCATGAAATAAAATCATCTGAAAACTAGATTCTTTGAAACTTTTGGAAATGCAAGTTTCGGACAAAAATCATAGTATATTATTATACACTAGTTTCGGTCAAAAAATCAAATTTAATTGGGGACTATTTGAAATGATACGAGACTTTTCATATTATTTATATATGTTATAAGGGAAGGTTATGATGGAAGTCCATGCAAAAAAATCATCTGAAAACTAGATTCTATGAAACTTTTTGAAATGCAAGTTTCGGTCAAAAATCATTGTATATTATATATCACTTTCGGTCAAAAAAATCAAATTTTATTGGGGACTATTTGAAATGATAAAATAATTTTCATATCATTTATACATGTTAAGAGGGAAGGATATAATGAAAGGTCATGCAAAAAAATTATCTGAAAACCATTTTCTATGAAAATTTTGGAAATGCAAGTTTCGATCAAAAATCATAGTATATCATTATACACTAGTTTCGGTCAAAAAAATCAAATATAATAGGGGACTATTTGAAATGATACGAGACTTTTCAGATCATTTATATATGTTAAAAGGGAAGTTTGTGATTGAAGTCCATGAAATAAAATCATCTGAAAACTAGATTCTATGAAACTTTTGGAAATGCAAGTTTCGGTCAAAAATCATAGTATATTATACACTAGTTTCGGTTAAAAAATCAAATTTAATTGGGGACTATTTGAAATTATACGAGACTTTTCATATCATTTATATATGTTATAATGGAAGGTTATGATGGAAGTCCATGCAAAAAAATCATCTGAAAACTAGATTCTATGAAACTTTTGGAAATGCAAGTTTCGGTCAAAAATCATAGTATATTATACACTAGTTTCGGTTAAAAAATCAAATTTAATTGGGGACTATTTGAAATTATACGAGACTTTTCATATCATTTATATATGTTATAATGGAAGGTTATGATGGAAGTCCATGCAAAAAAATCATCTGAAAACTAGATTCTATGAAACTTTTTTAAATGCAAGTGTCGGTCAAAAATCTTAGTATATTATACATTATTTTCAGTCAAAAAAATCAAATTTAATAGGGGACTATTTGAAATGATACAATACTTTTCGTATCATTTAAACATGTTAAGAGGGAAGGATATAATGGAAGTCTATGCAAAAAAATCATCTGAAAACTAGATTCTATGAAACTTTTTTAAATGCAAGTGTCGGTCAAAAATCTTAGTATATTATACATTATTTTCAGTCAAAAAAATCAAATTTAATAGGGGACTATTTGAAATGATACAATACTTTTCGTATCATTTAAACATGTTAAGAGGGAAGGATATAATGGAAGTCTATGCAAAAAAATTATCTGAAAACTAGATCCTATGAAAATTTTGGAAATGCAAGTTTCGGTCAAAAATCATAGTATATTATACACTAATTTCGGTCAAAAAAATCAAATTTAATTGGGGACTATTTGAAATGATACGAGACTTTTCAGATCACTTATATATGTTAAGAGGGAAGGTTAGGATGGAAGTCCATGCAAAAAATCATCTGAAAATTAGATTCTAAGAAACTTTTCGAAATGCAAGTTTCAGTCAAAAATCATAGTATAGTATACACTAGTTTCGGTCAAAAAAATCAAATATAATTGGGGACTATTTGAAATGATACGAGACTTTTCAGATCATATATATATGTTAAAAGGGAACTTTATGGTGGAAGTGCATGCAAAAAAAAATCATCTGAAAACAAGATTCTATGAAACTTTACGAAATGCATGTTTCGGTCAAAAATCATAGTATATTATACACTAGTTTCGTTCAAAAAATTCAAATTTAATTGGGCACTATTTGAAATGATACGAGACTTTTCAAATCATGTAAATATGTTAAAAGGGAAGTTTTTGATGGAAGTCCATGAAATAAAATCATCTGAAAACTAGATTCTTTGAAACTTTTGGAAATGCAAGTTTCGGACAAAAATCATAGTATATTATTATACACTAGTTTCGGTCAAAAAATCAAATTTAATTGGGGACTATTTGAAATGATACGAGACTTTTCATATTATTTATATATGTTATAAGGGAAGGTTATGATGGAAGTCCATGCAAAAAAATCATCTGAAAACTAGATTCTATGAAACTTTTTGAAATGCAAGTTTCGGTCAAAAATCATTGTATATTATATATCACTTTCGGTCAAAAAAATCAAATTTTATTGGGGACTATTTGAAATGATAAAATAATTTTCATATCATTTATACATGTTAAGAGGGAAGGATATAATGAAAGGTCATGCAAAAAAATTATCTGAAAACCATTTTCTATGAAAATTTTGGAAATGCAAGTTTCGATCAAAAATCATAGTATATCATTATACACTAGTTTCGGTCAAAAAAATCAAATATAATAGGGGACTATTTGAAATGATACGAGACTTTTCAGATCATTTATATATGTTAAAAGGGAAGTTTGTGATTGAAGTCCATGAAATAAAATCATCTGAAAACTAGATTCTATGAAACTTTTGGAAATGCAAGTTTCGGTCAAAAATCATAGTATATTATACACTAGTTTCGGTTAAAAAATCAAATTTAATTGGGGACTATTTGAAATTATACGAGACTTTTCATATCATTTATATATGTTATAATGGAAGGTTATGATGGAAGTCCATGCAAAAAAATCATCTGAAAACTAGATTCTATGAAACTTTTGGAAATGCAAGTTTCGGTCAAAAATCATAGTATATTATACACTAGTTTCGGTTAAAAAATCAAATTTAATTGGGGACTATTTGAAATTATACGAGACTTTTCATATCATTTATATATGTTATAATGGAAGGTTATGATGGAAGTCCATGCAAAAAAATCATCTGAAAACTAGATTCTATGAAACTTTTTTAAATGCAAGTGTCGGTCAAAAATCTTAGTATATTATACATTATTTTCAGTCAAAAAAATCAAATTTAATAGGGGACTATTTGAAATGATACAATACTTTTCGTATCATTTAAACATGTTAAGAGGGAAGGATATAATGGAAGTCTATGCAAAAAAATTATCTGAAAACTAGATCCTATGAAAATTTTGGAAATGCAAGTTTCGGTCAAAAATCATAGTATATTATACACTAATTTCGGTCAAAAAAATCAAATTTAATTGGGGACTATTTGAAATGATACGAGACTTTTCAGATCACTTATATATGTTAAGAGGGAAGGTTAGGATGGAAGTCCATGCAAAAAATCATCTGAAAATTAGATTCTAAGAAACTTTTCGAAATGCAAGTTTCAGTCAAAAATCATAGTATAGTATACACTAGTTTCGGTCAAAAAAATCAAATATAATTGGGGACTATTTGAAATGATACGAGACTTTTCAGATCATATATATATGTTAAAAGGGAACTTTATGGTGGAAGTGCATGCAAAAAAAAATCATCTGAAAACAAGATTCTATGAAACTTTACGAAATGCATGTTTCGGTCAAAAATCATAGTATATTATACACTAGTTTCGTTCAAAAAATTCAAATTTAATTGGGCACTATTTGAAATGATACGAGACTTTTCAAATCATGTAAATATGTTAAAAGGGAAGTTTTTGATGGAAGTCCATGAAATAAAATCATCTGAAAACTAGATTCTTTGAAACTTTTGGAAATGCAAGTTTCGGACAAAAATCATAGTATATTATTATACACTAGTTTCGGTCAAAAAATCAAATTTAATTGGGGACTATTTGAAATGATACGAGACTTTTCATATTATTTATATATGTTATAAGGGAAGGTTATGATGGAAGTCCATGCAAAAAAATCATCTGAAAACTAGATTCTATGAAACTTTTTGAAATGCAAGTTTCGGTCAAAAATCATTGTATATTATATATCACTTTCGGTCAAAAAAATCAAATTTTATTGGGGACTATTTGAAATGATAAAATAATTTTCATATCATTTATACATGTTAAGAGGGAAGGATATAATGAAAGGTCATGCAAAAAAATTATCTGAAAACCATTTTCTATGAAAATTTTGGAAATGCAAGTTTCGATCAAAAATCATAGTATATCATTATACACTAGTTTCGGTCAAAAAAATCAAATATAATAGGGGACTATTTGAAATGATACGAGACTTTTCAGATCATTTATATATGTTAAAAGGGATGTTTGTGATTGAAGTCCATGAAATAAAATCATCTGAAAACTAGATTCTATGAAACTTTTGGAAATGCAAGTTTCGGTCAAAAATCATAGTATATTATACACTAGTTTCGGTTAAAAAATCAAATTTAATTGGGGACTATTTGAAATTATACGAGACTTTTCATATCATTTATATATGTTATAATGGAAGGTTATGATGGAAGTCCATGCAAAAAAATCATCTGAAAACTAGATTCTATGAAACTTTTTTAAATGCAAGTGACGGTCAAAAATCTTAGTATATTATACATTATTTTCAGTCAAAAAAATCAAATTTAATAGGGGACTATTTGAAATGATACAATACTTTTCGTATCATTTAAACATGTTAAGAGGGAAGGATATAATGGAAGTCTATGCAAAAAAATTATCTGAAAACTAGATCCTATGAATATTTTGGAAATGCAAGTTTCGGTCAAAAATCATAGTATATTATACACTAATTTCGGTCAAAAAAATCAAATTTAATTGGGGACTATTTGAAATGATACGAGACTTTTCAGATCACTTATATATGTTAAGAGGGAAGGTTAGGATGGAAGTCCATGCAAAAAATCATCTGAAAATTAGATTCTAAGAAACTTTTCGAAATGCAAGTTTCAGTCAAAAATCATAGTATAGTATACACTAGTTTCGGTCAAAAAAATCAAATATAATTGGGGACTATTTGAAATGATACGAGACTTTTCAGATCATATATATATGTTAAAAGGGAACTTTATGGTGGAAGTGCATGCAAAAAAAAAATCATCTGAAAACAAGATTCTATGAAACTTTACGAAATGCATGTTTCGGTCAAAAATCATAGTATATTATACACTAGTTTCGTTCAAAAAATTCAAATTTAATTGGGCACTATTTGAAATGATACGAGACTTTTCAAATCATGTAAATATGTTAAAAGGGAAGTTTTTGATGGAAGTCCATGAAATAAAATCATCTGAAAACTAGATTCTTTGAAACTTTTGGAAATGCAAGTTTCGGTCAAAAATCATAGTATATTATTATACACTAGTTTCGGTCAAAAAATCAAATTTAATTGGGGACTATTTGAAATGATACGAGACTTTTCATATTATTTATATATGTTATAAGGGAAGGTTATGATGGAAGTCCATGCAAAAAAATCATCTGAAAACTAGATTCTATGAAACTTTTTGAAATGCAAGTTTCGGTCAAAAATCATTGTATATTATATATCACTTTCGGTCAAAAAAATCAAATTTTATTGGGGACTATTTGAAATGATAAAACAATTTTCATATCATTTATACATGTTAAGAGGGAAGGATATAATGAAAGGTCATGCAAAAAAATTATCTGAAAACCATTTTCTATGAAAATTTTGGAAATGCAAGTTTCGATCAAAAATCATAGTATATCATTATACACTAGTTTCGGTCAAAAAAATCAAATATAATAGGGGACTATTTGAAATGATACGAGACTTTTCAGATCATTTATATATGTTAAAAGGGATGTTTGTGATTGAAGTCCATGAAATAAAATCATCTGAAAACTAGATTCTATGAAACTTTTGGAAATGCAAGTTTCGGTCAAAAATCATAGTATATTATACACTAGTTTCGGTTAAAAAATCAAATTTAATTGGGGACTATTTGAAATTATACGAGACTTTTCATATCATTTATATATGTTATAATGGAAGGTTATGATGGAAGTCCATGCAAAAAAATCATCTGAAAACTAGATTCTATGAAACTTTTTTAAATGCAAGTGTCGGTCAAAAATCTTAGTATATTATACATTATTTTCAGTCAAAAAATCAAATTTAATAGGGGACTATTTGAAATGATACAATACTTTTCGTATCATTTAAACATGTTAAGAGGGAAGGATATAATGGAAGTCTATGCAAAAAAATTATCTGAAAACTAGATCCTATGAATATTTTGGAAATGCAAGTTTCGGTCAAAAATCATAGTATATTATACACTAATTTCGGTCAAAAAAATCAAATTTAATTGGGGACTATTTGAAATGATACGAGACTTTTCAGATCACTTATATATGTTAAGAGGGAAGGTTAGGATGGAAGTCCATGCAAAAAATCATCTGAAAATTAGATTCTAAGAAACTTTTCGAAATGCAAGTTTCAGTCAAAAATCATAGTATAGTATACACTAGTTTCGGTCAAAAAAATCAAATATAATTGGGGACTACTTGAAACGATACGAGACTTTTCAGATCATATATATATGTTAAAAGGGAAGGTTATGGTGGAAGTGCATGCAAAAAAAAAAATCATCTGAAAACAAGATTCTATGAAACTTTACGAAATGCATGTTTCGGTCAAAAATCATAGTATATTATACACTAGTTTCGTTCAAAAAATTCAAATTTAATTGGGCACTATTTGAAATGATACGAGACTTTTCAAATCATGTAAATATGTTAAAAGGGAAGTTTTTGATGGAAGTCCATGAAATAAAATCATCTGAAAACTAGATTCTTTGAAACTTTTGGAAATGCAAGTTTCGGTCAAAAATCATAGTATATTATTATACACTAGTTTCGGTCAAAAAATCAAATTTAATTGGGGACTATTTGAAATGATACGAGACTTTTCATATTATTTATATATGTTATAAGGGAAGGTTATGATGGAAGTCCATGCAAAAAAATCATCTGAAAACTAGGTTCTATGAAACTTTTTGAAATGCAAGTTTCGGTCAAAAATCATTGTATATTATATATCACTTTCGGTCAAAAAAATCAAATTTTATTGGGGACTATTTGAAATGATAAAATAATTTTCATATCATTTATACATGTTAAGAGGGAAGGATATAATGAAAGGTCATGCAAAAAAATTATCTGAAAACCATTTTCTATGAAAATTTTTGAAATGCAAGTTTCGATCAAAAATCATAGTATATCATTATACACTAGTTTCGGTCAAAAAAATCAAATATAATAGGGGACTATTTGAAATGATACGAGACTTTTCAGATCATTTATATATGTTAAAAGGGAAGTTTGTGATTGAAGTCCATGAAATAAAATCATCTGAAAACTAGATTCTATGAAACTTTTGGAAATGCAGGTTTCGGTCAAAAATCATAGTATATTATACACTAGTTTCGGTCAAAAATCATAGTATATTATACACTAGTTTCGGTTAAAAAATCAAATTTAATTGGGGACTATTTGAAATTATACGAGACTTTTCATATCATTTATATATGTTATAATGGAAGGTTATGATGGAAGTCCATGCAAAAAAATCATCTGAAAACTAGATTCTATGAAACTTTTTTAAATGCAAGTGTCGGTCAAAAATCTTAGTATATTATACATTATTTTCAGTCAAAAAATCAAATTTAATAGGGGACTATTTGAAATGATACAATACTTTTCGTATCATTTAAACATGTTAAGAGGGAAGGATATAATGGAAGTCTATGCAAAAAAATTATCTGAAAACTAGATCCTATGAATATTTTGGAAATGCATGTTTCGGTCAAAAATCATAGTATATTATACACTAATTTCGGTCAAAAAAATCAAATTTAATTGGGGACTATTTGAAATGATACGAGACTTTTCAGATCACTTATATATGTTAAGAGGGAAGGTTAGGATGGAAGTCCATGCAAAAAATCATCTGAAAATTAGATTCTAAGAAACTTTTCGAAATCCAAGTTTCAGTCAAAAATCATAGTATAGTATACACTAGTTTCGGTCAAAAAAATCAAATATAATTGGGGACTACTTGAAACGATACGAGACTTTTCAGATCATATATATATGTTAAAAGGGAAGGTTATGGTGGAAGTGCATGCAAAAAAAAAAATCATCTGAAAACAAGATTCTATGAAACTTTACGAAATGCATGTTTCGGTCAAAAATCATAGTATATTATACACTAGTTTCGTTCAAAAAATTCAAATTTAATTGGGCACTATTTGAAATGATACGAGACTTTTCAAATCATGTAAATATGTTAAAAGGGAAGTTTTTGATGGAAGTCCATGAAATAAAATCATCTGAAAACTAGATTCTTTGAAACTTTTGGAAATGCAAGTTTCGGTCAAAAATCATAGTATATTATTATACACTAGTTTCGGTCAAAAAATCAAATTTAATTGGGGACTATTTGAAATGATACGAGACTTTTCATATTATTTATATATGTTATAAGGGAAGGTTATGATGGAAGTCCATGCAAAAAAATCATCTGAAAACTAGATTCTATGAAACTTTTTGAAATGCAAGTTTCGGTCAAAAATCATTGTATATTATATATCACTTTCGGTCAAAAAAATCAAATTTTATTGGGGACTATTTGAAATGATAAAATAATTTTCATATCATTTATACATGTTAAGAGGGAAGGATATAATGAAAGGTCATGCAAAAAAATTATCTGAAAACCATTTTCTATGAAAATTTTGGAAATGCAAGTTTCGATCAAAAATCATAGTATATCATTATACACTAGTTTCGGTCAAAAAAATCAAATTTAATTGGAGACTATTTGAAATGATACGATACTTTTAAGATCATTTATATATGTTAAAAGGGAAGGATCATATGAAAATTAGATTCTATGAAACTTTTCGAAATGCAAGTTTCGGTCAAAAATCATAGTATATTATACACGTTTCGGTCAAAAAAAATCAAATTTAATTGGGGACCATTTGAAATGATACGAGACTTTTCAGATCATTCATATATGTTAAGAGGGAAGGTTATGATGGAAGTCCATGCAAAAAATCATCTAAAATTTAGATTCTAAGAAACTTTTCGAAATGCAAGTTTCGGTCAAAAAGCATAGTATATTATACACTAGTTTCGGTCAAAAAAATCAAATATAATAGGGGACTATTTGAAATGATACGAGACTTTTCAGATCATTTATATATGTTAAAAGGGAATTTTGTGATTGAAGTCCATGAAATAAAATCATCTGAAAAATAGATTCTATGAAACTTTTGGAAATGCAAGTTTCGGTCAAAAATCATAGTATATTATACACTAGTTTCGGTTAAAAAATCAAATTTAATTGGGGACTATTTGAAATTATACGAGACTTTTCATATCATTTATATATGTTATAATGGAAGGTTATGATGGAAGTCCATGCAAAAAAATCATCTGAAAACTAGATTCTATGAAACTTTTTTAAATGCAAGTGTCGGTCAAAAATCTTAGTATATTATACATTATTTTCAGTCAAAAAAATCAAATTTAATTGGGGACTATTTGAAATTATACGAGACTTTTCATATCATTTATATATGTTATAATGGAAGGTTATGATGGAAGTCCATGCAAAAAAATCATCTGAAAACTAGATCC
Source organism: Lathyrus aphaca (assembly GCA_963966055.1). Lineage (NCBI taxonomy): Eukaryota > Viridiplantae > Streptophyta > Magnoliopsida > Fabales > Fabaceae > Lathyrus > Lathyrus aphaca. Next base: position 645,250,986 of record OZ014520.1, on the reverse strand, counting down.
TATGAAAATTTTTGAAATGCAAGTTTAGGTCAAAAATCATAGTATATTATACACTAATTTCGGTCAAAAAAATCAAATTTAATTGGGGACTATTTGAAATCATACGAGACTTTTCAGATCACTTATATATGTTAAGAGGGAAGGTTAGGATGGAAGTCCATGCAAAAAATCATCTGAAAATTAGATTCTAAGAAACTTTTCGAAATGCAAGTTTCGGTCAAAAATCATAGTATAGTATACACTAGTTTCGGTCAAAAAAATCAAATATAATTGGGGACTATTTTAAATGATACGAGACTATTCAAATCATTTATATATATTAGAAGAGAAGGTTATGGTGGAAGTGCATGCCAAAAAAAATCATTAGAAAACAAGATTCTATGAAACTTTACGAAATGCATGTTTCGGTAAAAAATCATAGTATATTATACACTAGTTTCGTTCAAAAAAATCAAATTTAATTGGGCACTATTTGAAATGATACGAGACTTTTCAGATCATGTAAATATATTAAAAGGTAATTTTTTGATGGAAGTCCATGAAATAAAATCATCTGAATACTAGATTCTATGAAACTTTTGGAAATGCAAGTTTCGGTCAAAAATCATATTATATTATACACTAGTTTCGGTCAAAAAATTAAATTTAATTGGGGACTATTTGAAATGATACGAGACTTTTCATATTATTTATATATGTTATAAGGGAAGGTTATGATGGAAGTCCATGCAAAAAAATCATCTGAAAACTAGATTCTATGAAACTTTTTGAAATGCAAGTTTCGGTCAAAAATCATTGTATATTATATATCACTTTCGGTCAAAAAAATCAAATTTAATTGGGGACTATTTGAAATGATAAAATAATTTTCATATCATTTATACATGTTAAGAGGGAAGGATATAATGAAAGTTCATGCAAAAAAATTATCTGAAAACCATTTTCTATGAAAATTTTGGAAATGCAAGTTTCGGTCAAAAATCATAGTATATCATTATACACTAGTTTCGGTCAAAAAAATCAAATTTAATTGGAGACTATTTGAAATGATACGAGACTTTTAAGATCATTTATATATGTTAAGAGGGAAGGATCATATGAAAATTAGATTCTATGAAACTTTTCGAAATGCAAGTTTCGGTCAAAAATCATAGTATATTATACACGTTTCGGTCAAAAAAAATCAAATTTAATTGGGGACCATTTGAAATGATACGAGACTTTTCAGATCATTCATATATGTTAAGAGGGAAGGTTATGATGGAAGTCCATGCAAAAAATCATCTAAAATTTAGATTCTAAGAAACTTTTCGAAATGCAAGTTTCGGTCAAAAAGCATAGTATATTATACACTAGTTTCGGTCAAAAAAATCAAATATAATAGGGGACTATTTGAAATGATACGAGACTTTTCAGATCATTTATATATGTTAAAAGGGAAGTTTGTGATTGAAGTCCATGAAATAAAATCATCTGAAAACTAGATTCTATGAAACTTTTGGAAATGCAAGTTTCGGTCAAAAATCATAGTATATTATACACTAGTTTCGGTTAAAAAATCAAATTTAATTGGGGACTATTTGAAATTATACGAGACTTTTCATATCATTTATATATGTTATAATGGAAGGTTATGATGGAAGTCCATGCAAAAAAATCATCTAAAAACTAGATTCTATGAAACTTTTTTAAATGCAAGTGTCGGTCAAAAATCTTAGTATATTATACATTAATTTCAGTCAAAAAAATCAAATTTAATTGGGGACTATTTGAAATGATACAATACTTTTCGTATCATTTAAACATGTTAAGAGGGAAGGATATAATGGAAGTCTATGCAAAAAAATTATCTGAAAACTAGATCCTATGAAAATTTTGGAAATGCAAGTTTCGGTCAAAAATCATAGTATATTATACACTAATTTCGGTCAAAAAAATCAAATTTAATTGGGGACTATTTGAAATGATACGAGACTTTTCAGATCATTTATATATGTTAAGAGGGAAGGTTAGGATGGAAGTCCATGCAAAAAATCATCTGAAAATTAGATTCTAAGAAACTTTTCGAAATGCAAGTTTCAGTCAAAAATCATAGTATAGTATACACTAGTTTCGGTCAAAAAAATCAAATATAATTGGGGACTATTTGAAATGATACGAGACTTTTCAGATCATATATATATGTTAAAAGGGAAGGTTATGGTGGAAGTGCATGCAAAAAAAAAATCATCTGAAAACAAGATTCTATGAAACTTTACGAAATGCATGTTTCGGTCAAAAATCATAGTATATTATACACTAGTTTCGTTCAAAAAATTCAAATTTAATTGGGCACTATTTGAAATGATACGAGACTTTTCAGATCATGTAAATATGTTAAAAGGGAAGTTTTTGATGGAAGTCCATGAAATAAAATCATCTGAAAACTAGATTCTATGAAACTTTTGGAAATGCAAGTTTCGGTCAAAAATCATAGTATATTATTATACACTAGTTTCGGTCATAAAATCAAATTTAATTGGGGACTATTTGAAATGATACGAGACTTTTCATATTATTTATATATGTTATAAGGGAAGGTTATGATGGAAGTCCAAGCAAAAAAATCATCTGAAAACTAGATTCTATGAAACTTTTTGAAATGCAAGTTTCGGTCAAAAATCATTGTATATTATATATCACTTTCGGTCAAAAAAATCAAATTTAATTGGGGACTATTTGAAATGATAAAATAATTTTCATATCATTTATACATGTTAAGAGGGAAGGATATAATGAAAGGTCATGCAAAAAAATTATCTGAAAACCATTTTCTATGAAAATTTTGGAAATGCAAGTTTCGGTCAAAAATCATAGTATATCATTATACACTAGTTTCGGTCAAAAAAATCAAATTTAATTGGAGACTATTTGAAATGATACGATACTTTTAAGATCATTTATATATGTTAAGAGGGAAGGATCATATGAAAATTAGATTCTATGAAACTTTTCGAAATGCAAGTTTCGGTCAAAAATCATAGTATATTATACACGTTTCGGTAAAAAAAAATCAAATTTAATTGGGGACCATTTGAAATGATACGAGACTTTTCAGATCATTCATATATGTTAAGAGGGAAGGTTATGATGGAAGTCCATGCAAAAAATCATCTAAAATTTAGATTCTAAGAAACTTTTCGAAATGCAAGTTTCGGTCAAAAAGCATAGTATATTATACACTAGTTTCGGTCAAAAAAATCAAATATAATAGGGGACTATTTGAAATGATACGAGACTTTTCAGATCATTTATATATGTTAAAAGGGAATTTTGTGATTGAAGTCCATGAAATAAAATCATCTGAAAAATAGATTCTATGAAACTTTTTGAAATGCAAGTTTCGGTCAAAAATCATAGTATATTATACACTATTTTCGGTTAAAAAATCAAATTTAATTGGGGACTATTTGAAATGATACGAGACTTTTCATATTATTTATATATGTTATAAGGGAAGGTTATGATGGAAGTCCATGCAAAAAAATCATCTGAAAACTAGATTCTATGAAACTTTTTGAAATGCAAGTTTCGGTCAAAAATCATTGTATATTATATATCACTTTCGGTCAAAAAAATCAAATTTTATTGGGGACTATTTGAAATGATAAAATAATTTTCATATCATTTATACATGTTAAGAGGGAAGGATATAATGAAAGGTCATGCAAAAAAATTATCTGAAAACCATTTTCTATGAAAATTTTGGAAATGCAAGTTTCGATCAAAAATCATAGTATATCATTATACACTAGTTTCGGTCAAAAAAATCAAATTTAATTGGAGACTATTTGAAATGATACGATACTTTTAAGATCATTTATATATGTTAAAAGGGAAGGATCATATGAAAATTAGATTCTATGAAACTTTTCGAAATGCAAGTTTCGGTCAAAAATCATAGTATATTATACACGTTTCGGTCAAAAAAAATCAAATTTAATTGGGGACCATTTGAAATGATACGAGACTTTTCAGATCATTCATATATGTTAAGAGGGAAGGTTATGATGGAAGTCCATGCAAAAAATCATCTAAAATTTAGATTCTAAGAAACTTTTCGAAATGCAAGTTTCGGTCAAAAAGCATAGTATATTATACACTAGTTTCGGTCAAAAAAATCAAATATAATAGGGGACTATTTGAAATGATACGAGACTTTTCAGATCATTTATATATGTTAAAAGGGAATTTTGTGATTGAAGTCCATGAAATAAAATCATCTGAAAAATAGATTCTATGAAACTTTTGGAAATGCAAGTTTCGGTCAAAAATCATAGTATATTATACACTAGTTTCGGTTAAAAAATCAAATTTAATTGGGGACTATTTGAAATTATACGAGACTTTTCATATCATTTATATATGTTATAATGGAAGGTTATGATGTAAGTCCATGCAAAAAAATCATCTGAAAACTAGATTCTATGAAACTTTTTTAAATGCAAGTGTCGGTCAAAAATCTTAGTATATTATACATTATTTTCAGTCAAAAAAATCAAATTTAATTGGGGACTATTTGAAATTATACGAGACTTTTCATATCATTTATATATGTTATAATGGAAGGTTATGATGGAAGTCCATGCAAAAAAATCATCTGAAAACTAGATCCTATGAAAATTTTTGAAATGCAAGTTTAGGTCAAAAATCATAGTATATTATACACTAATTTCGGTCAAAAAAATCAAATTTAATTGGGGACTATTTGAAATCATACGAGACTTTTCAGATCACTTATATATGTTAAGAGGGAAGGTTAGGATGGAAGTCCATGCAAAAAATCATCTGAAAATTAGATTCTAAGAAACTTTTCGAAATGCAAGTTTCGGTCAAAAATCATAGTATAGTATACACTAGTTTCGGTCAAAAAAATCAAATATAATTGGGGACTATTTTAAATGATACGAGACTATTCAAATCATTTATATATATTAGAAGAGAAGGTTATGGTGGAAGTGCATGCCAAAAAAAATCATTAGAAAACAAGATTCTATGAAACTTTACGAAATGCATGTTTCGGTAAAAAATCATAGTATATTATACACTAGTTTCGTTCAAAAAAATCAAATTTAATTGGGCACTATTTGAAATGATACGAGACTTTTCAGATCATGTAAATATATTAAAAGGTAATTTTTTGATGGAAGTCCATGAAATAAAATCATCTGAATACTAGATTCTATGAAACTTTTGGAAATGCAAGTTTCGGTCAAAAATCATATTATATTATACACTAGTTTCGGTCAAAAAATTAAATTTAATTGGGGACTATTTGAAATGATACGAGACTTTTCATATTATTTATATATGTTATAAGGGAAGGTTATGATGGAAGTCCATGCAAAAAAATCATCTGAAAACTAGATTCTATGAAACTTTTTGAAATGCAAGTTTCGGTCAAAAATCATTGTATATTATATATCACTTTCGGTCAAAAAAATCAAATTTAATTGGGGACTATTTGAAATGATAAAATAATTTTCATATCATTTATACATGTTAAGAGGGAAGGATATAATGAAAGTTCATGCAAAAAAATTATCTGAAAACCATTTTCTATGAAAATTTTGGAAATGCAAGTTTCGGTCAAAAATCATAGTATATCATTATACACTAGTTTCGGTCAAAAAAATCAAATTTAATTGGAGACTATTTGAAATGATACGAGACTTTTAAGATCATTTATATATGTTAAGAGGGAAGGATCATATGAAAATTAGATTCTATGAAACTTTTCGAAATGCAAGTTTCGGTCAAAAATCATAGTATATTATACACGTTTCGGTCAAAAAAAATCAAATTTAATTGGGGACCATTTGAAATGATACGAGACTTTTCAGATCATTCATATATGTTAAGAGGGAAGGTTATGATGGAAGTCCATGCAAAAAATCATCTAAAATTTAGATTCTAAGAAACTTTTCGAAATGCAAGTTTCGGTCAAAAAGCATAGTATATTATACACTAGTTTCGGTCAAAAAAATCAAATATAATAGGGGACTATTTGAAATGATACGAGACTTTTCAGATCATTTATATATGTTAAAAGGGAAGTTTGTGATTGAAGTCCATGAAATAAAATCATCTGAAAACTAGATTCTATGAAACTTTTGGAAATGCAAGTTTCGGTCAAAAATCATAGTATATTATACACTAGTTTCGGTTAAAAAATCAAATTTAATTGGGGACTATTTGAAATTATACGAGACTTTTCATATCATTTATATATGTTATAATGGAAGGTTATGATGGAAGTCCATGCAAAAAAATCATCTAAAAACTAGATTCTATGAAACTTTTTTAAATGCAAGTGTCGGTCAAAAATCTTAGTATATTATACATTAATTTCAGTCAAAAAAATCAAATTTAATTGGGGACTATTTGAAATGATACAATACTTTTCGTATCATTTAAACATGTTAAGAGGGAAGGATATAATGGAAGTCTATGCAAAAAAATTATCTGAAAACTAGATCCTATGAAAATTTTGGAAATGCAAGTTTCGGTCAAAAATCATAGTATATTATACACTAATTTCGGTCAAAAAAATCAAATTTAATTGGGGACTATTTGAAATGATACGAGACTTTTCAGATCACTTATATATGTTAAGAGGGAAGGTTAGGATGGAAGTCCATGCAAAAAATCATCTGAAAATTAGATTCTAAGAAACTTTTCGAAATGCAAGTTTCAGTCAAAAATCATAGTATAGTATACACTAGTTTCGGTCAAAAAAATCAAATATAATTGGGGACTATTTGAAATGATACGAGACTTTTCAGATCATATATATATGTTAAAAGGGAAGGTTATGGTGGAAGTGCATGCAAAAAAAAAATCATCTGAAAACAAGATTCTATGAAACTTTACGAAATGCATGTTTCGGTCAAAAATCATAGTATATTATACACTAGTTTCGTTCAAAAAATTCAAATTTAATTGGGCACTATTTGAAATGATACGAGACTTTTCAGATCATGTAAATATGTTAAAAGGGAAGTTTTTGATGGAAGTCCATGAAATAAAATCATCTGAAAACTAGATTCTATGAAACTTTTGGAAATGCAAGTTTCGGTCAAAAATCATAGTATATTATTATACACTAGTTTCGGTCATAAAATCAAATTTAATTGGGGACTATTTGAAATGATACGAGACTTTTCATATTATTTATATATGTTATAAGGGAAGGTTATGATGGAAGTCCAAGCAAAAAAATCATCTGAAAACTAGATTCTATGAAACTTTTTGAAATGCAAGTTTCGGTCAAAAATCATTGTATATTATATATCACTTTCGGTCAAAAAAATCAAATTTAATTGGGGACTATTTGAAATGATAAAATAATTTTCATATCATTTATACATGTTAAGAGGGAAGGATATAATGAAAGGTCATGCAAAAAAATTATCTGAAAACCATTTTCTATGAAAATTTTGGAAATGCAAGTTTCGGTCAAAAATCATAGTATATCATTATACACTAGTTTCGGTCAAAAAAATCAAATTTAATTGGAGACTATTTGAAATGATACGATACTTTTAAGATCATTTATATATGTTAAGAGGGAAGGATCATATGAAAATTAGATTCTATGAAACTTTTCGAAATGCAAGTTTCGGTCAAAAATCATAGTATATTATACACGTTTCGGTAAAAAAAAATCAAATTTAATTGGGGACCATTTGAAATGATACGAGACTTTTCAGATCATTCATATATGTTAAGAGGGAAGGTTATGATGGAATTCCATGCAAAAAATCATCTAAAATTTAGATTCTAAGAAACTTTTCGAAATGCAAGTTTCGGTCAAAAAGCATAGTATATTATACACTAGTTTCGGTCAAAAAAATCAAATATAATAGGGGACTATTTGAAATGATACGAGACTTTTCAGATCATTTATATATGTTAAAAGGGAATTTTTTGATTGAAGTCCATGAAATAAAATCATCTGAAAAATAGATTCTATGAAACTTTTGGAAATGCAAGTTTCGGTCAAAAATCATAGTATATTATACACTATTTTCGGTTAAAAAATCAAATTTAATTGGGGACTATTTGAAATGATACGAGACTTTTCATATTATTTATATATGTTATAAGGGAAGGTTATGATGGAAGTCCATGCAAAAAAATCATCTGAAAACTAGATTCTATGAAACTTTTTGAAATGCAAGTTTCGGTCAAAAATCATTGTATATTATATATCACTTTCGGTCAAAAAAATCAAATTTTATTGGGGACTATTTGAAATGATAAAATAATTTTCATATCATTTATACATGTTAAGAGGGAAGGATATAATGAAAGGTCATGCAAAAAAATTATCTGAAAACCATTTTCTATGAAAATTTTGGAAATGCAAGTTTCGATCAAAAATCATAGTATATCATTATACACTAGTTTCGGTCAAAAAAATCAAATTTAATTGGAGACTATTTGAAATGATACGATACTTTTAAGATCATTTATATATGTTAAAAGGGAAGGATCATATGAAAATTAGATTCTATGAAACTTTTAGAAATGCAAGTTTCGGTCAAAAATCATAGTATATTATACACGTTTCGGTCAAAAAAAATCAAATTTAATTGGGGACCATTTGAAATGATACGAGACTTTTCAGATCATTCATATATGTTAAGAGGGAAGGTTATGATGGAAGTCCATGCAAAAAATCATCTAAAATTTAGATTCTAAGAAACTTTTCGAAATGCAAGTTTCGGTCAAAAAGCATAGTATATTATACACTAGTTTCGGTCAAAAAAATCAAATATAATAGGGGACTATTTGAAATGATACGAGACTTTTCAGATCATTTATATATGTTAAAAGGGAATTTTGTGATTGAAGTCCATGAAATAAAATCATCTGAAAAATAGATTCTATGAAACTTTTGGAAATGCAAGTTTCGGTCAAAAATCATAGTATATTATACACTAGTTTCGGTTAAAAAATCAAATTTAATTGGGGACTATTTGAAATTATACGAGACTTTTCATATCATTTATATATGTTATAATGGAAGGTTATGATGTAAGTCCATGCAAAAAAATCATCTGAAAACTAGATTCTATGAAACTTTTTTAAATGCAAGTGTCGGTCAAAAATCTTAGTATATTATACATTATTTTCAGTCAAAAAAATCAAATTTAATTGGGGACTATTTGAAATTATACGAGACTTTTCATATCATTTATATATGTTATAATGGAAGGTTATGATGGAAGTCCATGCAAAAAAATCATCTGAAAACTAGATCCTATGAAAATTTTTGAAATGCAAGTTTAGGTCAAAAATCATAGTATATTATACACTAATTTCGGTCAAAAAAATCAAATTTAATTGGGGACTATTTGAAATGATACGAGACTTTTCAGATCACTTATATATGTTAAGAGGGAAGGTTAGGATGGAAGTCCATGCAAAAAATCATCTGAAAATTAGATTCTAAGAAACTTTTCGAAATGCAAGTTTCGGTCAAAAATCATAGTATAGTATACACTAGTTTCGGTCAAAAAAATCAAATATAATTGGGGACTATTTTAAATGATACGAGACTATTCAAATCATTTATATATATTAGAAGAGAAGGTTATGGTGGAAGTGCATGCCAAAAAAAATCATTAGAAAACAAGATTCTATGAAACTTTACGAAATGCATGTTTCGGTAAAAAATCATAGTATATTATACACTAGTTTCGTTCAAAAAAATCAAATTTAATTGGGCACTATTTGAAATGATACGAGACTTTTCAGATCATGTAAATATATTAAAAGGTAATTTTTTGATGGAAGTCCATGAAATAAAATCATCTGAATACTAGATTCTATGAAACTTTTGGAAATGCAAGTTTCGGTCAAAAATCATATTATATTATACACTAGTTTCGGTCAAAAAATTAAATTTAATTGGGGACTATTTGAAATGAGACGAGACTTTTCATATTAATTATATATGTTATAAGGGAAGGTTATGATGGAAGTCCATGCAAAAAAATCATCTGAAAACTAGATTCTATGAAACTTTTTGAAATGCAAGTTTCGGTCAAAAATCATTGTATATTATATATCACTTTCGGTCAAAAAAATCAAATTTAATTGGGGACTATTTGAAATGATAAAATAATTTTCATATCATTTATACATGTTAAGAGGGAAGGATATAATGAAAGTTCATGCAAAAAAATTATCTGAAAACCATTTTCTATGAAAATTTTGGAAATGCAAGTTTCGGTCAAAAATCATAGTATATCATTATACACTAGTTTCGGTCAAAAAAATCAAATTTAATTGGAGACTATTTGAAATGATACGAGACTTTTAAGATCATTTATATATGTTAAGAGGGAAGGATCATATGAAAATTAGATTCTATGAAACTTTTCGAAATGCAAGTTTCGGTCAAAAATCATAGTATATTATACACGTTTCGGTCAAAAAAAATCAAATTTAATTGGGGACCATTTGAAATGATACGAGACTTTTCAGATCATTCATATATGTTAAGAGGGAAGGTTATGATGGAAGTCCATGCAAAAAATCATCTAAAATTTAGATTCTAAGAAACTTTTCGAAATGCAAGTTTCGGTCAAAAAGCATAGTATATTATACACTAGTTTCGGTCAAAAAAATCAAATATAATAGGGGACTATTTGAAATGATACGAGACTTTTCAGATCATTTATATATGTTAAAAGGGAATTTTGTGATTGAAGTCCATGAAATAAAATCATCTGAAAAATAGATTCTATGAAACTTTTGGAAATGCAAGTTTCGGTCAAAAATCATAGTATATTATACACTAGTTTCGGTTAAAAAATCAAATTTAATTGGGGACTATTTGAAATTATACAAGACTTTTCATATCATTTATATATGTTATAATGGAAGGTTATGATGGAAGTCCATGCAAAAAAATCATCTGAAAACTAGATTCTATGAAACTTTTTTAAATGCAAGTTTCGGTCAAATATCATTGTATATTATATATCACTTTCGGTCAAAAAAATCAAATTTTATTGGGGACTATTTGAAATGATAAAATAATTTTCATATCATTTATACATGTTAAGAGGGAAGGATATAATGAAAGGTCATGCAAAAAAATTATCTGAAAACCATTTTCTATGAAAATTTTGGAAATGCAAGTTTCGATCAAAAATCATAGTATATCATTATACACTAGTTTCGGTCAAAAAAATAAAATTTAATTGGAGACTATTTGAAATGATACGATACTTTTAAGATCATTTATATATGTTAAGAGGGAAGGATCATATGAAAATTAGATTCTATGAAACTTTTCGAAATGCAAGTTTCGGTCAAAAATCATAGTATATTATACACGTTTCGGTCAAAAAAAATCAAATTTAATTGGGGACCATTTGAAATGATACGAGACTTTTCAGATCATTCATATATGTTAAGAGGGAAGGTTATGATGGAAGTCCATGCAAAAAATCATCTAAAATTTAGATTCTAAGAAACTTTTCGAAATGCAAGTTTCGGTCAAAAAGCATAGTATATTATACACTAGTTTCGGTCAAAAAAATCAAATATAATAGGGGACTATTTGAAATGATACGAGACTTTTCAGATCATTTATATATGTTAAAAGGGAATTTTGTGATTGAAGTCCATGAAATAAAATCATCTGAAAAATAGATTCTATGAAACTTTTGGAAATGCAAGTTTCGGTCAAAAATCATAGTATATTATACACTAGTTTCGGTTAAAAAATCAAATTTAATTGGGGACTATTTGAAATTATACAAGACTTTTCATATCATTTATATATGTTATAATGGAAGGTTATGATGGAAGTCCATGCAAAAAAATCATCTGAAAACTAGATTCTATGAAACTTTTTTAAATGCAAGTGTCGGTCAAAAATCTTAGTATATTATACATTATTTTCAGTCAAAAAAATTAAATTTAATTGGGGACTATTTGAAATGATACAATACTTTTAGTATCATTTAAACATGTTAAGAGGGAAGGATATAATGGAAGTTTATGCAAAAAAATTATCTGAAAACTAGATCCTTTGAAAATTTTGGAAATGCAAGTTTCGGTCAAAAATCATAGTATATTATACACTAATTTCGGTCAAAAAAATCAAATTTAATTGGGGACTATTTGAAATGATACGAGACTTTTCAGATCACTTATATATGTTAAGAGGGAAGGTTAGGATGGAAGTCCATGCAAAAAATCATCTGAAAATTAGATTCTAAGAAACTTTTCGAAATGCAAGTTTCGGTGAAAAATCATAGTATAGTATACACTAGTTTCGGTCAAAAAAATCAAATATAATTGGGGACTATTTTAAATGATACGAGACTATTCAAATCATTTATATATATATTAGAAGAGAAGGTTATGGTGGAAGTGCATGCCAAAAAAAATCATTAGAAAACAAGATTCTATGAAACTTTACGAAATGCATGTTTCGGTAAAAAATCATAGTATATTATACACTAGTTTCGTTCAAAAAAATCAAATTTAATTGGGCACTATTTGAAATGATACGAGACTTTTCAGATCATGTAAATATATTAAAAGGTAATTTTTTGATGGAAGTCCATGAAATAAAATCATCTGAATACTAGATTCTATGAAACTTTTGGAAATGCAAGTTTCGGTCAAAAATCATATTATATTATACACTAGTTTCGGTCAAAAAATTAAATTTAATTGGGGACTATTTGAAATGATACGAGACTTTTCATATTATTTATATATGTTATAAGGGAAGGTTATGATGGAAGTCCATGCAAAAAAATCATCTGAAAACTAGATTCTATGAAACTTTTTGAAATGCAAGTTTCGGTCAAAAATCATTGTATATTATATATCACTTTCGGTCAAAAAAATCAAATTTAATTGGGGACTATTTGAAATGATAAAATAATTTTCATATCATTTATACATGTTAAGAGGGAAGGATATAATGAAAGTTCATGCAAAAAAATTATTTGAAAACCATTTTCTATGAAAATTTTGGAAATGCAAGTTTCGGTCAAAAATCATAGTATATCATTATACACTAGTTTCGGTCAAAAAATCAAATTTAATTGGAGACTATTTGAAATGATACGAGACTTTTAAGATCATTTATATATGTTAAGAGGGAAGGATCATGTGAAAATTAGATTCTATGAAACTTTTCGAAATGCAAGTTTCGGTCAAAAATCATAGTATATTATACACGTTTCGGTCAAAAAAAATCAAATATAATTAGGGACCATTTGAAATGATACAAGACTTTTCAGATCATTCATATATGTTAAGAGGGAAGGTTATGATGGAAGTCCATGCAAAAAATCATCTAAAATTTAGATTCTAAGAAACTTTTCGAAATGCAAGTTTCGGTCAAAAAGCATAGTATATTATACATTAGTTTCGGTCAAAAAAATCAAATATAATAGGGGACTATTTGAAATGATACGAGACTTTTCAGATCATTTATATATGTTAAAAGGGAGGTTTGTGATTGAAGTCCATGAAATAAAATCATCTGAAAACTAGATTCTATGAAACTTTTGAAATGCAAGTTTCGGTCAAAAATCATAGTATATTATACACTAGTTTCGGTTAAAAAATCAAATTTAATTGGGGACTATTTGAAATTATACGAGACTTTTCATATCATTTATATATGTTATAATGGAAGGTTATGATGGAAGTCCATGCAAAAAAATCATCTGAAAACTAGATTCTATGAAACTTTTTTAAATGCATGTGTCGGTCAAAAATCATAGTATATTATACATTATTTTCAGTCAAAAAAATCAAATTTAATTGGGGACTATTTGAAATGATACAATACTTTTCGTATCATTTAAACATGTTAAGAGGGAAGGATATAATGGAAGTCCATGCAAAAAAATTATCTGAAAACTAGATCCTATGAAAATTTTGGAAATGCATGTTTCGGTCAAAAATCATAGTATATTATACACTAATTTCGGTCAAAAAAATCAAATTTAATTGGGGACTATTTGAAATGATACGAGACTTTTCAGATCACTTATATATGTTAAGAGGGAAGGTTAGGATGGAATTCCATGCAAAAAATCATCTGAAAATTAGATTCTAAGAAACTTTTCGAAATGCAAGTTTCGGTCAAAAATCATAGTATAGTATACACTAGTTTCGTTCAAAAAAATCAAATATAATTGGGGACTATTTTAAATGATACGATACTATTCAAATCATTTATATATATTAGAAGAGAAGGTTATGGTGGAAGTGCATGCCAAAAAAATCATTAGAAAACAAGATTCTATGAAACTTTACGAAATGCATGTTTCGGTAAAAAATCATAGTATATTATACACTAGTTTCGTTCAAAAAAATCAAATTTAATTGGGAACTATTTGAAATGATACGAGACTTTTCAGATCATGTAAATATATTAAAAGGTAATTTTTTGATGGAAGTCCATGAAATAAAATCATCTGAATACTAGATTCTATGAAACTTTTGGAAATGCAAGTTTCGGTCAAAAATCATATTATATTATACACTAGTTTCGGTCAAAAAATTAAATTTAATTGGGGACTATTTGAAATGATACGAGACTTTTCATATTATTTATATATGTTATAAGGGAAGGTTATGATGGAAGTCCATGCAAAAAAATCATCTGAAAACTAGATTCTATGAAACTTTTTGAAATGCAAGTTTCGGTCAAAAATCATTGTATATTATATATCACTTTCGGTCAAAAAAATCAAATTTAATTGGGGACTATTTGAAATGATAAAATAATTTTCATATCATTTATACATGTTAAGAGGGAAGGATATAATGAAAGTTCATGCAAAAAAATTATTTGAAAACCATTTTCTATGAAAATTTTGGAAATGCAAGTTTCGGTCAAAAATCATAGTATATCATTATACACTAGTTTCGGTCAAAAAATCAAATTTAATTGGAGACTATTTGAAATGATACGAGACTTTTAAGATCATTTAGATATGTTAAGAGGGAAGGATCATATGAAAATTAGATTCTATGAAACTTTTCGAAATGCAAGTTTCGGTCAAAAATCATAGTATATTATACACGTTTCGGTCAAGAAAAATCAAATATAATTAGGGACCATTTGAAATGATACGAGACTTTTCAGATCATTCATATATGTTAAGAGGGAAGGTTATGATGGAAGTCCATGCAAAAAATCATCTAAAATTTAGATTCTAAGAAACTTTTTGAAATGCAAGTTTCGGTCAAAAAGCATAGTATATTATACACTAGTTTCGGTCAAAAAAATCAAATATAATAGGGGACTATTTGAAATGATACGAGACTTTTCAGATCATTTATATATGTTAAAAGGGAAGTTTGTGATTGAAGTCCATGAAATAAAATCATCTGAAAACTAGATTCTATGAAACTTTTGAAATGCAAGTTTCGGTCAAAAATCATAGTATATTATACACTAGTTTCGGTTAAAAAATCAAATTTAATTGGGGACTATTTGAAATTATACGAGACTTTTCATATCATTTATATATGTTATAATGGAAGGTTATGATGGAAGTCCATGCAAAAAAATCATCTGAAAACTAGATTCTATGAAACTTTTTTAAATGCAAGTGTCGGTCAAAAATCATAGTATATTATACATTATTTTCAGTCAAAAAAATCAAATTTAATTGGGGACTATTTGAAATGATACAATACTTTTCGTATCATTTAAACATGTTAAGAGGGTAGGATATAATGGAAGTCCATGCAAAAAAATTATCTGAAAACTAGATCCTATGAAAATTTTTGAAATGCATGTTTCGGTCAAAAATCATTGTATATTATACACTAATTTCGGTCAAAAAAATCAAATTTAATTGGGGACTATTTGAAATGATACGAGACTTTTCAGATCACTTATATATGTTAAGAGGGAAGGTTAGGATGGAAGTCCATGCAAAAAATCATCTGAAAATTAGATTCTAAGAAACTTTTCGAAATGCAAGTTTCGGTCAAAAATCATAGTATAGTATACACTAGTTTCGGTCAAAAAAATCAAATATAATTGGGGACTATTTTAAATGATACGATACTATTCAAATCATTTATATATATTAGAAGAGAAGGTTATGGTGGAAGTGCATGCCAAAAAAATCATTAGAAAACAAGATTCTATGAAACTTTACGAAATGCATGTTTCGGTAAAAAATCATAGTATATTATACACTAGTTTCGTTCAAAAAAATCAAATTTAATTGGGAACTATTTGAAATGATACGAGACTTTTCAGATCATGTAAATATATTAAAAGGTAATTTTTTGATGGAAGTCCATGAAATAAAATCATCTGAATACTAGATTCTATGAAACTTTTGGAAATGCAAGTTTCGGTCAAAAATCATATTATATTATACACTAGTTTCGGTCAAAAAATTAAATTTAATTGGGGACTATTTGAAATGATACGAGACTTTTCATATTATTTATATATGTTATAAGGGAAGGTTATGATGGAAGTCCATGCAAAAAAATCATCTGAAAACTAGATTCTATGAAACTTTTTGAAATGCAAGTTTCGGTCAAAAATCATTGTATATTATATATCACTTTCGGTCAAAAAAATCAAATTTAATTGGGGACTATTTGAAATGATAAAATAATTTTCATATCATTTATACATGTTAAGAGGGAAGGATATAATGAAAGTTCATGCAAAAAAATTATTTGAAAACCATTTTCTATGAAAATTTTGGAAATGCAAGTTTCGGTCAAAAATCATAGTATATCATTATACACTAGTTTCGGTCAAAAAATCAAATTTAATTGGAGACTATTTGAAATGATACGAGACTTTTAAGATCATTTATATATGTTAAGAGGGAAGGATCATATGAAAATTAGATTCTATGAAACTTTTCGAAATGCAAGTTTCGGTCAAAAATCATAGTATATTATACACGTTTCGGTCAAAAAAAATCAAATATAATTAGGGACCATTTGAAATGATACAAGACTTTTCAGATCATTCATATATGTTAAGAGGGAAGGTTATGATGGAAGTCCATGCAAAAAATCATCTAAAATTTAGATTCTAAGAAACTTTTCGAAATGCAAGTTTCGGTCAAAAAGCATAGTATATTATACACTAGTTTCGGTCAAAAAAATCAAATATAATAGGGGACTATTTGAAATGATACGAGACTTTTCAGATCATTTATATATGTTAAAAGGGAAGTTTGTGATTGAAGTCCATGAAATAAAATCATCTGAAAACTAGATTCTATGAAACTTTTGAAATGCAAGTTTCGGTCAAAAATCATAGTATATTATACACTAGTTTCGGTTAAAAAATCAAATTTAATTGGGGACTATTTGAAATTATACGAGACTTTTCATATCATTTATATATGTTATAATGGAAGGTTATGATGGAAGTCCATGCAAAAAAATCATCTGAAAACTAGATTCTATGAAACTTTTTTAAATGCAAGTGTCGGTCAAAAATCATAGTATATTATACATTATTTTCAGTCAAAAATATCAAATTTAATTGGGGACTATTTGAAATGATACAATACTTTTCGTATCATTTAAACATGTTAAGAGGGAAGGATATAATGGAAGTCCATGCAAAAAAATTATCTGAAAACTAGATCCTATGAAAATTTTCGAAATGCATGTTTCGGTCAAAAATCATAGTATATTATACACTAATTTCGGTCAAAAAAAATCAAATTTAATTGGGGACTATTTGAAATGATACGAGACTTTTCAGATCACTTATATATGTTAAGAGGGAAGGTTAGGATGGAAGTCCATGCAAAAAATCATCTGAAAATTAGATTCTAAGAAACTTTTCGAAATGCAAGTTTCAGTCAAAAATCATAGTATAGTATACACTAGTTTCGGTCAAAAAAATCAAATATAATTAGGGACTATTTGAAATGATACGAGACTTTTCAGATCATATATATATGTTAAAAGGGAAGGTTATGGTGGAAGTGCATGCAACAAAAAAATCATCTGAAAACAAGATTCTATGAAACTTTACGAAATGCATGTTTCGGTCAAAAATCATAGTATATTATACACTAGTTTCGTTCAAAAAATTCAAATTTAATTGGGCACTATTTGAAATGATACGAGACTTTTCAGATCATGTAAATATGTTAAAAGGGAAGTTTTTGATGGAAGTCCATGAAATAAAATCATCTGAAAACTAGATTCTATGAAACTTTTGGAAATGCAAGTTTCGGTCAAAAATCATAGTATATTATTATACACTAGTTTCGGTCAAAAAATCAAATTTAATTGGGGACTATTTGAAATGATACGAGACTTTTCATATTATTTATATATGTTATAAGGGAAGGTTATGATGGAAGTCCATGCAAAAAAATCATCTGAAAACTAGATTTGATGAAACTTTTTGAAATGCAAGTTTCGGTCAAAAAATCTTAGTATATTATATACTACTTTCGGTCAAAAAAAATCAAATTTAATTGGGGACTATTTGAAATGATAAAATACTTTTCATATCATTTATACATGTTAAGAGGGAAGGATATAATGAAAGTTCATGCAAAAAAATTATCTGAAAACTAATTTCATAGAAAATTTTGGAAATTCAATTTTCGGTCAAAAATCATAGTATTTCATTATACACTAGTTTCGGTCAAAAAAATCAAATTTTATTGGGGACTATTTGAAATGATACGAGACTTTTCAGATCATTTATATATGTTAAGAGGGAAGGATCATATGAAAATTAGATTCTATGAAACTTTTCGAAATGCAAGTTTCGGTCAAAAATAATACACGTTTCGGTCAAAAAAAATCAAATTTAATTGGGGACTATTTGAAATGATACGAGACTTTTCAGATCATTCATATATGTTAAGAGAGAAGGTTATGATGGAAGTCCATGCAAAAAATCATCTAAAAATTAGATTCTAAGAAACTTTTCGAAATGCAAGTTTCGGTCAAAAAGCATAGTATATTATACACTAGTTTCGGTCAAAAAAAATCAAATATAATAGGGGACTATTTGAAATGATACGAGACTTTCTAGATCATTTATATATGTTAAAAGGGAAGTTTGTGATTGAAGTCCATGAAATAAAATCATCTGAAAACTAGATTCTAAGAAACTTTTGGAAATGCAAGTTTAGGTCAAAAATCATAGTATATTATACACTAGTTTCGGTCAAAAAATCAAATTTAATTAGGGACTATTTGAAATGATATGAGACTTTTCATATCATTTATATATGTTATAAGGGAAGGTTATGATGGAAGTCCATGCAAAAAAATCATCTGAAAACTAGATTCTTTGAAACTTTTTTAAATGCAAGTTTTGGTCAAAAATCATAGTATATTATACACTATTTTCAGTCAAAAAAATCAAATTTAATTGGGGACTATTTGAAATGATACAATACTTTTCGTATCATTTAAATATGTTAAGAGGGAAGGATATAATGAAAGTCCATGCAAAAAAATTATCTGAAAACTAGATCCTATGAAAATTTTGGAAATGCAAGTTTCGGTCAAAAATCATAGTATCTTATACACTAGTTTCGGTCAAAAAAATCAAATTTAATTGGGGACTATTTGAATGATACGAGACTTTTCAGATCATTTATATATATTAAGAGAGAAGGTTAGAATGGACGTCCATGCAAAAAATCATTTGAAAATTAGATTCAAAGAAACTTTTCGAAATGCAAGTTTCGGTCAAAAATCATAGTATAGTATACACTAATTTTGGTCAAAAAAATCAAATATAATTGGGGACTATTTGAAATGATACGAGACTTTTCAGATCATTTATATATGTTAAAAGGGAAGGTTATGGTGGAAGTGCATGCAAAATCAAATCATCTGAAAACAAGATTCTATGAAACTTTACGAAATGCATGTTTCGGTCAAAAATCATAGTATATTATACACTAGTTTCGTTCAACAAAATCAAATTTAACTGGGCACTATTTGAAATGATACGAGACTTTTCAATTCATGTAAATATGTTAAAAGGGAAGTTTTTGATGGACGTCCATGAAATAAAATCATCTAAAAACTAGATTCTATGAAACTTTTGGATATGCAAGTTTCGGTCAAAAATCATAGTATATTATACACCAGTTTCGGTCAAAAATCATAGTATATTATACACTAGTTTCGGTCAAAAAATCAAATTTAATTGGGGCCTATTTGAAATGATCCGAGACTTTTCATATCATTTATATATGTTATAAGGGAAGGTTATGATGGAAGTCCATGCAAAAAAATCATCTGAAAACTAGATTCGATGAAACTTTTTGAAATGCAAGTTTCGGTCAAAAATCTTAGTATATTATATACTACTTTCGGTCAAAAAAATCAAATTTAATTGGGGACTATTTGAAATGATAAAATACTTTTCATATCATTTATACATGTTAAGAGGGAAGGATATAATGAAAGTTCATGCAAAAAAATTATCTGAAAACCAGATTCTATGAAAATTTTGGAAATACAAGTTTCGGTCAAAAATCATAGTATATTATTATACACTAGTTTCGGTCAAAAAAATCAAATTTAATTGGGGACTATTTGAAATGATACGAGACTTTTCAGATCATTTATATATGTTAAGAGGGAAGGATCATCTGAAAATTAGATTCTATGAAACTTTTCGAAATGCAAGTTTCGGTCAAAAATCATAGTATATTATACACGTTTCGGTCAAAAAAAATCAAATTTAATTGGGGACTATTTGAAATGATACGAGACTTTTCAGATCATTCATATATGTTATGAGGGAAGGTTATGATGGAAGTCCATGCAAAAAATCATCTGAAAACTAGATTCTTTGAAACTTTTTTAAATGCAAGTTTCGGTCAAAAATCTTAGTATATTATACACTATTTTCAGTCAAAAAAATCAAATTTAATTGGGGACTATTTGAAATGATACAATACTTTTCGTATCATTTAAACATGTTAAGAGGGAAGGATATATTGAAAGTCCATGCAAAAAAATTATCTGAAAACTAGATCCTATGAAAATTTTGGAAATGCAAGTTTCGGTCAAAAATCATAGTATCTTATACACTAGTTTCGGTCAAAAAAATCAAATTTAATTGGGGACTATTTGAATGATACGAGACTTTTCAGATCATTTATATATATTAAGAGAGAAGGTTAGAATGGAAGTCCATTCAAAAAATCATTTGAAAATTAGATTCAAAGAAACTTTTCGAAATGCAAGTTTCGGTCAAAAATCATAGTATAGTATACACTAATTTCGGTCAAAAAAATCAAATATAATTGGGGACTATTTGAAATGATACGAGACTTTTCAGATCATTTATATATGTTAAAAGGGAAGGTTATGGTGGAAGTGCATGCAAAATCAAATCATCTGAAAACAAGATTCTATGAAACTTGACGAAATGCATGTTTCGGTCAAAAATCATAGTATATTATACACTAGTTTCGTTCAACAAAATCAAATTTAACTGGGCACTATTTGAAATGATACGAGACTTTTCAATTCATGTAAATATGTTAAAAGGGAAGTTTTTGATGGACGTCCATGAAATAAAATCATCTAAAAACTAGATTCTATGAAACTTTTGGATATGCAAGTTTCGGTCAAAAATCATAGTATATTATACACTAGTTTCGGTCAAAAAATCAAATTTAATTGGGGCCTATATGAAATGATCCGAGACTTTTCATATCATTTATATATGTTATAAGGGAAGGTTATGATGGAAGTCAATGCAAAAAAATCATCTGAAAACTAGATTCGATGAAACTTTTTGAAATGCAAGTTTCGGTCAAAAATCTTAGTATATTATATACTACTTTCGGTCAAAAAAATCAAATTTAATTGGGGACTATTTGAAATGATAAAATACTTTTCATATCATTTATACATGTTAAGAGGGAAGGATATAATGAAAGTTCATGCAAAAAAATTATCTGAAAACCAGATTCTATGAAAATTTTGGAAATACAAGTTTCGGTCAAAAATCATAGTATATTATTATACACTAGTTTCGGTCAAAAAAATCAAATTTAATTGGGGACTATTTGAAATGATACGAGACTTTTCAGATCATTTATATATGTTAAGAGGGAAGGATCATCTGAAAATTAGATTCTATGAAACTTTTCGAAATGCAAGTTTCGGTCAAAAATCATAGTATATTATACACGTTTCGGTCAAAAAAAATCAAATTTAATTGGGGACTATTTGAAATGATACGAGACTTTTCAGATCATTCATATATGTTATGAGGGAAGGTTATGATGGAAGTCCATGCAAAAAATCATCTGAAAACTAGATACTTTGAAACTTTTTTAAATGCAAGTTTCGGTCAAAAATCTTAGTATATTATACACTATTTTCAGTCAAAAAAATCAAATTTAATTGGGGACTATTTGAAATGATACAATACTTTTCGTATCATTTAAACATGTTAAGAGGGAAGGATATAATGAAAGTCCATGCAAAAAAATTATCTGAAAACTAGATCCTATGAAAATTTTGGAAATGCAAGTTTCGGTCAAAAATCATAGTATCTTATACACTAGTTTCGGTCAAAAAAATCAAATTTAATTGGGGACTATTTGAATGATACGAGACTTTTCAGATCATTTATATATATTAAGAGAGAAGGTTAGAATGGAAGTCCATTCAAAAAATCATTTGAAAATTAGATTCAAAGAAACTTTTCGAAATGCAAGTTTCGGTCAAAAATCATAGTATAGTATACACTAATTTCGGTCAAAAAAATCAAATATAATTGGGGACTATTTGAAATGATACGAGACTTTTCATATCATTTATATATGTTAAAAGGGAAGGTTATGGTGGAAGTGCATGCAAAATCAAATCATCTGAAAACAAGATTCTATGAAACTTGACGAAATGCATGTTTCGGTCAAAAATCATAGTATATTATACACTAGTTTCGTTCAACAAAATCAAATTTAACTGGGCACTATTTGAAATGATACGAGACTTTTCAATTCATGTAAATATGTTAAAAGGGAAGTTTTTGATGGACGTCCATGAAATAAAATCATCTAAAAACTAGATTCTATGAAACTTTTGGATATGCAAGTTTCGGTCAAAAATCATAGTATATTATACACTAGTTTCGGTCAAAAAATCAAATTTAATTGGGGCCTATATGAAATGATCCGAGACTTTTCATATCATTTATATATGTTATAAGGGAAGGTTATGATGGAAGTCAATGCAAAAAAATCATCTGAAAACTAGATTCGATGAAACTTTTTGAAATGCAAGTTTCGGTCAAAAATCTTAGTATATTATATACTACTTTCGGTCAAAAAAATCAAATTTAATTGGGGACTATTTGAAATGATAAAATACTTTTCATATCATTTATACATGTTAAGAGGGAAGGATATAATGAAAGTTCATGCAAAAAAATTATCTGAAAACCAGATTCTATGAAAATTTTGGAAATACAAGTTTCGGTCAAAAATCATAGTATATTATTATACACTAGTTTCGGTCAAAAAAATCAAATTTAATTGGGGACTATTTGAAATGATACGAGACTTTTCAGATCATTTATATATGTTAAGAGGGAAGGATCATCTGAAAATTAGATTCTATGAAACTTTTCGAAATGCAAGTTTCGGTCAAAAATCATAGTATATTATACACGTTTCGGTCAAAAAAAATCAAATTTAATTGGGGACTATTTGAAATGATACGAGACTTTTCAGATCATTCATATATGTTATGAGGGAAGGTTATGATGGAAGTCCATGCAAAAAATCATCTGAAAACTAGATACTTTGAAACTTTTTTAAATGCAAGTTTCGGTCAAAAATCATAGTATATTATACACTATTTTCAGTCAAAAAAATCAAATTTAATTGGGGACTATTTGAAATGATACAATACTTTTCGTATCATTTAAACATGTTAAGAGGGAAGGATATAATGAAAGTCCATGCAAAAAAATTATCTGAAAACTAGATCCTATGAAAATTTTGGAAATGCAAGTTTCGGTCAAAAATCATAGTATCTTATACACTAGTTTCGGTCAAAAAAATCATATTTAATTGGGGACTATTTGAATGATACGAGACTTTTCAGATCATTTATATATATTAAGAGAGAAGGTTAGAATGGAAGTCCATTCAAAAAATCATTTGAAAATTAGATTCAAAGAAACTTTTCGAAATGCAAGTTTCGGTCAAAAATCATAGTATAGTATACACTAATTTCGGTCAAAAAAATCAAATATAATTGGGGACTATTTGAAATGATACGAGACTTTTCAGATCATTTATATATGTTAAAAGGGAAGGTTATGGTGGAAGTGCATGCAAAATCAAATCATCTGAAAACAAGATTCTATGAAACTTTACGAAATGCATGTTTCGGTCAAAAATCATAGTATATTATACACTAGTTTCGTTCAACAAAATCAAATTTAACTGGGCACTATTTGAAATGATACGAGACTTTTCAATTCATGTAAATATGTTAAAAGGGAAGTTTTTGATGGACGTCCATGAAATAAAATCATCTAAAAACTAGATTCTATGAAACTTTTGGATATGCAAGTTTCGGTCAAAAATCATAGTATATTATACACTAGTTTCGGTCAAAAAATCAAATTTAATTGGGGCCTATTTGAAATGATCCGAGACTTTTCATATCATTTATATATGTTATAAGGGAAGGTTATGATGGAAGTCCATGCAAAAAAATCATCTGAAAACTAGATTCGATGAAACTTTTTGAAATGCAAGTTTCGGTCAAAAATCTTAGTATATTATATACTACTTTCGGTCAAAAAAATCAAATTTAATTGGGGACTATTTGAAATGATAAAATACTTTTCATATCATTTATACATGTTAAGAGGGAAGGATATAATGAAAGTTCATGCAAAAAAATTATCTGAAAACCAGATTCTATGAAAATTTTGGAAATACAAGTTTCGGTCAAAAATCATAGTATATTATTATACACTAGTTTCGGTCAAAAACATCAAATTTAATTGGGGACTATTTGAAATGATACGAGACTTTTCAGATCATTTATATATGTTAAGAGGGAAGGATCATCTGAAAATTAGATTCTATGAAACTTTTCGAAATGCAAGTTTCGGTCAAAAATCATAGTATATTATACACGTTTCGGTCAAAAAAAATCAAATTTAATTGGGGACTATTTGAAATGATACGAGACTTTTCAGATCATTCATATATGTTATGAGGGAAGGTTATGATGGAAGTCCATGCAAAAAATCATCTGAAAACTAGATTCTTTGAAACTTTTTTAAATGCAAGTTTCGGTCAAAAATCTTAGTATATTATACACTATTTTCAGTCAAAAAAATCAAATTTAATTGGGGACTATTTGAAATGATACAATACTTTTCGTATCATTTAAACATGATAAGAGGGAAGGATATAATGAAAGTCCATGCAAAAAAATTATCTGAAAACTAGATCCTATGAAAATTTTGGAAATGCAAGTTTCGGTCAAAAATCATAGTATCTTATACACTAGTTTCGGTCAAAAAAATCAAATTTAATTGGGGACTATTTGAATGATACGAGACTTTTCAGATCATTTATATATATTAAGAGAGAAGGTTAGAATGGAAGTCCATTCAAAAAATCATTTGAAAATTAGATTCAAAGAAACTTTTCGAAATGCAAGTTTCGGTCAAAAATCATAGTATAGTATACACTAATTTCGGTCAAAAAAATCAAATATAATTGGGGACTATTTGAAATGATACGAGACTTTTCATATCATTTATATATGTTAAAAGGGAAGGTTATGGTGGAAGTGCATGCAAAATCAAATCATCTGAAAACAAGATTCTATGAAACTTGACGAAATGCATGTTTCGGTCAAAAATCATAGTATATTATACACTAGTTTCGTTCAACAAAATCAAATTTAACTGGGCACTATTTGAAATGATACGAGACTTTTCAATTCATGTAAATATGTTAAAAGGGAAGTTTTTGATGGACGTCCATGAAATAAAATCATCTAAAAACTAGATTCTATGAAACTTTTGGATATGCAAGTTTCGGTCAAAAATCATAGTATATTATACACTAGTTTCGGTCAAAAAATCAAATTTAATTGGGGCCTATATGAAATGATCCGAGACTTTTCATATCATTTATATATGTTATAAGGGAAGGTTATGATGGAAGTCAATGCAAAAAAATCATCTGAAAACTAGATTCGATGAAACTTTTTGAAATGCAAGTTTCGGTCAAAAATCTTAGTATATTATATACTACTTTCGGTCAAAAAAATCAAATTTAATTGGGGACTATTTGAAATGATAAAATACTTTTCATATCATTTATACATGTTAAGAGGGAAGGATATAATGAAAGTTCATGCAAAAAAATTATCTGAAAACCAGATTCTATGAAAATTTTGGAAATACAAGTTTCGGTCAAAAATCATAGTATATTATTATACACTAGTTTCGGTCAAAAAAATCAAATTTAATTGGGGACTATTTGAAATGATACGAGACTTTTCAGATCATTTATATATGTTAAGAGGGAAGGATCATCTGAAAATTAGATTCTATGAAACTTTTCGAAATGCAAGTTTCGGTCAAAAATCATAGTATATTATACACGTTTCGGTCAAAAAAAATCAAATTTAATTGGGGACTATTTGAAATGATACGAGACTTTTCAGATCATTCATATATGTTATGAGGGAAGGTTATGATGGAAGTCCATGCAAAAAATCATCTGAAAACTAGATACCTTGAAACTTTTTTAAATGCAAGTTTCGGTCAAAAATCTTAGTATATTATACACTATTTTCAGTCAAAAAAATCAAATTTAATTGGGGACTATTTGAAATGATACAATACTTTTCGTATCATTTAAACATGTTAAGAGGGAAGGATATAATGAAAGTCCATGCAAAAAAATTATCTGAAAACTAGATCCTATGAAAATTTTGGAAATGCAAGTTTCGGTCAAAAATCATAGTATCTTATACACTAGTTTCGGTCAAAAAAATCAAATTTAATTGGGGACTATTTGAATGATACGAGACTTTTCAGATCATTTATATATATTAAGAGAGAAGGTTAGAATGGAAGTCCATTCAAAAAATCATTTGAAAATTAGATTCAAAGAAACTTTTCGAAATGCAAGTTTCGGTCAAAAATCATAGTATAGTATACACTAATTTCGGTCAAAAAAATCAAATATAATTGGGGACTATTTGAAATGATACGAGACTTTTCAGATCATTTATATATGTTAAAAGGGAAGGTTATGGTGGAAGTGCATGCAAAATCAAATCATCTGAAAACAAGATTCTATGAAACTTTACGAAATGCATGTTTCGGTCAAAAATCATAGTATATTATACACTAGTTTCGTTCAACAAAATCAAATTTAACTGGGCACTATTTGAAATGATACGAGACTTTTCAATTCATGTAAATATGTTAAAAGGGAAGTTTTTGATGGACGTCCATGAAATAAAATCATCTAAAAACTAGATTCTATGAAACTTTTGGATATGCAAGTTTCGGTCAAAAATCATAGTATATTATACACTAGTTTCGGTCAAAAAATCAAATTTAATTGGGGCCTATTTGAAATGATCCGAGACTTTTCATATCATTTATATATGTTATAAGGGAAGGTTATGATGGAAGTCCATGCAAAAAAATCATCTGAAAACTAGATTCGATGAAACTTTTTGAAATGCAAGTTTCGGTCAAAAATCTTAGTATATTATATACTACTTTCGGTCAAAAAAATCAAATTTAATTGGGGACTATTTGAAATGATAAAATACTTTTCATATCATTTATACATGTTAAGAGGGAAGGATATAATGAAAGTTCATGCAAAAAAATTATCTGAAAACCAGATTCTATGAAAATTTTGGAAATACAAGTTTCGGTCAAAAATCATAGTATATTATTATACACTAGTTTCGGTCAAAAACATCAAATTTAATTGGGGACTATTTGAAATGATACGAGACTTTTCAGATCATTTATATATGTTAAGAGGGAAGGATCATCTGAAAATTAGATTCTATGAAACTTTTCGAAATGCAAGTTTCGGTCAAAAATCATAGTATATTATACACGTTTCGGTCAAAAAAAATCAAATTTAATTGGGGACTATTTGAAATGATACGAGACTTTTCAGATCATTCATATATGTTATGAGGGAAGGTTATGATGGAAGTCCATGCAAAAAATCATCTGAAAACTAGATTCTTTGAAACTTTTTTAAATGCAAGTTTCGGTCAAAAATCTTAGTATATTATACACTATTTTCAGTCAAAAAAATCAAATTTAATTGGGGACTATTTGAAATGATACAATACTTTTCGTATCATTTAAACATGATAAGAGGGAAGGATATAATGAAAGTCCATGCAAAAAAATTATCTGAAAACTAGATCCTATGAAAATTTTGGAAATGCAAGTTTCGGTCAAAAATCATAGTATCTTATACACTAGTTTCGGTCAAAAAAATCAAATTTAATTGGGGACTATTTGAATGATACGAGACTTTTCTGATCATTTATATATATTAAGAGAGAAGGTTAGAATGGAAGTCCATTCAAAAAATCATTTGAAAATTAGATTCAAAGAAACTTTTCGAAATGCAAGTTTCGGTCAAAAATCATAGTATAGTATACACTAATTTCGGTCAAAAAAATCAAATATAATTGGGGACTATTTGAAATGATACGAGACTTTTCATATCATTTATATATGTTAAAAGGGAAGGTTATGGTGGAAGTGCATGCAAAATCAAATCATCTGAAAACAAGATTCTATGAAACTTTACGAAATGCATGTTTCGGTCAAAAATCATAGTATATTATACACTAGTTTCGTTCAACAAAATCAAATTTAACTGGGCACTATTTGAAATGATACGAGACTTTTCAATTCATGTAAATATGTTAAAAGGGAAGTTTTTGATGGACGTCCATGAAATAAAATCATCTAAAAACTAGATTCTATGAAACTTTTGGATATGCAAGTTTCGGTCAAAAATCATAGTATATTATACACTAGTTTCGGTCAAAAAATCAAATTTAATTGGGGCCTATTTGAAATGATCCGAGACTTTTCATATCATTTATATATGTTATAAGGGAAGGTTATGATGGAAGTCCATGCAAAAAAATCATCTGAAAACTAGATTCGATGAAACTTTTTGAAATGCAAGTTTCGGTCAAAAATCTTAGTATATTATATACTACTTTCGGTCAAAAAAATCAAATTTAATTGGGGACTATTTGAAATGATAAAATACTTTTCATATCATTTATACATGTTAAGAGGGAAGGATATAATGAAAGTTCATGCAAAAAAATTATCTGAAAACCAGATTCTATGAAAATTTTGGAAATACAAGTTTCGGTCAAAAATCATAGTATATTATTATACACTAGTTTCGGTCAAAAACATCAAATTTAATTGGGGACTATTTGAAATGATACGAGACTTTTCAGATCATTTATATATGTTAAGAGGGAAGGATCATCTGAAAATTAGATTCTATGAAACTTTTCGAAATGCAAGTTTCGGTCAAAAATCATAGTATATTATACACGTTTCGGTCAAAAAAAATCAAATTTAATTGGGGACTATTTGAAATGATACGAGACTTTTCAGATCATTCATATATGTTATGAGGGAAGGTTATGATGGAAGTCCATGCAAAAAATCATCTGAAAACTAGATTCTTTGAAACTTTTTTAAATGCAAGTTTCGGTCAAAAATCTTAGTATATTATACACTATTTTCAGTCAAAAAAATCAAATTTAATTGGGGACTATTTGAAATGATACAATACTTTTCGTATCATTTAAACATGATAAGAGGGAAGGATATAATGAAAGTCCATGCAAAAAAATTATCTGAAAACTAGATCCTATGAAAATTTTGGAAATGCAAGTTTCGGTCAAAAATCATAGTATCTTATACACTAGTTTCGGTCAAAAAAATCAAATTTAATTGGGGACTATTTGAATGATACGAGACTTTTCAGATCATTTATATATATTAAGAGAGAAGGTTAGAATGGAAGTCCATTCAAAAAATCATTTGAAAATTAGATTCAAAGAAACTTTTCGAAATGCAAGTTTCGGTCAAAAATCATAGTATAGTATACACTAATTTCGGTCAAAAAAATCAAATATAATTGGGGACTATTTGAAATGATACGAGACTTTTCAGATCATTTATATATGTTAAAAGGGAAGGTTATGGTGGAAGTGCATGCAAAATCAAATCATCTGAAAACAAGATTCTATGAAACTTTACGAAATGCATGTTTCGGTCAAAAATCATAGTATATTATACACTAGTTTCGTTCAACAAAATCAAATTTAACTGGGCACTATTTGAAATGATACGAGACTTTTCAATTCATGTAAATATGTTAAAAGGGAAGTTTTTGATGGACGTCCATGAAATAAAATCATCTAAAAAATAGATTCTATGAAACTTTTGGATATGCAAGTTTCGGTCAAAAATCATAGTATATTATACACTAGTTTCGGTCAAAAAATCAAATTTAATTGGGGCCTATTTGAAATGATCCGAGACTTTTCATATCATTTATATATGTTATAAGGGAAGGTTATGATGGAAGTCCATGCAAAAAAATCATCTGAAAACTAGATTCGATGAAACTTTTTGAAATGCAAGTTTCGGTCAAAAATCTTAGTATATTATATACTACTTTCGGTCAAAAAAATCAAATTTAATTGGGGACTATTTGAAATGATAAAATACTTTTCATATCATTTATACATGTTAAGAGGGAAGGATATAATGAAAGTTCATGCAAAAAAATTATCTGAAAACCAGATTCTATGAAAATTTTGGAAATACAAGTTTCGGTCAAAAATCATAGTATATTATTATACACTAGTTTCGGTCAAAAAAATCAAATTTAATTGGGGACTATTTGAAATGATACGAGACTTTTCAGATCATTTATATATGTTAAGAGGGAAGGATCATCTGAAAATTAGATTCTATGAAACTTTTCGAAATGCAAGTTTCGGTCAAAAATCATAGTATATTATACACGTTTCGGTCAAAAAAAATCAAATTTAATTGGGGACTATTTGAAATGATACGAGACTTTTCAGATCATTCATATATGTTATGAGGGAAGGTTATGATGGAAGTCCATGCAAAAAATCATCTGAAAACTAGATTCTTTGAAACTTTTTTAAATGCAAGTTTCGGTCAAAAATCTTAGTATATTATACACTATTTTCAGTCAAAAAAATCAAATTTAATTGGGGACTATTTGAAATGATACAATACTTTTCGTATCATTTAAACATGATAAGTGGGAAGGATATAATGAAAGTCCATGCAAAAAAATTATCTGAAAACTAGATCCTATGAAAATTTTGGAAATGCAAGTTTCGGTCAAAAATCATAGTATCTTATACACTAGTTTCGGTCAAAAAAATCAAATTTAATTGGGGACTATTTGAATGATACGAGACTTTTCAGATCATTTATATATATTAAGAGAGAAGGTTAGAATGGAAGTCCATTCAAAAAATCATTTGAAAATTAGATTCAAAGAAACTTTTCGAAATGCAAGTTTCGGTCAAAAATCATAGTATAGTATACACTAATTTCGGTCAAAAAAATCAAATATAATTGGGGACTATTTGAAATGATACGAGACTTTTCATATCATTTATATATGTTAAAAGGGAAGGTTATGGTGGAAGTGCATGCAAAATCAAATCATCTGAAAACAAGATTCTATGAAACTTTACGAAATGCATGTTTCGGTCAAAAATCATAGTATATTATACACTAGTTTCGTTCAACAAAATCAAATTTAACTGGGCACTATTTGAAATGATACGAGACTTTTCAATTCATGTAAATATGTTAAAAGGGAAGTTTTTGATGGACGTCCATGAAATAAAATCATCTAAAAACTAGATTCTATGAAACTTTTGGATATGCAAGTTTCGGTCAAAAATCATAGTATATTATACACTAGTTTCGGTCAAAAAATCAAATTTAATTGGGGCCTATTTGAAATGATCCGAGACTTTTCATATCATTTATATATGTTATAAGGGAAGGTTATGATGGAAGTCCATGCAAAAAAATCATCTGAAAACTAGATTCGATGAAACTTTTTGAAATGCAAGTTTCGGTCAAAAATCTTAGTATATTATATACTACTTTCGGTCAAAAAAATCAAATTTAATTGGGGACTATTTGAAATGATAAAATACTTTTCATATCATTTATACATGTTAAGAGGGAAGGAAATAATGAAAGTTCATGCAAAAAAATTATCTGAAAACCAGATTCTATGTAAATTTTGGAAATGCAAGTTTCGGTAAAAAATCATAGTATATTATTATACACTAGTTTCGGTCAAAAAAATCAAATTTAATTGGGGACTATTTGAAATGATACGAGACTTTTCAGATCATTTATATATGTTAAGAGGGAAGGATCATCTGAAAATTAGATTCTATGAAAATTTTCGAAATGCAAGTTTCGGTCAAAAATCATAGTATATTATACACGTTTCGGTCAAAAAAAAATCCAATTTAATTGGGGACTATTTGAAATGATACGAGACTTTTCAGATCATTCATATATGTTAAGAGGGAAGGTTATGATGGAAGTCCATGCAAAAAATCATCTGAAAATTAGATTCTAAGAAACTTTTCGAAAAGTAAGTTTCGGTCAAAAAAGCATAGTATATTATACACTAGTTTCGGTCAAAAAAATCAAATATAATAGGGGACTATTTGAAATGATAGGAGACTTTTCAGATCATTTATATATGTGAAAAGGGAAGTTTGTGATTTAAGTCCATGAAATAATATCATCTGAAAACTAGATTCTATGAAACTATTGGAAATGCAGTTTCGGTCAAAAATCATAGTATATTATACACTAGTTTCGGTCAAAAAATCAAATTTAATTGGGGACTAATTGAAATGATACGATAATTTTCATATCATTTATATGTGTTATAAGGTAAGGTTCTGATGGAAATCCATGCAAAAAAATTCATCTGAAAACGAGATTCTATGAAACATTTTTAAATGAAACTTTAGGTCAAAAATCTTAGTATATTATACACTACTTTAAGTCAAAAAAATAAAATTTAATTGGGGACTATTTGAAATGATACAATACTTTTCATATCATTTATACATGTTAAGAGGGAAGGATATAATGGAAGTCCATGCAAAAAAAATTATCTGAAAACTAGATCCTATGAAAATTTTGGAAATGCAAGTTTCGGTAAAAAATCATAGTATATTATACACTAGTTTCGGTCCAAAAAATAAAATTTAATTGGGGACTATTTGAAATGATACAAGACTTTTCATATCATTTATATATGTTAAGAGGGAAGGTTAGGATGGAAGTCCATGCAAAAAATCATCTGAAAATTAGATTCTACGAAACTTTTCGAAATGCATGTTTCGGTCAAAAATCATAGTATAGTATACACTAGTTTCGGTCAAAAAAATCAAATATAGTTGCGGACTATTTGAAATGATACGAGACTTTTCAGATCATTTATATATGTTAAAAGGGAAGGTTATGGTGGAAGTGCATGGAAAAAAAATCATCTGAAAACAAGATTCTATGAAACTTTACGAAATGCATGTTTCGGTCAAAAATCATAGTATATTATACACTAGTTTCGTTCAAAAAAATCAAATTTAATTGGGAACTATTTGATATGATACGAGACTTTTCAGATCATGTAAATATGTTAAAAGGGAAGTTTTTGATAGAAGTCCGTGAAATAAAATCATCTGAAAACTAGATTCTATGAAACTTTTGGAAATGCAAGTTTCAGTCAAAAATCATAGTATATTATACACTAGTTTCGGTCAAAAAATCAAATTTAATTGGGGACTATTTGAAATGATACGAGACTTTTCATATTATTTATATATGTTATAAGGGAAGGTTATAATGGAAGTCCATGCAAAAAAAATCATCTAAAAACTAGATTCGATGAAACTTTTTGAAATGCAAGTTTCGGTCAAAAATCTTAGTATATTATATACTATTTTCGGTCAAAAAAATCATATTTAATTGGGGACTATTTGAAATGATACAATACTTTTCATATCATTTATACATGTTAAGAGAGAAGGATATAATGGAAGTCCATGCAAAAAAAATTATCTGAAAACTAGATCCTATGAAAATTTTGGAAATGCAAGTTTCGGTAAAAAATCATAGTATATTATACACTAGTTTCGGTCCAAAAAATAAAATTTAATTGCGGACTATTTGAAATGATACAAGACTTTTCATATCATTTATATATGTTAAGAGGGAAGGTTAGGATGGAAGTCCATGCAAAAAATCATCTGAAAATTAGATTCTACGAAACTTTTCGAAATGCATGTTTCGGTCAAAAATCATAGTATAGTATACACTAGTTTCGGTCAAAAAAATCAAATATAGTTGGGGACTATTTGAAATGATACGAGACTTTTCAGATCATTTATATATGTTAAAAGGGAAGGTTATAGTGGAAGTGCATGGAAAAAAAATCATCTGAAAACAAGATTCTATGAAACTTTACGAAATGCATGTTTCGGTCAAAAATCATAGTATATTATACACTAGTTTCGTTCAAAAAAATCAAATTTAATTGGGAACTATTTGAAATGATACGAGACTTTTCAGATCATGTAAATATGTTAAAAGGGAAGTTTTTGATGGAAGTCCATGAAATAAAATCATCTGAAAACTAGATTCTATGAAACTTTTGGAAATGCAAGTTTCAGTCAAAAATCATAGTATATTATACACTTGTTTCGGTCAAAAAATCAAATTTAATTGGGGACTATTTGAAATGATACGAGACTTTTCATATTATTTATATATGTTATAAGGGAAGGTTATAATGGAAGTCCATGCATAAAAAATCATCTAAAAACTAGATTCGATGAAACTTTTTGAAATGCAAGTTTCGGTCAAAAATCTTAGTATATTATATACTACTTTCTGTCAAAAAAATCATATTTAATTGAGGACTATTTGAAATGATAAAATACTTTTCATATCATTTATACATGTTAAGAGGGAAGGATATAATGAAAGTTCATGCAAAAAAATTATCTGAAAACCAGATTCTATGTAAATTTTGGAAATGCAAGTTTCGTTATAAAATCATAGTATATTATTATACACTAGTTTCGGTCAAAAAACTTCAAATTTAATTGGGGACTATTTGAAATAATTCGAGACTTTTCAGATTATTTATATATGTTAAGAGGGAAGGATCATCTGAAAATTAGATTCTATGAAACTTTTCGAAATGCAAGTTTCGGTCAAAAATCATAGTATATTATACACGTTTCGGTAAAAAAAAATCAAATTTAATTGGGGACTATTTGAAATGATACGAGACTTTTCAGATCATTCATATATGTTAAGAGGGAAGGTTATGATGGAAGTCCATGCAAAAAATCATCTGAAAATTAGATTCTAAGAAAATTTTCGAAAAGCAAGTTTCGGTCAAAAAAGCATAGTATATTATACACTATTTCGGTCAAAAAAATCAAATATAATAGGGGAATATTTGAAATGATACGAGACTTTTCAGATCATTTATATATGTTAAAAGGGAAGTTTGTGATTGAAGTCCATGAAATAAAATCATCTGAAAACTAGATTCTATGAAACTTTTGGAAATGCAAGTTTCGGTAGAAAATCATAGTATATTATACACTAGTATCGGTCAAAAAATCAAATTTAATTGGGGACTATTTGAAATGATACAAGACTTTTCATATCATTTATATATGTTATAAGGGAAGGTTATGATGGAAGTCCAGGCAAAAAAAATCATCTGAAAACTAGATTCTATGAAACTTTTTTAAATGCAAGTTTCGGTCAAAAATCTTAGTATATTATACACTATTTTCAGTCAAAAAAATTAAATTTAATTGGGGACTATTTGAAATGATACAATACTTTTCATATCATTTATACATGTTAAGAGGGAAATATATAATGGAAGTCCATGCAAAAAAATTATCTGAAAACTAGATCCTATGAAAATTTTGGAAATGCAAGTTTCGGTCAAAAATCATAGTATATTATACACTAGTTTCGGTCAAAAAAATCAAATTTAATGGGGACTATTTGAAATGATACGAGACTTTTCAGATCATATATATATATATGTTAAGAGGGAAGGTTAGGATGGAAGTCCATGCAAAAAATCATTTGAAAATCAAATTTAATTGGGGATTATTTGAAATGATACGAAACTTTTCAGATCTTTTATATATGTTAAAAGGAAAGGTTATGGTGGAATCGCATGCAAAAAAAAATCATCTGAAAACAAGATTCTATGAAACTTTACGAAATGATACACTAGTTTCGTTCAAAAAAATCAAATTTAACTGGGCACTATTTGAAATGATACGAGACTTTTCAGATCATGGAAATATGTTAAAAGGCAAGTTTTTGATGGACGTCCATGAAATAAAATCATCTGAAAACTAGATTCTATGAAACTTTTTAGAATGCAAGTTTCGGTCAAAAATCATAGTATATTATACACTAGTTTCGGTCAAAAAATCAAATTTAATTGGGAACTATTTGAAATTATACGAGACTTTTCATATCATTTATATATGTTATAAGGGAAGGTTATGAAGGAAGTCCATGCAAAAAAATCATCTGAGAACTAGATTCTATGAAACATTTTGAAATGCAAGTTTCGGTCAAAAATCTTAGCATACTATACACTACTTTCGGTCAAAAAAATCAAATTTAATTGGGGACTATTTGAAAGGATAAAATATTTTTCATATCATTTATACATGTTAAGAGGGAAGGATATAATGGAAGTTCATGCAAGAAAATTATCTGAAAACTAGATTCTATGAAAATTTTGGAAATGCACGTTTCGGTCAAAAATCATAGTATATTATACATTAGTTTCTGTCAAAAAAATAAAATTCAATTGGGGACTTTTTGAGATGATACAAGACTTTTCAGATCATTTATATATGTTAAGAGGGAAGGTTATGATGGAAGTCCATGCAAAAAATCATCTGAAAACTAGATTCTATGAAACTTTACGAAATGCATGTTTCGGTCAAAAATCATAGTATATTATACACTAGTTTCGTTCAAAAAAATCAAATTTAATTGGGAACTATTTGAAATGATATGAGACTTTTCAGATCATGTAAATGTGTTAAAAGGGAAGTTTTTGATGGAAGTCCATGAAATAAAATCATCTGAAAACTAGATTCTATGAAACTTTTTTAAATGCAAGTTTCGGTCAAAAATCTTAGTATATTAAACACTACTTTAAGTCAAAAAAATAAAATTTAATTGGGGACTATTTGAAATGATACAATACTTTTGATATCATTTATACATGTTAAGAGGGAAGGATATAATGGAAGTCCATGCAAAAAAATTATCTGAAAACTAGATCCTATGAAAATTTTGGAAATGCAAGTTTCAGTAAAAAAATCATAGTATATTATACACTAGTTTCGGTCAAAAAAATCAAATTTAATTGGGGACTATTTGAAATGATACGAGACTTTTCAGATCATTTATATATGTTAAGAGAGAAGGTTAGGATGGAAGTCCATGCAAAAAATAATCTGAAAATTAGATTCTATGAAACTTTTAGAAATGCAAGTTTCGGTCAAAAATCATAGTATAGTATACACTAATTTCGGTCAAAAAAATCAAATATAATTGGGGACTATTTGAAATGATACGAGACTTTTCAGATCATTTATATATGTTAAAAGGGAAGGTTATGGTGGAAGTGCATGCCAAAAAAAATCATCTCAAAATTAGATTCTAAGAAACATTTCGAAATGCATGTTTCGGTCAAAAAGCATAGTATATTATACACTAGTTTCGGTCAAAAAAATCAAATATAATAGGGGACTATTTGAAATGATACGAGACTTTTCATATCATTTATATATGTTAAAAGGGAAGTTTGTAGTTGAAGTCCATGAAATAAAATCATCTGAAAACTAGATTCTATGAAACTTTTGGAAATGAAAGTTTCGGTCAAAAATCATAGTATATTATACACTAGTTTCGGTCAAAAGATCAAATTTAATTGGGGACTATTTGAAATGATACGAGAATTTTCATATCATTTATATATGTTATAAGTGAAGGTTATGATGGAAGTCCATGCAAAAATATCATCTGAGAACTAGATTCTATGAAACTTTTTGAAATGCAAGTTTCGGTCAAAAATCATAGTATATTATACACTACTTACAATCAATAAAATAAAATTTAATTGGGGACTATTTGAAATGATACAATACTTTTCATATCATTTGTACATGTTAAGAGGGAAGGATATAATGATAGTTCATGCAAAAAAATTATCTGAAAACTAGATTCTATGAAAATTTTGGAAATGCAAGTTTCGGTCAAAAATCATAGTATATTATACACTAGTTTCGGTCGAAAAAATCAAATTTAATTGGGGACTATTTGAAATGATACGAGACTTTTCAGATCATTTATATATGTAAAGAGGGAAGGTTATGATGGAATTCCATGCATAAAATCATCTGAAAATTAGATTCTATGAAACTTTTCAAAATGCAAGTTTCGGTCAAAAATCATTGTATATTATACACGTTTCGGTACAAAAAAATAAAATTTAATTGGGGACTATTTGATATGTAACGAGACTTTTCAGATCATTTATATATGTTAAGAGGGAAGGTTATGAAAGAAGTCCATGCAAAAAATCATCTGAAAATTAGATTATAAGAAACTTTTCGAAATGCAAGTTTCGGTCAAAAGGCATAGTATATTATACACTAGTTTCAGTCAAAAAAATCAAATATAATAGGGGACTATTTGCAATGATACGAGACTTTTCAGATTATTTATATTTGTTAAAAGGGAAGTTTGTGATTGAAGTCCATGAAATAAAATCATCTGAAAACTAGATTCTATGAAACTTTTGGAAATGCAAGTTTCGGTCAAAAATCATAGTATATTATACACTAGTTTCGGTCAAAAAATCAAATTTAATTCGGGACTATTTGAAATGATACGAGACTTTTCATATCATTTATATATCTTATAAGGGAAGGTTATGATGGAAGTCCATGCAAAAAAAATCATCTGAAAACTAGATTCTATGAAACTATTTTAAATGCATGTTTCGGTCAAAAATCTTAGTATATTATACACTACTTTCAATCAAAAAAATAAAATTTAATTGGGGACTATTTGAAATGATACAATAATTTTCATATCATTTATACATGTTAAAAGGGAAGGATATAATGGAAGTCCATGCAAAAAAATTATCTGAAAACTAGATCCTATGAAAATTTTGGAAATGCAAGTTTCGGTCAAAAATCATAGTATATGATACACTAGTTTCGGTCAAAAAAATCAAATTTAATTAGGGACTATTTGAAATGATACGAGACTTTTCAGATCATTTATATATGTTAAGAGGGAAGGTTAGGATGTAAGTCCATGCAAAAAATCATTTGAAAATTAGATTCTAAGAAACTTTTCGAAATGCAAGTTTCGGTCTAAAAGCATAGTATATTATACACTAGTTTCGATAAAAAAAATCAAATATAATAGGGGACTATTTGAAATGATAAGAGACTTTTCAGATCATTTATATATGTTAAAATGGAAGTTTGTAATTGAAGTCCATGAATTAAAATCATCTGAAAACTAGATTCTATGAAACATTTGGAAATGCAGGTTTCGGTCAAAAATCATAGTATATTATACACTAGTTTCGATCAAAAAATCAAATTTAATTGGGGACTATTTGAAATTATACGAGACTTTTCATATCATTTATATATGTTATAAGGGAAGGTTATGATGGAAGTCCATGCAAAAAAATCATCTGAAAACTAGATTCTATGAAACTTTTTGAAATGCAAGTTTCGGTCAAAAATCTTAGCATACTATACACTACTTTCGGTCAAAAAAATCAAATTTAATTGGGGACTATTTGAAATGATAAAATACTTGTCATATCATTTATACATGTTAAGACGGAAGGATATAATGGTAGTTCATGCAAGAAAATTATCTGAAAACTAGATTCTATGAAAATTTTGGAAATGCAAGTTTCGGTCAAAAATCATAATATATTATACACTAGTTTTGGTAAAAAAAATCAAATTTAATTGGGGACTATTTGAGATGATACGAGACTTTTCAGATCATTTATATATGTTAAGAGGGAAGGTTATGATGGAAGTCCATGCAAAAAATCATCTGAAAACTAGATTCTATGAAACTTTACGAAATGCATGTTTCGGTCAAAAATCATAGTATATTATACACTAGTTTCGTTCAAAAAAATCAAATTTAATTGGGAACTATTTGAAATGATATGAGACTTTTCAGATCATGTAAATGTGTTAAAAGGGAAGTTTTTGATGGAAGTCCATGAAATAAAATCATCTGAAAACTAGATTCTATGAAACTTTTTTAAATGCAAGTTTCGGTCAAAAATCTTAGTATATTAAACACTACTTTAAGTCAAAAAAATAAAATTTAATTGGGGACTATTTGAAATGATACAATACTTTTGATATCATTTATACATGTTAAGAGGGAAGGATATAATGGAAGTCCATGCAAAAAAATTATCTGAAAACTAGATCCTATGAAAATTTTGGAAATGCAAGTTTCAGTAAAAAAATCATAGTATATTATACACTAGTTTCGGTCAAAAAAATCAAATTTAATTGGGGACTATTTGAAATGATACGAGACTTTTCAGATCATTTATATATGTTAAGAGAGAAGGTTAGGATGGAAGTCCATGCAAAAAATAATCTGAAAATTAGATTCTATGAAACTTTTAGAAATGCAAGTTTCGGTCAAAAATCATAGTATAGTATACACTAATTTCGGTCAAAAAAATCAAATATAATTGGGGACTATTTGAAATGATACGAGACTTTTCAGATCATTTATATATGTTAAAAGGGAAGGTTATGGTGGAAGTGCATGCCAAAAAAAATCATCTCAAAATTAGATTCTAAGAAACATTTCGAAATGCATGTTTCGGT
Source organism: Lathyrus aphaca (assembly GCA_963966055.1). Classification (NCBI taxonomy): domain Eukaryota; kingdom Viridiplantae; phylum Streptophyta; class Magnoliopsida; order Fabales; family Fabaceae; genus Lathyrus; species Lathyrus aphaca. The sequence continues at coordinate 645,209,808 of OZ014520.1, read as the reverse complement.
CAAAAAGCATAGTATATTATACACTAGTTTCGGTCAAAAAAATCAAATATAATAGGGGACTATTTGAAATGATACGAGACTTTTCATATCATTTATATATGTTAAAAGGGAAGTTTGTAGTTGAAGTCCATGAAATAAAATCATCTGAAAACTAGATTCTATGAAACTTTTGGAAATGAAAGTTTCGGTCAAAAATCATAGTATATTATACACTAGTTTCGGTCAAAAGATCAAATTTAATTGGGGACTATTTGAAATGATACGAGAATTTTCATATCATTTATATATGTTATAAGTGAAGGTTATGATGGAAGTCCATGCAAAAATATCATCTGAGAACTAGATTCTATGAAACTTTTTGAAATGCAAGTTTCGGTCAAAAATCATAGTATATTATACACTACTTACAATCAATAAAATAAAATTTAATTGGGGACTATTTGAAATGATACAATACTTTTCATATCATTTGTACATGTTAAGAGGGAAGGATATAATGATAGTTCATGCAAAAAATATTATCTGAAAACTAGATTCTATGAAAATTTTGGAAATGCAAGTTTCGGTCAAAAATCATAGTATATTATACACTAGTTTCGGTCGAAAAAATCAAATTTAATTGGGGACTATTTGAAATGATACGAGACTTTTCAGATCATTTATATATGTAAAGAGGGAAGGTTATGATGGAATTCCATGCATAAAATCATCTGAAAATTAGATTCTATGAAACTTTTCAAAATGCAAGTTTCGGTCAAAAATCATTGTATATTATACACGTTTCGGTACAAAAAAATAAAATTTAATTGGGGACTATTTGATATGTAACGAGACTTTTCAGATCATTTATATATGTTAAGAGGGAAGGTTATGAAAGAAGTCCATGCAAAAAATCATCTGAAAATTAGATTATAAGAAACTTTTCGAAATGCAAGTTTCGGTCAAAAGGCATAGTATATTATACACTAGTTTCAGTCAAAAAAATCAAATATAATAGGGGACTATTTGCAATGATACGAGACTTTTCAGATTATTTATATTTGTTAAAAGGGAAGTTTGTGATTGAAGTCCATGAAATAAAATCATCTGAAAACTAGATTCTATGAAACTTTTGGAAATGCAAGTTTCGGTCAAAAATCATAGTATATTATACACTAGTTTCGGTCAAAAAATCAAATTTAATTCGGGACTATTTGAAATGATACGAGACTTTTCATATCATTTATATATCTTATAAGGGAAGGTTATGATGGAAGTCCATGCAAAAAAAATCATCTGAAAACTAGATTCTATGAAACTATTTTAAATGCATGTTTCGGTCAAAAATCTTAGTATATTATACACTACTTTCAATCAAAAAAATAAAATTTAATTGGGGACTATTTGAAATGATACAATAATTTTCATATCATTTATACATGTTAAAAGGGAAGGATATAATGGAAGTCCATGCAAAAAAATTATCTGAAAACTAGATCCTATGAAAATTTTGGAAATGCAAGTTTCGGTCAAAAATCATAGTATATGATACACTAGTTTCGGTCAAAAAAATCAAATTTAATTAGGGACTATTTGAAATGATACGAGACTTTTCAGATCATTTATATATGTTAAGAGGGAAGGTTAGGATGTAAGTCCATGCAAAAAATCATTTGAAAATTAGATTCTAAGAAACTTTTCGAAATGCAAGTTTCGGTCTAAAAGCATAGTATATTATACACTAGTTTCGATAAAAAAAATCAAATATAATAGGGGACTATTTGAAATGATAAGAGACTTTTCAGATCATTTATATATGTTAAAATGGAAGTTTGTAATTGAAGTCCATGAAATAAAATCATCTGAAAACTAGATTCTATGAAACATTTGGAAATGCAGGTTTCGGTCAAAAATCATAGTATATTATACACTAGTTTCGATCAAAAAATCAAATTTAATTGGGGACTATTTGAAATTATACGAGACTTTTCATATCATTTATATATGTTATAAGGGAAGGTTATGATGGAAGTCCATGCAAAAAAATCATCTGAAAACTAGATTCTATGAAACTTTTTGAAATGCAAGTTTCGGTCAAAAATCTTAGCATACTATACACTACTTTCGGTCAAAAAAATCAAATTTAATTGGGGACTATTTGAAATGATAAAATACTTGTCATATCATTTATACATGTTAAGACGGAAGGATATAATGGTAGTTCATGCAAGAAAATTATCTGAAAACTAGATTCTATGAAAATTTTGGAAATGCAAGTTTCGGTCAAAAATCATAATATATTATACACTAGTTTTGGTAAAAAAAATCAAATTTAATTGGGGACTATTTGAGATGATACGAGACTTTTCAGATCATTTATATATGTTAAGAGGGAAGGTTATGATAAAAGTCCATGCAAAAAATCATCTGAAAATTAGATTCTATGAAACTTTTCGAAATGCAAGTTTCGGTCAAACATCATTGTATATTATACACGTTTCGGTAAAAAAAAACAAATTTAATTGGGGACTATTTGAAATGATACGAGACTTTTCAGATCATTTATATATGTTAAGAGGGAAGGTTATGAAGGAAGTCCATGCCAAAAATCATCTCAAAATTAGATTCTAAGAAACATTTCGAAATGCAAGTTTCGGTCAAAAAGAATAGTATATTATACACTAGTTTCAGTCAAAAAAATCAAATATAATAAGGGTCTATTTGAAATGATACGAGACTTTTCAGATCATTTTTATATATGTTAAAAGGGAAGTTTGTGATTGAAGTCCATGAAATAAAATCATCTGAAAACTAGATTCTATGAAACTATTGGAAATGCAAGTTTCGGTCAAAAATAATAGTATATTATACATGTTTCGGTAAAAAAAAATCAAATTTAATTGGGGACTATTTGAAATGATACGATACTTTTCAGATCATTTATATATATTAAGAGGGAAGGTTATGATGGAAGTCCATGCAAAAAAAATCATCTGAAAATTAGATTCTAAGAAACTTTTCGAAATGCAAGTTTCGTTCTAAAAGCATAGTATATTATAAACTAGTTTCGGTCAAAAAAATCAAATATAATAGGGGACTATTTGAAATGATACGAAACTTTTCAGATCATTTATATATGTTAAAAGGGAAGTTTGTGATTGAAGTACATCAAATATAATCATCTGAAAATAAAATTCTATGAAACTTTTGGAAATGCAAGTTTCGGTCAAAAATCATAGTATATTATACACTAGTTTCGGTCAAAAAATCAAATTTAATTGGGGACTATTTGAAATGATAAAATACTTGTCATATCATTTATACATGTTAAGAGGGAAGGATATAATGGTAGTTCATGCAAGAAAATTATCTGAAAACTAGATTCTATGAAAATTTTGGAAATGCAAGTTTCGGTCAAAAATCATAATATATTATACACAAGTTTTGGTAAAAAAAATCAAATTTAATTGGGGACTATTTGAGATGATACGAGACTTTTCAGATCATTTATATATGTTAAGAGGGAAGGTTATGATAAAAGTCCATGCAAAAAATCATCTGAAAATTAGATTCTATGAAACTTTTCGAAATGCAAGTTTCGGTCAAACATCATTGTAGTTTATACACGTTTCGATCCAAAAAAAATAAATTTAATTGGGGACTATTTGAAATGATACGAGACTTTTCAGATCATTTATATATGTTAAGAGGGAAGGTTATGAAGGAAGTCCATGCCAAAAATCATCTCAAAATTAGATTCTAAGAAACATTTCAAAATGCAAGTTTCGGTCAAAAAGCATAGTATATTATACACTAGTTTCAGTCAAAAAAATCAAATATAATAAGGGACATTTTGAAATGATACGAGACTTTTCAGATCATTTTTATATATGTTAAAAGGGAAGTTTGTGATTGAAGTCCATGAAATAAAATCATCTGAAAACTAGACTCTATGAAACTTTTGGAAATGCAAGTTTCGGTCAAAAATCATAGTATATTATACACGTTTCGGTAAAAAAAAATCAAATTTAATTGGGGACTATTTGAAATGATACGATACTTTTCAGATCATTTATATATATTAAGAGGGAAGGTTATGATGGAAGTCCATGCAAAAAAAATCATCTAAAAATTAGATTCTAAGAAACTTTTCGAAATGCAAGTTTCGGTCTAAAAGCATAGTATATTATACACTAGTTTCGATAAAAAAAATCAAATATAATAGGGGACTATTTGAAATGATACGAGACTTTTCAGATCATTTATATATGTTAAAAGGGAAGTTAGTAATTGAAGTCCATGAAATAAAATCATCTGAAATCTAGATTCTATGAAACATTTGGAAATGTAGGTTTCGGTCAAAAATCATAGTATATTATACACTAGTTTCGATCAAAAAATCAAATTTAATTGGGGACTATTTGAAATTATACGAGACTTTTCATATCATTTATATATGTTATAAGGGAAGGTTATGATGGAAGTCCATGCAAAAAAATCATCTGAAAACTAGATTCTATGAAACTTTTTGAAATGCAAGTTTCGGTCAAAAATCTTAGCATACTATACACTACTTTCGGTCAAAAAAATCAAATTTAATTGGGGACTATTTGAAATGATAAAATACTTGTCATATCATTTATACATGTTAAGAGGGAAGGATATAATGGTAGTTCATGCAAGAAAATTATCTGAAAACAAGATTCTATGAAAATTTTGGAAATGCAAGTTTCGGTCAAAAATCATAATATATTATACACTAGTTTTGGTAAAAAAAATCAAATTTAATTGGGGACTATTTGAGATGATACGAGACTTTTCAGATCATTTATATATGTTAAGAGGGAAGGTTATGATAAAAGTCCATGCAAAAAATCATCTGAAAATTAGATTCTATGAAACTTTTCGAAATGCAAGTTTCGGTCAAACATCATTGTATATTATACACGTTTCGGTAAAAAAAAAACAAATTTAATTGGGGACTATTTGAAATGATACGAGACTTTTCAGATCATTTATATATGTTAAGAGGGAAGGTTATGAAGGAAGTCCATGCCAAAAATCATCTCAAAATTAGATTCTAAGAAACATTTCGAAATGCAGGTTTCGGTCAAAAAGAATAGTATATTATACACTAGTTTCAGTCAAAAAAATCAAATATAATAAGGGTCTATTTGAAATGATACGAGACTTTTCAGATCATTTTTATATATGTTAAAAGGGAAGTTTGTGATTGAAGTCTATGAAATTAAATCATTTGAAAACTAGATTCTATGAAACTATTGGAAATGCAAGTTTCGGTCAAAAATAATAGTATATTATACACGTTTCGGTAAAAAAAAATCAAATTTAATTGGGGACTATTTGAAATGATACGATACTTTTCAGATCATTTATATATATTAAGAGGGAAGGTTATGATGGAAGTCCATGCAAAAAAAATCATCTGAAAATTAGATTCTAAGAAACTTTTCGAAATGCAAGTTTCGGTCTAAAAGCATAGTATATTATAAACTAGTTTCGGTCAAAAAAATCAAATATAATAGGGGACTATTTGAAATGATACGAAACTTTTCAGATCATTTATATATGTTAAAAGGGAAGTTTGTGATTGAAGTACATCAAATATAATCATCTGAAAACAAAATTCTATGAAACTTTTGGAAATGCAAGTTTCGGTCAAAAATCATAGTATATTATACACTAGTTTCGGTCAAAAAATCAAATTTAATTGGGGACTATTTGAAATGATACGAGACTTTTCATATCATTTATATATCTTATAAGGGAAGGTTATGATGGAAGTCCATGCAAAAAAAATCATCTGAAAACTAGTTTCTATGAAACTATTTTAAATGCAAGTTTCGGTCAAAAATCTTAGTATATTATACACTACTTTCAATCAAAAAAATAAAATTTAATTGGGGACTATTTGAAATGATACAATACTTTTCATATCATTTATACATGTTAATAGGGAAGGATATAATGGAAGTCCATGCAAAAAAATTATTTGAAAACTAGATCCTATGAAAATTTTGGAAATGCATGTTTCGGTCAAAAATCATAGTATATGATACACTAGTTTCGGTCAAAAAAATCAAATTTAATTAGGGACTATTTGAAATGATACGAGACTTTTCAGATCATTTATATATGTTAAGAGGGAAGGTTAGGATGTAAGTCCATGCAAAAAATCATTTGAAAATTAGATTCTAAAAAACTTTTCGAAATGCAAGTTTCGGTCTAAAAGCATAGTATATTATACACTAGTTTCGATAAAAAAAATCAAATATAATAGGGGACTATTTGAAATGATAAGAGACTTTTCAGATCATTTATATATGTTAAAATGGAAGTTTGTAATTGAAGTCCATGAAATAAAATCATCTGAAAACTAGATTCTATGAAACATTTGGAAATGCAGGTTTCGGTCAAAAATCATAGTATATTATACACTAGTTTCGATCAAAAAATCAAATTTAATTGGGGACTATTTGAAATTATACGAGACTTTTCATATCATTTATATATGTTATAAGGGAAGGTTATGATGGAAGTCCATGCAAAAAAATCATCTGAAAACTAGATTCTATGAAAATTTTGGAAATGCAAGTTTCGGTCAAAAATCATAATATATTATACACTAGTTTTGGTAAAAAAAATCAAATTTAATTGGGGACTATTTGAGATGATACGAGACTTTTCAGATCATTTATATATGTTAAGAGGGAAGGTTATGATAAAAGTCCATGCAAAAAATCATCTGAAAATTAGATTCTATGAAACTTTTCGAAATGCAAGTTTCGGTCAAACATCATTATAGTTTATACACGTTTCGATCCAAAAAAAAACAAATTTAATTGGGGACTATTTGAAATGATACGAGACTTTTCAGATCATTTATATATGTTAAGAGGGAAGGTTATGAAGGAAGTCCATGCCAAAAATCATCTCAAAATTAGATTCTAAGAAACATTTCGAAATGCAAGTTTCGGTCAAAAAGCATAGTATATTATACACTAGTTTCAGTCAAAAAAATCAAATATAATAAGGGACATTTTGAAATGATACGAGACTTTTCAGATCATTTTTATATATGTTAAAAGGGAAGTTTGTGATTGAAGTCCATGAAATAAAATCATCTGAAAACTAGATTCTATGAAACTTTTGGAAATGCAAGTTTCGGTCAAAAATCATAGTATATTATACACGTTTCGGTAAAAAAAAATCAAATTTAATTGGGGACTATTTGAAATGATACGATACTTTTCAGATCATTTATATATATTAAGAGGGAAGGTTATGATGGAAGTCCATGCAAAAAAAATCATCTAAAAATTAGATTCTAAGAAACTTTTCGAAATGCAAGTTTTGGTCAAAAAGCATAGTATATTATAAACTAGTTTCGGTCAAAAAAATCAAATATAATAGGGGACTATTTGAAATGATACGAAACTTTTCAGATCATTTATATATGTTAAAAGGGAAGTTTGTGATTGAAGTCCATCAAATATAATCATCTGAAAACAAAATTCTATGAAACTTTTGGAAATGCAAGTTTCGATCAAAAATCATAGTATATTATACACTAGTTTCGGTCAAAAAATCAAATTTAATTGGGGACTATTTGAAATGATACGAGACTTTTCATATCATTTATATATCTTATAAGGTAAGGTTATGATGGAAGTCCATGCAAAAAAATCATCTGAAAACTCGATTCTATGAAACTTTTTTAAATGCAAGTTTCGGTCAAAAATCTTAGTATATTATACACTACTTTCAGTCAAAAAATCAAATTTAATTGGGGACTATTTGAAATGATACAATACTTTTCATATCATTTATACTTGTTAAGAGGGAAGGATATAATGGAAGTCCATACAAAAAAATTATCTGAAAACTAGATCCTATGAAAATTTTGGAAATGCAAGTTTCGGTAAAAAAATCATAGTATATTATACACTAGTTTTGGTCAAAAAATTCAAATTTAATTGGGGACTATTTGAAATGATACGAGACTTTTCAGATCATTTATATATGTTAAGAGAGAAGGTTAGGATGGAAGTCCATGCAAAAAATCATCTGAAAATTAGATTCTAAGAAACTTTTAGAAATGCAAGTTTCGGTCAAAAATCATAGTATAGTATACACTAGTTTCGTTCAAAAAATCAAATTTAATTGGGGACTATTTGAAATGATACGAGAATTTTCATATCATTTATATATGTTATAAGGTAAGGTTATGATGGAAGTCAATGCAAAAAAATCATCTGAAAACTAGATTCTATGAAACTTTTTTAAATGCAAGTTTCGGTCAAATATCTTAGTATATTATACACTACTTTCAGTCAAGAAAATCAAATTTAATTGGGGACTATTTGAAATGATAAAATACTTTTCATATCATTTATACATTTTAAGAGGGAAGGATATAATGGAAGTCCATGCAAAAAAATTATCAGAAAACTAGATCCTATGAAAATTTTGGAAATGCAAGTTTCGGTCAAAAATCATAGTATATTATACACTAGTTTCGGTCAAAAAAATCAAATTTAATTGGGGACTATTTGAAATGATACGAGACTTTTCAGATTATTTAAATATGTTAAAAGGGAAGGTTATGATGGAATTCCATGCAAAAAATCATCTGAAAATTAGATTCTAAGAAACTTTTCGAAATGCAAGTTTCGGTCAAAAATCATTGTATATTATACACGTTTCGGTACAAAAAAAATCAAATTTAATTGGGGACTATTTGATATGATACGAGACTTTTTAGATCATTTATATATGTTAAGAAGGAAGGTTATGAAATAAGTCCATGCAAAAAATCATCTGAAAATTAGATTATAAGAAACTTTTCGAAATGCAAGTTTCGGTCAAAAAGCATAGTATATTATACACTAGTTTCGGTCAAAAAATCAAATTAAATTGGGGACTATTTGGAATGATACGAGACTTTTCATATCATTTATATATGTTAAAAGGGAAGTTTGTGATTGAAGTCCATGAAATAAAATCATCTGAAAACTAGATTCTATGAAACTTTTGGAAATGAAAGTTTCGGTCAAAAATCATAGTATATTATACACTAGTTTCGGTCAAAAAATCAAATTTAATTGGGGACTATTTGAAATGATACGAGACTTTTCAAATCATTTATATATGTTAAGAGAGAAGGTTAGGATGGAAGTCCATGCAAAAAATCATCTGAAAATTAGATTCTAAGAAACTTTTAGTAATGCAAGTTTCGGTCAAAAATAATAGTATAGTATACACTAGTTTCGTTCAAAAAGTCAAATTTAATTGGGGACTATTTGAAATGATACGAGAATTTTCATATCATTTATATATGTTATAAGGTAAGGTTATGATGGAAGTAAATGCAAAAAAATCATTTGAAAATTAGATTCTATGAAACTTTTTTAAATGCAAGTTTCGGTCAAATATCTTAGTATATTATACACTACTTTCAGTCAAAAAAATCAAATTTAATTGGGGACTATTTGAAATGATAAAATACTTTTCATATCATTTATACATGTTAAGAGGGAAGGTTATAATGGAAGTCCATGCAAAAAAATTATCAGAAAACTAGATCCTATGAAAATATTGGACATGCAAGTTTCGGTCAAAAATCTTAGTATATTATACACTAGTTTCGGTCAAAAAAATCAAATTTAAATGGGAACTATTTAAAATGATATGAGACTTTTCAGATCATTTATATATGTTAAGAGGGAAGGTTATGATGGAATTCCATGCAAAAAATCATCTGAAAATTAGATTCTATGAAACTTTTCGAAATGCAAGTTTCGGTCAAAAATCATTGTATATTATACACGTTTCGGTACAAAAAAATCAAATTTAATTGGGGACTATTTGATATGATACGAGACTTTTCAGATCATTTATATATGTTAAGAAGGAAGGTTATGAAAGAAGTCCATGCAAAAAATCATCTGAAAATTAGATTATAAGAAACTTTTCGAAATGCAAGTTTCGGTCAAAAAGCATAGTATATTATACACTAGTTTCGGTAAAAAAAATCAAATATAATAGGGGACTATTTGAAATGATACGAGACTTTTCATATCATTTATATATGTTAAAAGGGAAGTTTGTGATTGAAGTCCATGAAACAAAATCATCTGAAAACTAGATTCTATGAAACTTTTGGAAATGAAAGTTTCGGTCAAAAATCATAGTTTATTATACACTAGTTCGGTCAAAAAATCAAATTTAATTGGGGACTATTTGAAATGATACGAGACTTTTCATATCATTTATATATGTTTTACGGGAAGGTTATGATGGAAGTCCATGCAAAAAAATCATCTGAAAACTAGATTCTATGAAACTTTTTTAAATGCAAGTTTCGGTCAAAAATCTTAGTATATTATACACTACTTACAATCAATAAAATAAAATTTAATTAGGGACTATTTGAAATGATACAATACTTTTCATATCATTTATACATGTTAAGAGGGAAGGATATGATGAAAGTTCATGCAAAAAAATTATCTGAAAAATAGATTCTATGAAAATTTTGGAAATGCAAGTTTCGGTCAAAAATTATAGTATATTATACACTAGTTTCGGTCGAAAAAATCAAATTTAATTGGGGACTATTTGAAATGATACGAGACTTTTCATATCATTTATATATGTAAAGAGGGAAGGTTATGATGGAATTCCATGCAAAAAATCATCTGAAAATTAGATTCTATGAAACTTTTCGAAATGCAAGTTTCGGTCAAAAATCATTGTATATTATACACGTTTCGGTACAAAAAAATAAAATTTAATTGGGGACTATTTGATATGATACGATACTTTTCAGATCATTTATATATGTTAAGAAGGAAGGTTATGAAAGAAGTCCATGCAAAAAATCATCTGAAAATTAGATTATAAGAAACTTTTCGAAATGCAAGTTTCGGTCAAAAAGCATAGTATATTATACACTAGTTTCGGTCAAAAAAATCAAATATAATAGGGGACTATTTGAAATGATACGAGACTTTTCATATCATTTATATATGTTAAAAGGGAAGTTTGTGATTGAAGTCCATGAAATAAAATCATCTGAAAACTAGATTCTATGAAACTTTTGGAAATGAAAGTTTCGGTCAAAAATCATAGTATATTATACACTAGTTTCGGTCAAAAAATCAAATTTAATTGGGGACTATTTGAAATGATACGAGACTTTTCAGATCATTTATATATGTTAAAATAGAAGGTTAGGATGGAAGTCCATGCAAAAAATCATCTGAAAATTAGATTCTAAGAAACTTTTAGAAATGCAAGTTTCGGCCAAAAATAATAGTATAGTATACACTAGTTTCGTTCAAAAAATCAAATTTAATTGGGGACTATTTGAAATGATACGAGAATTTTCATATCATTTATATATTTTATAAGGTAAGGTTATGATGGATGTCAATGCAAAAAAATCATTTGAAAATTAGATTCTATGAAACTTTTTTAAATGCAAGTTTCGGTCAAATATCTTAGTATATTATACACTACTTTCAGTCAAAAAAATCAAATTTAATTGGGGACTATTTGAAATGATAAAATACTTTTCATATCATTTATACATGTTAATAGGGAAGGTTATAATGGAAGTCCATGCAAAAAAATTATCAGAAAACTAGATCCTATGAAAATTTTGGACATGCAAGTTTCGGTCAAAAATCATAATATATTATACACTAGTTTCGGTCAAAAAAATCAAATTTAAATGGGAACTATTTGAAATGATATGAGACTTTTCAGATCATTTATATATGTTAAGAGGGAAGGTTATGATGGAATTCCATGCAAAAAAATCATCTGAAAATTAGATTCTATGAAACTTTTCGAAATGCAAGTTTCGGTCAAAAATCATTGTATATTATACACGTTTCGGTACAAAAAAATCAAATTTAATTGGGGACTATTTGATATGATACGAGACTTTTTAGATCATTTATATATGTTAAGAAGGAAGGTTATGAAAGAAGTCCATGCAAAAAATCATCTGAAAATTAGATTATAAGAAACTTTTCGAAATGCAAGTTTCGGTCAAAAAGCATAGTATATTATACACTAGTTTCGGTCAAAAACATCAAATATAATAGGGGACTATTTGAAATGATACGAGACTTTTCATATCATTTATATATGTTAAAAGGGATGTTTGTGATTGAAGTCCATGAAATAAAATCATCTGAAAACTAGATTCTATGAAACTTTTTGAAATGAAAGTTTCGGTCAAAAATCATAGTATATTATACACTAGTTTCGTTCAAAAAATCAAATTTAATTGGGGACTATTTGAAATGATACGAGACTTCTCATATCATTTATATATGTTATAAGGGAAGGTTATGATGGAAGTCCATGCAAAAAAATCATCTGAAAAATAGATTCTATGAAACTTTTTTAAATGCAAGTTTCGGTCAAAAATCTTAGTATATTATACACTACTTACAATCAATAAAATAAATTTAATTAGGGACTATTTGAAATGATACCATACTTTTCATATCATTTATACATGTTAAGAGGGAAGGATATAATGAAAGTTCATGCAAAAAAATTATCTGAAAAATAGATTCTATGAAAATTTTGGAAATGCAAGTTTCGGTCAAAAATCATAGTATATTATACACTAGTTTCGATCGAAAAAATCAAATTTAATTGGGGACTATTTGAAATGATATGAGACTTTCAAATCATTTATATATGTAAAGAGGGAAGGTTATGATGGAATTCCTTGCAAAAAATCATTTGAAAATTAGATTCTATGAAACTTTTCGAAATGCAAGTTTCGGTCAAAAATCATTGTATAGTATACACTAGTTTCGTTCAAAAAATCAAATTTAATTGGGGACTATTTGAAATGATACGAGAATTTTCATATCATTTATATATGTTATAAGGTAAGGTTATGAAGGAAGTCAATGCAAAAAAATAATCTGAAAACTAGATTCTATGAAACTTTTTTAAATGCAAGTTTCGGTCAAATATCTTAGTATATTATACACTACTTTCAGTCAAAAAAATCAAATTTAATTGGGGACTATTTGAAATGATAAAATACTTTTCATATCATTTATACATGTTAAGAGGGAAGGATATAATGGAAGTCCATGCAAAAATATTATCAGAAAACTAGATCCTATGAAAATTTTGGAAATGCAAGTTTCGGTCAAAAATCATAGTATATTATACACTAGTTTCATCAAAAAAATCAAATTTAATTGGGGACTATTTGAAATGATACGAGACTTTTCAGATCATTTATATATGTTAAGAAGGAAGGTTATGATGGAATTCCATGCAAAAAATCATCTGAAAATTAGATTCTATGAAACTTTTCGAAATGCAAGTTTCGGTCAAAAATCATTGTATATTATACACGTTTCGGTACAAAAAAATCAAATTTAATTAGGGACTATTTGATATGATACAAGACTTTTCAGATCATTTATATATTTTAAGAGGGAAGGTTATGAAAGAAGTCCATGCAAAAAATCATCTGAAAATTAGATTATAAGAAACTTTTCGAAATGCATGTTTCGGTCAAAAAGCATAGTATATTATACACTAGTTTCGGTCAAAAAAATCAAAGATAATAGGGGACTATTTGAAATGATACGAGACTTTTTAGATCATTAAAATATTTTAAAAGGGAAGTTTGTGATTGAAGTCTTTGAAATAAAATCATCTGAAAACTAGATTCTATGAAACTTTTGGAAATGCAAGTTTCGGTCAAAAATCATAGTATATTATACACTAGTTTCGGTCTAAAAATCCAATTTAATTGGGGACTATTTGAAATGATACGAGACTTTTCATATCATTTATATATGTTATAAGGGAAGGTTATGATAGAAGTCCATGCAAAAAAATCATCTGAAAACTAGATTCTATGAAACTTTTTTAAATGCAAGTTTCGGTCAAAAATATTAGTATATTATACACTACTTACAATCAATAAAATAAAATTTGATTGGGGACTATTTGAAATGATACAATACTTTTCATATCATTTATACATGTTAATAGGGAAGGTTATAATGAAAGTTCATGCAAAAAAATTATCAGAAAACTAGATTCTATGAAAATTTTGGAAATGCAAGTTTCGGTCAAAAATCGTAGTATATTATACACTAGTTTCGGTCGAAAAAATCAAATTTAATTGGGGACTATTTGAAATGATACGAGACTTTTCAGATCATTTATATATGTAAACGGGAAGGTTATGATGGAATTCCATGCTAAAAAACATCTGAAAATTAGATTCTATGAAACTTTTCGAAATGCAAGTTTCGGTCAAAAATCATTGTATATTAACACGTTTCGGTACAAAAAAATCAAATTTAATTGGGGACTATTTGAAATGATACGAGACTTTTCAGATCATTTATATATGTTAAGAGGGAAGGTTAGGATGGAAGTCCATGCAAAAAATCATTTGAAAATTAGATTCTAAGAAACTTTTCGAAATGCAAGTTTCGGTCAAAAAGCATAGTATATTATACACTAGTTTCGGTCAAAAATAATCAAATATAATAGGGGAAAATTTGAAATGATACGAGACTTTTCAGATCATTTATATATGTTAAAAGGGAAGTTTGTAATTGAAGTCCATGAAATAAAATCATCTGAAAACTAGATTTTATGAAACTTTTGGAAATGCAGGTTTCGGTCAAAACTCATAGTATATTATGCACTAGTTTCGATCAAAAAATCAAATTTAATGTGGGACTATTTGAAATTATACGAGACTTTTCATATCATTTATATATGTTATAAGGGAAGGTTATGATGGAAGTCCATGCAAAAAAATCATCTGAAAACTAGATTCTATGAAACTTTTTGAAATGCAAGTTTCAGTCAAAAATCTTAGCATACTATACACTACTTTCGGTCAAAAAATCAAATTTAATTGGGGACTATTTGAAATGATAAAATACTTTTCATATCATTTATACATGTTAAGAGGGAAGAATATAATGGAAGTTCATGCAAGAAAATTATCTGAAAACTAGATTCTATGAAAATTTTGGAAATGCAAGTTTCGGTCAAAAATCATAATATATTATACACTAGTTTTGGTAAAAAAAATTAAATTTAATTGGGGACTATTTGAGATGATACGAGACTTTTCAGATCATTTATATATGTTAAGAGGGAAGGTTATGATAAAAGTCCATGCAAAAAATCATCTGAAAATTAGATTCTATGAAACTTTTCGAAATGCAAGTTTCGGTCAAACATCATTGTATATTATACACGTTTCGGTCAAAAAAAATCAAATTTAGTTGGGGACTATTTGAAATGATACGAGACTTTTCAGATCATTTATATATGTTAAGAGGGAAGGTTATGAAGGAAGTCCATGCAAAAAATCATCTCAAAATTAGATTCTAAGAAACATTTCGAAATGAAAGTTTCGGTCAAAAAGCATAATATATTATACACTAGTTTCGGTCAAAAAAATCAAATATAATAAGGGACTATTTGAAATGATACGAGACTTTTCAGATCATTTATATATGTTAAAAGGGAAGTTTGTGATTGAAGTCCATGAAATAAAATCATCTGAAAACTAGATTCTATGAAACTTTTGGAAATGCAAGTTTCGGTCAAAAATCATAGTATATTATACACGTTTCGGTCAAAAAAATCAAATTTAATTGGGGACTATTTGAAATGATACGATACTTTTCAGATCATTTATATCTGTTAAGAGGGAAGGTTACGATAAAAGTCCATGCAAAAAATCAACTGAAAATTAGATTCTATGAAACTTTTCGAAATGCAAGTTTCGGTCAAACATCATTGTATATTATACACGTTTCGGTCAAAAAAAATCAAATTTAGTTGGGGACTATTTGAAATGATACGAGACTTTTCAGATCATTTATATATGTTAAGAGGGAAGGTTATGAAGGAAGTCCATGCAAAAAATCATCTCAAAATTAGATTCTAAGAAACATTTCGAAATGCAAGTTTCGGTCAAAAAGCATAATATATTATACACTAGTTTCGGTCAAAAAAATCAAATATAATAAGGGACTATTTGAAATGATACGAGACTTTTCAGATCATTTATATATGTTAAAAGGGAAGTTTGTGATTGAAGTCCATGAAATAAAATCATCTGAAAACTAGATTCTATGAAACTTTTGGAAATGCAAGTTTCGGTCAAAAATCTTAGTATATTATACACGTTTCGGTCAAAAAAATCAAATTTAATTGGGGACTATTTGAAATGATACGATACTTTTCAGATCATTTATATCTGTTAAGAGGGAAGGTTACGATAAAAGTACATGCAAAAAATCAACTGAAAATTAGATTCTATGAAACTTTTCGAAATGCAAGTTTCGGTCAAACATCATTGTATATTATACACGTTTCGGTCAAAAAAAATCAAATTTAATTGGGGACTATTTGAAATGATACGAGACTTTTCAGATCATTTATATATGTTAAGAGGGAAGGTTATGAAGGAAGTCCATGCAAAAAATCATCTCAAAATTAGATTCTAAGAAACATTTCGAAATGCAAGTTTCGGTCAAAAAGCATAATATATTATACACTAGTTTCGGTCAAAAAAATCAAATATAATAAGGGACTATTTGAAATGATACGAGACTTTTCAGATCATTTATATATGTTAAAAGGGAAGTTTGTGATTGAAGTCCATGAAATAAAATCATCTGAAAACTAAATTCTATGAAACTTTTGGAAATGCAAGTTTCGGTCAAAAATCATAGTATATTATACACGTTTCGGTCAAAAAAATCAAATTTAATTGGGGACTATTTGAAATGATACGATACTTTTCAGATCATTTATATCTGTTAAGAGGGAAGGTTACGATAAAAGTCCATGCAAAAAATCAACTGAAAATTAGATTCTATGAAACTTTTCGAAATGCAAGTTTCGGTCAAACATCATTGTATATTATACACGTTTCGGTCAAAAAAAATCAAATTTAATTGGGGACTATTTGAAATGATACGAGACTTTTCAGATCATTTATATATGTTAAGAGGGAAGGTTATGAAGGAAGTCCATGCAAAAAATCATCTCAAAATTAGATTCTAAGAAACATTTCGAAATGCAAGTTTCGGTCAAAAAGCATAATATATTATACACTAGTTTCGGTCAAAAAAATCAAATATAATAAGGGACTATTTGAAATGATACGAGACTTTTCAGATCATTTATATATGTTAAAAGGGAAGTTTGTGATTGAAGTCCATGAAATAAAATCATCTGAAAACTAAATTCTATGAAACTTTTGGAAATGCAAGTTTCGGTCAAAAATCATAGTATATTATACACGTTTCGGTCAAAAAAATCAAATTTAATTGGGGACTATTTGAAATGATACGATACTTTTCAGATCATTTATATCTGTTAAGAGGGAAGGTTATGATAAAAGTCCATGCAAAAAATCATCTGAAAATTAGATTCTATGAAACTTTTCGAAATGCAAGTTTCAGTCAAACATCAATGTATATTATACACGTTTCGGTCAAAAAAAATCAAATTTAATTGGGGACTATTTGATATGATACGAGACTTTTCAGATCATTTATATATGTTAAGAGGGAAGGTTATGAAGGAAGTCCATGCAAAAAATCATCTCAAAATTAGATTCTAAGAAACATTTCGAAATGCAAGTTTCGGTCAAAAAGCATAATATATTATACACTAGTTTCGGTCAAAAAAATCAAATATAATAAGGGACTATTTGAAATGATACGAGACTTTTCAGATCATTTATATATGTTAAAAGGGTAGTTTGTGATTGAAGTCCATGAAATAAAATCATCTGAAAACTAGATTCTATGAAACTTTTAGAAATGCAAGTTTCGGTCAAAAATCATAGTATATTATACACGTTTCGGTCAAAAAAATCAAATTTAATTGGGGACTATTTGAAATGATACAATACTTTTCAGATCATTTATATCTGTTAAGAGGGAAGGTTATGATAAAATTCCATGCAAAAAATCATCTGAAAATTAGATTCTATGAAACTTTTCGAAATGCAAGTTTCAGTCAAACATCAATGTATATTATACACATTTCGGTCAAAAAAAATCAAATTTAATTGGGGACTATTTGATATGATACGAGACTTTTCAGATCATTTATATATGTTAAGAGGGAAGGTTATGAAGGAAGTCCATGCAAAAAATCATCTCAAAATTAGATTCTAAGAAACATTTCGAAATGCAAGTTTCGGTCAAAAAGCATAATATATTATACACTAGTTTCGGTCAAAAAAATCAAATATAATAAGGGACTATTTGAAATGATACGAGACTTTTCAGATCATTTATATATGTTAAAAGGGTAGTTTGTGATTGAAGTCCATGAAATAAAATCATCTGAAAACTAGATTCTATGAAACTTTTAGAAATGCAAGTTTCGGTCAAAAATCATAGTATATTATACACGTTTCGGTCAAAAAAATCAAATTTAATTGGGGACTATTTGAAATGATACGATACTTTTCATATCATTTATACATGTTAAGAGGGAAGGATATAATGGAAGTCCATGCAAAAATATTATCAGAAAACTAGATCCTATGAAAATTTTGGAAATGCATGTTTCGGTCAAAAATCATAGTATATTATACACTAGTTTCGGTCAAAAAAATCAAATTTAATTGGGGACTATTTGAAATGATACGAGATTTTTCAGATCATTTATATATGTTAAGAAGGAAGGTTATGATGGAATTCCATGCAAAAAATCATCTGAAAATTAGATTCTATGAAACTTTTCGAAATGCAAGTTTCGGTCAAAAATCATTGTATATTATACACGTTTCGGTACAAAAATATCAAATTTAATTGGGGACTATTTGATATGATACAAGACTTTTCAGATCATTTATATATTTTAAGAGGGAAGGTTATGAAAGAAGTCCATGCAAAAAATCATCTGAAAATTAGATTATAAGAAACTTTTCGAAATGCAAGTTTCGGTCAAAAAGCATAGTATATTATACACTAGTTTCGGTCAAAAAAATCAAATATAATAGGGGACTATTTGAAATGATACGAGACTTTTCAGATCATTAAAATATTTTAAAAGGGAAGTTTGTGATTGAAGTCTTTGAAATAAAATCATCTGAAAACTAGATTCTATGAAACTTTTGGAAATGCAAGTTTCGGTCAAAAATCATAGTATATTATACACTAGTTTCGGTCTAAAAATCCAATTTGATTGGGGACTATTTGAAATGATACGAGACTTTTCATATCATTTATATATGTTATAAGGGAAGGTTATGATAGAAGTCCATGCAAAAAAATCATCTGAAAACTAGATTCTATGAAACTTTTTTAAATGCAAGTTTCGGTCAAAAATCTTAGTATATTATACACTACTTACAATCAATAAAAGAAAATTTGATTGGGGACTATTTGAAATGATACAATACTTTTCATATCATTTATACATGTTAAGAGGGAAGGATATAATGAAAGTTTATGCAAAAAAATTATCTGAAAACTAGATTCTATGAAAATTTTGGAAATGCAAGTTTCGGTCAAAAATCATAGTATATTATACACTAGTTTCGGTCGAAAAAATCAAATTTAATTGGGGACTATTTGAAATGATACGAGACTTTTCAGATCATTTATATATGTAAACGGGAAGGTTATGATGGAATTCTATGCAAAAAAACATCTGAAAATTAGATTCTATGAAACTTTTCGAAATGCAAGTTTCGGTCAAAAATCATTGTATATTATACACGTTTCGGTACAAAAAAATCAAATTTAATTGGGGACTATTTGATATGATACGAGACTTTTCAGATCATTTATATATGTTAAGAGGGAAGGTTATGAAGGAAGTCCATGCAAAAAATCATCTCAAAATTAGATTCTAAGAAACATTTCGAAATGCAAGTTTCGGTCAAAAAGCATAATATATTATACACTAGTTTCGGTCAAAAAAATCAAATATAATAAGGGACTATTTGAAATGATACGAGACTTTTCAGATCATTTATATATGTTAAAAGGGAAGTTTGTGATTGAAGTCCATGAAATAAAATCATCTGAAAACTAGATTCTATGAAACTTTTGGAAATGCAAGTTTCGGTCAAAAATCATAGTATATTATACACGTTTCGGTCAAAAAAATCAAATTTAATTGGGGACTATTTGAAATGATAAGATACTTTTCAGATCATTTATATCTGTTAAGAGGGAAGGTTATGATAAAAGTCCATGCAAAAAATCAACTGAAAATTAGATTCTATGAAACTTTTCGAAATGCAAGTTTAGGTCAAACATCATTGTATATTATACACGTTTCGGTCAAAAAAAAGCAAATTTAATTGGGGACTATTTGAAATGATACGAGACTTTTCAAATCATTTATATATGTTAAGAGGGAAGGTTATGAAGGAAGTCCATGCAAAAAATCATCTCAAAATTAGATTCTAAGAAACATTTCGAAATGCATGTTTCGGTCAAAAAGCATAATATATTATACACTAGTTTCGGTCAAAAAAATCAAATATAATAAGGGACTATTTGAAATGATACGAGACTTTTCAGATCATTTATATATGTTAAAAGGGAAGTTTGTGAATGAAGTCCATGAAATAAAATCATCTGAAAACTAAATTCTATGAAACTTTTGGAAATGCAAGTTTCGGTCAAAAATCATAGTATATTATACACGTTTCGGTCAAAAAAATCAAATTTAATTGGGGACTATTTGAAATGATACGAGATTTTTCAGATCATTTATATATGTTAAGAAGGAAGGTTATGATGGAATTCCATGCAAAAAATCATCTGAAAATTAGATTCTATGAAACTTTTCGAAATGCAAGTTTAGGTCAAACATCGTTGTATATTATACACGTTTCGGTCAAAAAAAAGCAAATTTAATTGGGGACTATTTGAAATGATACGAGACTTTTCAAATCATTTATATATGTTAAGAGGGAAGGTTATGAAGGAAGTCCATGCAAAAAATCATCTCAAAATTAGATTCTAAGAAACATTTCGAAATGCAAGTTTCGGTCAAAAAGCATAATATATTATACACTAGTTTCGGTCAAAAAAATCAAATATAATAAGGGACTATTTGAAATGATACGAGACTTTTCAGATCATTTATATATGTTAAAAGGGAAGTTTGTGATTGAAGTCCATGAAATAAAATCATCTGAAAACTAGATTCTATGAAACTTTTGGAAATGCAAGTTTCGGTCAAAAATCATAGTATATTATACACGTTTCGGTCAAAAAAATCAAATTTAATTGGGGACTATTTGAAATGATAAGATACTTTTCAGATCATTTATATCTGTTAAGAGTGAAGGTTATGATAAAAGTCCATGCAAAAAATCAACTGAAAATTAGATTCTATGAAACTTTTCGAAATGCAAGTTTAGGTCAAACATCATTGTATATTATACACGTTTCGGTCAAAAAAAAGCAAATTTAATTGGGGACTATTTGAAATGATACGAGACTTTTCAAATCATTTATATATGTTAAGAGGGAAAGTTATGAAGGAAGTCCATGCAAAAAATCATCTCAAAATTAGATTCTAAGAAACATTTCGAAATGCATGTTTCGGTCAAAAAGCATAATATATTATACACTAGTTTCGGTCAAAAAAATCAAATATAATAAGGGACTATTTGAAATGATACGAGACTTTTCAGATCATTTATATATGTTAAAAGGGAAGTTTGTGATTGAAGTCCATGAAATAAAATCATCTGAAAACTAAATTCTATGAAACTTTTGGAAATGCAAGTTTCGGTCAAAAATCATAGTATATTATACACGTTTCGGTCAAAAAAATCAAATTTAATTGGGGACTATTTGAAATGATACGATACTTTTCAGATCATTTATATCTGTTAAGAGGGAAGGTTATGATAAAAGTCCATGCAAAAAATCATCTGAAAATTAGATTCTATGAAACTTTTCGAAATGCAAGTTTCAGTCAAAAATCATAGTATATTATACACGTTTTGGTCAAAAAAAATCAAATTTAATTGGGGACTATTTGATATGATACGATACTTTTCAGATCATTTATATCTGTTAAGAGGGAAGGTTATGAAGAAAGTCCATGCAAAAAATCATCTCAAAATTAGATTCTATGAAACTTTTCGAAATGCAAGTTTCGGTCAAAAAGCATAATATATTATACACTAGTTTCGGTCAAAAAAATCAAATATAATAAGGGACTATTTGAAATGATACGAGACTTTTCAGATCATTTATATATGTTAAAAGGGTAGTTTGTGATTGAAGTCCATGAAATAAAATCATCTGAAAACTAGATTCTATGAAACTTTTAGAAATGCAAGTTTCGGTCAAAAATCATAGTATATTATACACGTTTCGGTCAAAAAAATCAAATTTAATTGGGGACTATTTGAAATGATACGATACTTTTCATATCATTTATACATGTTAAGAGGGAAGGATATAATGGAAGTCCATGCAAAAATATTATCAGAAAACTAGATCCTATGAAAATTTTGGAAATGCAAGTTTCGGTCAAAAATCATAGTATATTATACACTAGTTTCGGTCAAAAAAATCAAATTAATTGGGGACTATTTGAAATGATACGAGACTTTTCAGATCATTTATATATGTTAAGAAGGAAGGTTATGATGGAATTCCATGCAAAAAATCATCTGAAAATTAGATTCTATGAAACTTTTCGAAATGCAAGTTTCGGTCAAAAATCATTGTATATTATACACGTTTCGGTACAAAAATATCAAATTTAATTGGGGACTATTTGATATGATACAAGACTTTTCAGATCATTTATATATTTTAAGAGGGAAGGTTATGAAAGAAGTCCATGCAAAAAATCATCTGAAAATTAGATTATAAGAAACTTTTCGAAATGCAAGTTTCGGTCAAAAAGCATAGTATATTATACACTAGTTTCGGTCAAAAAAATCAAATATAATAGGGGACTATTTGAAATGATACGAGACTTTTCAGATCATTAAAATATTTTAAAAGGGAAGTTTGTGATTGAAGCCTTTGAAATAAAATCATCTGAAAACTAGATTCTATGAAACTTTTGGAAATGCAAGTTTCGGTCAAAAATCATAGTATATTATACACTAGTTTCGGTCTAAAAATCCAATTTGATTGGGGACTATTTGAAATGATACGAGACTTTTCATATCATTTATATATGTTATAAGGGAAGGTTATGATAGAAGTCCATGCAAAAAAATCATCTGAAAACTAGATTCTATGAAACTTTTTTAAATGCAAGTTTCGGTCAAAAATCTTAGTATATTATACACTACTTACAATCAATAAAATAAAATTTGATTGGGGACTATTTGAAATGATACAATACTTTTCATATCATTTATACATGTTAAGAGGGAAGGATATAATGAAAGTTTATGCAAAAAAATTATCTGAAAACTAGATTCTATGAAAATTTTGGAAATGCAAGTTTCGGTCAAAAATCATAGTATATTATACACTAGTTTCGGTCGAAAAAATCAAATTTAATTGGGGACTATTTGAAATGATACGAGACTTTTCAGATCATTTATATATGTAAACGGGAAGGTTATGATGGAATTCTATGCAAAAAAACATCTGAAAATTAGATTCTATGAAACTTTTCGAAATGCAAGTTTCGGTCAAAAATCATTGTATATTATACACGTTTCGGTACAAAAAAATCAAATTTAATTGGGGACTATTTGAAATGATACGAGACTTTTCAGATCATTTATATATGTTAAGAGGGAAGGTTAGGATGGAAGTCCATGCAAAAAATCATTTGAAAATTAGATTCTAAGAAACTTTTCGAAATGCAAGTTTCGGTCAAAAAGCATAGTGTTTTATACACTAGTTTCGGTCAAAAATAATCAAATATAATAGGGGACAATTTGAAATGATACGAGACTTTTCAGATCATTTATATATGTTAAAAGGGAAGTTTGTAATTGAAGTCCATGAAATAAAATCATCTGAAAACTAGATTTTATGAAACTTTTGGAAATGCAGGTTTCGGTCAAAACTCATAGTATATTATGCACTAGTTTCGATCAAAAAATCAAATTTAATGTGGGACTATTTGAAATTATACGAGACTTTTCATATCATTTATATATGTTATAAGGGAAGTTGATGATGGAAGTCCATGCAAAAAAATCATCTGAAAACTAGATTCTATGAAACTTAAAGAAATGCAAGTTTCAGTCAAAAATCTTAGCATACTATACATTACTTTCGGTCAAAAAATCAAATTTAATTGGGGACTATTTGAAATGATAAAATACTTTTCATATCATTTATACATGTTAAGAGGGAAGAATATAATGGAAGTTCATGCAAGAAAATTATCTGAAAACTAGATTCTATGAAAATTTTGGAAATGCAAGTTTCGGTCAAAAATCATAATATATTATACACTAGTTTTGGTAAAAAAAATTAAATTTAATTGGGGACTATTTGAGATGATACGAGACTTTTCAGATCATTTATATATGTTAAGAGGGAAGGTTATGATAAAAGTCCAAGCAAAAAATCATCTGAAAATTAGATTCTATGAAACTTTTCGAAATGCAAGTTTCGGTCAAACATCATTGTATATTATACACGTTTCGGTCAAAAAAAATCAAATTTAATTGGGGACTATTTGAAATGATACGAGACTTTTCAGATCATTTATATATGTTAAGAGGGAAGGTTATGAAGGAAGTCCATGCAAAAAATCATCTCAAAATTAGATTCTAAGAAACATTTCGAAATGCAAGTTTCGGTCAAAAAGCATAATATATTATACACTAGTTTCGGTCAAAAAAATCAAATATAATAAGGGACTATTTGAAATGATACGAGACTTTTCAGATCATTTATATATGTTAAAAGGGAAGTTTGTGATTGAAGTCCATGAAATAAAATCATCTGAAAACTAGATTCTATGAAACTTTTGGAAATGCAAGTTTCGGTCAAAAATCATAGTATATTATACACGTTTCGGTCAAAAAAATCAAATTTAATTGGGGACTATTTGAAATGATACGATACTTTTCAGATCATTTATATCTGTTAAGAGGGAAGGTTATGATTGAAGTCCATGAAATAAAATCATCTGAAAACTAGATTCTATGAAACTTTTAGAAATGCAAGTTTCGGTCAAAAATCATAGTATATTATACACGTTTCGGTCAAAAAAATCAAATTTAATTGGGGACTATTTGAAATGATACGATACTTTTCATATCATTTATACATGTTAAGAGGGAAGGATATAATGGAAGTCCATGCAAAAATATTATCAGAAAACTAGATCCTATGAAAATTTTGGAAATGCAAGTTTCGGTCAAAAATCATAGTATATTATACACTAGTTTCGGTCAAAAAAATCAAATTAATTGGGGACTATTTGAAATGATACGAGACTTTTCAGATCATTTATATATGTTAAGAAGGAAGGTTATGATAAAAGTCCATGCAAAAAATCATCTGAAAATTAGATTCTATGAAACTTTTCGAAATGCAAGTTTCGGTCAAACATCATTGTATATTATACACGTTTCGGTCAAAAAAAATCAAATTTAATTGGGGACTATTTGAAATGATACGAGACTTTTCAGATCATTTATATATGTTAAGAGGGAAGGTTATGAAGGAAGTCCATGCAAAAAATCATCTCAAAATTAGATTCTAAGAAACATTTCGAAATGCAAGTTTCGGTCAAAAAGCATAATATATTATACACTAGTTTCGGTCAAAAAAATCAAATATAATAAGGGACTATTTGAAATGATACGAGACTTTTCAGATCATTTATATATGTTAAAAGGGAAGTTTGTGATTGAAGTCCATGAAATAAAATCATCTGAAAACTAGATTCTATGAAACTTTTGGAAATGCAAGTTTCGGTCAAAAATCATAGTATATTATACACGTTTTGGTCAAAAAAATCAAATTTAATTGGGGACTATTTGAAATGATACGATACTTTTCAGATCATTTATATCTGTTAAGAGGGAAGGTTATGATAAAAGTCCATGCAAAAAATCATCTGAAAATTAGATTCTATGAAACTTTTCGAAATGCAAGTTTCGGTCAAAAAGCATAATATATTATACACTAGTTTCGGTCAAAAAAATCAAATATAATAAGGGACTATTTGAAATGATACGAGACTTTTCAGATCATTTATATATGTTAAAAGGGAAGGTTATGATAAAAGTCCATGCAAAAAATCATCTGAAAATTAGATTCTATGAAACTTTTCGAAATGCAAGTTTCAGTCAAACATCAATGTATATTATACACGTTTCGGTCAAAAAAAATCAAATTTAATTGGGGACTATTTGATATGATACGAGACTTTTCAGATCATTTAAATATGTTAAGAGGGAAGGTTATGAAGGAAGTCCATGCAAAAAATCATCTCAAAATTAGATTCTAAGAAACATTTCGAAATGCAAGTTTCGGTCAAAAAGCATAATATATTATACACTAGTTTCGGTCAAAAAAATCAAATATAATAAGGGACTATTTGAAATGATACGAGACTTTTCAGATCATTTATATATGTTAAAAGGGTAGTTTGTGATTGAAGTCCATGAAATAAAATCATCTGAAAACTAGATTCTATGAAACTTTTAGAAATGCAAGTTTCGGTCAAAAATCATAGTATATTATACACGTTTCGGTCAAAAAAATCAAATTTAATTGGAGACTATTTGAAATGATACGATACTTTTCATATCATTTATATCTGTTAAGAGGGAAGGTTATGATAAAAGTCCATGCAAAAAATCATCTGAAAATTAGATTCTATGAAACTTTTCGAAATGCAAGTTTCGGTCAAACATCATTGTATATTATACACGTTTCGGTCAAAAAAAATCAAATTTAATTGGGGACTATTTGAAATTATACGAGACTTTTCAGATCATTTATATATGTTAAGAGGGAAGGTTATGAAGGAAGTCCATGCAAAAAATCATCTCAAAATTAGATTCTATGAAACATTTCGAAATGCAAGTTTCGGTCAAAAAGCATAGTATATTATACACTAGTTTCGGTCAAAAAAATCAAATATAATAGGGGACTATTTGAAATGATAGGAGACTTTTCAGATCATTTATATATGTGAAAAGGAAATTTTGTGATTAAAGTCCATGAAATATAATCATCTGAAAACAAAATTCTATGAAACTCTTGGAAATGCAAGTTTCGATCAAAAATCATAGTATATTATACACAAGTTTCGGTCAAAAAATCAAATTTAATTGGGGACTATTTGAAATGATACGAGACTTTTCATATCATTTATATATGTTATAAGGTAAGGTTATGATGGAAGTCCATGCAAAAAAATCATCTGAAAACTAGATTCTATGAAACTTTTTAAATGCAAGTTTCGGTCAAAAATCTTAGTATATTATACACTAATTACAATCAATAAAATAAAATTTAATTGGGGACTATTTGAAATGATACAATACTTTTCATATCATTTATACATGTTAAGAGGGAAGGATATAATGAAAGTTCATGAAAAAAAATTATCTGAAAATTAGATTCTATGAAAATTTTGGAAATGCAAGTTTCGGTCAAAAATCATAGTATATTATACACTAGTTTCGGTCGAAAAAATCAAATTTAATTGGGGACTATTTGATATGATACGAGACTTTTCAGATCATTTATATATGTAAACGGGAAGGTTATGATGGAATTCCATGGAAAAAATCACCTGAAAATTAGATTCTATGAAACTTTTCGAAATGCAAGTTTCGGTCAAAAATCATTGTATATTATACACGTTTCGGTACAAAAAAATCAAATTTAATTGGGGACTATTTGAAATGATACGAGACTTTTCAGATCATTTATATATGTTAAGAGGGAAGGTTAGGATGGAAGTCCATGCAAAAAATCATTTGAAAATTAGATTCTAAGAAACTTTTCGAAATGCAAGTTTCGGTCAAAAAGCATAGTATATTATACAATAGTTTCGGTCAAAAATAATCAAATATAATAGGGGACAATTTGAAATGATACGAGACTTTTCAGATCATTTATATATGTTAAAAGGGAAGTTTGTAATTGAAGTCCATGAAATAAAATCATCTGAAAACTAGATTTTATGAAACTTTTGGAAATGCAGGTTTCGGTCAAAACTCATAGTATATTATGCACTAGTTTCGATCAAAAAATCAAATTTAATGTGGGACTATTTGAAATTATACGAGACTTTTCATATCATTTATATATGTTATAAGGGAAGGTTATGATGGAAGTCCATGCAAAAAAATCATCTGAAAACTAGATTCTATGAAACTTTTTGAAATGCAAGTTTCAGTCAAAAATCTTAGCATACTATACACTACTTTCGGTCAAAAAATCAAATTTAATTGGGGACTATTTGAAATGATAAAATACTTTTCATATCATTTATACATGTTAAGAGGGAAGAATATAATGGAAGTTCATGCAAGAAAATTATCTGAAAACTAGATTCTATGAAAATTTTGGAAATGCAAGTTTCGGTCAAAAATCATAATATATTATACACTAGTTTTGGTAAAAAAAATTAAATTTAATTGGGGACTATTTGAGATGATACGAGACTTTTCAGATCATTTATATATGTTAAGAGGGAAGGTTATGATAAAAGTCCATGCAAAAAATCATCTGAAAATTACATTCTATGAAACTTTTCGAAATGCAAGTTTCGGTCAAACATCATTGTATATTATACACGTTTCGGTCAAAAAAAATCAAATTTAATTGGGGACTATTTGAATTGATACGAGACTTTTCAGATCATTTATATATGTTAAGAGGGAAGGTTATGAAGGAAGTCCGTGCAAAAAATCATCTTAAAATTAGATTCTAAGAAACATTTCGAAATGCAAGTTTCGGTCAAAAAGCATAATATATTATACACTAGTTTCGGTCAAAAAAATCAAATATAATAAGGGACTATTTGAAATGATACGAGACTTTTCAGATCATTTATATATGTTAAAAGGGAAGTTTGTGATTGAAGTCCATGAAATAAAATCATCTGAAAACTAGATTCTATGAAACTTTTGGAAATGCAAGTTTCGGTCAAAAATCATAGTATATTATACACGTTTCGGTCAAAAAAATCAAATTTAATAGGGGACTATTTGAAATGATACGATACTTTTCAGATTATTTATATCTGTTAAGAGGGAAGGTTATGATAAAAGTCCATGCAAAAAATCAACTGAAAATTAGATTCTATGAAACTTTTCGAAATGCAAGTTTCGGTCAAACATCATTGTATATTATACACGTTTCGGTCAAAAAAAATCAAATTTAATTGGGGACTATTTATAATGATACGAGACTTTTCAGATCATTTATATATGTTAAGAGGGAAGGTTATGAAGGAAGTCCATGCAAAAAATCATCTCAAAATTAGATTCTAAGAAACATTTCGAAATGCAAGTTTCGGTCAAAAAGCATAATATATTATACACTAGTTTCGGTCAAAAAAATCAAATATAATAAGGGACTATTTGAAATGATACGAGACTTTTCAGATCATTTATATATGTTAAAAGGGAATTTTGTGATTGAAGTCCATGAAATAAAATCATCTGAAAACAAAATTCTATGAAACTCTTGGAAATGCAAGTTTCGATCAAAAATCATAGTATATTATACACAAGTTTCGGTCAAAAAATCAAATTTAATTGGGGACTATTTGAAATGATACGAGACTTTTCATATCATTTATATATGTTATAAGGTAAGGTTATGATGGAAGTCCATGCAAAAAAATCATCTGAAAACTAGATTCTATGAAACTTTTTAAATGCAAGTTTCGGTCAAAAATCTTAGTATATTATACACTACTTACAATCAATAAAATAAAATTTAATTGGGGACTATTTGAAATGATACAATACTTTTCATATCATTTATACATGTTAAGAGGGAAGGATATAATGAAAGTTCATGCAAAAAAATTATCTGAAAACTAGATTCTATGAAAATTTTGGAAATGCAAGTTTCTGTCAAAAATCATAGTATATTATACACTAGTTTCGGTCGAAAAAATCAAATTTAATTGGGGACTATTTGAAATGATACGAGACTTTTCAGATCATTTATATATGTAAACGGGAAGGTTATGATGGAATTCCATGCAAAAAATCATCTGAAAATTAGATTCTATGAAACTTTTCGAAATGCAAGTTTCGGTCAAAAATCATTGTATATTATACACGTTTCGGTACAAAAAAATCAAATTTAATTGGGGACTATTTGAAATGATACGAGACTTTTCAGATCATTTATATATGTTAAGAGGGAAGGTTAGGATGGAAGTCCATGCAAAAAATCATTTGAAAATTAGATTCTAAGAAACTTTTCGAATGCAAGTTTCGTTCAAAAAGCATAGTATATTATACACTAGTTTCGGTCAAAAATAATCAAATATAATAGGGGACAATTTGAAATGATACGAGACTTTTCAGATCATTTATATATGTTAAAAGGGAAGTTTGTAATTGAAGTCCATGAAATAAAATCATCTGAAAACTAGATTTTATGAAACTTTTGGAAATGCAGGTTTCGGTAAAAACTCATAGTATATTATGCACTAGTTTCGATCAAAAAATCAAATTTAATGTGAGACTATTTGAAATTATACGAGACTTTTCATATCATTTATATATGTTATAAGGGAAGGTTATGATGGAAGTCCATGCAAAAAAATCATCTGAAAACTAGATTCTATGAAACTTTTTGAAATGCAAGTTTCAGTCAAAAATCTTAGCATACTATACACTACTTTCGGTCAAAAAATCAAATTTAATTAGGGACTATTTGAAATGATAAAATACTTTTCATATCATTTATACTTGTTAAGAGGGAAGAATATAATGGAAGTTCATGCAAGAAAATTATCTGAAAACTAGATTCTATGAAAATTTTGGAAATGCAAGTTTCGGTCAAAAATCATAATATATTATACACTAGTTTTGGTCAAAAAAATTAAATTTAATTGGGGACTATTTGAGATGATACGAGACTTTTCAGATCATTTATATATGTTAAGAGGGAAGGTTATGATAAAAGTCCATGCAAAAAATCATCTGAAAATTAGATTCTATGAAACTTTTCGAAATGCAAGTTTCGGTCAAACATCATTGTATATTATACACGTTTCGGTCAAAAAAAATCAAATTTAATTGGGGACTATTTGAAATGATACGTGACTTTTCAGATCATTTATATATGTTAAGAGAGAAGGTTATGAAGGAAGTCCATGCAAAAAATCATCTCAAAATTAGATTCTAAGAAACATTTCGAAATGCAAGTTTCGGTCAAAAAGCATAATATATTATACACTAGTTTCGGTCAAAAAAATCAAATATAATAAGGGACTATTTGAAATGATACGAGACTTTTCAGATCATTTATATATGTTAAAAGGGAATTTTGTGATTGAAGTCCATGAAATAAAATCATCTGAAAACAAAATTCTATGAAACTCTTGGAAATGCAAGTTTCGATCAAAAATCATAGTATATTATACACAAGTTTCGGTCAAAAAATCAAATTTAATTGGGGACTATTTGAAATGATACGAGACTTTTCATATCATTTATATATGTTATAAGGTAAGGTTATGATGGAAGTCCATGCAAAAAAATCATCTGAAAACTAGATTCTATGAAACTTTTTAAATGCAAGTTTCGGTCAAAAATCTTAGTATATTATACACTACTTACAATCAATAAAATAAAATTTAATTGGGGACTATTTGAAATGATACAATACTTTTCATATCATTTATACATGTTAAGAGGGAAGGATATAATGAAAGTTCATGCAAAAAAATTATCTGAAAACTAGATTCTATGAAAATTTTGGAAATGCAAGTTTCTGTCAAAAATCATAGTATATTATACACTAGTTTCGGTCGAAAAAATCAAATTTAATTGGGGACTATTTGAAATGATACGAGACTTTTCAGATCATTTATATATGTAAACGGGAAGGTTATGATGGAATTCCATGCAAAAAATCATCTGAAAATTAGATTCTATGAAACTTTTCGAAATGCAAGTTTCGGTCAAAAATCATTGTATATTATACACGTTTCGGTACAAAAAAATCAAATTTAATTGGGGACTATTTGAAATGATACGAGACTTTTCAGATCATTTATATATGTTAAGAGGGAAGGTTAGGATGGAAGTCCATGCAAAAAATCATTTGAAAATTAGATTCTAAGAAACTTTTCGAATGCAAGTTTCGTTCAAAAAGCATAGTATATTATACACTAGTTTCGGTCAAAAATAATCAAATATAATAGGGGACAATTTGAAATGATACGAGACTTTTCAGATCATTTATATATGTTAAAAGGGAAGTTTGTAATTGAAGTCCATGAAATAAAATCATCTGAAAACTAGATTTTATGAAACTTTTGGAAATGCAGGTTTCGGTAAAAACTCATAGTATATTATGCACTAGTTTCGATCAAAAAATCAAATTTAATGTGAGACTATTTGAAATTATACGAGACTTTTCATATCATTTATATATGTTATAAGGGAAGGTTATGATGGAAGTCCATGCAAAAAAATCATCTGAAAACTAGATTCTATGAAACTTTTTGAAATGCAAGTTTCAGTCAAAAATCTTAGCATACTATACACTACTTTCGGTCAAAAAATCAAATTTAATTAGGGACTATTTGAAATGATAAAATACTTTTCATATCATTTATACTTGTTAAGAGGGAAGAATATAATGGAAGTTCATGCAAGAAAATTATCTGAAAACTAGATTCTATGAAAATTTTGGAAATGCAAGTTTCGGTCAAAAATCATAATATATTATACACTAGTTTTGGTAAAAAAAATTAAATTTAATTGGGGACTATTTGAGATGATACGAGACTTTTCAGATCATTTATATATGTTAAGAGGGAAGGTTATGATAAAAGTCCATGCAAAAAATCATCTGAAAATTAGATTCTATGAAACTTTTCGAAATGCAAGTTTCGGTCAAACATCATTGTATATTATACACGTTTCGGTCAAAAAAAATCAAATTTAATTGGGGACTATTTGAAATGATACGTGACTTTTCAGATCATTTATATATGTTAAGAGAGAAGGTTATGAAGGAAGTCCATGCAAAAAATCATCTCAAAATTAGATTCTAAGAAACATTTCGAAATGCAAGTTTCGGTCAAAAAGCATAATATATTATACACTAGTTTCGGTCAAAAAAATCAAATATAATAAGGGACTATTTGAAATGATACGAGACTTTTCATATCGTTTATATATGTTAAAAGGGAAGTTTGTGATTGAAGTCCATGAAATAAAATCATCTGAAAACTAGATTCTATGAAACTTTTGGAAATGCAAGTTTCGGTCAAAACTCATAGTATATGATACACGTTTCGGTCAAAAAAATCAAATTTAATTGGGGACTATTTGAAATGATACGATACTTTTCAGATCATTTATATATGTTAAGAGGGAAGGTTATGATAAAAGTCCATGCAAAAAATCATCTGAAAATTAGATTCTATGAAACTTTTCGAAATGCAAGTTTCGGTCAAACATCATTGTATATTATACACGTTTCGGTCAAAAAAAATCAAATTTAATTGGGGACTATTTGAAATGATACGAGACTTTTCAGATCATTTATATATGTTAAGAGAGAAGGTTATGAAGGAAGTCCATGCAAAAAATCATCTCAAAATTAGATTCTAAGAAACATTTCGAAATGCAAGTTTCGGTCAAAAAGCATAATATATTATACACTAGTTTCGGTCAAAAAAATCAAATATAATAAGGGACTATTTGAAATGATACGAGACTTTTCAGATCGTTTATATATGTTAAAAGGGAAGTTTGTGATTGAAGTCCATGAAATAAAATCATCTGAAAACTAGATTCTATGAAACTTTTGGAAATGCAAGTTTCGGTCAAAACTCATAGTATATTATACACGTTTCGGTCAAAAAAATCAAATTTAATTGGGGTCTATTTGAAATGATACGATACTTTTCAGATCATTTATATATGTTAAGAGGGAAGGTTATGATAAAAGTCCATGCAAAAACTCATCTGAAAATTAGATTCTATGAAACTTTTCGAAATGCAAGTTTCGGTCAAACATCATTGTATATTATACACGTTTCGGTCAAAAAAAATCAAATTTAATTGGGGACTACTTGAAATGATACGAGACTTTTCAGATCATTTATATATGTTAAGAGGGAAGGTTATGAAGGAAGTCCATGCAAAAAATCATCTCAAAATTAGATTCTAAGAAACATTTTGAAATGCAAGTTTCGGTCAAAAAGCATAATATATTATACACTAGTTTCGGTCAAAAAAATCAAATATAATAAGGGACTATTTGAAATGATACGAGACTTTTCAGATCATTTATATATGTTAAAAGGGAAGTTTGTGATTGAAGTCCATGAAATAAAATCATCTGAAAACTAGATTCTATGAAACTTTTGGAAATGCAAGTTTCGGTCAAAAATCATAGTATATTATACACGTTTCGGTCAAAAAAATAAAATTTAATTGGGGACTATTTGAAATGATACGATACTTTTCAGATCATTTATATATGTTAAGAGAGAAGGTTATGAAGGAAGTCCATGCAAAAAATCATCTCAAAATTAGATTCTAAGAAACATTTCGAAATGCAAGTTTCGGTCAAAAAGCATAATATATTATACACTAGTTTCGGTCAAAAAAATCAAATATAATAAGGGACTATTTGAAATGATACGAGACTTTTCAGATCGTTTATATATGTTAAAAGGGAAGTTTGTGATTGAAGTCCATGAAATAAAATCATCTGAAAACTAGATTCTATGAAACTTTTGGAAATGCAAGTTTCGGTCAAAACTCATAGTATATTATACACGTTTCGGTCAAAAAAATCAAATTTAATTGGGGTCTATTTGAAATGATACGATACTTTTCAGATCATTTATATATGTTAAGAGGGAAGGTTATGATAAAAGTCCATGCAAAAACTCATCTGAAAATTAGATTCTATGAAACTTTTCGAAATGCAAGTTTCGGTCAAACATCATTGTATATTATACACGTTTCGGTCAAAAAAAATCAAATTTAATTGGGGACTACTTGAAATGATACGAGACTTTTCAGATCATTTATATATGTTAAGAGGGAAGGTTATGAAGGAAGTCCATGCAAAAAATCATCTCAAAATTAGATTCTAAGAAACATTTTGAAATGCAAGTTTCGGTCAAAAAGCATAATATATTATACACTAGTTTCGGTCAAAAAAATCAAATATAATAAGGGACTATTTGAAATGATACGAGACTTTTCAGATCATTTATATATGTTAAAAGGGAAGTTTGTGATTGAAGTCCATGAAATAAAATCATCTGAAAACTAGATTCTATGAAACTTTTGGAAATGCAAGTTTCGGTCAAAAATCATAGTATATTATACACGTTTCGGTCAAAAAAATAAAATTTAATTGGGGACTATTTGAAATGATACGATACTTTTCAGATCATTTATATCTGTTAAGAGGGAAGGTTATGATAAAAGTCCATGCAAAAAATCATCTGAAAATTAGATTCTATGAAACTTTTCGAAATGCAAGTTTCGGTCAAACATCATTGTATATTATACACGTTTCGGTCAAAAAAAATCAAATTTAATTGGGGACTATTTGAAATTATACGAGACTTTTCAGATCATTGATATATGTTAAGAGGGAAGGTTATGAAGGAAGTCCATGCAAAAAATCATCTCAAAATTAGATTCTAAGAAACATTTCGAAATGCAAGTTTTGGTCAAAAAGCATAGTATATTATACACTAGTTTCGGTCAAAAAAATCAAATATAATAGGGGACTATTTGAAATGATAGGAGACTTTTCAGATCATTTATATATGTGAAAAGGAAATTTTGTGATTGAAGTCCATGAAATATAATCATCTGAAAACAAAATTCTATTCAATTCTTGGAAATGCAAGTTTCGATCAAAAATCATAGTATATTATACACAAGTTTCGGTCAAAAAATCAAATTTAATTGGGGACTATTTTAAATGATACGAGACTTTTCATATCATTTATATATGTTATAAGGTAAGGTTATGATTGAAGTCCATGCAAAAAAATCATCTGAAAACTAGATTCTATGAAACTTTTTAAATGCAAGTTTCGGTCAAAAATCTTAGTATATTATACACTACTTACAATCAATAAAATAAAATTTAATTGGGGACTATTTGAAATGATACAATACTTTTCATATCATTTATACATGTTAAGAGGGAAGGATATAATGAAAGTTCATGCAAAAAAATTATCTGAAAATTAGATTCTATGAAAATTTTGGAAATGCAAGTTTCAGTCAAAAATCATAGTATATTATACACTAGTTTCGGTCGAAAAAATCAAATTTAATTGGGGACTATTTGATATGATACGAGACTTTTCAGATCATTTATATATGTAAACGGGAAGGTTATGATGGAATTCCATGGAAAAAATCACCTGAAAATTAGATTCTATGAAACTTTTCGAAATGCAAGTTTCGGTCAAAAATCATTGTATATTATACACGTTTCGGTACAAAAAAATCAAATTTAATTGGGGACTATTTGAAATGATACGAGACTTTTCAGATCATTTATATATGTTAAGAGGGAAGGTTAGGATGGAAGTCCATGCAAAAAATCATTTGAAAATTAGATTCTAAGAAAATTTTCGAAATGCAAGTTTCGGTCAAAAAGCATAGTATATTATACACTAGTTTCGGTCAAAAATAATCAAATATAATAGGGGACAATTTGAAATGATACGAGACTTTTCAGATCATTTATATATGTTAAAAGGGATGTTTGTAATTGAAGTCCATGAAATAAAATCATCTGAAAACTAGATTTTATGAAACTTTTGGAAATGCAGGTTTCGGTCAAAACTCATAGTATATTATGCACTAGTTTCGATCAAAAAATCAAATTTAATGTGGGACTATTTGAAATTATACGAGACTTTTCATATCATTTATATATGTTATAAGGGAAGGTTATGATGGAAGTCCATGCAAAAAAATCATCTGAAAACTAGATTCTATGAAACTTTTTAAAATGCAAGTTTCAGTCAAAAATCATAGCATACTATACACTACTTTCGGTCAAAAAATCAAATTTAATTGGGGACTATTTGAAATGATAAAATACTTTTCATATCATTTATACATGTTAAGAGGGAAGAATAATATGGAAGTTCATGCAAGAAAATTAACTGAAAACTAGATTCTATAAAAATTTTGGAAATGCAAGTTTCGGTCAAAAATCATAATATATTATACACTAGTTTTGGTAAAAAAAATTAAATTTAATTGGGGACTATTTGAGATGATACGAGACTTTTCAGATCATTTATATATGTTAAGAGGGAAGGTTATGATAAAAGTACATGCAAAAAATCATCTGAAAATTAGATTCTATGAAACTTTTCGAAATGCAAGTTTCGGTCAAACATCATGGTATATTATACACGTTTCGGTAAAAAAAAAATCAAATTTAATTGGGGACTATTTGAAATGATAC